>OY829102.1:1910000-3160000 GCA_963691645.1 Pelosia muscerda
AAAAAAAGAAAAAGAAGAAGAATCGTTAATGCCTTTTCTATACTGCTCGCCAAGTTGAAAAGTGTCGCTTTGTTCCTCTATAAGAGGTAGCAAAACAGCTTGTTTCTGTTATGCCCCGATCGCCCACATTAATGTGATTGGTCATACTTACACATATAATACCTTTATTACCAAATTGAACTCCAATGTGAATATCTCGTATGCACAAGGATAATAATTATTTATTTTATTTTTTTGGGTTAAACGCTTTTTTTTTATACTACGTAGGTGACAGACAAGCACACGGCCCACCTGATGAAAAGCAGCCACCTTGGCCTATGAACGTGTGCAACACTAAGGGCTGCCCACCCTGAAGGGAAAGGGGGAGAGCTGGGAAAGGGTGGGAAGACTAGGAAGGGGAGGGGAAGGAGGGGTATAGTGAGCTCTGGCTACCCTACTTACCGGCGGGAACACAACACGATGGTTATTATGACCGCGGTCTTCTGTAGGGCGGAGGTACTTTCCCAGTTGGACAGCTCATTTCGGACGGGAGATACCGTCGTGTCCTACCTCCGTCACACCCATATAATATCTTCATTACCAAATTAAACTCCGATGTGAATATCTCGTATGATATTTTTTTAATTTTTTGTACTAAACGCACGTCAATTTGACTTCACCTCGCCTGAGAGTAAGCTTAAGGCAAAGTCTCAGGAAAGAGGGTCACCATTACAAACACGTACAGTATTACAATGGTGGCGTTCAGCTTGACGGTCACGGATGATTACCTAGGTCCTAGAGGATCACGAAACCAACACTAAAATATGAATAGGAAAAATTCGTAAATAAATTTTGATCAGCTTGGGGGTTTTGTCTGTGCAAATATGTTTACCCCATTATACTCATTAACAGTATACACGGTGATTTTATAGTGGTTTCGGAAAAAGAATATTTTGTTTCACACACAGTTTTGGTACCAAAATCGACTGGAACTTTTAAATTTTGAAAAAAAAAAAATTACTTTATGTATGGCAATAATGTACAGGTGAACAGAAAAATGTATGGGACGTGTAAAAAAAAAATTTTTTTTCGCCAAATTAGGACTTTCTTACGATTTTACTATCGAAATTGTGGCCAAAATCTTTTTTTCCGAAACCACTATAAAATCAACCGGTATAATCTAACTTACTATTATTTTACAATTAAAAAGTCAACGTCTATCAAAACCTTGGTGGCGTTCAGCTTGACGGTCACCTAGGTCCTAGAGGATCACGAAACCAACACAATACCTGTGAGGACAGCCTCGGCAATGTCAACATCTGGTTGCTATCGATCAGTTGGTGTAGCGTCTGCGTGGGGATCTCGTTGGTGCTGACGGTGGCCGCGGGCTCGGAGCTGTCTTCTTTGAGCAGCACCATTGTATCCACGTGCCGTTGAACCTTGTACCGCCCGGTCACGTTGTGGGAGTCACGAGAGCGCATGTCTATAAAACTGTAAGAAACGTATAGATAGAGATATTATTTCAATTTGCTTTACTTCGTAAGGTCGCTTTTATTTCTGTGCGAAAATCCTAATGGTGGGTGCTTTACCTGACCGAAGTCAGTGTGGGTGTTAAGTCGAACTAGAACCGACCATAACCGCTAGGCCGTCTCGGCCTATCAGTAGCCGAGAGGGTGAGGTAGCCATCCCAGGGCCATCTAAGTGGTCTCTTGGGGGAGGAAGGGTTCCGTCACTCAAAAGGAAAAAAACAGAACCCTTCATGGATTACTTTATTGTCGCTCTGTCTGTCAATGCCTATTTCTTCAAGATTCTATTTCCATTATTTATATAATTTATATAATATATAATATTTTCATATTTTTTATAACAGTGTATTATTTTCAAAATCGTAATTATTTACAAAATCATTACATAGGATCTTCTAAATTTGTTGAATAATTTTCAGCTAGATCCAGTTTTACTAGTCTTATGGTAGCAACACCCATTACGATATGCTTGCGCAAGTTTAGGCTTGCGCTGACTTGCGCAATTATACTTGAACGTGTATGGAAAACCAACAGGAACATTATGATATGCAACTTACCCGAACGCAACTCTATCTCTATAATGGAATGCGGTGATGAGGTATCTGAAGCGAATGTTTTGTCGCTCCTCGAAAATCAGCGCTTTAACCTTGTTGTCTTCGAAGTCTGACACGAAGCCGTCCACGTTGTTGTCTCCGATGGCGCTTACTAGCTTGTATGGGAACTTCCAGCGCATGAAATCTATAATATGGAGAAAAAAATTCGTGATTTTTAATCAGATGTTTAATTTTTTCTGTGCAGATATGTTTACCCCATTATACTGATTAACAGTATAATATCTAACTTATTATTAATTAACAATTAACAACGAACGTAAACGTAAAAAAAATATATAGTAAAGACTTGTATAGCAAACGCTCTTAAGTTTAAGCGCCGACATAAGAAAATCAGAGGGCTTTTTGCATCTGTTTACAAACATTATTATGTAATATATTTAACTCGGGTAGTTGCTCCCTTAGTCCTACAGTCCCGTGTCCTTTAAGCGAGGCGTGAAAAAGCATCTGCTGAGGCCGTCAAGCTGAGCGCCACTATTGTCAAACTATACAGATTCGTAATAGTGACCCTCTTTCCTGAGACTTTGCCTTCAGCCTACCATCACGAGGGGCGAAGTATAATTGGAAGTGCTCTAAATAAAATTAAAAAAATATTCTTTTGATTGGTAACCAATAACACATATAAGACCAGCAAAGCATAATAAATACTCACCTAATATCTTAGGTAAGCTCTGCAACCCTTCCTTATAAATATAAATATGTTTATCCAGTACGAAGGTCAAGCAGGGTACTCCGTGGACACCCACTCGTCTCGCAAGGCTGGCCTCGTGTCCCGCATGCACGGTTGCCATGGTAACGCCCAGTGGCTGCAGCGCTTCGACTAGCCGACGCCATGCTGCAGCAGAGCGAACACAGTCGAAGCACCAGTCCGTGTAGAATAGAACCAGAGCTGGAGTGTGAATGCTTTTTTCTACGATGTTGTTTTCAAAATGGCTGGAATAGAGACAAGTAGCATTATATAATTTATTTTTTTTAGTTCCTGGGCAGAAAAGAAGCTGTCGATTTCCACTAGTGATGAACCAAGAGACTGTGAACCAATTAGAGGAGACATGAGACTAGTAATAGAAGTAATATCAAGAGACTGCAGACTGAACAAATATAACCAATGCTGTCTTTACCATAGGGGCACTCGGGGCACGTGTCTAGGGCCCATCGCCTACTGCCCCCGAAAGAGAAACAATTCCTCACACATCAACTTAAGAAAAATTTAAAACCCTAAACTTAAAAGGGCTTCTGAAGTCTGGCGTGCCTAGGGGGCCTAGCCAAAATGCATTCGTTACGAATCTACATTTGTCATTGCTCTGATTCGGAACGAATGAAGTTTAGCTAGGCCCCAAGGACTCCTGCCATATGTAAAAACAACTCTGAACATAACTATTTTGAAAGCACAAGGTAAAACTGAAAATCAACCCCAATTGCCCAGAGAAGATAAATAGGCATTGGAAAACCAGCTTTCATGATTTGATCATTGACTGACTACCTCATTGGAGATAAAAAAATAAATTTATACTTCAGAATTCCAATCAAATGTCTAATATCTATCAATGTATCTGGTTAGAGCAATCTCCTTTAAGGGATTAGTCACAGGTGCAAGTCCTGTCTTGGACGTTCACTATTCCCAATCTATATCAATAGGTCAAGTACTCACCGTGCAGTAACAGAAAGCTTGTGAAACAATGTAATATCCTGGTCCTGTGTTCGAAAATGTGTTCCAAAGAGCTCTTCAAACGGATCATTGCTATAATTAACAAAACAATTATTACAACAGTATAATAAATCAATAGCTTAAGTTGAGTATAGTTACCGGTCAGCTACTTGACCCCAAACACGTCATATTATAGTCCCATCAAAGGTCTCCGTTAGATGGATGACATCGTCATATCGTCCAAATTGTAAATTTTTGTCTTATTGTGTACCATAAAGAGTTATCACTCTGTCTAAATGTACTCCATATCCACAGTATATTTTGTTTGTGTCTTTTGAAGATAGCATGGCATAGGTTTTATTAAAACAACGCATCAAGGTCTTGGTTCTTTAATGAGTTTGGTTCAAGATATATGCGGAGAATTTATAGTAATGACTCACACTTTTAGTGTTTTGCAATGTGCAGAATGCAGGCAACATTGGGAATGTTTACTATGCAGTCTGAATCATTGGTTTGTATAAATGGAACGGGATGTAATATATAAATTATGTGACTCAGTAATATTATACATATATGAGCATGGTTTGGGGCCCTACCAAGATGTTCAGGGTTAACTAAGGATTGAGAGGTCAAAAAGCTGCATACATTTTAAGCCAATCAAACCTCAATATAACAAACCTATATTGATTGGTTATATTGAGGTGGCCATTGTAATATACCGCGGTAGCCTAGTGGTATGGGTAATGGACTGCTGAGACGAGGTCTCGAGTTCGATCCCAGCTTACCATGGCACACACCAATGACTTTTTCGATGCTTTTCGAAGTTATGTGTGTATTTATCGCAGGTTTATAAGTGCCCGGTTAATGGCAATAGGCTCGCCACCTATTACATTGGGACCTAAACATAAACTGGCGAAATGTGGGTGCTAGCACCTCTGCCTAACCCTTCGGGGATAAAGGCGTGAGTTTATGTTATGTTATGTTATGTCATTGTAATATCCTTAAAAAATATTATATACTAAAACGACATAAGACATTTTTTTTATTTCACATAGATGGTTATTGTCTTTGAAAGAATTAAACTAATAGAAACTTACCTAAATCTTGCATATGTACTATAATCATGTCTGGGTTTATACAGGTGATCATCTTCATTTGTGATGCCATAAAAATCATATGCGTGGCGTCTCTCAGAATCAGACAACAATTCATACGCCTGCTTGATCTCAACAAAACGTGTTTCTGCATTTGGATCTTCATTTTTGTCTGGGTGCCTGAAAAAAAGTATTGATAGTAGGTTTATGTAGGCTAAAAAATTAAAAAATTAATTTTCATTTCTATGTCTGCACTTATTCATTTGTTTCTGAACTCAAGTTTTTTTTCACAGCAGTCAGGTAAAATAAGTACTTGAGACTGTAATAAAGTTATAGTTATCAATTAATGGATTGATAACTATGGTAAGTGCAGCAAGTTTAATTTTAAAATATTCCATTTATAATTTACCATTTTTTTTTACGACAAGATTTTTTATAAATCAGTACACAATTTTTGCTAATTAGCCATTAACTGCCTTATGATCACACTGGCTAAGTGCCAGGACTTGCACTTACTTTTAATCATTTAAAATATGCACCTAATATGGTCCATATTGTGGCATATTGACATGATTTGAAAATAAATTATTAAATAATTTTACCATAATTCAGAAGTATTTAGTAAAGATGGACTGGTAGCCTGAAATAGATGGCTGGGACAGACTAGATGCGGAAGGGAACGGCAATGGCGCACATTGGGAGAGGCACATGTCTAGCAGTTGAATGCAATAGGCTAATTGTTAGTATGTACTTAATAATAAATAGAGCTTAATTCGCCCTTTAGATAACTTACCATTCTTTAGCTAATTGTCTATAAGCTTTGCGTATTTCTGTCAGAGTAGCTTTGCGGTGTACCCCGAGAATTTTGTATGGGTCACCGATTTTCTGCGCGAGGAGAAGTGGGCAAAGGGCTATCAGAACTACAAACCATAGCCACCGCCCTCTCCATCCCTTGGATTTCCATTGCATGTTGCCAAAGTCTATAACAACCCTAATGAATGAATCCAAGCTTCGGCAAGGGGTATCTCCATACACCAAATTATTACTTTCATAACAAAACCAATTCGTTGAAGGAACACATGACAGGTGTAAATGAAATTAACACAAACACGGAGTTCCTAAAAACTGTTATCAGTCATTTGGCTTAAAATAGAACGGCTGAAAATTCGTGAAATCCTGAAAAATCTGAAAATTACAAAATGTCAAATGTCAATTGAACCAAACCATAGTCACGAAGTTGTTTTTCTGCGCAAATATCAAAGACAATTGATGAACGAGGATTTTAAGGCTAATTTGATTGACTTGACGACTTGTAAACTCGTATTCTTATCGTTGTAATAGTCATAATGTTTGTTTCGTTTGTTTTACTATTTTGTATGACTCGGAGAACCGAGAATATAACATTGTCCCGTTTCAAATAATTATGATTAATAAATCATGGGGATAAAACTGCATAAACCACAGACATGCCAGACATGTAAAATCTGTCACAGTCAAAATTTCAAAGTTCTGACGTATTGTTTCCAGTCGGTGCATCGGTGCCGTCAATGTCAATATTGTCATCAATCAGTCAGTACATGACATGTGTTGGTGTGTGCCGTGCTGATCAATGTTGGGAAAACCAAAATTTGACGGGCGCTTGGTTGAGAGCTTTTTAGGTTATAATCGTGGTTCTTTTAAGTTTTTTTGTACTTGCTTACTGAAAAGAAGGGACTGTGTTGTCGTGGTGGTGGTAAAATACATACGAGTAAGTTTGTGGTGCCTTTTTTTTCTAAATGAGCGTCGACAGACCTCCCGATGGGGGTGGTGGTTTACCTCCGGATAAATCATCCGCCAAAGGTGTTAAGCGTCTGGCAAACCCAATTCCGTCCGTTGAAGCCGAAGTGAAAAAACTGCGTTCCCCGGCTGAATCGATTCAATCGGTGTACTCCAAACCGGGTTTTGATACTGATTCCAACAACCAGTACACGAGGGTAGACAAGGGACCGTTCGCGGTATATGTTTCTCAAACTGAAAATGAGAATTCTCCTGCTCCTCCCATAAAAACTCTCAAATTTGCCCAATTCTTACATAAGCATAATATTACTGGCATTAAAGAGGGTGGGATCACCAAAATAGGCCGTAATAAAATTAATGTTTTATTTCAGTCTGCCGAGTCGGCGAACAACTTTGTCAACGCAGATATTCTTAAAAAAAACAATTATGTTGCCAAAATCCCAAACTTTTTAGTGTACCGTATGGGGGTAGTAAGGGATATTCCCACAGATTGGACCCTAGAGGAACTTGTGGAAAATATAAATACTCCTCTAAACTGCGGACAAGTAGTGAGGGCCAGACGCCTGAATGTTAAAAGTAGATCTGAGGATTTGATAAAATGGGTACCCTCAAGATGTGTTGTGCTGACTTTCTTGGGTCAAACCCTCCCTGAAAGAGTCTTTTGCTTCAATGCCTCCCTCCCTGTTACTATCTATCAACTACCTACTATACAGTGTAGGAAATGTTGCCTATTTGGTCACATTGCAGCGCAATGTAGGTCGAGGGCGAATTGTTTCAGATGTGGTCAATCTCATGAAGGAGATTCTTGCTCCTCTGCTAATATAAACTGTTTGTTTTGCAAAAATTCCCACTTCGCAACGGACTCTAAGTGCCCTGAACATGCTAGACAACGGGCCATAAAAACTTTAATGGCTGAGGAAAATATAAGCTACAGCTCAGCTTCTTCCCGGGTTCCCCAAACATACAAAAACACATATGCAGAAGCCACTACCAGGGTAAGAGAACCACTTCCAATCTCCCAAACAAGTCCACTGCTACCTACCACGATCTCCCCTGTCTTGTCCCCATCCCCTTCCCCATCTAAATCTTATAGAAAAACTGTTCTCCTTCCTGTTCGTCCTAAACCCACTTTAGGTAAATCTTATGACTCCCACGCCCATGAACTATTAACCCAGACACCTTCAACATTGCAACCTAATGGTTGTTGCCTTAACCCTCCAACTGAAAGCACCCCTTTACCAACTCCTAATGATAATCTTGTAGAACTCCTACTTTGCTCTTTGATTAACATACTTACCAAAATGTCTGATGCTCTACCGTACGATGTTTCAGTTCTTGTAGAACAACTACTTTCAGTTCTCACTAAAAACAACAGCAGCTATGCCTTTTCATCTCCTGCAATGGAACACTAAAAGTCTTCGCCGTCATAAATATGATGTTATTAACCTGATTAATCAATATAATCCCATTGTCTTTGCCATTTCGGAAACATGGTTGAGGCCTGGATCCATTTTTAGGATCTCTGGTTTCTCATGCTTGCGGGATGATAGAAGCGATGGTCGGGCGGGCTGTGCCTTGTTAGTGAACAGACACACCCCATTCTCTCAAATCCAAGTTCCAGATCATGATTCTGGACTTCATATTGTTGCTGTCAGAGCCCTAGATGTATCATTTGTCTCTATTTATATTCCACACCCTAACCGAAATATCATCTCTGAACTAAATTCAATCCTAACCCGAATACCCTCCCCCATGATTTTATTAGGCGATTTTAACTTACACCACACGCTATTTGGCTGCCACTATACTGATTCTCTTTCCTCCCATTTTCTAGATATTTTGGATGATCGAGACTTGTGTGTCCTCAATGATGGTTCTCCGACTCGGCGAGTTCCTCCTTCTCAACATATTAGTATCCCAGACCTTACTATCTCGTCTATTCACCTAGCATCTCTCCTATCGTGGTCTCCTCTTCCAAATTCACTAGGTAGTGATCATTTCCCGATTCTTACTTCATACTTCCGTTCCCCTAACTTTAATCACATAATCCGTCCACCTTTTGAACCTCTTCTCAAATATCGTCTGATAGATGCAAATTGGGAACAATATACTTGCCAGTTAGATAAGGAATTGTCTAATTTTCCACAAGTAAACTCCTCTAACCTCCTCTCCTCGTACAATAACTTTATCTCTGCTATTAATGCAGCTGCTAATTTCTCTTTTCCTCTCAAGAAAAGATCTCACTTAACAACTCCTTCTCCTCCTTGGTGGGATGCTGAATGCTCAGAAAGTGTTCGGAGGCGTAAAGAAGCAGAAAATATATTTGCAACGTCCTTTTCCATGACCGACTACCTGCATTTTAAAAAAACGGCTGCGCAGACCGCAAGACTATTATCCGAAAAGAAAGCCTTGAGTTGGCAGAAATTTTGTGAATCTATATCTCCCCGCACCCCCCTCTCACTTGTTTGGAAGAAATTTAAAGCCTTTAGACGAGGTATAGAAGACTCTAACCTTACTTGCAACCTTCCTCATTCTTTTTTACATGATTTCCTATCTTCCCTAGCTCCTCCTTTTGTTCCTGAGTATTCCTGTCTTTCTAATACCGAATATTCCCATGATTCTTCTTCTCCTCAAAATATCATGAACAATCATTTTTCCTTCGACGAACTCTCTTGTGCATTGGCCAACCTTCATGACTCCTCACCTGGCATAGACGGTATTCCATACTCCTTTCTCATTAAATCATCAGACCAGGCCAAAATTATTCTTCTTAATATTTTCAATTCAATCCTTTATTCTGGGATCATCCCAGATTCTTGGAAAAATCAAATCATTATTCCCATTCTTAAACCTGGTAAAGATCCCCAAGCCTCTTCTTCTTATCGTCCTATCGCGCTCTCCTCGGTTTTGGCTAAAATCATGGAAATCCTCATAAAAAACCGACTGGAATGGATACTAGAAAATAGACAAGTGATAGCTGGTAGCCAGTTCGGCTTTAGGAAGGGTAGGGGTACTCTGGATAGCCTTAGTATCTTTACCTCCGAAATTCGCACAGCTTTCTCTCGGAATGAGCATGTTATAGCAGTCTTTCTTGATATCGCATCGGCTTATGATAATGTCCACCTTCCGCTCCTTAAACAAAAACTACTCCAGCTGAGTGTTCCATGGAGACTGGTTCAAATCATCTGTAATTTATTAATGTGCCGTTCTATATATGTCCGATACCAGGGTATCCACCTCCCTCCTCAAACCGTGTGGAAAGGCCTTCCTCAGGGATCAGTCCTCAGCCCAATCCTTTACAACATCTACACATATGACCTGGAACTTTCTGTCAATTCATTCTGCAAAGTTCTGCAGTATGCCGATGACGTTGCTCTTTATTCATCCTCCTCTTCCTTCTCTACTGCTTCCTCTAATATAAACACAGCCCTTAGTTACTTGAATGACTGGATGGAAAATCATTTCTTGACTCTCAGTATTCCGAAATGCAATGCAGTTGTCTTTACCCGTAAACGCAGCCCTCCCTTCATTTACATATCCATTGCTAATGAACCAATCCCTATTAAGAATCAGGTTATGTTTCTAGGTCTGATCCTGGACTCTAAACTGACTGGTATTCCTCACCTGAACCACGTTATAGATAAGAGTGAAAAGGGCGTGAACGTTCTGCGAGCTCTTACAGGTGTTCGGTGGGGCTCCCACCCCTTCTGCCTAAAACTTCTATACAATGCTATAGTCCGTAGTCACTTTGATTACGGTACATTCTTACTAGAGCCATGTAACAAAATAGCTATATACAGCCTGGAAAAGATCCAGTCAAAGTGTCTGCGGATTATAACTGGTGCAATGAAATGCTCTCCTTTAAATGCTCTCCAGGTGGAATGTTTAGAGCCCCCTCTACACCTTCGAAGACAATTTCTCTCTGACAGATTCCTTTTCTCTGCAGCTCAACTTAGTAGTCATCCTCTCCTTCCTATACTCCGGGAACTCTCCCTCCTAGTAACTAATTCAAATTATTGGGAGCATAAATCTCCCCCTCTGCTCTTAAACTCCTTTGCTAAATTAAACTCCTTCGGCATTTCTCCCTTCCAATCTCCCATCAATCCACTTTTCATTAACGACTTCCAATCTTTGATTTTCGCGCCTAGAGTCATTCTGGATCTGGGCGTAAGCAAGCAGTGTCCTAATGCGAACCAAACTTTCCTTAATATTATAAATAATCATTGGGCGGAATGGGTCACGGTTTACACAGACGCTTCAAAATTGTCATCAGATGTCCCAGTTGGATCTGCAGTTTGGATTCCGAAATTTAGAATTATTCTTAGCATTAAAAGCCCTCCATTTAGTTCAAATTTTACCGGTGAGGCAATTGCTCTTTTAGAAGCAGTAAGATACGTGGAATCTCACAAATTAAACAAATCTTTAGTACTGTCTGACTCCCTAAGTTGCCTGAAGGATCTCCTAAAAAATCCGTTTAAGTCAAGATATAATTTCCCAATCACTCTGGAGATTAAGAAAACGCTACACAGGTGTCATGAGTCCGGAATTGAAGTTGCACTTGCATGGATCCCTGCTCACTCTGGTATAGCTGGTAATGAAACAGCAGATTCACATGCAAAGATGGCCGTGCACTCTGGTATCCCTTCGTATAATTTTTTGTTTGTCAGGGACCTTCATTCCTCGGCTAGCCGGTCGCTAGACGAGGCCTGGAATGATTTGTGGCAGGTAACAAGACTCACTAAAGGCAAATTTTATGGTTCGCTGCAACCCATTATCCCGTCAAAACCTTGGTTTTTCAAACAAAACAAAGTTAATAAGTTGGCTACATCTGCAATAGTTCGCCTTCGCCTGGGTTTCGTGTGCACACCAGTCTTTTTAGCCAAGATCCGTGTTCGTGACCACTCTCTGTGTGAGTGCGGCCTCGAAGAGGGCACCCTGGAACATATTTTTTTTTCTTGTCCGAGATTGATTGTCCAAATGTACGATCTTCTTCCAAGAACAATTCCACGTCCTATTAATCTAAATTTTTTATTAACTTTAGTTTACACTCCGTATGTAAAATCTTTAAGCAAATTTATTACAATGAACAAGATTAAATTATAGGCAGGATTTATGTTCCTAATCATCCTTTCTTCCCTACCCTATATTGTGTACTAACATTAACTTAACTCTATGTAAAAGTCTTAACTCTTAGTCTTAACTATATTTAGGTATATATATATATTGATACCGTTTTCAGTAAACAAGCCTAATAAGCCGCTAGGTACCTATTTTTTTAATATTTTTTATTAGTTTTGAACAAAATTACAATATTTACTCTCAACCTTGTTGTCGGTAACGCAGTCAGGAGGAATCAAACATGAAGCCCTCTCATTGTAAAACCGAGCAATAGTTTCAGAACTGATGAACTATCAAACACTTTGACATTGGCAAAATCATCGGTGAACGATGGAGCCACTTACATAAAAGAAGAAGAAGAAGAAGATCAATGTTGTGTTGTTCCTATAATATAATCATAAAATTGATTTGAGCACTCCACATTATTCGTATTGCCAGTAACAGCGTGGTTGTCTTACACAATAATCGACCGCAAAGAATTTCCTGTAAGTTTATTTATTCTTCGCTAACTATTATTTGTGACCAAAGCCTTATCTACGACTTTGGATACGTTTTTAATTTATGCTGCATAATCTTCGTAGAAACTGTTTCTAATACTTCTGTTCTAACCACTTGTGTACCTACTACTTTAAATTATGATCGGATTTAAAAAATATTAACAATACTTTATTGTTGACCCTGAATTTATTTGATAGTAGAAGACGGCTACAAAACTTATCACAATATCATAGCGATTTCCTAATTGATTTACATGTCGACTTTTCTAGGAGCAACTGTCGTCTGACCTCTTAACCCTGAGAGGAAAACCTGCACCGCAAATATATTGTTTACTTTCCATGTGTGAAACCAACAATATTCATAATTTATCTTCTTGTTATCTTATTCTTAGAAAAAGAAAGCAGCAAAAAATTTGATCTTATAATATATAATTATATTGAGAGTTCCTACTCTCAATATAATTTATAAGATCAAATTGACAAGGTTTACTGTCCTCAGTAAACCTTGTCAATTCTTGTAATGGAAATGTATTGAATGTTCAATATCTATTAAAATATCAAAAGCAATTACGATTTTTATGAAAGTGGTGTTATGACATTTTGACATATAGGAGAATGAGAGTAAAGCGCGATTCACACATATAGCGAGGGTCAGGTCTGACTCGTCTCGAACAGACCAAAACGCACGCCATCCTTGGGTCTTTAGTTGCCAGAAGATGAGATAGTAACCATCATATCCCTCTCACCCTACCCGGGGTTCTCTCTTTCGAGATGACTCCCTTCAGGACCATGGTGTTCTCGTCTTGCCCCTGGGTATGGGGAGGCGCATTTTACGCCGCTGTCGCCTCCTACTTCTGCTAGGGTGACAGGCGGCTCCCCAATTACCCAACTCTACCTGCATCTTGCCAGCCTCTGCTATAATTTAAAGTTGTTGAAATCACATTTACACTATAACCTTGAGTAATTCTCATTAGTCTATTATGTTACTTGTTTTACAAAGTGTTGGTATGTCACCTTGCAAAATTTTTGCTTCACTTTCACTATTCACTGAATAGTATTCAGTAGTCTAGTGTTACAAATGAATAATTCATTACATACAGCATAATAAATAAGGTCAACTTAGAGCAAATTTCACTAATGATAAGAAATATGATTAAGTCAAACTAAATATGATTATATTTAATGAATTTTATTTGCTTCATGGAAAAAATTCGAAGTTTAGCCACATAGTTACACTGGAAAGCCTACCTCAACTGAGTTGTAAAAAGGCTCAGAAAATTATAATGGTTCAATGAATTTTTTGACGTGACAACGTCTTATAAATTGGCTTGCCGGGTGACACTTCAAGAAACTGCGTTACGCTCCGCTCACGTTATGCGCTCACAATGAGAGCGAGTGAGAGGCACGCGTCCCTTCCACTCGGGCATGGTTAGCCCGCCTAAGAGCGAGAGAGACAGACATACCACTCAAAGTCGTTGTCACGTAAAACTTTCGCCCGTATACCGACTTTACAGGCAACCAATTTTTTTAACAATAAAATAATATAATAATAATAGGATATAGGCAACTAACAGTTGTAGCAACTGCCTGCTTGATTGCAAAAAAAATATTAATACAGGCCTATAATTGCTTTTCGTTAAAAAAGGGGGGGTATCAATGGTAATTGGTTACCAATATATTATGATAATGATCCAGCGCTAGCAGTGGTTTGCTATCACTTTAGTATTGACAATGATTTAGCTCAAAGATAGACCATGGATCCAATTTTTTTTTTTAAAAAGCTATGGTTGATGATTAATATAATGACTCAACTAAAAGCCAAATCTCATGTTAGTTTGGCTAGCTCTGAATAGGCTCTCAGTGTCATTTCAAAGCAACACTCAAGGTCCACTGACTTCAGACGAAGTATGGCACTGCAGATTATTTTAGTATGGCTCTCGAAAATACCGTCGCGTCTTCCCTCGTTTGCATGGTATTGGTATCAAGATTTTTTTTTTTTCTAACATCTAGTAACGTCCATAATTTACCCAATTTCACGTATCTACGTAGTTAATTATAAATCACAGGACAAGGAAATTGAAAATGACATGCACTTTATTGTTTCAAGGATTTATAATGGTCGCTTTTAAATTGACCTCACTTAAGGTCTGTAACTCGGAGCTATTAATATAAATGGATTTGATAATAGTATAGAGGTCACTATGCCGATGGGTGTGTGCTTGACGCTTGAGCAAATTAAAAAACCAATCTGTCATATTGTAATACTATCTAACTAGTAACAGTGATTGTTCGTTATTGGGCCTATTGAAAAGTTAACTAGGCAAATATTTGGCATGGGTCAAGGTCGTCTATATTACAGAGTGGCCGAGCATAGGGGCTTTGTATAGGTGGTTTCGAATTTGTCAATTTACGTAACTGTATAATAACGCAGTGGTAATGAGTAGGAAACAAGTAAAGGTACAGTAAGCTTCATAGAAAAGGAACCTCACTTCTTATGATTATTGACAAGAAGCAGGGCTCCCTTTCTCTAACTCTACTTGTCTACTATTTCAACTGGAGTGAGCTCTAAAACCCAGTCCAGTAGAAACATCCTCTGGTTTAGGCATACTTTTTGCCAATTATGACCAGAGAACAGTGGCTTGTTTACCATTTACTAGAGATCTAAAAAACTTTTAAACATGTTTATCCATGTTCTAGGACCCAATAATAAGCATATGCTTAGTTTTCAGATAGCACTGTGTAATAGGTCACAGGGTCCCTTGGTTAGTTTCCCAAAAACAACACTAGTTAGCTGTAATGACCAGCCTCAGGCTGTTCTCGTGGGCCTGGGGGTGACAGGTGGAGCCGCCTGTCACCCTAGCAGAAGCAGGCCACGACGATGGTGGCGCAAAATGCGCCTCCCCATACCCGGGGGCTAGACGGGGGATATGTTGTCTACTATCTCACCTCCGGCAACTAAAAACCCAAAGACGGCGTGCGTTTTAGTCGATTCGAATTCGACAGAACCTAGGGAGGTTCTGTCGAATTCGAATGCTCCGGCGGGGGATGTATCCGTGGGGATTTTTCGCACGATAAAAGAAAAGCCTCAGACTGCTCCCCGGTGTCTTCTGCGACGAAGACGAGTAGATTTTGTCTATATTCAAAGAAATTTTATATCTGACTGTCTCGTCTCAGCTTAGGGAAATCGTAAAAAAGTTCTATAACCATACAACAACTCGATAGCAGCACCGCATCAAGTCCATTTATTATATCTACTGTAACCATGGAGAATTGAAGTAAGCGGAGTTGTTGCAAAGGCAATTGAGTCATAAGAATTCAATCGTGTCGAACGGGCGAGATAATGTTAGAAAGGGACGAAGTTTAGGCTCTGACGTCACTCATCAGTTCTAGTGTCACGGCATTGGGTACGGATGTCATTTTTCTTAAAAAAATTGCAGAATAAAATAGTTTTCATTGTCTTCCGTCATGAAGTGTGTGGTGTCAGGGTGTAAAAATTGTACAGGAAAACTGTCTAAACATACTGATGGTGTAACATTTCATCTGTAAGTCCCCTGGATTTATATTTTAATTTTTATAAAAAAAATACCCTAATAGAACCATCTAGTGGAGAATAGATGTAAGTAATCTTGTCTTTCATGTATCGTAGTTGTAATAATACTCAATGCGTACTGTGAAATTTTCACAACAATCATTTTGTCTTAGTTCATTAATGATTTCAAAAATGTCGTTTTATTTATAAATAGTTAATTTAACTGAAATTTCAAATTTTAAATAAAGTTAACTAGGCCATCTACCGGGCTATGACTAAACCATGTAGAGAAACTAAATGATTTGCCCTTATACCAACAGATGTTCCAATTTTCAAAAACAATACCCCTATTTAAAATAAGTGTTGTTTATTATTATAGCGAGACCACTTCTATATTTACTTCTAAATGCAATATTTATTTTTCAAAAATGGGCTGAGCGAGTAATTTATAATTTGGGCCCAAGAATCTTCCTCCGAGATAAGTTTAAGGAAATAAACATTCTCATCGTAGCGCTTAGTGGCCAGTAGTCAAACTACAATGAAAATTGCATGTCACGTTTGTTTCCAGTTTCGCTATGTTCTGGTAGATGGATTTCTTGAAAGTAGGAGGGGTTTAAACAGAGGGGTACAAACACGCGGGTGGAGGGGTGTGATTACATGTCCCCGCGCGTCTCCCTTCACACCCGCAACTGGCCACGCATTTTTGTATAGAGAAATCTAACTGTTACATCTCCGTCATCTATATAGTTCGGTCCTCCGTGACTGTAACATAATGTCTGTAAATAAAATTCAGGCAAGTGCAAGCAATAACTTAACATTGTTTTATACACTTAAATCAACATACAGACATGCATAAAATAAAATAAAAACTGCATTTAACAGCAGATATCGACGTAGGTATTGTTTAACGTCAATATTTTTAATGTAATTGAGGTTCTCAGTAGGTATTCGATCGAAAATACACACTTTACTGACTAGACAATTTATAAAAAATGATGATGTTAATATTTCTTATTCCATTCATTGTTATAAATGACTTTTTAGACACCTAATTCAAAGAATCAGTTGGTATGGCCAGCGACGTTTTTTTTTTGTATACTGGATGAATTTGACCTTGTTCAACAGTTATTACATAGGAAATAATTGTTCCAATTTTCCTGGGGTACACCCAGGCTCCCATGCAACAGTCACCCATAATGGAATGGTGACCACAGTGTGGTTTTACTCGGCCTATCCCATTCCAGCTTAGTTCATATCTGTTACCGGGTTGGGTTATAGCTTGATCAGACTGAAATCATGCATGCTGCCATGCCATGTCTACCGCTCGTTCCTTGCTGTTTATTTACAATATCCATTGCTAATTGAAAAGCCACGCGGAAATACTGACTTAGGGTCAATTGATATCAAGCAGAAAATATTAGAACACTATTGAAGTGCCTTTTAAATATCCAATTTAGCAGTATTTCCGCCCTACAGAATGATGCGGCTAATGATAACCTTGTGTTATGTTTTCAGCGATGAGTAGGGTAGCTAGAGCTCACTGACACTTTGCTTTGTCTTCTGTACTGACAGCACAGAAACTCTCTGAATCCTTCCTCGTCCTCCCTTTTCCCTTTACAGGGACGGGTGTGACGCTGACGCCCCTGGAATTGCAAACGTCCTTAGACCGATGACATAATGTTTTATAGAGTTGGGCCGTGTGCTTGTCTACCATCTAAGTGGTATAAACAAGTAATTTCATGCAAGACTTTAGCAAAATATTATAGTGGTTAACCAAATACCTTATAAGTTCTCCACTAATTAGCCCAGTAACTAACTATAGGTACTCCATTTGTTTAGGTACTTAAATAAAGGTAAACAATTTTCTGGTACCATATTTTTTTTTAAAACACACGTTAAACAAATAAACTAGACTAACTAACTGACTAACTAGTGGTTCGACACAGGTTTTTAGTCCTCAAAATGGGTTACAAAGTAGAAAAGTATTTTTATATTGAGTTTTTAAACAAAACATTAAAAATACATGCTAAGATTGTTTACGTTTTTTAAGTACAACAAATGGAGTATAGGTAATAACCTCGGTGATAAAATAATGAGATGTACCTACTATTAATGTTACGAAGATTCTTGTCAATATAGGTTGGTTATATAATGATAACAACATGATAGGAAACATGCTATCATGATAATAAAACCAGAGTTTAATCTGATTAGAAAGATATTACATAACGTTATTCAAACAAAAATACCTTAATACATTATAGTACGGTATTTGTAGGTAATAGTATTGTATTTTCATTATGATTTTTGAACGTTAAAGTTAATGTAATTTTAATATTCAGAATGCATGACCAGAAGCGTCTATGTTTAATTAAAAAAATATAATGCAACGTACACATACGTTCTTTTTAATCATTAATTATTTCTAGAGAGATATCTCAACCGAAACATTAAAAATACGTTATTTTTATAATTTACATTAAAAAAAATCATTTCACGAACTTCACGTTACCATGTCAAGTATGAAAGTTGTATGCGATTCATAAACTTCAATATTACTGGCGTAAATAGAACCACATGCTTCTTCATTATCGCGTTTACGAATTTAAAATGTTCGTGGCAGTGACTTGTGACTTTTAGTGTAGAATAAACATTGACGTCACTGAAATATCTATTTCTGTGCAAGTTGATAATGGTTTATAAAAACGTTTCACGGTTCGAGCCTAGGTTTTGTATAAAGCTATGTATGTCACTCGCACTAGCACACTTAGTCCCTTTAAGTATTACTAATAACTTTATGGTGTAGACACGTCAAGCCATAAGCCATAAGTTTGCGAACTTGCTCGTTTTGAATTACTCTAATAAAGAGTTCGAGAGTGACAGAAACTGACAGTATATGAACCATCAAACGTTTTTTTATAAACCTATCAAGTTGTCAGATATAA
The DNA here is from genome assembly GCA_963691645.1 of Pelosia muscerda. Lineage (NCBI taxonomy): Eukaryota > Metazoa > Arthropoda > Insecta > Lepidoptera > Erebidae > Pelosia > Pelosia muscerda. The sequence continues at coordinate 1,928,721 of OY829102.1, forward strand.
TCTTTTTTTCTTTCATAAAAAGTGTAAATTAAATTCATTTGGCATTTTAGATTACGTACCGCGGAAACGTGAAGACTGTTGCTCTATTTATGCTAGTAATAATAACTTTATGGTCTGCACAGTCTACCAGGATCGCGATTTAAAACAGTGTAGGTACTTTAAGTTACTCGTCTTATTCGTCTACCACCCACTTAAGGCTGTTGATTCATCATCATCATCATCTTCCTGACCTTGTCCCAATTATTTGGGGTCGACGCATGTCATTCTCTTCCATACATTCCTAGCCATATCTTCTTTCACACAATCCATCCATCTTTTTTTGGGCCGACCTCTGGTTGTAAAGGCCTCTACATTCATACTTTGGACCTTTTTTACTGTTGCTAAATTTTTTTTTTTTATAAATATCTATAATTTTTTTGTTATTGAAGGAATCAAAATGGACGCCTTAGCAGACGTACTCCAGCCATACAAGGAGATAGTGGGCAATATAGCCGCTGTCGTCACCATCGGGCAGATGTTCTCGGGCAGTTTCATCTGCTGGGACATTTATAAGCAGAAAGGAACCAAAGGCATCGGGATCGTACCATTCTTAGGTGGTATTGTTATGTACGTATTTTTTTATATGAATTTGCAAACTATTTTTTTAATGAATATTTTTTTATTAAATGACGACATAATGTTTGATAGATTTAATTTTTTGGGTCGAACACCTACCTTAAATCGGGTCGTATAAAGAATTTAGTCTGTTTTATAGATTTTATTTTTTGGGTCGAACGCGTACCTTAATTAGAGTCGTACGAAGGATTTTTCAGTCGGTCCAAACTACCGGGTCGTACGAGTACGTAGTCAATTGTCCCGATAAAAATCGTGTTGTACAAAATTATTTCGCGGAAATTATCTCCATTATTTACCTTCTATTGTCTTTATTTGGTGCACTTACTTTCTTTCTTTTGGATAAACCACGGTGAACTTATTTTGACTCATAGTTCACAAGAATATTATCATATTTGACCACATGCAAGTACCTACGAAAAATATAGAACCAACTGCATAAATAACTTTGTAATCCCATATAAATATATATGATTACAAAGTTAAAAAAAAAAAAAAAATATTTTTATTCTCTCAAACAATTAATACTTAATACTTATTAAATAAAACATTAATATTATTATTTTCTAGGTGTATCTTAATGGTAATTACATTTGCAGTTGGCAGCCGTTTTATTAATGACCCAAGACTATATGGTATGACAGGATAGAGCTACCTAGCTCCGTAAATAAGAAAAAAAATTAAAGAAATAAAATACTTTCTGAATTAAATATTCAACATAATTTTCAGGAGCATACTAAACTTGAAATATGGCTGTATACTTCGTGACGCAACAATAATTCAAGTAAATCTGTTCGGTTTGGCCCTCAACATTGCGTATTCCGTATTCTACTTCCAATACACCCACGAGAAGATGAAAGTGTGGGGGCAGCTGGGCATGTCGGGAGCACTGTCGGCAGCTCTCATAGGTTATGCACAAGTAGAAGATCCGGCGCTGATAGAAAACAGATTTGGACTCATTATTACTGCGTTAATGTTCACTCTTATTGCTTCTCCACTCTTCGGATTGGTGAGTACATATCATGTTTATTAAACTCATGTAAAGTTAAGATAGAATGCACTTTTTTTTCTCTCATGTGGAAGTCACCACGGATATCCCTCGCCGAAGTCAGCGTGGGTGGTTATTTCTCTAATCTATTCTATTTTATTATTGGTGTTTCTATGTATTAAAAAAAAGTATCGAAGTATGTTTATCCACATTCTAGAACCCATAAGACAAGCTAGTTAATATATGCTTACCATAGGTCTAGGTGGCGTTGTGTAGAATGTCCTAGAATATTTCTATATTTATTTATTTATATTATTTATTTATTTATTCCATTCTACAAAACAATTGCCACCTGTCTAGGCACCCCCTGGACTAAGAAAAAATTGTCGTCTCCACACGTTGTTAGCAGCTTGGCAATTAAATACAACCCAATAGCAAAGCATTATAGAATTGAATATGGCGACAGGCACGCCATAGGTTCAATTCAGGTTTATTCGAACTGTATTCGTATCCAAAATATTTATTCTCAATGCCATTTTATATATAACTAAACCGATAAAACTTTCGTATTTTGAACAGCAGATAGTTGAGAGATAATCGAATATTAGATAATATATTTATCTATATTGATAACATTATGAATCGTCTGCAGCCCACGTGAAATTATAGTTATAAAAATTATACACATTGCACAAGATTTGATGATGATGATTTGACGATGTTATACATATAAACCTTCCTCTTGGTGATTGAAGAGGAAGGTTTATCTACTAAAAGAAAACCGCATCAAAATCCGTTGCATGGTTTTAAAGATTTAAGCATACATAGGGATATAGGGACAGAGAATGCGACTTTGTTTTATAAATACTATGTAGTGATGGAACGCAGATTTTTGCAATATTGTTGGTGACTTGCACATTACGTAAATTAGCTGACTTGCTGATTACACACGAACTATGGCAAAAAATGTTTACCTACAAAGGCGCACAACTTTATATTAAAATATCTTCATCTATAAAAAGTATAACTTACTTTATTATAGGTATGATGATGGTATGTTACTACCTCATAGTAATATACTCCGAATGTATAGTGTGCCCATTAAGCTTCACTGTCAATAATGCACCTACAGAATAACTCCCTGCACCACCCTTTGTTGACTGGTAGAGAATTCCTACGGCCGCCTATCTAATAATAGGTATGTGCATAAAAAAAATATATAACTTCGCTTCATACATATAAACAGAAGTTAGCAGAACACGTCATCGAGACATATTTCACTCGCTAATGACAAAACGAACTAGCTATTGCTGGGTACAGTCGCCATCAGATATTTCGTAGCAGATAAGGGGCTCTAGCCCAAGGTTATCAAATACTTCTGAACAATTTAAAATGTCGAATAAGTTCCATTCAATACAAGTTACCATTACATACATTTCTTATATATATTAGATACATTCATTACCTCGTTAATATCTGAGCAGATGCTTGTCAATAATTTCCATACAAACAACTGTGTACATAGGTACCTACTACTCGTAATTATTATTGTTTCTCAATAAGTATTTATTCATTAAACCTCAGTGCACAAAATGTGTAAGCTCAGAATATGACTTGCGTAATTGTGTTATCAATAAATGTATCTATACATTTATGTGGTTGGTAATACTTATATCTATAGATTTAGTGTTCTAGTACTATACTTGTGATAAATAGGTAATTAAACTGATTAGGTTAGCTGTAGATAAGTCATTGAAGTATATTTCATTGTGAAGGCTAATGAATGGTTATTTAACCAATGTTTTTATCACTTTAGAAGTACTAAAGTTTGCTCTAGGTATGTCTTGATACGTCTTTTAGAGGGACAATTTTTGGGGAAATTTACAGGGACCTACTAGAACACGTCTAGAACATTCTAAACTCCCCTTTACGTCTTAGGCGGCGACGTTAGATCCATCTACCGATAATTCTACGTACTATCGGAAACAATCGACGATTTTTCAATAATTTTTAAACAATGTTTTTTATTACTCTACCCAATTGATTGCATTAGAAGCATTAACAAGCTAACTTTTTCATTTCAATTTAAAATTTGAAAAAAAGTGATTGTCCAAACGGTATTTGGACCCGCGACTAGTCTTTTACAGGGAGCTCTGACCATTTGAACTACTAGAATAATAACATTTTATTAAAAAAAATAAAAATAGAAAATCAAGTTAAACATAATTAGTAGCTACTTATGTATCATCATCATCATTATCATCCGTGCGTTAATCGGTCGCATCCGGAATTGTCCCACGGAGCCCAGGTTCCTCTTTTTTCCAGTGTAACTGCGGCTGAATCTCGTTATCACCCGTGAAGCGATTGCCATCGCCACAACCTGTCATGTGATTCGATTCCGACAACAAATGTCACTCTCATACATTTTCAGAGCGATGACGAATGTAGATTCGGAACGAATGCATTTTGGCTAGGCCCCCTGTATAGCGTTCACTACCGCCTCGCCACAGAGGTAGGACACGACGGTTTGTAACGGAGGTAGGACACGACGGTATCTCCCGTCCGAAATGAGCTGTCCAACTGGGGAAGTACCTCCGCCCTACAGAAGACCGCGGTCATAATAACCATCGTGTTGTGTTCCCGCCGGTAAGTAGGGTAGCCAGAGCTCACTATACCCCTCCTTCCCCTCCCCTTCCTAGCCTCCCCACCCCTTCCCAGCTCTCCCCCTTTCGGCAGCGCGTGTGTGACACCCTTAGTCTTGCACACGTTCATAGGCCACGGTGGCCGCTTTCCATTAGGTGGGCCGTGTGCTTGTCTGCCACCGACGTAGTATAAAAAAAAACAGAGCCTTACGAAGAATAATAACATTTTTTATATTTGTGTATTTCAGAAAGACATAATTAAGAACCAGAGCACCGAAGGTATGCCGTTCCCCATCATCCTGTCCGGAGCCGTCGTGACGAGTGCCTGGCTGGTCTATGGCATCATCCTTAGAAACAAATTCATGATCGTAAGTATCTTGTAATGTGAAGTTTTTTTTAAAGACTATTAGTTAACCCTTCATATTCCTCGTAACCCTTTCAGCTAAGCGCTTGTGTTAGGAGTGGGTTAACGTTGAAAGTGTTTGGTTTCGAACCCGGGACTACTCGATTGCAAAGCCGACACCTTAAAACACACACTTAAAATATTTATATTCCATATTTCATAATTTAAATGTTAAAGTGCCTGCCAATGTTGAAGCTTCCATTGCGTGAGTATATCTTGATACTATGATTATTTTTTTAGATATCAACAATTATCTTTAATGTTGATGACTATTTAGATGGTGGGTATTTAAATTATCTATGAATAGTATTATGTTCAGAAAATGAATTTGTGGGTGACTAGGAAAGTTTTGAGAAAAAAAAACTGTGAACTGTGCTTTAGAATACCTTTTTATTATGATTTCTCAAAATAGTCTCCATTAGACTCTATACATCAATTTATCCGTCTAAACCAAGTTTTATAGCATTACTGATATACTTCCTTTGGCACGCCACAATCACTGGCTATGAAGGCATTACAAGCATCCTCCTGGCTATCATAATGTACACCACAAAGCCCAAGCATCACTTTGGGGAAGAGATAGAAGAAGCACACACACTAAGCTTCTGATACTTCGGCCATATACCTCTCGCCATACATATTGGAGTAGTACTCATTATTTGGTGTCTTTTGATAGGACAGAGTGCAACGATCAAAGAATCAAAGAATCAATTTCGTTTATTCAGTTTAGGCACATAAAGAGCACATAAATTATGAATGTCTAAGTTTTATAATCATATTTGTCAAAACTATTATAATTTATAATGAATGAAATAGTAAATAAATCATTTGAAAACGTTTCTTTCGCTGGTTCAGTAGTTAAATTTACTGAGAAGAGACCAGCAAGAAACTCAGGTAGATTATCGTTATCCCTTCTATCTTTTTGGAATGGACATGGAATGAACGAGCTCAAATCTACCAATCATAGATTACTTATGAAAACAATCTGCTAATCTTGTTTCTCTCGCGACTTGGGCTCAAGCTATGTGGCGTCTCTACGTCAATAAGACTTCGCTCCGTCTAACGATAAGCAGTAATCAAAGTCTAAATAATGAAGGGCATTGTACCTTTTAACCCTACCTACATAACCCTTACGTATACCTACTATACCGACTATCGGTTGTGGTTAAATCGTACCCGTATCGATTAAAACCGCACGCCGTCTCGAGTTACAATTACAGAGGTAATAAAACTTTTGCCAATTACGGTTTTAAAATTTCAAAGTATTTTTATTGCTGTTGGTCCCCCGAATAGATAAATAAATAAATAAATATACTAGTCAGAGGGACAGGTGGGAAACCTTCGAGCAGAGCCCTCTACAGAATTGCCTCGCCTTGGTCGCAATTTGTCATCTCTGCTGCACAGGGTGCACCGATTGGAAGTATCGTACCAAGTACTATCGTACAACATTATACCTGGATATTCCTGGATGGTATATGCTCTGGGACAAAAAACATATAGGCATGAAAAAAAATTACGGCAAAGCAAATTTGTTTTTTCATTTTTTTTTCCACCTATTACATTGGGACCTAAAGATAAACTGGCGAAATGTGGGTGCTAGCACCTCTGCCTATCCCGTCCGGGATGTAGGCGTGAGTTTATGTTGTGTTAATAGATTCCCAACCGAAAATGTAGCAACAAAATAAATTTGGAAAAAAATTGGAATCGAACATCCGCCTTCCGCGTAGCCACCATAAAGTATATCTTCTAAATAATGTATTTTTTATTTTTCAGGTACAAAACGTAGTGGCCGTTTTATTATGTGGAGCCCAGTTAGCATTATTCGTCATCTACCCCTCCAAACCTAAGGGCAAGGACAAGAAAGCCAAAACGAAGAAAGCTGACTAAATTGAATAGTCTAATCGAAACATGCAAATGCCTCGTTAGTTAGTAAGTTTTAATTTAGTCGAATAATAGGAGAAATGTAAAGTTTGGACTACACTGAGTGCATGCAAACAAATACTTTACTTTTTTGTGACTTACGAAATTATAATATGATTTGTGGCTATGTTGGAATCATACCGACAGACAGAGGTTGGAATATTCCATTAGCTCTACCAATGTGTCCTATACTGGTACGCAAAAAAAAAAAAAAAATTCACAAATTAAAGAGTCAAGCTTTTTTCCATTCGAACAGATAAATACAACTCTTTTTGACTTGTTACGTCAGGGTTTTGTATTTAGATTTTTCACGGCTATTACTTTCGTAATAGTTTTAATACATGCTCTCAAATTAATCAACTTGTCCTTCCCTTATGTCTCTTCCTGCGGCCCGCTATTGTGACCGTTTTGACGCGACTGGTTTTGCTCATTTGCTCTGTTTTACCCCTCCAAACCTAAGGGCAAGGACAAGAAAGCCAAAACGAAGAAAGCTGACTAAATTGAATAGTCTAATCGAAACATGCAAATGCCTCGTTAGTTAGTAAGTTTTAATTTAGTCGAATAATAGGAGAAATGTAAAGTTTGGACTACACTGAGTGCATGCAAACAAATACTTTACTTTTTTGTGACTTACGAAATTATAATATGATTTGTGGCTATGTTGGAATCATACCGACAGACAGAGGTTGGAATATTCCATTAGCTCTACCAATGTGTCCTATACTGGTACGCAAAAAAAAAAAAAAAATTCACAAATTAAAGAGTCAAGCTTTTTTCCATTCGAACAGATAAATACAACTCTTTTTGACTTGTTACGTCAGGGTTTTGTATTTAGATTTTTCACGGCTATTACTTTCGTAATAGTTTTAATACATGCTCTCAAATTAATCAACTTGTCCTTCCCTTATGTCTCTTCCTGCGACCCGCTATTGTGACCGTTTTGACGCGACTGGTTTTGCTCATTTGCTCTGTTTTCTAATCTAAGTCTGGATTGCAGTCCAGAAATTTTTGTGTAAACAGAAAAAACCATGGTTGTTTAAACCTAAGTAATTACTATACCAAGGAATACCTATTCATAGCAGTTAAAACTATGTGTTTTATATTATGTATTATATTGTTTGATATTTATTCTGTTTTTAATGTAAAAAGAAAGACAATTTGACTGTGAAAAAATATCAAAAGGTGCTAAAAGTTGAGCGGTAAATCGAAGTTCAATATTTAACTTGAAAAATATGAAGCATAGTTTAGACGAAAAGGCGACGAAAGGGCGTATTTAACAGTATTTTGAATAAATAAATGTAAGATAATTTTATCGCGCATTTAGTTGTATCAGAATATATACATTATATGGTCTATATACATTTATGGTTTGTTTGCTCTCAGTGTGGTTCTAGCTTAATTTTTATAATGAACAGCATGCCAACTATTACTCAAACACGAGTTAGGGAATTTAAGTCTTAATCCTATTTATATAATGTATGTAATCGCATTTACGAAGATTGACAGCGGGCTGACATTTCATTTTAGGACATTCTAGGACAATCTACAGAACGCAATCTAGAACCATAGTAAACAGCAGCATAAATAGCTTGTGTTATGAGTTCTAGAATGCGAATATACTAATAGATACATTTATTATGTAAATATTTACACATTATACATATAATCATCCGGAAAATAAAAGTATTTACACTGTACGGGAATCGAATCCGCGCCTCGAGGGAAGCAGTCGCGTTCACTACCGCCTCGTCACAGAGATGACCAAATAGTTGTACATACAGTCGGATGGACAACAGCCCTAGCTCTATTAGTCTATGAATTCAAATACAATTCTTATTGTCTATGGTTAAAATGGCGTCTACGATTACGAGCGCTCTATAATGTCATTATGTCCGTTGTCTTTCAAGGGTTAATAATACACAGGTTTTAAGCATTTTTCTTAGTAAAGTTGAAATATCAAGATAATTATTATATTTTTATATGTTGTTGTCATTTTATTCCAACTATATACATTTATATAGCATTGTTATATATTTTTATATGTTATTGTTGAGTTTTATATTTATATAAACTGTTTTATGTGTACATTCCTTTATACAGAACTTAAATAACTAGTTTATAAGAGTACAATGATCTTATACTAATTTGAAGTAGATATGACTATGATTCTTAAAATATACATATGCTCACTCTCGTAACCCCAGAAGGGGTAGGCAGAGGTATATTAACACCCACATTTTGCCAACTATGATTTTCGATCCCACGTAATACGGGGCGAGCCTATTGCCGCCTATCGGGCACTTTGTGAATGGGTATGCCGAAAATAAATTCCTAAACGAAAATCTTGCAGCTAAATAAATTAAAAAAAAAAAATAACCCGATTCCTTGTTATGCGGTGTAAATCGCAAGGAAATTAATTATAATAAAATAAATTATTAATAATAGCTCTTAATAGCGGTCCCTCAAAATTAGGTGGTTCAGCCTACCTCAATAAGTCTCGTGTTACCTTGAAGCAGTATTGTACAAAAGTCTCATTTCCACGTCTGTTAAAAAGCCTGCCATCGCCGGGTCCTTTAAGCATCTGATGAGGCTGAAGATGAGCTACCGGTCACCATTATAACATGGTTATTTAGTGAATGAAAGATGGTATATTTTCAAAAAATAACATTTAATCGAAGTGTCTTAGTGTACTTAATGAGTACACTTTTAACATTACCATATTTTTTTTTTTATACTACTTAGGTGGCAGACAAGCACACGGCCCACCTGATGGAAAGCGGCCACCGTGGCCTATGAACGTGTGCAACACTAAGGGTGTCACACTCGCGCTGCCCACCCTGAAGGGAAAGGGGGAGAGCTGGAAAGGGGTGGGAAGGCTAGGAAAGGGAGGGGAAGGAGGGGTATAGTGAGCTCTGGCTACCCTACTTACCGGCGGGAACACAACACGATGGTTATTATGACCGCGGTCTTCTGTAGGGCGGAGGTACTTCCCCAGTTGGACAACTCATTTCGGACGGGAGATACCGTCGTGTCCTACCTCCGTCAGGCATTATCCACCACCACCACCATCCACCATTAATTTATCTATCTACTTCATTTTAATATAAGGTCATCAGAGCCTTACCACTACTTTTCAAAAGTAATATTATTTCATTGGTACTTTACTTCCATAGAGAGAATCGGACTTTAAGCGTCTGTCAGATATACAAAATACTAGTGTTAAGGCTGGTCCACATTTGTGACACGAACAACGGACCGGTCTACGATCGTCGGCACAAAACATGAGTTGAGTGTGGATAGAACAACTCGTGGACGTATATACTAGAGTTGTGATGACACTACGAGTCGATCGATCGTTTCATTAGCTCCGTTATTACGGAGCTAAATAGGTCCACATTATTGGACTGACACGCACTTCTGATACGGTTACGATAAAAGTTACATAAATGTGGACCCGGCATTATATGGTTAAAATATGTATAAATATAAGTAATATATTTATTGTTTATGTTGTTAGAATGTACACTTTGTCTTACAAGATGCAGTACACAATTATCGACAGATGATAACGGTTCGAGTCTGAAGTAAAGTAAGATTGAAATAATAATAATTCAAGGTGGTCTTAAGGTTTGTATAATCAAGGCAGATCAAACATATAAAAACATATGTAAATATAAATAAATGTAATATATTTTTGTTTCAATAGCTATGTACAGTACATATTTATTTTTATAGTTAAATATTTTGAGATCATAATTGTTGTGTTCCTATTGAAATACATAAATGAATTGTACAAAACTGTGGACAGTTGATATTGTTTTATACATTGTAATGACATAGTAATCTGTTATATATTGTTGCTTAAGATAAAATAAAACATTTTATTTTTTAAACATAATTTTATTCATTTAATACCCATATTTCACCAAATATGTATGGAATCAAATTTAGATCGGCAGAAGTGAATACTTCGACGGGATTCGAACTCGCAATCTTTCCCTTCCAGCGGATAAGCTCTGACCGCTGTAAGGGAAAGATTGAGCCACGAGAAAGCCACGAAGCCACATCTGAAGCATTTTTTCAAACTCATTTTTAAGCTCTCTTTATATTATACACACACACACACACTAATCAACATACACTCACACACATACACAGATTCACTAACACACTCACAAAATGGATTTAGATTTTTTTTCAGCTGTAAAATATTTTTTTACTTTTTACAAACAATCAAAAAGTTTTCTGTGGACCCCACAAATTTTAAGTATCTATACATTAACCCCCTCATGACATCTAAACACATGCGTTCTCTGAATTAGCACGTTCATCCTAAAAATTGTATTATTTCAATAAGATACTATTTTATAATTCTCACGTAGACAAGTAGATAGGTACCCCCTAGAATAGAATAGAATATAAAGTTCAATGGATGAGATAACTGTCAATTCATTTAACTTGATTCTATACTTATTATTCGTAGATTCTATACGCCGCGTGTATGTATAATAATGTATAAGCCGCGGTAGCCTAGTGGTATGGGTAATGGACTGCTGAGACGAGGTCTCGGGTTCGATCCCAGGTTTTCCCATGGCACACACCAATGACTTTTCGATGCTTTTCGAAGTTATGTGTGTATTTATCGCAGGTTTATAAGTGCCCGGTTAATAGCAATAGGCCCGCCACCTATTACATTGGGACCTAAACATAAACTGGCGAAATGTGGGTGCTAGCACCTCTGCCTACCCCTTCGGGGATATAGGCATGAGTTTATGTTATGTTATGTCTATACCACAAAACGAGGACCAACCAATTGCTCTTGTCTAGGGCTGGACATGAAAAAACATTAACTTATTGAGGACCCTAAACCATTTCATCTTCCTTGTGGCATTTTAGTGGCATTCATTCTACTACATATTTTACCAGGCGAGGTGTTGTGCAATAGGTACAATCTTTTAATTTGAGGTTTTGAAACGACTTAGCGATATTCAACACTTTATTGCTTAATATAGAATTCTACAACGAAAGAAAACATCGTCTCCTTTGTAGCCGTGACAGAGAGTGCAGCGTCCGCGCTGCCCTTGATAAATGGAAACACGTTCGGAAAATTATGGGTGGTAGCAGTCAAATTCGTGTAGGCATGTGGACCCTGGGAAACAAAACACAATTATTTATTATTCACTAGCAAACCCGGCGTACTCCGTTTCACCACCAGTAGTGAAAAATGATTTTCCGGCTCTTCTGTTAAATTTTTTCCTGAATTTTCTTTGCTATAAACCGCACGGAGCCCGAGATCTTTCCAACGAATGCAAAACTGTGGAAATCGGTTCGTGCGTTCTGGAGTTATAGCGTCAGGAAGGAAAACCCGACTTATTTTTATATAGTAGATTATATGGTTCAAATATGAAACTAATATTTTTTCTCTTTAAATGATACAGGGGAGCATTTCTCTGAAGAACTGGCGTGGTATTTACTAACTCTAGGTGACGACCATGCTCTCGAGTCATAAATGTGAGGCTTTGTCAGCGCATATCCAGAGCGGGCCCAGTTTCCGAAATTGTGGATTGAGTGACAACTGTGCCCTTAGCACGAAAACCTATTGAGTTCGTACTGTAAAGGTATCAAGAGTACGGATACCTTTTTAGGCAGTATGTCTCTTGTGAACCTGTGTACGCATGTAGCCCGCCTATCGCAATGCACCATTCTGTCGATATTTTTACGCTACGAACCCGATAGTATTTCGTGCTAAAGTCACTGGCCGCCCGGTGGACTCATCGTCCGCTTACCGGCCCATAGTGTTGCTCGACGAGGTGTGAAAAGAGCCATCGCGAAGTGCTTCAACGAGCACCTGTCCATACTGGAGCTCGACCTGGGGGATGGCCAGTAAGGCTCAAGACCAAAGGCTCCTAATTTCCTAAAAAAGGACTTCTGCAGAGGATGCGGTCAATGGATGCGAGGTCCTCGGACAACCGTGGGGATTTATTACACATAAAAAATGTACCTACCTACACTAAAAGATAAAATTAACAGTAGGTGTATTAATATTATGTAAGTTGCATGTACCATTGTAGGTACATAAGCCTTATCGCCAGCAGCGATCTCTTCCGGCAAATTACTAGGTTTACTTACAGCATTCACAGGACATGTAAGGCCAGCCAATTTCATCATGCGGCCCATGTAAGGTTCATCGTTGACGAATTCACAAAACTTGTGGTGGAACTCTACGAACGAGCGTCGGTACTCGTTATGAAGATACTGGTTCAAAATAATATCGATCTGAAAATACATTTAGAGTTAGAATATAATATTATATAGTACTCACTACATAGGGCTAACAATGCAGCGCGAGGCGCAGCCCAATGTCAATATTTGTATACATAAATATTACTAGGTATACAGTATACTCAGTATAGTATACTCAATTTGTTTAGGTAAAGAATCTTGTGGCAACTTTTTTGAAAAACACATGTTAAACAAATAAACTATTTATAAGTACCTAATACTTAGTTATTTCATAGTGTGGGGCCACATAACGCCGTATAACGCACAATGCGATAAATTAGGTTACCTATCTTAATCCCGAATTTTAATATTCCGAATATCATAATCCAGAAAACGTTTGGCCATTTATTCATTATCCCGGTTTTCCAAATTCCGAAGTTTTATTTGCCATATAATCGCAACTCCGAATTTCATTTTCCTATTTATTCATTTGTACGACGTTTTATAATCCAGACGAACGAATTCCAGACACACGAAATCTAAATGCACAAAATCCAGATGACCGTAATCCATATGCACGAAAGCCGAATTTTTAAAACACAAATTTTTGAAATGCAGTTTATTGATATCCAGACAAACAATATCCAGATTTTTAAAAATGAATCCAATGGAAAAATTACAAGGGAGCTAGCACTCGCCGGCGCGGCCGCTGCCGCGGCACGCTCGCTTCGCTCGCTCGGCTCGTGCGGGGGTTGCAGTTCTAACCTAACCTAACCTGCTGAGTCGAATTTGACACTTAAACCTATCTGTAATAGGCAACTAATATTTCTAAATTACTTGCTGTAGGTACCTACCTAATAAATGAATCGTATAAAGTCAGTAATGACTTTTACTATACCTGTATATAGTTTAGATGGAAAACGATTGTATGGGAACCAAATAAAAAGATTTTGAAAATTTGGTAATAGTTTATTTGGAAAATGGTACGATGGGAAACAAAAAAAAATTTTCTGAGAATCTGGTATAACTATATTTGGATTATGACAATATGGAAAACAAAAAAATACTATTTGATAATTTGGTTTTAGTGCACCTGGAAATTGATTCATCTGGGAAATGAAAAACGGAATTATAGAAAGTTGTCATTCATTACATCTGTCTTTTAAAAGTTCTACCAACCGTTTTCGGGGTTTTAAGATTCGGGTAACAGAAATTCGATATTTGAATAGGTTACCGATAAATTAATTGGCAATAAACTATTTATTTTTTATAGTTTACCTACACATCACTGAGGTAGGTAGGTATATTTCTTTATTTCAAGATAATACCAAAGCGGTGTCTCAAGGTACCAGGGTAGCCCTTTGCCTTTAAAAGTACCTACTATGAAATTTTACTCCCATAGATAAGATTCAAAATGTTTCGTAATATTTTTATTTTGCTTCAAAAAGCAACTGCTAGGCCCTTTTTAGGCAATTGGAGGGAAAATGAAGTTTCATTCTAGAATTCCCACCAATCAGCGGAATCCGCCATCTTGTTGATACTTTTTGCAAGTTGCTGATTGGTTGTTGAGACGTCAAACTCGTGTCTGTGATCGTGTGCCCCCCAAAACAACCACACGTCTAGATCGACTAGTCTCGTGTCGTTGGGGGCGGACGGACACATGGCAACAATTTTACTGGCGTGGCTGACGTGGCTCTGGAAGATTTTCTTGAAAAAATTGACATTGGCGTCTCGCCATTAATAATTTTGTAGGTATTACATTTACCACTTGCCATAAGCGAAATTGCGACGTATCTGTTCGCAAAAGAAGCCATCTTAAGAAGAAGAAGAAGTCAAACTCGTGTGGCAATGCGAATTTAGTTTCAGTTGCGTAATGTAAAAAGAGGTTAAGTGCCTCACCGTAACATTGTTTCCCCACTGGTGCTTAATGTCCGCGTAGATATTAAGGTAGTATGGCGATTTTCTGCTATATCGTCTGATGTTTGTTTTAGCACTATTCATGTATTTTTCATTTATAAGTGTTACATTTGCACGTTCCCATACCACTTGCATACACTGAAAAGGTGGATAATGTGTTTAGAGGTCAAGAGAAAACTAGAATAGACAATACGGTCTCTATAAAGCATGATATACTCGTACGCATGGATATGACAGTTTGCACTTGGCTGATCTTTTTTTTTATAGCACGTCAATTTAACTTCACCTCGCCTGATGTTAAGATGAAGGCAAAGTCTCATGAAAGAGGGTCACCATTGCAAACACGTTCAGTGCTACAATGGTGGCACTCAGCTTGACGGCCTCATCATTCATCGGAGAGCACGCTAAGGCGTCTCGGTCTTCATGTCAGTCGATTCCAACAATTGGTCTAACTGAAGTACTTCGACAATATCGTCTATATGTGGCAATAGCTTCACGGAAAAAATCGAAGTTCGGCCTCGACGCAGTTTGACAGAGTAAAGGTGATCCGGGGTATCGAGGTGACAGCTTATGCATAATAAAATATTATAAATATATATATAATAAAAAATATAAATAAAAACTATAAATATATATAATATTATAAATAAATATATATAATATTATAAATAAATATATATATATATATATATATACATATATATATATATATATATATATATATATATATATATATATATATATATATATATATATATATATATATATATATATATATATATATATATATATATATATATATATATATAAGTATATATATAATATATTATAAAAATACGAGTATGTACAATATAAAAATTTAATGAAAAAGAGTTCATTACAATGTTTCCAATCATTGCACAGTGCCATTTAATTTAAGACTTTGACTGCATAGGCGTAGAGTCTAAAATTCAAAGGTATTTTTTGTAATCAAAATAGATTTGCTCGGATGCAGGTCTTTCTCAGGCGTTACTCCTGATTCCACACATCCACTGCAGTATATTCATCTCATTTCAATTTAGGTGCCAAAAACATAGAACCATAGGTACGTATATAAAATATTGTCTCGCCTTTATCCCATAGTGGTAGGCAGCAACGACGCTTTTCGGTACTTCCACTTTCTTAATTGTTTTCACACATAAGTATTTCTACACTTTAACCATACCGGGTAAAACGGGTTTAATAAAGATCAAAGGGTACATAGAAATAAAATGGTACCTAAGCTAAATTCTGTAGTTAAGTATGTTCTTTCAAACGAAACTTTGGAGTAACTCATTGTAATAACAGTCTCATCAAATATCTATATAGTATTGGGCTAAAATTTTGTAAAAGAAATTATGAAAAAAAATACATTGACCATTTTATCTCTATCAACCCCGGATCCCTATTCACCCCGCTTTACAGTAGGTATTAAGTCAAATTGACGTTTCCATTTGTTTAGGTACTTAAAAAAACATAAACAATCTTAGCGTAGCGTGTCTTTTGAATATGTTTTGTTTAAAAACTCATTATAATAAAAATACTTTTCTAAAGTTAGTAAAGCATTAGTAAAGCATTTTGAAGAAACCTGTGTCGAACCACTAGTTAGTCATTAGTTAGTCTAGTTTATTTGTTTTCATAAAAAGTTGCCACAAGATTGTTTACCTTGAGTACCTAAACAAATGGAGTATAGATAAAAAGAAAAAAACCACTTACTTCAACATAGTTTCCCAAAGTCAGTATTAGAAGCAAATATTTCAATGTGAATAACATGTCGCATTTAACTCTGCGCACCTGCACTTACGACATAACAAAGTTCACTAAATGTGGCTTAGTAACATTGCAAGCCCCATTTATAGATCTACAAAATGCGACGAAAATGTATTCCATTTCATTCTATAATGCGTATCTGCGTAATTGTTATTTAAATGCAATTTTTTGATTTATATTACATTAAAGAATAATTATCTGTTGATCTTAACAGCTGCAATCAATGTTATTGTACAGGATGTGTCGGTCCGTTCGCGCAGTAGGCTAAAATTACATTATATTTTTTTTGTTTTACATGACTCCATATTAGAAAGAAAAGAATTCTCATTCTCATTCTTCAGAAAAGAAATTTCGATTACCTAACTACCATCAGATACGGGCAACAAGGTTCCCACATTAGGGGAAGGGGGTCATCTCAAAGAGATGTCCCCGGGTCTGTCGGGGTGCGAGAGATATGTCTTGTATAATCTCACCTCCGGCAATCAAAGACCCAAAGACGCCGTGCGTTTTAGTCGGTTCGAGTCCGACATAATCACCTCCACCAACTTTGGAAGAGGTGGTATCCATGGGCATTTTGCACGATAAAAAAGGCAGGACCAAAAAAAAAGAAAACCACGCTGATTTTCTCGCTGAAGTGTTCGCAACCGCCGCGTTTCGAACCGGGGTGCACGGTGGTGAGGTCCATTTGGTCTCTAATTTATTAAATATTGTTGATATTGACATTTTGTAAGTTCCGTTTAGTGGTCTAGACAGAATAATGATTTTTAAATTTTGAAACAGTGACATCTTTTCCATTAATAGCTTATCAGGTTTAAATTTGATAGTAACAATAGTAAACGACTTGGATCTATTTAAAACATTTTATTGCTTAAAAGAGGCTTCTACAAACATAGCGAACACCATCTCCTTGGTACTGGTGATGGAGATTGTAGCGTCAATACGGCCTTTTGCGAATGGAAACACGTTAGGAAAGCTGTTGGTGGGAGCCGTCATGTTCATGTAGGCGTGTGGGCCCTGGGGAACAAACATGTATAAGCCAATCAAATTCCAAAAGAACAGCAATACAATTATACTTCTAGGCTGTGTTCACGTCAGGGCACGTCGAGATAGCGGCGGTAAGGCCCATCATGGAGGGCTAGAGAGGCCACAAGGGGGCCTCTTGTATCGGTTAACGCCGGTGATCTTCAGGCACAGGTGTGGTAAACCAATGTCCGAATGCCATCATTGTGTTGCGAATGAGGACTCAGGATCGTACAAGATGACCGAGTGCCACCTGCCACCCTAGCAGGAGCAGGTCGCGGCGGCAGCGTGATGTGCGCTCCTCCCTATCTGGGGCAAGATGTGGACACCGTAGTCTCACACCCGAGAGGGCCTTTGCTGGCGCTGGCCGGGGTGTGAAGGATATGCCTCACACCTACCTCACCTTTGGCAACTGGAGGCCCAAGACGGCTGTGCGCCGATAACCTCCCTCCCTGACTTCTGTGGGTAGTATCCGTGGGGATTACCGCAAGAGTAAAAAAACGCACATCGAGTTCATGGCAGCACTCGACGCTGTATGCTTAGAAAATTGCATTGCATGCATTTCATTGCTGCAGGGCCTCGATTCTACTAATTGTCAACCATTGTCAAGGCACTGAGTTTACAAAAAAAATCATTTAATTTTGGACTCTACGTTTACACAGATAAAGTTCAAAATTAAATGGCATTGTGTAGAGTGCATGAAACGATATAATAATTTCTCTTTGCGGCAATGTAAATAAAGCCGAAAATGCCATGGCAGTTTTTATGATCTCAGTCGCGTGGCTATGGTTAAAAATTAGTAGAATCGGGGTTCAGTTCAATGCACTGAACATCAGTTCTAGGCTGTGCTCTACGACGAATTCGTCGTACGCTGTATGCTTAGAGAACTACATTGTAGGATCGGAGCGACGTTTTTTTCTAAATAACTAAGTGATTTCTCTGGCATTTGAAGCCAGAAGTTTACTCACTGATCTTCGATTAGTATATATGATACTTACTACAAAAGTAAGTAGATATGTAACGTGTGGTGTGTACAGTGTTTACGGGAACGACTAACTACCATATGACCTAGACAAAGAGAGGGAAACCTGTGCCAGAGGCTCGTTACTTCTTCAGCACGTCCACCACCAACTTGCAGACGTGATGGAAGTAGTATGTGACGGAATCCCCCTTGGTAATTGAGCAGTTCGATTGGGTAACTATCTTCGTTCTACAGATTAAAGCGGCTAAAAATGGTTTCTGGCGGTGAGTAGGGTAACCAAAGGTCACTGGAGAGGTTTTGTGTTGTCAGTGGGAAGACCGTGAAGTTGTAATTTGTCTTCTGCACTAACAGCATCGAAATCATCTTTACCTTAAAAAAGGCCCTCTTCACGCAAAATGAAACTTAAGTTATTAGGTATGTTGATATCCTGATAATGTTGTATGACCGAAGCAGATCGAATAGTAGATTATGAAGCTATAGATAAAAATACTTACAGGTTCCATGGGACATTCAAGGCCTGCTAATTTGAGCATGCCTCCTACGTACGCCTCTTTGTTGATTAAGTCACACAACTTATAATGAAGCTCTACAAACGAGCGTCGATATTCGTTATGGAGATACTCGTTAAAAATAATATCGACCTGCAAATACATTAAATTATAAACTTAGAATAAATACTGCGATAGTTATTTTTTAAAGGAACCAAATCTGAAATAACCAATGTTCCACGTGAAGACAAATACCAAACAAAAGATGACCAAAAAGGGAGTTACTTATGAGATAGGGACAAGCTAAATAAATAGGTATAGTTAATTTTATAAACTATCTATGTCACTTCAGTTAAATTACACTTAGGCTGTCAAAGGATTATTGACCTTGTATCCAGGAAATTAGAGCCCACTGTACATTTTATATCAGAGGAAGTCAAGAGTACAGGCGTCCGTGTGTGCGTGCGTGCTTGCGTGCGAGCGTGTGTGCCGGCATGCGTGCGTGCGAGTGTGTCTGCGAGCTTAGTCATACGGGTACGAAGCCAGATATTAGAAAGGGGTATAGAAAGTTCCTCACCGTTATGTTGTTTTCCCAACGATGTTCTATGTTCCCGTATATGTTGAGGTAGTACGGCGATTTCCTACTGTATCGTCTGATGTTCACCACCAAATTGGACATGTATTTTTCATTCACGCTTGTCACGTTTGCACGTTCAAATATCACTTTCATGCACTGAAAAGATGGATAGTAGACTGATTTATTACGTGATATTCATAATTGCGTGATAAAATCTTCGAAAAGTTTCACAGAACTGAATAAGTAAAATACACTGCATTGGTCTATAAGGGTGGATTTCAAAGTTCACTTTTTCACTTTCTTTACTGTGATTCCTTAATTTTTCTTTTAAATATATGTTCACGCATCGTCAAATTGTGAACAGACATTGATGCCGCGTGAACATGGAATTGAACCATTTTCATTTTCTTTCAATATGTCATCGGATGACACTAAAATGCCGAAAGTTAACAGAACCATGAATCTACTAATTTTTAACTAAAGTCACACTACTGAGATCACAAAAACTGCCATTGCATTTTCAGCTTTAATTACATTGCAGTATAGTTCAAAATGATTCACTCTACACAGTGGCATTTAATTTTGAACTTTATCTGTGAAAGCGTAGAGTCCAAAATTAAATGTCATTTTTTATAGTCTCAGTTCCTTGACAATGGTTGACAACTAGTAGAATCGAGGCCCAGATTCTTTACAGATACATCGCCAGTAGCCTTAGCATGGCGGCCATCTACAAGATATAACTATCTCTTCGACTAATGAAATCGTTGAATAAGTATCACGTGACCAAAACGTCGACATTTCTTGTCGCCGTTCTAGTCCTGCAGATTGCGGAATTGAACAAAAGTGAACGTCTGATTACTTATTTAGCTCTTTGAAAGCTTTCAAACATTTTATCACGCAATTATGTAGTTATTTATATCACGTAAATAGGTTCATAATTAGAATTAGCTTAGCACTCATAATCCTCCTTGTTAGTTCCCGTTGTTTCCGAAGACTTCACCTCGGAGTCCAGGATCCTTTAAATATGACGTGACCTATGTTTTTAGGCTATACTGGAAGGACTGCGTAATTGACATATTATGACCTCCTAATCTGAACCAACCACTGATAGAGTTGTTCATGACATCCATTTGGTTTCCATCTGACAGCCGGGACTGACTGACAACGCCTCTCCCGAAGTACGGAAGCGCTCAGATGAAAATACCAGCTAAATCGTAAATGTTGAAACGGCAATACACGTTTGTTTAAATCCTTATCAAAAACTTGATAAATAGAAAAGAAGTCACATTGTTTAAAACTCTTCCGAAACTGCTGTACCTATTTTACAACAAAAATTAGGCGTATTTGGCAGGTCTGCGAATCGTTCGTAAACTATTTTGTATCCTGAGCATTGACGGATTATTCTATAGGCAAAGTATCCACGTCCCTAGGCACGTGGCGCGAAGGTACAGGGCGCTAGGGCGGGATTGGTAGTGGTAGGCCCTGGCAACGGCGCGGCGGTAAGACCCATTATGGGGGACTGGCTAGAGAGGCCATACGTTAGCCTCTCGTACCGACTGACGCAGGTGATCACTGGGCATGGGTGCTTTCAAGATTACCTGCATCGGATCCAGAAGGAGCCAATGCCCGATGGATGATGCAAGCGAGGGCTCGAAGCTGCATACGCTGGCCCTAGGAGTGCGGGCGGGTTCCATCGTTCGCCGCATTGCTCATGGCAATAGTACGATGCGCGAACGCTTGGGCTACCGGCGAGCAAGTAATGCTCGAGAAGGACAAGGAGACCGTGGAACGAGTTCGGAGAAGACTCTGGACCCGCCCAGTCCGTCGCAGAATTACCTCCGTTCTCCACGAGATTAAAAAAGGGCGGTTTAATTGGTAAAATACTTGATGTGGGAGTCCGTGACAGGCACAGTGCCTGTCAGGCACGTTGGTGAAGAGCGCGAGCGCGTAGTCTGCCGCCGCCTCTTTCTGCGATGGAGCTGATGAGATGCTTGCCTACGGGCTCTCAACCTTTAATCCACCTCCAGTGAAATTTGGGCTACTCTTTCGCCTCCGGCAACTAAACGCTCAAAGATAGTGTGAAATAATCGGTTCGAGTCCGACATAACCTCCCCAAACGACTCCGGGGAAAGAATCCATGGGGATTTTTCGCAAAATAAGTATTAATCGCGGGTGACAACTATGATTATATATGATTGACTTACACCTACTTCGACATAGATCAAAGTAAAACTTAAGCAGAGGAACAATGTCCATATTGGCAACATGTCACGGCGCACCTATTCGCAAAAATTACTAAATATTAAGGTCACATTGAAACCCTTTTTATAACTTAAATTTGATTATTTATTTGATATCATACCTTTATAATTATATACCTGTACTAATGTTTCGATTAAAGATTTATCTAGTCACAATCATAGTTTATGTTAGCCATACACGTGCAAATATAATTGCGCAAACCGTTCTTAAACACGTATACGTTATATTGATTTGTTGCCAAAATTTACGCAATTATAATTGAATACTATATTAATCTACTGGTATAGTACAAATAAAAGAATCTGTTTGTAATTAATATTAAAATATCAGGTTTTGATTGTACTAATTACATGTTGTACATTATTTTGGTTTTTGACTTGATTAAACTATGTAACAAACTGAGCAAATTTTGATTGGACTTTCCATATTTGATAGCTGATGTAATCTGCTGTTGGAAGCCAAGTCAACATGTTTGTGTCAGACATTATATAGTAGAAGGTAAAAAGACAAATAACTTTTCAACATACAAAAACAAATAAAAATAATAAAAATAAGATAGGTTTTATTAAATTCTAGTAGGTAGGTATAGGAGGTAAACTGTTGTATTCATGTGAACTGCATAATTAACAAACAGACATTTCAATTTCATTCAAGTATTTACCCAAGCTAAAACAAACCTAACTTATGACGAAAAAACAGACTTTATATATTAATGCGGACGAAGTCGCGTGTAGTACCTAGAGTTACATGAAATAAATTATATTGAAATTATTGACATTATATCCAAATTATTACTGTGGACGAATTATAATAATTACGATGAATATTGTGTTCGAAATATGTCGGAATTTATAACAACTTAATTTGTCGAAAATATGTTATCGTAATGATGAATCAATGATCTCTTTGTTCGTGTAATGTTATATCTATGATCTTTTTAAATTGTTTGTGTAATGGTATCTGGGTAGGCAAAGGTGTAATAACCCTAGCGTTTCGTCAACTGCTATATTTGTTACTACGTAAGCGGTCACTTCGTGCTGGACTGTATATTATAGGATTTAGCCAAATATCAGGAAGTACTCGAAATTAGTCACACATACGTCAAATTAATAGTTACTTCAACAATTTATTACTCGTTTAGTTTTAAGTACTATATTGATTCTGAAAATTATACAATATAAACACTAACGAAACGATATAGTGAACTCTTATTCATTTAATGTTGAACTTTTATGCGATGTGGACAAAGCTGAAATTGCGATGGCAGTTTTTATGATCACAGTCACGTGACTATGGTTAACAATTAGTAGAATAGGAGTCGATTGGTTGAGAAAAATGTTACCAGCTTCAAATAATTAGTCAATATATTGATATTTTTGTTGTGCAAATTCAACACAGGGTGTGTTTACTCTCGTATGGCTAACAGTTCTATCCCTTAGTTACTCATAGAAGGAGGTGGGGATGTTCCATTTCATGACCGGAGATACCATTGCGTCCTACCTCCGTTAATGATGCTATCAAACAGACACACAGTTAATATCAATGTTAGTAGGTTTGAAGCGTATTGTGGTTAAGAAGTCGGCCATATGGTATTATTTTTAGTAAAAAGAATATTAGCAACCGAAATCACAGCAAGGTTAAGATATGATTCCGTAAAAGTAACGGCAGATACCGTCGCTCGCGTTCTACCTCCTTCAAATTGATGACTGTACGTGTGTGTGTGTTGTGTAGTACCTTGGGGTACCTACCTAAATATCTTGGACCTAAGTCTAAGAATTCTTCTGAAAGGTATACGGTTTGTAGATATGAGCTCAAAAACCGCCGTAGCACCCGGCACTGCCCTCAAAAGACTTCGAATAAACATGTACTGCGCGTATTCAACACATTTTAGATTCAAGATATATTCCCCAAAATGTTTTTTTAATTGTATACCTACCTACTTAGGTATTAAAAAAACTGAATAAAACCAATCAGTACCTACTACAATTAACATGTATCCGGTGTTTATGTCCGAAATCTAATATAGTATATATGTCTATATAATTAGGTAGGCTAATTACCTTTCTGAACCGATAACATCTTAATAATTTCTGAAATAATAACGCTTTTGAACAATCTTTAAATGGCTTCAGGCCTGAAAAACTACATAAAGCATTTCATAATACAGGGTGTTAGGGGAACGCTCCGAAGCCGAAGGCTCCTGGTAGTAGGTACCTACTCATGGTACCTACACAACATATTGGCACTAAAAAAAATTACGACAACGCAATTTTTTTTTCAGATTTCAATTATTTTTTTAACTGTTTAACTCACTTTCGATCGTGTTAGTATAGCTGAAGGAAATAAATATTTCCTGAAAAAACATGAACTCGCAAGATGGCGCCTTGTTCTTTTTTGCAGTGAGGTTTTTTTTATGAAAATGTCGTTTCATTTAGCTTTACTACTATGATGGAGAGTAAACAATGCGAAAACGAAAAAAAAGTAAAAAAAAAAATTGCTTTGTCGTAATTTTTTTTAATGCCAATATGTGTACTACCAGGGGCCTCCGGTTTCGGGAGCGTTCCCCTTACATCCAGTATTGTATAGTATTGTGGAAAGTATAAACGAATATGTATTAAATAGGTACTCATCTAAATAAAATCCATTGCTTATTTCATTTGTGTTATTTTTGTTTCTACAGCTACCTACACCACTCCTCCGTTTCTGCTGCTTTTAGTTATCAAGTTTTATTAAGTAACTTAGTAAATGTCTACAAAACCATTTCAAATAGTTATATTTAAATTAACAATTTATTATGTAACAGTTGTAAGTGACACGTTCCATCTGGTGGGCCATGTGCATACTAAAATAGTAGGGACTCCAGTAACAACTACAATATGGGGTTCTACATACTAGAACCCCACATTGTCATTAGAGTCGGATTAATTTTCTGAAGTACCTAATGTATTCTGTTCTTCTAATCCTAATTCTATACTTCTCATAACAAGATGTTTAAAAACTTCAATAAAAGAGGTTACAGGTTTAGGGATATAATCGAAAATTCTGGCCATAAATAATCTGAGACACCTTCCAAGTTAAAAAAAAGTTGAAATATGATGTCTTCAATACGTCAAATTTAATAAATTGTTGTGAAAATGGGCGCTAAAACGTCATAGCCTTTTTATGAAATTTTAGATTATTTAAAATTAATTATTAACTTATTTGGTATTTAATCAAAATCCCAAATGTGATCAATTGAAAGGAGTCAAGACTTTTTTAAATACATATATTAGGTAAGAATCCTATTAATTTCCCAACACTTTCTATGTTTTAGAACAAAATTATTTTACAGTTTGTAGTTATGCAGATATAACCGGGAATAGGGCAGTAATATGGACCGCAGATACAAAATATAAATGAGTTAATGAATTTTGACACCTAGATATTTATTAGGCAGGTATAGGCATAGAAATTAGCGCGCCTTTTTTATTGTCAGATGATGTATGACAGCAACTTTTTTACTAACGTGACTTTTTCGTACGGAGAGCGGGTTCGATCCCGCCTCAGTGTAAATACTTGTATGTCATGCGCGCGAGAAATACGCAAATATATGTGTTTGTTTGTATTAGTGACCCTCTTACCCGAGACTTTGCCTTCAGCTTACCATCAGGCGGGGTGAATTCAAATCGACGTGTCCTATGCCCTACATAAAAAAAGCTTTTGGCCACGAGGAATTAAGATTCCTGGTGACCAAAGATACTGATTGTTCCTACTGTTGGTTTCAGGTTGACATGTCTTTGGCGAGATCATTACAAATTTTAAGAATAACACACAAATGTACTAGTCCTTATTATCCCACGGTAAGTCATTACTATCTACGGGTTGCCCTTATCTATAGGACTACTACGGGATAAGCATGAATGGGGATAATAAGATATACTTAATTCTTTATTGCACACACAAAGTACCTACAAAGATTATAATTTATAAAAATACCATGGTAGCCTAGTGGTATGGGTAATGGACTGCTGAGACGAGGTCTCAGGTTCGATCCCAAGCTTTACCATGGCACACACCAATGACTTTTCGATGCTTTTCGAAGTTATGTGTGTATTTATCGCAGGTTTTTAAGTTCCCGGTTAATCGCAATAGACTTGCAACCTATTACATTGGGACCTAAACATACACTGGCGAAATGTGGGTGCTAGCCTAAGGATATAGGCGTGAGTTTATGATTAGGTATGTATAAAATTGCAAGAATTTTGTACAAAGGCGCGCTTAACTTACTAGAAAGAAAGAAGAAGAAAAGAAAGAAAATATACTTTATTTTGCCTTCTACAGCACAAATAACTACATGAAAATTAAAAAAATAAAAAAATAAAAAATATACAAAAGACGTCATGCACATCTGTGCTGCAAAAGGAAAAAAGGAGCCAGTTCAGCGTAATGCCAGGCACAACAGTACTATGAGTTATCTTCCAGCAAACCTTTGAGTAGTAGTAGTAGTAGGTATAGTAATGAAGGGGGTGACATCTCTTGAGATGACGCTCCCCTAATGTGGGAACCGTGGTTTCCCCATTTAGCCTCTGGATACGGGGAGACGAACTTTGTGCGCCGCTGCGAAGCCTATAGTTGCCTGCTGTCGACTATACCCTCTGCTAGTCAGAGGGATACATGAGAATCGTCTGAGTAGCGGTCAATCGGGTAGCTTCCGCCTTGGCTGGGATTTACTATAGGTGGCAATCTTCTCCATTGCCTGGGGTCCACTGAATAGAGGTTCTGAATGAAGTCTCCTTTTCAATGAGTACCTTTTTTTATACCACTTAGGTGGCAGACACGCACACGGCCCACCTGATGGGAAGCGGTCACCGTGGCCTATGGACGTTTGCAACACCAGAGGCGACACACACGTGCTGCCTACCCTGTAGAAACCTTCTAATGCCCTTCTTGAAGAACCCCATATTGTAGTCGCTTGGGAAAACCACGGCAGGGAGCTCATTCCACAGCTTGAGCGTGCACGGGATGAAACGCCTTTCATACCTTTGCACATAACCCTCTGCCTTCCGCATTCAGCCTATCCCAGGCACCTTTTCAGACAGGTATACCATTTAATAACATTATTTTCAGTACTCCGTGAAAAAAGCGGATTACTCTAGAGAATCATTCTTGAGTGGAACAAATGCGAATTTTCTAGAAAATCAGTATCTAGACTGGGCACAGTCTAACGAATCAGTTGATCCGGTAAGTATTGTTACATTATATTATGAAAATCTAATTTTGATCCCGAAAACCTAGTCGTTTAAAAATAGTTTACGAATGAATTTCAGACCAACCAAGTACCTATGCATGAAAAAAATATAAGAATTCGTTTTTAGCACAGATAAATAATTTGTATCTACTGTTCTGGTGGTTTTTCTAGTCATGGAACACACTGTACTCAAGTCTGTGCGGCTCTAAGTTGAACGTCCCCGATTTAGCGGAAGATGAATACTCTCCTCAAACACTTAGTAAGTAATAAAATTGATGTACTAGTTTTATTTCGCAGTGTAAAGGACCTCGATTTGTCTAATTTATTTTTCATCAATTTTCAAACCAAAACATTACAAAACCTGCCATTGAATTTTCGTCTTTGTGCTAATAGACTTAAAGTTGGAAATTAAATGGAAATGAGTTCAATAGTTTCAATAACTATATGGTGCCATTTATTTTTAAATTTTAACAGCATATCAGTAAAGTCTAATTTATGATTGGATCATAAATAATGTTAACCTGAATTAGCGCTTATATCATGGTATAGCTTACATAAAATCCTCCCCTATAGACCATTATGTTTAGGCACTTAAATAAACGTAAACAATCTTGGTGGGTTTTTTTAATATGTCCTATTTAAAAACTCAGTATAAATATACTTTGCCGCTTAGACACGCATTTTGAAGACTAAAAACCGATATCCAACCACTTGTCAGTCAGTTACTTAGCCTAGTTTATTTGTTTAATATGTGTTTTTATTAAAAGTTGACACAAGATTGTTTCCCTTTATTTAAGTACCTAAACAAATAAAGTAGGTATAGACAAGCAGCAATTCGTTAGTTGTCGTTTTGTAGAATAGAATGTTTAAGATTATGTAACGACCCATCTTTTGACGTTTACGACAGGCGTAAACAGTGGCGGATTTACCAGGAAGCAAAGGAAGCAATTGCTTGGGGCCCCGCTTGGAGAGGGACCCCAAAATTTTAAAAATTTTGAAAACATATTTGAAAATGTAAAAATAATGAAAAATATGAAAAAAATTCGAAATAACATAAAGATGACTGATGGTTCAAAAATAATATATTAATTTTGCAAAATTAACCTGTTTTCTGTTTTTTGTTATTTAAAAAGAAGAGGGGGGGGAGAGGGGGGTTATGTTAAAACGAGGGCCTCAAAAATCAGTTGTTGCTTGAGGCCCCGTCGGAGGTAAATCCGACACTGGGCGTAAACGAATATCGAGCCCATACATTTATCATTCCTTTCTATTCTACAAACGTATTGCAACTTGTCTAGACGGGCAGAAAGAAGAAAAATACATGTTTGTATTTCAGCTCAACCTCTGTCTGGTAGAAAAAGCACAAGCTCTGAAACTTCCACGGAAACAATCAAACTACATTTAGCTGTTCAGGGTTTAATTAGAAGTTACCAGGTATTATATATTATGATAACTAGGGGCGAGGTGTCAGTCAGCAATTACTTCCAAATAAACAGTAGATTAGTGATTATTTCTGTTAATCTTACGATAGAAAGGTCTCGGGTTTGAATCCAGGCCATTACACTACCGACGTTAACCCACTTACGTTGAGTTTATACCTACTTACTTACGTTAACCTACTTACATTTATCCACAAGCCATTGAGCTTACCTGGAGGGGTAAGAGAACAACTCTTGCCTCGGTTGAAATTCACCCTCAGAGACTTCCCTTGTAGTTAGATGCGCTGCCCTGATGCCCAGGGTACACCGACTATGGACTCCACGAATAATAATACTTGCAGGCACGAGGCCACCTCCTCGCTAAGACAGACCCGTTAGACCTCACACTTCCAGCGAGAATGCTCGACAAGGCGAAGAAATTACCACTCGGCGCCAAAGGGCTGGAGTGTATTATGGTCTCTCGGGAGCTTAGCACTACTTTGAGTAAGTTTATCCGTCGCCTATATTGTTGAATGAGTCTAAATCTTTTTCCCAATTAGTGTAAGGACCGCTTTCAACGATTGGGCGATTTTATGGACGCGTGCGTGATGTCACGGACTATGCACCGTGTGAAGAGGCTCGCCCGTGTTACTGATCATCATTCCCTGAACCTTTTCCCAACTCAGTTGGGGTCGGCTTCCAGTCTAACTGTGATGCGGCTAAACTTCGATATTTTCCGTGAAGCAACTGCCATCTGACCTCCACAACCAATGGTCCAATGACCAATGGCGATATCGAAGTTCCAAGTTAGACTGGTTGGACTTTTGAGGGCTCGAACTACCCGTAACGACTGCCATAGATGCCGACCGACGGCTTAACGTGCTCTCCGAGGCACGACAGTCAGTGCAAGCTGCCATATTCATGCATACAACTTTTTGCACTGAGCGGGGATCGAACCCGCGCCCCGTGCGTAGCAGTCGCGTGCACTACCACGGAGGAGGAGGTACTGATTTTGACGAAGGTAGAACATGATGGTATACCTACCCCGTCCTAATTGAGCAGAAGATATATGAGATATATTGAGACTGTGGAAGTAACTCCACCATCAGAATACCGCGGCTAATAATAACCTTGTGTTGTGTTTCCGGTGGTGAGTAGGGTAGCCAGAGCTTACTGGAGAGGTTTTGTGTTGTCAGTGGGAAGAACACTCGAGGTGACAGGTGTAGCCACCGTTCACCTCGCTGGCAGCGTGATACGAGCTCATCCCTAACCGGGGAAAAAGTGGGAAGACTATCTTCTAACAGCACAGAAAATTTGTAACCTTCAGGCTATACAGGTGTCGAAATCGTGCTCTTCTAATGCTTTACAACTTGTTGGGCTCGTCTAGCTAATTTTGTTTTATTTTATAACTTTTATCGCTACAAAATACTAGAAAGAGTCCCCGCGGCCGCCGGCCACTCAATCAATTCATATCAATCAATTATTAATAAGATATAGGTACATCTCTTTTATTTACACGAAATGTTATATCTCTTATACGTTTCTTGAACGAGCAAATAACCGTTAATGAGTCATTACTCGCTGGCGGTGGGACCACCTTAAGTTACTGGCACAAACAATAATTAACTTATGAATTAAAACTGTTTTGTTAAGGTGATAAACATATGGATATGGTATTCCAACTGCCAGAAACGACTTATATCGGTGGCAAACAGCAGGCACTACCGCTCAGGTAAGACAATACACGTACAGCAATTTATATAATAAAAATGGATGTTGCTTAGTTTAAAAAGGTATGATTATGTAATCGACGACTTAGGACAGCTACAATTTGACTGAACAGCTCATTTCCAGGCTTGTTTATCATCCAAATAATTCTGGATTTTATATTATTAACCTTTTTGGCGTAACTTTCTTTTCATCACATTTTTAAATTTTTGTATAGGCAAATCTCTAATTTCAAAGAATCAAAGAATCAATTTCATTTATTCAGTTTAGTCACATAAAGAGCACTTATGAATGTCAAAGCTTTACAATAATTATGTACCTAAAATTGTCAAAAATATTATAATTTATAATAAATAAAATACTTAGTAAATAAATCATTTGAAAATGATTCTTTCGCTGGTTCGGTAGTTAAATCTCCTGAGAAGAGACCAGCAAGGAACTCAGGTAGATTATCGTTATTCTTCATTTTCTTTGTAATATTTCATTAGGGAGCTTGTTCAAACATGTTTCGTTATCCAGGGAAATAATTCGCCGCTTAGAGCAAGCTTACTGCGGTTCAATAGGGATAGAGTACATGCACCTGTACGACATCGACGCCGTACAGTTCCTGAGGAGTCGCGTGGAACCGCCGAACGTGTACGCCAACACGCTGGACGAGAAGAAACTGATCATGAAGCGCCTCACTAAGGCAGTTTAGTAAGAACGTTTTTAGTTGTGACACGTTAGTTATAAAGCAAACCATACGCATACATACATACATAACCGGTGTAAGGGGATACTTCCTTATTATGAGCTTATTTCTCCCATTCATGGTGTTTTTCATAGCGCAATCTCCCCTCGGTCTTCCATACTCACGCCCATAGTCCCCGAAGGGGTGGGCAGACCGAAATGTGGGGTGTATTAAACACCCAAATTTCGCCAACTATGATTACCACGTAATAGGGGGCGAATCTATTGCCGCCAATCGGCCACTTTGTAAGAAAATGGGTATGCCGATTGCCGAAAATAAATTCCTAATCGAAAAGGTTGCAGCAAAATACCTAAATTTAGAAAAAAAATTGACCCAATTCCTTGCTATGCGGTGTAAATGGCAAGGCAATTAATTACGTGCTTAGCCGCACAAGATCCACCAATTAACGTCTTGGAGAGTATCAGATGAAAATTATTAAATTATTTCATTTTAACTTGAAAATTTGTAATACTTTAATTCACATTCGTATATTTCATCATATTTCTTGTGTTTTAAAAAAAAACATATTTCATTTCTTTTAAGTATTTGCTTTTAATTGATATTTTATTTTCGTCCCTACACGGAAGCAATTATAAAGATGTATATTTTCGACAAAAATGTATTGATATGCACGAGCTCAACTGAAACCATCGATCGATTGGTGGCCATGTCAGCAGCTCAGCAGTCAGTACAGCTCTAGTTTGTGTGCCCATGTAACACAAGTTGTCACGTCCACTCTCAACGTTATGTCTTGATGCCACGCAGTCCAGTCCGCGGTTCATTTCACAAATCTGGACGCACCTTTACTCGTAGGTGCACTATACCATCGATATTGTACTTGTATCTAAAAAAAATTGCTACTTATAATCGGCACAACAGAGCAAAGTGATACTCACATTCTATAGTTTTATGCATACTCTAAAATCTAAGCATAACGTAAAACAGTTAATAACACATCGTGTCGACTCTTCATTTATAAATAAAGACTGATACAATGTTTTCTCGACCAGTTTAGAGAAATACTTTGCGGCAAAATGGCCGGCGGAGAAGCGGTTCGGCTTGGAAGGAGGCGAGAGTATGATCGCCATGTTGGAGGAGATTGTGGACACTAGCACCCGACTCGGTGTCAAGTCTATCGTTATAGGCATGCAGCATCGAGGTTAGCTGAAGATTAGCCTGTTACCCACCATAGCACAGAAAAAAACTATTGTATGTAAGGTTTATGAACACGCTCCCGAAGTCGAAACCACTTAGTCGTAATTACTCATTAATACCTACATATTGCAAAAACAAAATAGGATATGGTAATTTAAAAACATATTATACTAGCTGTTGTTAGGCTCCACCCGCGTGGACTTCTGATCCCGTTCCCGCTGCTCCTTTCCGAACATTTTCATATTTGTTCACCTTTTAAACTTTGTCTGGACTTCCACGACTAATTCAAGACCAAAATTAGCCAAATCGGTCCAGCCGTTCTCGAGTTTTAGCGAGACTAACGAACAGCAATTTATTTTTGTATAATATTAGACTAGCAAACCCGGCGAACTCGTTTTCGCCATGTGAAAAATGATTTTCCCGCTTTTCTGTTGAAATTTTTCCAAAATTTTCTTTGATATAAACCTCACGGAGCTCGAGACCTTTCCTACGAATGCAAAACCGTGGAATTCGTTTCGTGCGTTCTGGAGTTATAGCGTCAGGAAGGAAAACCCGACTTATTTTTATATACCTAGTAGATATACCTAGGTACCATATAACCTAGCGTTTATTCCCACTCCATCGTGTTAGTAAATGAAACAATTAAAAAAAAACAACTCCTATTGACACTATTTGTTTTTATTATAGTGACTAGCCTATGCCCGCCACTCCACCCTCGTGCAACTTGAATTCTATATTAACATTTTGTTTAGGACGATTAAACATGTTGGTGAACGTATGTCGCAAGCAGATGGTTGATATTTTTGCGCAGTTCAAACCTATGGAACCTAAGGAACCGGTAAGAATAACTACCTACTAAAAAGGTTAACGAACAAAACGTATTTTTAGAAATAAAGCCTAAATGAAGCAGTGCCCAACCTAGATAGATACACAGTCTCGAACAAAAGTAGCATTCGAATCTGTCCGCAATCGCAAAGCGCAGTTATGTTAGAAACATACTTTTTTTACATATTCAACCTTACGAGCATGACGTAAAGCTCTTTTTACAAAGCAGTGTACAAGGTGTGTGTGTGTGTGTATCGTTCTCATGCCGCTGTCAATCTGGTCCCACCTTCCATTTGATCATAGCCCATACAATCTCTAAGTTTTAGAAGTACCATACAAAAAATCTTATTTATTGTACAGTTTAACATTACATAGTAACCGCGGTAGCCTAGTGGTATGGGTAATGGACTGCTGAGACGAGGTCTCGGGTTCGATCCCAGGTTTACACACACACCAATGACTTTTCGATGCTTTTCAAAGTTATGTGTGTATTTATCGCAGGTTTATAACCTTTCTTGCCCGTGTTACTACCAGTTCTACTACCAGTAGTAATACTGTTAATTTTTTTACCTTTCTTACTACTGCAGTAGTAAGTTGTTAGAATGGTAATTATAATTTACCCGTGTTACTACTGCTCTTCTTTCCTTGACGGTGCTACTACCAGTAGTAATACCAGTAAATTTGTTCTTCCTTCTTACTACTGCAGTAGTAAGTTGTAAGAATGGTAATTACAATTTACCCTTGTTACTACTTTTAATAAATTGTAATTAAAACTTATTTGATAAATATGATTCATTCTTCTTGGTTTACGCCTGAGGAAAAACATACACATGTCATCATGTGTCATAGATCTGTGTGAAATTATAGTTTATTGTTTGTCTTGTATAATAAAATAATTAATTATTATTATTATGAGTGGAGATATTGAAGATATTAAATTTATACAAAGAAAAGGAGGAACAATACTAATATGTAACGGACATCAGTATTACAAACTAAAACTTTATTAGAACGGGTCTGTTATATGGAGATGCGCTTCATATTTCACAAAAGACAAATGCTCTGGAAGTTTAACGTTGCAAGTAAGTAAACCCTTACCTATATACTTACTTACCTAAATTAAAAAAATATGATGTATTTCCTTCGCTGACCAATGCTAATTTACACAGGGCAACTCTGTGATACGAAAAATGGGTCATTTATGCAAGCCTGATTTTGAGAAGAACAAAATTGCAATGTCTATAGCGGAATTAAAGGATACAGTTACTAAAAGTGATAAACCGATAACAAAATTGTACAATCGAACATTAAAGAGGTTTGTACTTGAAGAGGGTAATAACTCGGCTAGGAATTTTCCGTCCTTTACAAACATCCAACATTCACTGTACGATGTTCGTAACAAAACATCTGCTGTTTTGAAAACAGTTTTTAATAAATCAGAGGAGGTACAAGTACCTAAAAACTTTTATAATATGGTTCTTGCTGATTACTGTTTTGAAGGTGATCGTATACTTTTATTTTGTACCTCAGAGGCAAGAGAAGTCATACCTAATATAACTGAATTTTTCATAGACGCGACATTCAAAGCATGTCCGCCACCATTTAAAGAACTCGTCAGCATTCATGGCGATATCGGAAGTACTGCCACTACAACGAAAGTAGTACCCATTATATTCGGTTTATTATGTTATAAGACTCAGATTGCTTACGAAAAAATGTACGATATGATACAATCACAGCTGCCTCAATTCAAACCAGAAATATTTCACTGCGACTTTGAGGTTGCTAATATTAACGCGCTTTTACTTAAGTTTCCGTCCATAAAAATTGTTGGTTGCTATTTTCATTGGCAACGTTGTGTTTGGAGAAAAACTGAAGCATTAATGGGTAAATCAAGATGTAAAGCCGAAAACAGAATACTTTCGCTATGTGCCGTATTACCACTCTTACCCTCAGAAATGCTTTTGGAAGGGTGGGCATACATAAAAACAGAAAGTGAATACCTGCCTACCCTGGATAAATTTATAAAATACATACAACGCATGTGGATTAGAGAGAAATATTTAAATTTATTAAGTGTCTTTGGCATGAGACATCGAACTAACAATGTTCTCGAAGGCTATCATTCAAAATTAAATAAGTACGTTAACAAAAATAACAAAACTTTAATGAGGTTGTTAAATGTAATTAAGGATGATAGCTTTATTAAAATCGTTGCCAAGCAATTTAACTTAAGGAGAAAGCGAATTATATTAAATGATGACAATATACAAAATATCCTAATGCAACTAATTAATAAAGAAATCTCTATAGGTTACGCGTTAGAAAAGTTGCGATAATTTTATTATAACAAAACATTAGCCAACTGGTTTCCTACTACTTATCGGTTTTTTTGTTATTAAGAATACAAAACTTTTTTGTTAACTATAAGTAATTTTTTTCATTTAAAAATGTTAAGCTAATCTGTGGCATTGCCCATTTTAAATAAATAATTATTTTTATTTTGAATATTTCCTTTTCTTTTCCTTTTATTAAAAGTAGTAACAAGGGTAAATTGTAATTACCATTCTTACAACTTACTACTGCAGTAGTAAGAAGGAAGAACAAATTTACTGGTATTACTACTGGTAGTAGCACCGTCAAGGAAAGAAGAGCAGTAGTAACACGGGTAAATTATAATTACCATTCTAACAACTTACTACTGCAGTAGTAAGAAAGGTAAAAAAATTAACAGTACTACTACTGGTAGTAGAACTGGTAGTAACACGGGCAAGAAAGGATAAGTGCCTGGTTAATGGCAATAAGTTCGCCACCTATTACATTGGGACACACATACACACGAAGTCAGGGTTAAAATCTCAATTCACAGTTTTTTGCATTGTTAATATTCCGAGTTCCTTTTTATACAATATTTAAAATTTCATAATTACTAATTTGTCGATTTCCTACACATATCACCTGAACATAAACTGGCGAAATGTGGGTGCTAGCACCTCTGCCTACCCCTTCGGCGATATAGGCGTGAGTTTATATTATGTTATGTTTTAACATTACATACGCTGTTTTATAACGCAGGGTTCTGGTGATGTAAAGTACCACTTAGGTACATACGTCCACCGCTTCATCCGCCGCACAAATAAGTACATAAAGGTGTCCATGAGTGCCAACCCATCTCACTTGGAGGTAGTGGCGCCCGTAGTCGCAGGGAAGACACGGGCTGAACAGTTCTGGAGAGGAGACAATGGAGATAAGGTATATATGTTCAGCTATTGTTTTAAAAAATCAGTGGCGACGCGACTGCTACGCACGGGGCGCGGTTTCGATCCCCGCTCAGTGCAAAAAGTTGTATGCATGAATATGGCTGTTTGCTCTGGTCTGGTCGTGCCTCGAAGAGCACGTTAAGCCGTCCCGGTTGCCATACAAATATCTATGGCAGTCGTTACGGGTAGTTGGAGCTCTCAAAAGTCCAACCAGTCTAACTTGGAACTTGGATATCGCCATTGGCCATTAGACTCGACTGGAAAGCCGACCCCAACTGAGTTGGGAAAAGGTTCAGGGAATGATGATGTTTTAAAAAATTACACAGATCTTTTTTTTATTTAGCATCTATGACACCGCAGATACAATCCAAGAGAGTCACTTTCGCTGGAACAGTCTCAATCTGCAGAGACGATCAGACTATATGAGCAACATAACAACATCTGTCCATATGCACCTATCCTGTGGCGATACCATATGTACCCAACGTCATCTAACGACAGCAAGGCTAACTACGTCACTCTAGATCCTGTATCTCGAAAGCGAAGTTTTCGCGCTGGCACAAGATACATTACAACATCCCAACGACAACCGTTGGGCCACGGTCCGCCAGGCGTGATCACTTGCCTGATAGGAAGATCCTCCCTTTGAGTTGGAGGGGCAACACGTTCCGTTCTTCCACACACCCTTCATTGAGCGCCCCATCATCTGGATTGCCGCATCATCTGGATTGCCCCATTATCTGGATTACTCTATCCGGATGGTGAGGCCCCCAAAAGGAGAGCCCAATAGAGCGTCCCTAGCCGAGTCGCGGTGAGCATTCTATTCCGCGGCTCGGATTAGGCGAAGGAGGAACACCGTGGTGGTTTAGTGGGTAGTCTGGCCTCCGTTTCGAGGTCAGGGGTCCCACACGAAGCAAGTCCTTTGCCCCCATGGGGGGTGAGCGAAGTGCGTAAATGCATTCCATCACGAAAAAAAAACCTTTCATTGAGGCCCGGTAGGAAGGTCGATCAAAGGACTGTTTTGACGTCGTTATATTTCGTAGGTCATGGCGATCATTATGCACGGTGATGCGGCCATCGCGGGTCAGGGCGTGGTGTACGAGACCATGACGCAGACGAATCTGCCGGCTTTCACCACGCGCGGCTGCATACACATCGTGTGCAACAACCAGATCGGCTACACCACCGATCCTAGGTTTTCTAGGAGCACACCTTATTGTACAGGTATACTGATTACTACCGTACCGCGCCGTAGGCTCGCGCAAGTGGAATGAATAAATGAAAAGTGAACAGTGAACGAATGAGATGCCACCGTGAACATTAGCAACGGACAGACCAAATCTGACGAGACCTAAACCTCCCTCCTCCCCACTATAGGCGAGTCCTCGCCGCGCACTTACTTAAGGTGCGATGCAACCTTTACGGTCGGACTATAGGTACTAACAGAAGAAAATTAGTGTAAGATGGCTTAAATCACGCCTTACAGCGTTAGGTATCTGCCACATATCACATCAAAATCAATCAAGTCACAGAAAAGACTTGAAGAGATAGACCTGGCACTGCAAAAATTTGTTTTTGTTACGGGCTTATATTTTTTTACTATTTTATATATGGCACGTCAATTTCACTTCACCTCGCCTGATATTAAGCTGAAGGCAAAGTCTCATAAAAGACAGTCACCATTGCAAACACGTACAGTTCTACAATGGTGGCGCTCAGCTTGACGGCCTCATCAGATGCTTTTTCACGCCCCGCTTAAAGGACCCGGGATTTAAAGGCTGTTCTTTAAACATTATAATACACATTACATTACAATAAATATTACACTGTAAATACAAATTAAATTAGAATACAAATACAATTCCAAACTCAATTTTATTTCGTTGTATAGACGTTGGTAAAGCTATTGACGCCCCAGTTCTGCACGTGAACGGCGACGATGGTGACGCCGTGGCTCACGTGGCCCGCGTGGCCATCGAATACCGTTGCCGGTTCAAGAAGGACATCATGGTGGACCTGGTGTGCTACCGGCGCCACGGCCACAGCGAGGAGGACGAGCCGATGTACACGCAGCCGCTCATGTACAAGAAGATTAAAGCTATGCCTACAGGTGACTTAGCTTACCTACTAAGTATTATTGTAAAGGTTTTTTTTTTTTATACTACGTAGGTGGCAGACAAGCACACGGCCCACCTGATGGAAAGCGGCCACCGTGGCCTATGAACGTGTGCAACACTAAGGGTGTGACACACGCGCTACCCACCCTGAAGGGAAAGGGGGAGAGCTGGGAAGGGGTGGGGAGGCTAGGAAGAGGAGGGAAAGGAGGGGTATAGTGAGCTCTGGCTACCCTACTTTACCGGCGGGAACACAACACGATGGTTATTATGACCGCGGTCTTCTTTAGGGCGGAGGTACTTCCCCAGTTGGACAGCTCATTTCGGACGGGATATACCGTATCGTGTCCTACCTCTGTTTAATTCCGTTGTTTGGATGGATGGATAGATATATGTGTGGATGCCTGTCACTCTTTCGCGTAAAAACTACCAAACGAATTGGATGCACTTTGGCATAGAGATATGTTACGGCGCGGGTCCAAATTACCATAAAATCCAACAATGTTGCCGATACGGCAACGCATGAATTAAATAATTCACTTTCTTTACTTTCTTTTAGGTATTTTTTGTGTGGGACGTTTTTTTAATTTTTAATTTATTATTCATTCCATTTTCAGTCCATTAACTTTTTCACTGTTGGGGTCGGCTTTCTAGGCCGACCCCAACTGAGTTGGGAAAAGGTTCCAAGAATTATAAGTATTGAAACCGCGTTTGTTCCTTTCTTGTTTCTATTTTTAATACTTTTGTTACGATACAAAAGTCATTATGATTCCATATTTCTTGCAAATAATGATCTAGTGGATAACTCAAGAAGGGAATACGGAAAATGCATCATAATGTCTAAAAGGGGAGAGGGATTAAAAAAAAACTCTACAAAGGGTCTCAAAAAGTTTCTTATTTTGATGTTCATTACAGTGGATGAAGTTTACGCTCAAAAACTATTATCAGAAGGATGGGTGACCAGGGATGAGATCAAGGGTTGGCAGAAAGAGTACAACGACACTCTGAACGAGCATTTCGAACTGTCCAAGAAAGTCACTCGACTCAGTATTATGGACTGGATTGATACACCCTGGACTGGCTTTTTCGAAGCTGTTGACCCTAATAAGGTATCCTATTTCCTACTTTATAGAATACTAGCTGTTGCCCGCGGCTTCACCCGGGTGGATGTCGATTATCGCGTCGTACGACTCTACTCGATTCTCTGCTTGCCTCTCTATACTACTTCTCGTTGCTGTCATGACAACGGAAATAGTTAGCGATATTAGCGCTAATGTATAGAAATCTACCGGATCTATTGAGATTAATGATTATTGCTACCTTGGATGATAGCGTACTCCTAGATAAGCTTTTTACAGGTGAAAGAATTATTGAAATCGCTTTAGTATTTCGGAGCCTATTAGTTACAAACAAACAAAAAACAAATATTTCCTCTTTATAATATTAGTGTAGATGTGAAAGTTTGTTAAAATGTTTGAATTTTTAGACAGGTAAAGAGCAATAACATTATTTAAAACCCCCTACGCAAAAAAGACGAAGGGTTACTTAAAAGTTTGACTAGTGTGTCTGTCTGTGTTATCGCAGCTCTTAACGGATGAACCGATAATGATTTTGTTTTTTTTTTAGATCAAAGAGACAGGGATAACCCCGATGTCGATAAATAAGATAGCCAACCACTTCTGTACACCTCCGGAGAAATGGGCTTTCGAGATTCATAAGGGTGTCGAGAGGATACTCGCGAACCGAGAGAAAATGGTAATCTTAATTATAGATTTAGAATTTTAAAAGTGAAAGTTTAGATGGGACATGATCCCGCGAAGTCTGTTATAGACCCCTTGATCTACTAGACCATAATTCTCCTACTGCTATACCTACTCGATATACTGCGAGAGATGGAAACTTCAAAATAAAACCAATGCCGTCTTTACCATGGCTCGTACTCGGGGCACGTGCCCAGGGCCCACCACCTCAGCGAGCCCCAAGAAAGAAAGACAATTTCTCGCACATCAACTTAAGAACTATCCAAAAGGGCCTCCAAAATTTTCTGTGCTCAGGCCCCTTGTAATGTAAGACGGCTCTGAATAACCCTGTACCAATCTGGCCAGCGTGGAAACAGAAGGCCAAGGCTTCCCAACATTGGGAGGTTTATGTGCAGCAGTGAACTATCACAGGCTGATTGATAATTACCTTTTTTGTTGCGCAAAAAAACCCCACGGGTAACCCCCAACCAGAGTCGGTTAGGGATGTTATGTCGAACTCGAACCGACTTAAGAACACGCTGTTTGTCGGTCTTTAGTTGCTGGATGTGAAATAGTAGCCAACATATCCCTCGCACCCCGCCAGACCCAGAGCCATCTCGTTCAAGATGGCCTGCTAGGGTGACAGGCGGCTCCACTCGTCACCCCAGACCATGGAGGATGGAGGTCATTTTGTGATTGATTGATATTTATTCTGATAGGTGAAAGAAGGCATAGCTGACTGGGCATTAGGTGAAGCGCTCGCGTTTGGTTCACTCCTCCGAGACGGAATTCATATTAGATTCACGGGCGAGGATGTCGAGAGAGGCACTATGGCTCATAGGTGAGTCTATGGATATATAATCAAGAACCAAGCGGTTCAGCTACTCTTTTCTATGTCGCACCATTAAGTCCTGGAATGCTCTGTCGGCACACGGTTTCCTTCATCCTACAGTCTCGGATCCTTCAAGCGGGGCGAGAAAAAACAACTGTCGAGGCCGTCAGGGTGGGGACCGCCGTTGCAGGAACAGCACCTGTAACTGTGGTCACCATGTTCCGGACTGCACCTCTGCTTACTATCAGGCGTGGTGCAGTAAATTTGACGATCTAAGCATAAAAAAAATCAGATTGTATATAATAGTGCAACAGCATCCAAAACAGAGATGAACAGCCCATATCTCATCATCATTCCGCACACGCTTAAGCTGTGGAACAATCTACTGTGGTTTACCCAATATTCGGTTCTTCAAGAAGGGTATCAGAAGGTGCTCACAATGTCAACAGCACCACTATGACGTCACTGGTACTGCACACGTCCAGATGCTACAGTAACCACTTCCTATGTGCTTGTCTACCACCAGTGGTATAAAAGCATCACCATAATAGAACATCACTTAGTGGTACCATTGGTTTGACTTATACGACTTATATAGAAACAAGCTTGAAATTAATCAACGTCGAAAGTTCATGTATTTGAACCCAGATTTCTTGGTTGTAAGACAGACTCCTCATTGACTAAACTACTATCATTCTCTGAGCCTATTCCCAACTCAGTTGGGGTCGACTTTCTAGTATGAACTTCGATATTTTCCGTGAAGCAACTGCCATCGGCCCTCCACAACCAAACTGGCGATATCGTAGTTCTGTAGTTACGCTAGTCAGACTTTTGAGGGCTCCAACTACCCGTAACGACTGCCATAGATGTTCGTATTGCAACCGGTACTAATGGCTTACTGTGGTCTCCGAGGCACGACCAGACCAGTGCAAATGACCATAAATTCATTTATACAATATTTGCAGTCAGCGGGGATCGAATCCACGCCTCATGCGCAGTCCCGTTCACTACCACCACGCTACAGAGACTAAGCAACTAATATATCGATATTAAAACTACAGGCATCACGTATTACACCACCAGGGTGTGGATGGCGCCACGTTTTGTATGTTGGAAGTGGTTTACCCAGATCAAGCTAAATACTGTCTACACAATAGTGCTCTGTCCGAATGTGGTAAGTCTCTTTCAGTTGACATATTATATACTTGACCCTAGGACGTCGGAGGTCGCAGAAAGACCTCCGTCTTCCATAAGCGCCGGCCTGGGGGTGACGGGTGGAGCTGCCTGTCACCCTAGCAGAAGCAGGCCGCAGCGGCAGCGCAAATGGCGTCTCCCCATACTCAGAGGTTAGATGAGGACTCCATGGTCTCTACATTAGGAAAGGGATCATCTCCGGCAATCAAGGACCCATAGACGGTGTGCGTTTTAGTCGGTTCGAGGCCGACATAATTACCTCCACCGATTTTGGCAGAGGAGGTATCCGTGGGGGTATTGCGCACGATAAAAAAGGTGTCATTTGACTTTGGATCGAACAAGCTTGAATATTTACGAAAAAGTTTAGACTATTCTTACAAAAAAGGTTCATATTGTCGAATTTATGCTTCGTTACATAACAATGACACGCGTGCACCGACAACATCACATTTCCACTTGTTTTTTGTTTTTCATTGTGCTATTACTCAGAGTGAGACTTGTGTTCAAAGATGTGTCTATCGAAACTAATATGTTATTAATATTACTGCATGCTATACTGGAAAAATTTAGATTACCTAGAGGTAAAACCACATTTAAAAAAAAAAAATTTTTAAAACCACATTAACGTATTTATGAAGTATAATAAAGTCGTATATTGCTTAAAGGAGTATAAATATGGACAGGTATCCTGGGTTTCGAAGTTGGCTACTCATACTCAAGTCCACATTTGCTGACCATCTGGGAAGCCCAGTACGGAGATTTCGCGGACACTGGCCAGTCCGTTTACGATACATTCATCTCTAACGGAGAGAGCAAATGGATGTGTCAGTCTGGTATCGTGGTGCAGTTGCCGCACGGCATCGATGGCGCGGTAAGTGTAACTTGTAAAAATTCCAAAAATAACGATTACAAGTATGACGCGAGACGCTCTAGGGTAGTTTTGTTCAGGAGCTGGAGGC
Source organism: Pelosia muscerda (assembly GCA_963691645.1). Lineage (NCBI taxonomy): Eukaryota > Metazoa > Arthropoda > Insecta > Lepidoptera > Erebidae > Pelosia > Pelosia muscerda. The sequence goes on from OY829102.1 coordinate 1,971,720, forward strand.
CCGTGTCCTCGCGTCAGTGTATCACTGGCGCGAGGAGGCCCGGGGCCGGGGCGAGTTCCCGGCACCCTCGGAGGTGGGAGAGCGGAGGCTCCAGGCGAGACGGTCCTTGCTTCTGGAGTGGGAGCGGCGGCTGGCCAATCCCACGTTTGGAAGAGGGACCGTCGAGGCGATCCGTCCGGTCCTCAGAGACTGTATGGACAGATCGCGAGGGTCGGTGACGTTCCGAATGGCGCAGGTCCTCTCGGGGCATGGATGCTTCGGCAAATACCTGTGCCGGCTGGGACGGGAGCCGACCAGTGGGTGCCACCACTGTGGCGGCGATGATGACACGGCGCAGCACACCCTAGAGGAGTGCCCCGCGTGGGCTGGGGAGCGCCGTGCTCTCATCGCCGAAGTGGGGACGGACCTCTCGCTGCCGGCCGTAGTTCTGTCTATGGTCGGCAGCGATGAGGCGTGGGCGGCGGTTCAAACCTTCTGCGAGACCGTTATCTCGCAGAAGGAGGCGGCGGAGAGGGGGAGGGAAAAAGACCCACTTTCCCTTCCACAGCGCCGCAAGCGAACCGGGGTCCGGAGGAGGCGGTACCACCAACTCCTCCCCCCCTAACTGTAGGCCGGGCAGTAGACGCGGGGGCGTCTGCTGCCCTTACATAGGCCTCGAGGTTGAAGGCGCACGTCGTGTCGCGTGTGCCTTGCCTAGGCGGGCGGCAGAAGGACTCCTCTTCTGCCGCACCAGAGACGGGCCAGCCGCTGAGGAGCGGCGGGCGACCCGCACGGCGATGGCGGAAGATGTTGTTCCCGCCATCGTCGATATGCGAAGATGACGGACACCGTGGTGGTTTAGTGGGTAGTCTGGTAGAGGTCAGGAGTCCCACACAAAGCTCGCCCCCACGCCTGTTGGGGGTGAGCGAAGTGCGTAAATGCATTCCACCACGTAAAAAAAAAAAAAAAAAGGGTAGTTTTGTTCAAGCGTAGACATGTGCGACCGTTGATCTGGGATCGTAGCCAAAATGCATTCGCTCCCAATTTACATTCGTCATCGCTCTGAAAATGTTTGGGAGTGACATTTGTAGTCGAATGTCATGTGATCCGATTCCTACAACAAATGTCACTCCCATACATTTTCAGAGCGATGACGAATGTAGATTCGGAACGAATGCTTTTTGGCTAGGTCCTCTGTGTGAGCGTAGCCCTTTTCAAGCGTAGCCGTAGACGCGTCTAAGCGTAGACCAGTGCGTAGGCCTACGCCTATGCATTCATGTGTGAACGTAGCTCGTAGGCTACTATGGAAGAAATCCTATCCGAGCATAGTGAGCGTAGCTCGTAGGCCCATACGGATGAAAATAATCCTATTCGAGCATAGACCTATGCGAGCGTAGCCTTATCCGAGCGTAACCGTCGACGTGCGCGAGCGTAGGCATATGTATACGTAGCCCAGTGCAATGCACCCATTCTTGTGAAAGCGTGGTTCTTAGGCCTGTATGGATGCAAACCTATTCAAGTGTGATCCGGTGCGAGTATGAGTGTCATATATTTTGATCAAGAATCTGTGCGAACGTGAGGTTTTGTAAGCATATCGCTCAAAATGATGTGATAGTTATTACAAATTTATAACGAGTAACTGCTCATTTCTGACATTATAAAAATTTTGTGTGTTTTACAATACGATATACAATATTTGCAGGGTCCTGAGCATTCGTCCGCTCGTGTGGAGAGGTATCTCTTACAGTCTGATGATGACGAGGCCAGTATTCCCAATATAGATGACAAAATGATGTCATGTAAGCATCTATATCAACTACTAACTTTGTGAAAATGTCCATGCTTTTATCCCTGGTCATCGTAATGCCTCATAGACATTAGAATAAATGAAGGTACCTACTCGTAGTATACAATCTACAACACTAAGGACACTTTCGAAAATAATCATGTGTGCCATTCTCAATGGAATGGAGCAGGGCTCTTCAAACTACGTGGTGAGGCCTACGCGATAGACCAACTGTTTTAATATTTTTTTATGGATATCCCTAAGTTTCCCTACAATTGGCTCCCATGATGGAACAGTGTGTGGTTATAGTCAGTTCGATTCCAACATACACTTGCTCCCATTAGGTGGTTACTCTCAGATAAAATTATGTAGACCCACAGAGTCTTCCATTATCGTGTTACCGAATTTAAAATGTCAGTGGTACTAACTTGTGACTTTAAGTGTAGAAACATTGACTTCACTGCAATATCTAATTCTGTCAAAGTTGATAATGGTTTATAAGAAAACGTTTCACGGTTGAAATACTCTGTCACTTTCTCACGCCTTTTCTTATTCTTTTTTATCGTACGCAATCCCCACGGAAGCCAGCCGTCGCCGAAACGGGTGGCGGTGATTGTGTCGAACTCCAACCGACTAAAACGCTCGCCATCTATTCACTTTCTCACGCCTAGGTTTTATGTAGAGATACGTATCAAAATCAAAATCAAAAATCATTTATTCTGTTTCTTTAGATTTTTGACACTTGACAATATATTTTCAAATATAAAATTTGCACACCTATTGAGGTAATAAGCAGAGCACTTGCACATCATTGTAAATGAAACCATCTTTATGTACCTGTCTTATGCAAATAAACTGATTTGATTTGATTTGATTTGATCTGTATAGACCATTAAAAGGCACTTACAAAACGTCAATAACCATATTTTTTATTTATTTATTTGTTTATTTATTAGTATTAGTAGTATTATTATGTCAATCGCACACTTTATTCCTCTAAGGCTAACTTTATGGGTGACACTGATCCTTACAGTGAAGCAGCTCAGGCAAGCGAACTGGATCTGCGCCAACGTGACGACCCCCGCGAACTACTTCCACCTCATCAGGCGTCAGCTCGCGATGCCGTTCCGCAAGCCGCTGATACTGTTCACGCCGAAGATCGGCCTCAAGCACCCGTACTACAGGTCCAAGTTTGCGGAATTTGTCACCGGAACTAAATTCCAAAGGTTAGATTGTTTAAGCCCAGTCTGACAAGTGAAATTTAATTATAAAGCTTAAAGGTGCGTCCAGATTTGTGACATGAACAGCGGACCGGACAGCAGCGCGACATCAAGATATGATTTCATGTGTGGCAAATGGGTACTCAATTTGTAATTCATAATAATGTAATTATGTTGTGCTGATACGGCCACCCGTCGATCGATCGTTGTATTTAAGCTCAGCTATCACGCAGCTGAATACGTGACGGACACGCACTTCTGACACGGTCACGGTAAAATATTACTTAAATGTAGACGCAGCATAACGCTTCATAATGAGTGTTGCTATTTTGGCTAAAAATCATAGACCACTTAGGTATAGTAATACATTTAACCGTTAAACAGAGTTCTGCCAGAAGACGGTCCTGCAAGTCAAAACCCTCAAGGTGTCAAGAAACTGATATTCTGCTCAGGTGGCGTGGCTCTCAAGATTAACGACATCCGTAAAGAAAAGAAGCTAGAGAGCAAGATTGCCTTGTGTCGTATCGAACAACTGTACCCTTTTCCATACGACCTGGTGCTCAAGGAGTTCTGCAAGTATGAGAAGGCAACACTTTGCTTCTGCCAAGAAGAACATAGGAACCAGGGCCCTTGGATTTATTGTAAACTTCGGATGGAGAATTTGCTTGGGAGGAAAGTAAGGTGAGTTAGTTATGGTTAATAATAGTTCTACTTTGGTTTACATTAAGGCTTAGTTGCTCCAACTACCTGTTAAGGTTTCCGTCTAATTTAACAGTAACAGTAACATTGATTCTAATGGTTTAGCTAAATGTGTTGCACCAGTGTATTTAGTAGCTCTGTTATAGTTGTCTTTTTGATAGAATTTGACGTTTGAGCGTGGCCGGTTACAGTTAGCGTCAAGTTATGACGTGATTTTCACAATAGGGTATTACACCATTTTTTGAAAACGGTTTTAAATTAATCCTGAGATCGTAATAAACCAGTAGAATTTTTATTTCAATTTTATAAAACCGAAAAATGCCTTAAAAACTATTTTTTATTTATGATTTTGAATTTTCGCGCGGAAACGCTAGCCGCCATGCTGTTTCGGCTCGTGACGTCACTTCGTTAGTAAACAATACGACTGCAAAAGACCAATAACAAGATTTGTGAAAATAATGAGTTCTAATGTTTATCATTGGTGTCTTGTGCCTGAATGCAGTAACACAAGTGTAAAAACGCCACAAAAATTGTGGATTCAAGTGCCCAGTGATATTAAAATGAGAAACACTTGGTTGAAACTGGCAAGAAGAGACCCAAAATCATTGTCCACAAAGACTAGACTGTATTTTTGTGAAGACCACTTTGATGTAAGTATGCGTTATAAATGGTAACTTAACTATTGAATAAATATTAAAACTTCATGTTAATATTACAAAACAAATGTCATATTTTGTAATGTATTTATAGGTTACATTATGTACCTATGATATGTAGTGAGTTGTAAACTTCATAAATATTATATTCCATATTTTAGCTGGAAAATGATATGGAAAATTATACAAAGTATAAGATAATGGGGTCTGTTAAACGAATTCGGATGAAACCAAACTGCGTGCCATCCAGATTTGATTGCCAAGCAAACAGAAAACACAAGTCCTCTTCAAGCGAGGCTCGGCATGCCTTCATTAAAAGACAAAGAATGTCTACAATTAAGGAGATTGAAGAGACCATACAAAATGAGAATTATGTTATATCATTACCATCTTGTAGTCAAGGTAATTTATTCTATTTGTAGTTTATGCAGTTGTAATAAATTATCAATAGTATCACTAGGACAGATACTAATATTAACCATATTTTACTATTATTTCCAGACTTTTTGACACATGAAATTAAGAATTGTCATGATAAAGCAGTCCAAGCAGTACAAGCCCATGAACATAAAGCAATTCAAGTCTGTCGGATAACACACTACAGAAGTAGATATGTGCAGACTAGTATAAAAAAAGAAGACAGCATGACGTCACCTTTCAAGACAGCTGTGTGTACTGCAACATCACCCTTTAAAGTATCTCAAGGAAGAATGAGCAAACTATGTGTATCTCCTTTATCAGCCACCAAAAGAAAACTGAATTTTTTTGAAGATAAATATGAGAGTGATGAGTCATACGCACCATCAATAGCAGGTTCGACGGTAACGTCTAGACAATCAAAAACTACTTCTGATGCTAGCTTTCAAGAGGAATTCGAAAAAGTTGAAAAAGTACACCTACTGAGTACTTTGTCTAAGATAAAAAGTAAGCCCCGATTATATATTGGTCTACCAAAGGAACTCTATTTTCTGATAGATTTGATTGAAAAACACACTAACATTTCTGAGAGAAATATTTTATTATGCTTGATGCGAATAAAATTAAATAGAACATTTGCACAACTCGCTGATGATTTTGATATATCGGTGACTCGAGCTTGCAATGTATTTTTCGACACGATGCCAGCAATTGTGAAAGTACTTTCACCCTTTATTAAACAGTTTTCAACTAATACAATCAAGAAAAACCTACCTATTGCTTTTAGGCATAAATATAATAAAGTGACATGTATAATAGACTGCTTGGAAATTGAAATTCAAAAACCAAAAAAAGCCATGCACCAAGCATTAACCTGGTCAGACTACAAAAAAACTAATACTATAAAATATTTAATATCATGTACACCTGATGGTCTTGTGAATTTTGTGTCTACTGGATATGCAGGAAGGATAAGTGATGTAAACTTAGTTGAACACAGCAAATTTTTAGATAGTTTGCCATCTAACGCTTGCATTTTAGCTGACAGAGGGTTTAAGCACCTTGAACATTTTTTATCTCAAAAAGGATTTACTTTGCTGAGGCCTCCGAGTGTTTCTGCTGGTTCTAAATTAACAAAAGCTGAAGCGCGACAGACAAAACAAATAGCCAGTCTTAGAATTCATGTCGAGAGGGTCATTCGAAGATTAAGAGAGTTTGGCATGTTAAAGATGCATTCAGTGATAAATTCAAATTTAATTTGTATGTTAGATTTGTGTATTACAACAGCTTGTGCCTTGATTAATTTACAAGATGCCCTTATTAAATAACTGGTAACATGCCTCGCCCTAGTACAGCTATCTACACATCATAGTGAAAATTGTATCAAAATTAATCAAGGATTAAACGAATACTTGCACAGGCAACTTTGTTTTTATACTATGTATCATTATATTATAATAAAAAAATGTAACCAATAATAAGTATACTTTTATTTTTTCCATGGTGCACTGTATAAAGATGATGTTGGTCAACACATGACTGAGTTGATTTGAAGAATGGGTCAACGTGGCCACCATAATAGAAGTGCATGTGCAAAATATGTGAATACATAGGCACTATGTATAGGGTCTACTGCACTGCTATATTGGTATCAATTGAGCTTTCAATATTACTTAGAAAGTAAAAATAAAATTAATTCAATAAAACAACAATCATTTTCATTATAAAATAAATGTATTGTACATAGGTTACAACGTAATAAACAATAACATTGACGTATTATATTATAAAAAATTATCAGTTATTCATATAATAAGAAGAAAAGTATATTTTCAAAGTTATTTTTCAAACTTTAACACTTTCGTATAAAATTGGAAAGATGTTATTCTTCCAAAAAGCAACTACACTATTTAATAACTTCATTACATACTCATGTTCATATTCAACAGGAATTATAGTGACCTGATTATTTTCTTTAAAATCACTACTAGCAACACAAAAATAACTTTTGTTTCCTTTAGCACAATACATTTGCATTTGAACTTGTGCAAAATATTTCTTTGAAATTGTACCGTCTTTATTTATATAGTGTTGTGCAGTTTTTTCACTTGATGGACACTTAATTTCAAAAGTAGTCTTGTTATTAATCCCATCTGGAGAGCCAGCAACCATTGGGAATGTCTCAGAAATATATAGACCACATTTTTCTATCTTCATTTGTATTTTCTTTTCCACTGTTATCCTGACTTCATCTTCCAGTTTTTTACCTCTTGATATTGCTGGAGTTTCTGGAATTTTTGCACCAAAAATCATAGCGACCAAAGTACCATCCACAGTTTTGCACCGGCTCACTTCATAGCATTTCGAGGCTGTGATTCTGCCATATCTTAGTTCATGCCACAAGCCACTTTTATGTTGATCTCTAGTTCTATTCTCTAGGAATGATATAGTTTTTTGATTGAAAAGATGAGAGATTTTATTTAAAAAAACGTCACAGTTTTCATCATGGTATTTAATTATTAGATGATGCAGTGATAAAGTTGATTTGCTGTCAAAATCAGGTTCATGCTGCAAAAACTGACACTTGTTGATTTTTCTTTTTTTGCATTCTACAACAAATTCATTTAACAAACTGCTGTCTGGAACCATCTCCTTAGGTTTTCTTTTAGAGATTTCTTTTGCACACAAAATTTTTATTGATGAACCGACCTTAGCCAGATTCGATTTCCTCCAATAGCATTCAACTGAAGTACACGACGGGGCTTCGGTTCGGCGGTGTAACCACATTAAAAATGCAACACTGTGCTTGCAGCCACCTTCTGACGAGGGGCAATCGTGGCACTTAACACTAGTCACAGTCTCTTCCTGTTCATTCACAATAAGTGTCACTGCATAGGGCTTAGAACGCACTTTGTGTTCCGGGCATACCGTACACTTAACAATGCATGTGTTTTGAACTCGCTTGAGCTGCACATAGCCTATTGCGTCGTCCCCGTAAGATTCCCTTCCCGACCTGATGACAAAAATAGGTTAGGTTGGATTATAATAGTAAACACAGGTATTATCGTGTTGTGTATTGTTATTGTATTATATTTACTGTTAGACAAAACTTGATACGATAGTTACTTACATTACTGTTTTAATATTTCTCAATTCGGCAGAACAGAAATCGGGATTGGATGCAAAAAATTTCGCCACCATCAACGTATCTATCATTGGTAGATTTGTACTTTCTGCTTTCACAAAACCGTCTTCCATGATACTATTTTAATAAAATAAAGGATAAAGGTCCATAAACGTGATAATACCCCGTAAAATTTCAAAATAACACAGCATAGAGGAAATAAATCACTTCGTAACACAGAGCACCACAAGAATCTTAGATTGTTTACTATCGGAGTGACGTCACGTCGAAATCCAATGTGGCGGATGGCGTTTTAGACATTTAAAAAACAGATTAAAAAAGACGATTTATAAAATTGAATTATAAAATTCACGTTGCATTTTAATAAATAAATACTGACGTTTCTCGTTTACTTTTTTCATAATCTATCATAAACATTCATTTTTATATTTTTTCTTACATGGTGTATAATACCCTATTGTCAAATAGTGCAACCTGTTTTATACCTGACCGGTACTTTAACTGCACTGTTAATGTTAAATTATGATCGTGCAACCCAGGCTAAGACTAGTATCCATGCATGATGATAAATAAATGGTATTACGCTGAGATATGTATATTTGTTTTACATTGTATTTATTTATTATTTGTAACGGAAAAGTGGATGCTTGTAACTCAGGCATCTGTCGCTTAAAAGAAGTCTCCAAACACTATCTTGGTCATTTCATGTATTTGACACCATAAAGAATAAAGAAAGAAAAATAAATTATAGGCTGATACCTATTCTTTTTCTTTCTTGTGGTCAAAATGTGACTAGAAAATTCTCCAAATATCTCTCTCTCTGCATCACCCTTGTTAGGTATTACAAGTCATTAGTTCATGGTTAAACTTAGGCCGTTTTTGCATTAGGCAACTAGAAAACAATTGCACCAATCCACCATCTTGTCGAATCATCCAAGCACTGCTTTCCCTAAATCACTTCATGTACTTTCATAATACAATGTTCTCTTTTGATCCATCAATGTTACCATGCCAAAAAAGCATCACATTTCCACAGTATTCAGTTTACTTCAATACTAAATATGTTAAATGATAGGTATATATTTGACTGCAGGTATATTGGCAGACCAGCTAGCGCTGCCTCAGCGACCGGTATCAAATGGATACACAATAAAGAATTAAAGGAGCTCCAAGAAAGTATTATTGAGATGTAATGTAACAATCTTGTAGTGTCCATATTGACTTGTAAATACACTGTATTAACTTATCTCCTTTTTGTTTTATTTTTACTCCGCAAAACGCTTTCAGTAGCACTAGCATGAACTCCTATCGAATTCGTAATGTAAAGGTTTCGAGCTCCGTGCTTCCGAGCTTCAATGCTCCGTTCTGTCGATACCTTTACATAACGAATTCGATAGTATTTCGTGCTAAGGCCACTGGCTTGTGGGTTACGAATCAATTCGCATTTATAAGTTAATTTCGCATAAGTTCAACTAAGGACCATTTATTGGGTGATACAGATAAAGGTTTTGATACGTAAGAACCGGCTTGTGAGATAGATCTGTAGGTACAGGTAATAATAAAAGTTGATTTACACAAAAATATTTATAAGTAATTAAGTTAATGTGTGTTCACGTCGGTAGTGTAATGGCCAGGATTTGAACCTGGAACCTCTCGATCGTAAAGTCCACTTCTTAACCACTAAGCTACCGAAGCTTTTTGCAGTAAGTTGGGCAACAGACGTATTTATCATCATATTCGACTTCAGAATTCGGGATCCGCTTTCTTGCTTTATTTTTCTCCAATTCGCACTGTTTTCGTCATCCCTGACAGCGTGTCCATGGGCCAGAAATATTATTAACTTATTTTTACACTAAAGAGTCTTCTGCGATAGTATCTAGTTAGAGGATTACTTGTTTTTCTTATCTTTCCTTCTAGGTTTGGAAGGATAAATGACGAATAGTGCCAACTGAACTGCCGTCAATAAGACCGCTACCAAGTTTTGGATCTGAAAACATCAATTGATTTATCACACACCTAAGCCATAGACAAAGTATGCGTGTATGTGTGCATGTCTGTTTGCTCTGAGTGTGTTTGCGCTTGTGCGTCCTGTGCGCATGCGCGAGTGTACATGTTCGTGTGTTTGCGCTTGTGCGTGCGTGAGTGTGAGTGAGTATGCGTATGCGTGTGCTTTGCGTGCATTTACAAGTGTGCGTCTGGGGTGCGTGCGTGAATGTATGTGTGCGTGTGTGGGCATGTGTATAACAGAACTATAAGATAATAAAAATACTCACAACTAATAGCTCATTTCTTAGAATAATGCTATACACCAGCCACGCGAACGATACGATTCCACCTGACAGGATGATGGGGAATGGCATAGTCTCTGTAGACTGATTCTTGATTACTACTTTCTGTAAATTAAAACAACGTTATGTTATTTTTAATCACAAAATCACCAGTCGTGGGTACTTCTTGAAATGGCACTGTTGGCAGTTTGTATTAGCGTAGGCTTGTGCAATTTGACTTGCAGTGTATCCCTACCAGCCCCTTATTTAGCTCTTCTTCCATTCATCATCTTTGAACCTATTCTCAACTCAGTTGGGGTTGGCTTTCTAGTTTAAGATGCAGCTGAACTTCGATATTTACCGCGAAGCGACTGCCACCGGATCTCTACCACCAAATTGGTGATATCGAAGTTCTGTAGTTAGGCTAGTCGGACTTTTAAGAACCCCAACTACTCGTAACGACTGTCATAGATGGTCTTATGGCAACTAGGACCGACGGCTTAACGTGTTCTCTGAGGCACGACCTGACCAGTGGAAATAGCCATTACGACGACTTAATGGCATACAAATACCAACATTGAGCAGGATCGAACCCGCGCCTCATGCATAGCAGTCGCGTTCACTACCGCCACGCTACAGAGGCTCTTGTTCTATTCAAGTTAGCCCTTGTTCTACACAGCCTCATGATTCGACCGTGCCATGCAATATCCCACAAACGGCTAATGACTAACTAGGGCTGTTTACCATCAGACGTACAGCCCAGTCACAGCCGCAGATTAATGGTTCAAGTCAACCATAGTGCCCGAAAGAAGCAATAGGCTCATCCACTGTTATATGGGAAAAAGACCTCTGCCCACCCTATAGGTAAATAGGTGTGAGCATTATATATAGATATATTTTACTCTAAAGAAATTATGGGGACGACACGCCAAAGTAACATTTGCTACGCACGCAGCAAATTACTAAGAAAAATGTTAATGTTACGAAGCATTATTTTGCTGCGTATCTGCCCCTTATAAAAAAGTCACTCACCAATTCTGTAAACGGTGATGCAATCAGTATTAATAAGTACACCGTAATGATAATTCCAAATCTGTTCTCAACCAGCTTCGGGTCTTCCACTTCAGTATATCCAATTAAGGCAGCTGAGAATGCTCCCGATAGACCCATCTTAGCCCACACCTTAAACTTGTCTTGAGAATATTGGAAGTAGAACAGAGAATATACTATGTTGATGGCTAGACCAAGTAAACTGACTTGTATGACGGGGTCGTCGCGGATAATATAGCCATATTTTAAATTTAGAATATTTCTGAAAATAAAGCAGGTTTTTATAATCATATTTTAAATTAAGAATATTTCTGAAAATAAAGCAGGTTTTAATAACCATATTTTAAATTAAGAATATTTCTGAAAATAAAGCAGGTTTTAATAACCATATTTTAAATTAAGAATATTTCTGAAAATAAAGCAGGTTTTAATAACCATATTTTAAATTTAGAATATTCCTGAAAATAAAGCAGGTTTTAATAACCATATTTTAAATTAAGAATATTTCTGAAAATAAAGCAGGTTTTAATAACAGACCATTCGCAGTGGTACCGATCGGAATTCCGATTTGTAGGAGGAGTGGGAACTTTTTTCACACTGCTCTGTTGTTAATTTTCTTTTCCAAATTGATAGTAGGAGTGGAAATATTCTTTCCTAGATTGATATATCAACGGATTATAAATACAAAAAAATAATAATTAGAAAACTGCCACTTTACAGCCTCTGTGGCGTAGCGGTAGTGAACGCGACTACTACGCAGGAGGCGCAGGTTCTATCCCTATTTAGTACAAATATTTTTATACATAAATATTGCTATTTGCTCTGGTCTAGTCATCTGAGAGGACGTTAAGCCGTCGGTCCCGGTTATCATACAAACATCTATTGCATTCGTTACGCATAGTCGGAGCCCTAAATAGTTCAACAACTAGTCTAGCTGCAATTCTTCGATATCATTTATACCAATAGGTTAGGGAGACCAGATGACGATCGCTTCACGGAAAAACAAAGTTCATACGCAACGCAGTTGCCGACCAAAACGCACGCCATCTTTGGGTCTTTAGTTGCCGGAGGTGAAATAGTAGTCAACATATACTTCTCGACATCAGATGCATAAGGTCGGATGTACAAAAGTCCAACTTTTCAGGAGAGCCAAAATAAAATTGACGAACTCATCGGCTCATATTTTATTAAACTATTCGTATTTGAATAACTTTTATTATTTTTTATTTGGCAGACAATTGCACCTTTCATTTTTAACGAAAAGCATCACTATATCACTTAAAATAAATTAATAAAAAAGGTTTTTTTGTTTAATTGTTGTCATCCGACCTTATGCCTGAAATATTATGGATTTATAATTGAAACTGCAAGCATATGTCTAGATCCAAACTTATGCTTGCAATTTCAGGTGTTTAATGTAAGCTTTATATTGACATATTATTTTTATAGCAAACTAAAGCTTTTGAACTATCTGGATTTGGAGATAAAAATATTGTTTCGTGAGTGCGTGGCGTATCGGAATCATTACTTAATTCACCAGTTTCAAAAATGTGAATCAGTGGTATTTCTAAACGTGGCCTTTTCTTGGGTGGGGTATAAAAACATTCGTCAAAATCAGGCATGGTATCAGGGGTTTTTGGTCACCTAATTATTTGTAGACCTAAATCTTCTATTGATATTAAATCAGAAGTATTCTCAGCATTTACTGGAGATTTAGTTGTATTTTTATTAGGTGATAATATATGTCTTTTACAGCGTTCTGTATGTACACATCAAAAAAAGTTTGCGATCGATATTATGATTTTTTCTTCTTTTTAGATTCTTTATTTAAAGATAAAGAATTAGAACACAAAACAATGACACCGTTCAATTGTTTTTTTCTTACAAAAAGGCTTTCAGTCCTGGCTTACGCTTATTATAACCGATTCAAGATATTTTTCGAGGAAAGTTGTGATTGAAAAAATGCCAAGAGGATTAACAGAGGTTTTACGAGCTAAATAGTAACTTTGAGGGAAGAAGGATACACCACGAGAGTAATAGCACGCAGACTTGCTTTATCCCAATCCTGTGTCGTAGCTACGTTGCAGAGGTATCACGGAATTGAGAATTTAGCTGACCGACTCTGCAGCGGTCGCCCAACTGTTTTGACAGCTGCCCAAAAGCGCTATATCAGATTGCTGGCAGCCCGTGATCCTACAATCAACGCCACTAAAATAAAAGTAGAAGTCAGGGCCACCTCTGGGCTTGAAGTTAGCACGCAGACCTTTCGCAATTGCTTGCACCAGGCTAGATTACGAGCACGGAGGTCATGGCGAGCTCCGCTCAATTCCCGGCAACGTCAACAACGAAGATTGCAGTGGGCTAGACTTCGACAAAATGAAGAAGGTGAGGAAGAAAACATTTGGCAAAACTGTCTCTTCCTTGACGAATCCCGAATCGAGTGTACTACGTGAGTTCGACAAATGGAAGTGCGATTAACGTTTGTGTGACAAAACTGTACTGCGACTCGCCTTAGTTCGAATGCACGCTAGTGCGACACACTGTAGGTCGACATTACTCTAGTGCGACAAACGTTTGTGCGACACTAGTTCGACATCATGGTAGTTCGACACTACGGTAGTGCGACAAATCATTGTTGCATTACCGTAGGAGTGACAACAATGGTATGATTTAATTTAATATGAATTTAATGTGACGAGGGTTTTTTTTTTAAATTTGATATTACCGTAGTAAACAAAAGGTAATCAAATCCAATCAAAAATCATTTATTCTGCATACACCAATAAACGGCACTTACAAAACGTCAATCAACAATATTTTATCAAATGCAAATGGACCACCACGGCACCGGTTCGAAACGCAGGCCCGACCTGAGAAGACTCCAGCAAGAAACTCAGCGGGCTTTTCTTTTTTTTTGGTCTATTTACAATAATTTACTTAGTCTAGATACATAATTTAGCTGAGTAGCAAGTTGAGTGAACAGCTCATTTCCAGGCTTGTTTATCATCCAAACAATCCTGAATTTTATAATAAGCTTTTTGACATATTATTATACATATTTATTTTTAACTTATACCTACATACTTGTTGATTTATTAATAAATCTTCCTGCTAATAAGGATGCTAGGCTTCTCAACAAGTAACAACATACACAAACGTTTGTCGCACTAGAGTAATGTCGACCTACAGTGTGTCGCACTAGCGTGCATTCGAACTAAGGTGAGTCGCAGTACAGTTTTGTCACACAAACGTTAATCGCACTTCCATTTGTCGAACTCACGTAGTACACTCTCCCGAATCTCCACTCATGCAGATAACCGACGTGTCCGTGTCTGGAGAAGACCAGGCGACCGTGAAAGACAAAGAACTGCCACTGGAACAGTTCAGCAAGGCGGAAAATCGGTGTCTTTTTGGGGTGTCATTATGATTGGAGCTAGAACGCCTTTGATCCCATATCGGGGCTTCATGACAGCAGACATATACAAAGCAGTTGCTATTGATTATATGGGTGAATTTCTCAAACGTAAAAATGAGGCGGCGGCACTGAAAATCACACCTTAAAGTTCAGATACGGCAAATCTTTTTTTTGTGTAAGAAAGCAATTAATTATCTTATTAAAGTCATACACATTAAGTTATAAGAAATTATTTTAATAATTATTAAAAAAAATATTTTCCACATGAAATATAAGTTTGGTGGCGCGTCCACAACCTGTTTTATAAAGAAAAATCACATCTCAATCAACACACCGTCAGTTTACAGGATATACCTAATTTTATTTTAATTCTGTATTAGCTTTTCTATCCCTTGAGTATTTAAGTCGAGTATTTAGTGCTATATCTTATCTTATAAAAAATTTATAAGGTCCGTCCACGATAAGTTGCAAATTTTGGTGTCAATAATAAAATCAAACCGTGAATCGTACTGAAAATAGATACTGGGATGTTACTATCATCATTCGAATCATTTAGTTATGTGCTGTCACGCACCAGTCCCAGTGGTGTACCAGCTTGCTCCGATTTCCCGCTAAGAACGAAAGTAATACTCTCGTAAGCCCTCGGACAAAATTTCTGTAATTTTTGTGTTGATAATTTAAAACGTTTTAAGCTCGTTATTTGTTTAAATACATAATGTATAGCGTAAGGGTCCGGTATTTGTTTGAAAAAATAGTAATGTAAAAATAATATTCTGAATAGTATTTTGTCAAATCAACTTATTTGGCACAATTATAATTTTGGTGGCCTAATTTTGGTGATTTTGGTGGTGTTTGACTGATCACCAAAATTGCTTAGTTACACCAAAGTTAGATTTATAATTTCTTGGGCTATTTTAGCAATTCTATGTTTATTTTCATTAAATTAATGTAGAAAAAGAATTCTGCTCGAAACAGGATTTGAACCTGCGTCTATCGGAATACTGTTCCGGTGCATCTACCGCAAAACACGCGCACGCTGGCAGAGCATTCCAGGACTCAATGGTGCGACGTAGAAAAGAGTCACCGAACCACTTGGTTCTTGATGGAATTGTTTGTACCGTATGTGGGTGACATCTAAGTCCTGCGCGCTTTGTCCTGTGTAGGAAGGGAGAGGGTGGGACCAGTTGGAAGAGTTCACCAGGACACTCACCATGGTACAGCCGATAGAGTACTGCCAATGAGGCTACATCTCTTCGTAGTTGTAGAGGTTCGAGACTTTTGGTGACCTCGGGACTATCTATGATTCGGATTGCACGCCGCTGCAGTCTATCGAGAGCGTCTAGTAGATACTGTGCGGAGCCATCCCAGAGATGAGAACAGTATTCCACGCAATAACGAACCTGTATCTTGTACAGAAGACATCGCTGCTCCGGCGGAGCCCCATTGGGAAATGTGATCCAGGTCTCGGTCGAGCTCAGAGACAAGTTGCCTTCTCTGCTCCTCAATGTCAGCTCGCTTGGCCGCGGGTTGTCCGAAATCTGTATAGCAGTGGATGCTGCCTATATAGAATAAGCCGGGAGCTTGGATAGAAGCGAACTGTGCCAGACCCTATCGAAAGCTTTGGCGATATCAAGACTGATGGCCAGTGACTCGCCCCGCTTGTCTATGGCCTCACCCCAGAGATGTGTGACGTACGCCAGAAGATCACCCGTTGAACGTTTCGGCCTGAATCCGTACTGATGGTCGTTAATTATGGAATGATCCTCTAGATAACGTATGAGTTGTACGTTGATGATCTGCTTAACACCTTGCAAACGTATAAGGTTACAGCTATGGGTCGAAAGTTTCCGGGTTCAGAGCAGTCCCCCTTCTTGGGGTCTCGTTGAACGTTCGCTTCCTTCCAAACCCGCGGGACCGATCCTGAGCAATAAAAGAGGCGATACAGCCGTGTTAGCGCTGGAGACAACTCAGCTGCGCATTTTCCCAAGACCACCGCTGGAATACCGTTGGGGCCACTGGCTTTCCGTACGTCGAGTCTGCAGTATGATACGAACGTTACGTTGCCTGATACGAATATCAGGCATTGAGTGGCCACAGCTGGTAATAATTGGCGGCTGCACACTACAGTCATCGAACCGGGAATTGGCCGCGAAGAGATTAGCCAGCAAGTTTAATTGCTCTTGCGGCTGGTGAGCAAGTGATCCAAGAGCGTCAGCGCGTTCGCGTCTATACCAGGTTCAAGTTCTACGGGCATTGGCAGTATCAGAGCCATACCCAGCCCGATTTCACCAATAATGGCGGAGGCACAATCCGATGGGTCCTTGTCGGCAAAGCAAAAACTGACTCCCTTAAGAATCATCATTCTCTGAACCTATTTCCCAACTTAGTTGGGGTCGGCTTTCCAGTCTAACTGTGATAGGGCTGAACTTCGATATTTTCCATGAAGCGAGTGCCATCAGACCTCCACAACCAATGGTCCAATGACCAATGGCGATATCGAAGTGCCAAGTTAGACTGGTTGGACTTTTGAGGGCTCCAACTACCCGTAATGACTGCCATAGATGTTTGTATGGCAACCGGGACCAACGGCTTAACGTGCTCTCCGAGGCACAACCAGACCAGTGCAAACAGCCATATTCATGCATACAATTTTATGCGCTGAGCGGGGATCGCGCACCGTGCATAGCAGTCGCGTGCACTACCGCCACGCCACGGAGACTGTCCCTTAAGAATCTCCATCGAAAATATCTAGACTCTGGAAACCCGGCTATTAGTTATGTAGCATTCACCAGATTACGACCCCTTTTGGATTGTACGACCTAGCTCACAGTCTCGTGACACATGCTTGTGCAAACTGCATGCTAACAAGGACTTAATTAGTTTTATCTTTGAAAAATAATAAGATAATTAAAGAAAATTCCACCTCAGAAGTTCTTCATAATTTCACTCATCTAATTTTGGTGTTAACATACCAATTTTGGTGTAATGACAATTTAGGTGTCGATAATATTTTTGTAATTTTCGGGTTTAATTAGACTTTTCTGGCTTTTCTAGCAACTATTATACGTATTCTACCTGATTATAGAATAATATTATCTATATATATAGTAACAAAAAAAATCACCAAAATTAGGTAAAATTTCGTAGATGTTGAAATTCACCCATATCGTCAAACCATTCTGAGTAAACCATGGGCACCAATTTGTACTGGTCGATGATAATGCGCCCGCACATCGAGCTCAACGAGTCAATGCTGCTCTTCAAGAATACGATATCACACGATTGCTCGCCCGACTTAAACCCAATAGAGCACGCGTGGGATGCTCTTAAATGAGCTGTATGGAACCGTGAGCCACATCCCCAGACAGTTCCAGAGCTCAGGGAAGCCGCTATTGAAGAATGGGATAGGTTTCCTCAGGAAATGCTGGATAACATGATCCTCAGCATGCCCAAGAGGATCTCCGCATGTGTTCGAGACAGGGGAGGAGTTATTTTATATTGAATTTACACCTTTTAATAATAAATTGTAGTTTAAGTTTAATTAAACAGTCTTTTTCTTTCTATGAAATTTCTATCACATTGCATTATGATTAATGGCTCAATTTTTTTAAATAATTAATAAAAAATTGTTTTATAATTTTGAATTTCAAACAGGGTATTCCTATTTAAAGAAAGCATACAACATAGATTTTTCTTGATAAAGTTAAATTTAAAGAATTCTAGAAGCTTATGCCATTGATCGCAAACTTTTTTTGATGTGTGTATGTACTTAATATACACAATCACAACTTTTTCACATAATCAATCAAACGTAGTAAGAAAATAAAAGCAAATTGCCCGTTTTTTATACCACTTAGGTGGCAGACAAGCACACGGCCCACCTGATGGGAAGCGGTCACCGTGGCCGATGGACGTTTGCAACACCAGAGGCGTCACACACGTGCTGCCTACCCTGTAGAAACCTTCTAATGCCCTTCTTGAAGAACCCAATATTGTAGTCACTTGGGAAAACCACGGCAGGGAGTTCGTTCCCGTCGTCCGCCCGTGTTGATTTGTTATGATTATGAAATTTGTAATTATTTGACCGGCCGGTCGGTCGGTGCAAGCGGCCGGCACGTGCTTCACTACCGGTCTCTGTCACTCTAGCGGTAACAATCTATAATTCTGTCGCACGCCATTTGCCGATGCGCCGCGTGTCTCAAGGACGACAACGATGCGGTACGGGAATATCCGAACTATCTCAACTACCACCCAAGTACGACGAGGTATTTAACTTTAATTTTGGAGGCATAAGGTTAGAAGTCCACAAATTTACACAAAAATTTATTAAAATTGTTGTTATTACAGCAAGACAGTCTCATATTGACATGCGGCTTTATGCCTTAACAGTGCTAGATAACATTGTTACAAGCATAATGCTATTTGTGATGATACGTATCTATATTTGAATGAAAATGTTAGATGCATAAATGCGTATCTGCTGATGAGCCTAGCGTAAAGGGTCGCACAGTTTCGAGGCATAATAGTTTAAGTTAAAATACAGCTACTTAATATAATAATAATTCGGTGCATAAAAGTGTAAGTAAAGATAAAAGTTTATACCTCCCAGGCTATTCAAAAAGTCCGTATATCCGACTTTATGCACGCATGTAACTCGTCAATAAAAAGAGATAGGAATACCAGGGTCAGTTTGGTAGAAAGAGAAACAAAAACGTATTACCCCTATATTAAAATGTCATTTTAGTCGGATCTATACATCAGACCTAATGCCTCTGATGTCGAGACTTATTATTCAAAGTCAACGCAGTTAGACTGGAAAAAAGCGAAGCGAAAGATGCGACCGGGATTAACGCACGGGTAATGATGACGACAGGCATACCTAGTATGGGGACATAGAAAATTTATATCCAAATTAAGTAACAATACGATGGCTATAGCAGTGCGGGATTATGCTTAAATTAATCAAATCATTGTGTAGATAATTTTTGTATGTTGGTTTTTAAATTATCCTACTCCCATTGCATTGGGTATTTTAGGTCTGTAATAATGGTTACAGTAGATGATTATTAAATAAATAAATTAACCTACCTGTAACACAGTTATTTTACTAGCACGGGTGAGGGAGAAGTTAACCTTGATGGCTGTTTGTGGAGGCATGTTAAGTTTGAAGTGATTTTTATTAAAAAAAATATTAGCAACTCAAATTACTAATATTCCTTCTAACCTCTCCAACTGAGTTCAATGGCTTGTGTTAGGAGCGGGTCCACGTCGGTAGTGTAATGGCCAGGATTCGAACCCGGGACCTCTCGATCGTAAGGCCAACTCCATAACCACTAAGTTACCGAAAATTGTCTTCTTTTATATGTCAAAAAAGTTATCTTATCTTATCTTACGATGACTTACAAAACTGCACCACCCAGGAAAGGTGTGATCCCGATACCTCTGGTGTCTCCCTGCTTATAAATGTCATAACATATGAATGTGCCCGACAACATGTGGGCAACAGTTATTATTGTGGTCGCCTGGCCCACTATCTCCTTGAACGGCTCCAACACGTTTGCGAGAGCGTCCATTTTGAATCCTTAAATTGAATATAATAATTAAAAAAAAATACTGATATTTTTATAAATGCAGATGTAACACTGTCTAAGTATATGTTTGTTACGCCACGCCGAAACCGCTGAACAGACTTTGATGAAATTTATAGTATCTAGATATACGGTAAATCGGGGATATGATACGGATACAGATGGACAGAGATTGAAGGGTGAATAGAAATGAAATGGTCAGCTAAATCCTGTAGGTAGTTATTTTCTTTCAAGCGAAAATTTGGACTAGTTCATTGTAATAACAGAATCACGAAATATCTGTTATTGGGCTTAGTTAAAATTTTGTAAAAGAATTTATTTAAAATATTTCAATGACCATTTTATTCCTATTCACCCCGTTTTACGGTAGTTTAGACCTTGTAAAAGGAGATAGGCTATGTTTTGTCGTAATGAACTGAGAAGAACTCGTGTGACTTGCCCCTTCCCTCATGTTGGGTCTTTCCACAATAAGACCTAGGGCCAAGTTAAACTCGTCTACAAACCAGTGCGCAGGCCTTCCTCTTATGATTAAATGTTTTCTTTTCACAGCCGACCGCAGACTGCAGCAGCAGAAACGGGATATAGATAACATATAACATAACATAAACTCACGCCAGTATACCCAAAAGGGTAGGCAGAGGTGCTAGCACCCACATTTCGCCAGTTTATGTTTAGGTCCCAATGTAATAAGTGGCGAGCCTATTGCCATTATCTGGCCACATATAAACCTGCGATAAATACACACATAACTCGAAAAGTATCGAAAAGTCATTGGTATGTGCCATGGTAAAACCTGGGACCAAAACCGAGACCTCGACTCAGCATTCCATTACCCACTAGGCTACCGCGGTTGAAACGCGCTTTTATAATATTAAATTCATTAATTTAATACAAATAAATAACTCTTACAAATGATCTTTTAAAATTCGAGTTTAAACACCAAATCTACAGTAAATGAATTTTCCTTAACAACTGAACAAGTTATTCAATAACTTGTTTAATTATAAAGCAAACAAATCTAATGATGAAGTAAAGAATCTAATTCCAAGGTCACAAAAAGGCATGCCGAAACGGGCAGTTGAAATAGGTGGGTATGTACAGTGGGCCTCAAAAGTTCCTCGACAATTCGAAACTAAAATTGTATGAAGTAATGCCACTACACAACTAAGTCTTTCACACTAGTGGATAATAAAATAACTTATTATTGTAATATAGTTTCAGATACTTACGATTTTTTCTTCTAAAGAAATAAAACATGGATCTAGTTCATTTTATTAACGCTACTTTGGTTAAATTAGACTGAGGTCAAAGGATTATAGATCTTAAGGTGTCTAGAAACTTTTGGAGCCCATTGTACTATGAATATGAAGGAAATAAAAATTTAATCAGATAAATAAAAATATAAAACAAATAAGAAGAAAAATCGGGTCCAGCTATCATTACACATGAACTATAAGTTCATTTAGCAAACCACGGCAATGTAGAGAGTAATAACAAAATATATATTCAGTAGGTAAATACCTACTTAATACGTAGTAAATACACAGTAATTATAATAAATTTGCGTTACCTTTGTAATAGAAAAACACTTAAAACAGAAATAAAACACCACACTATTACACGTCCAATTTAAGTCACTGTCATACACTACTGTGATTTTAGTTTTATCTCAACAACAATGAATGACAATGTTGGTCGTATCCGAACGTATCAGACGCTGAACTCAAGTGTCTGAGTATAAATAAACCGGTTAGCAACGCCTGACCTCATTCGTCGTATATAAAATAAATGACGAATATTTTATTTGTTACCGCGCTAACTATTACAAGCGCAGAATACCCATTCAATATGTAATTACTTTGTAAATAAGCATCGTTAAGGAATGTAAAAAATGTAATAAGTGCACGAGCAAAGACTTTAGAAAATGACTGTACATCTGCCGTTTAAAGAATCTGCCATTACCAGAATCTGTTATTCACCGAATAAGGGGAAGTATCTACACTACTTAATATGTCCATTATGTACTCAATGCCAGAGATAAGGCCGCCCATTGTATGTATGTTAGATGAACCTCCCGGCTCCCACTATTTGTCTTTGATGTAATTTTTTTTGGTAAATAATAAAGAGTCATCTATCAAAGAACATCCTTATAGCGATTTTTTAGTTGCAACTCGCAACCAAAGTTAAACGACTTTGGAGCCCAGGAGGCCGCAATATTATTTTGGATTTTTTGCTGAACCGTTTTTGATGAAAACAAATTTACTGGCGTAGCTAACGTGGCTCTGGAAGTTTATCTTGAAAAACTCGAAATTGGCGTCTCACCAATAATAATTTTATATTTTACCATATTTACTTGACGCGGGACACTTAGGTGGCTGACGACCACACGGTACATCTGATGGAAAGTGGTCACAGTGGTGCTATGGACGTTTATAACACCAAGTGTATGCAATGAAAACTACATCGTCACACACGTGCTGCCGTAAACTATGGTTTTAGCAGGGCTCTGGGAAAGGGACATTATGGGAAGTTGATATTTTGGAACCAGGGGACATTTTGGGAAGTCGACATTCTGAGCCTCAACGGGCTCTTGTTACCACACCATTTAGCCCCATTTCACCATATTTTCCCTGCAGCGGCCAACTTGGGTCCCTAGGCGATTTAATGACTGCCAAGTTGGCCACCGGAGATGATGTTCAGGCTGCAGGCCAGTATTCTTACGTAGTATTGTATTCTCTTTGCGGCAGGCTTTCGTTAGGTGTGATGAAACCTGCCGTAACTGGATGTGTGTCTGCCCATCTTTGCTCTCTTGCTCGCTGTGCGGGACTGTCTGAAGCCAGGGTGGTTTTCATGAAGCGCGTTCTGGCAACTCTATAAAAACAGAGAAACCTACCCTTCTTGATGATGAAGAGCATCTGTCTCTAGCGCCACTAGCGGAGGAGACGAATTGGTCTTCCCACGGACAACACAAAAGCTCTTAGAAGTTGAAGTTCCATCCAGAGCAATTTGACAGAGGCTACATCAATGTGCAGAGTACGTACTACGTAAGGTATTAAATAAAAGTTTCCATCATTAAAACAGTACCAAGGACAATTTTTATTAACCAATGTTTTACATTACAAGACTCACAGTTTTACAAATTACAAAACTTACAGTTTTACAAATTACAAAACGCACAGTTTTATAAATTACAAGACTCACAGTTTCATAAAATTACAACGCTACGATTGCTTCTTTCAATTCCTTCAGCTCTTTGTTGTGTAACCATTTGATGCCCGTAGCTGATGCAGAACTAGAAGGTCTTCCAATGTACCTGCACACAAAAAAATGTAATAGTTAATACACACGAAAAGAGCAGCATTAGGCTAGATGCACGCTTACCCAAAGAAGTGCAAAGACCTGTCTGGAGAAATGCTTTTCCATACTGTTATGAAAAACCAAATTGATAGAAATCCAAGAAGAATACGCGACGCGTCAAGATAGAGACAATAAGAATAAATCAACTACGATACAAAACCCAAATTGAAGAACCATATTTCCTAATACTTTTCTTGGATTCACGTCGGTAGTATAGTTAGTAGCCACCTGAGATCTCTTAATTACATATTGCCCCTATGTTAGCGATGACGAATATTACTGCAATGAGGTGTCAGAAACTTCAGGTACTCACTGTACTTTCTTGCCAAGTAAATTCTCCATTCTGTATCTGCAGAACGCCCAAGGGCCCTGATTCTTGTGCTCCTCTTGACAGAAGCACAACTTGGCCTGCTCATACTTGCAGAACTCCTTGAGCACCAGGTCGTAAGGGAAGGGGTATACTTGCTCAATGCGGATGACGGCAATTTCCTTTTCTACCTTCTTTTCCTTTATTGCGTCATCAATTTTAATTGCAACGTTGCCGGAGCAGAATATTAACTTTTTAACACTTTTAGGGTCTTTTTCATCGTCCCCTATTACCCTGAAATTAAACTTTTTAATCAATATATGATCTGGATACTAGCCTGTTCGGTTGATACGGTATAATACATACAAAGTAAATGATTTGGTTAGTTGGTAACAAGTTTTTGGAAATGGATATCCGATTCTGACTAAAAAAATTCCCAAAATGTCTCCTCTGGCAGAATAACTACTTTCTTATTTGTGACTATTCTTCAACTGAAGATTTAAGAGAATTCGACAATTATCAGCGTTTCTTACCTTCGGAATTCAGTCCCAGGTAAGAATTCCGAAAACTTGGACCTATAGTAAGGGTGCTTCAAGCCAACCTTAGGCGTGAAGAGTATGAGTGGTTTACGGAACGGCATGGCAATCTGTCGCCGTATCAGATGGAAGTAGTTCGCAGCGCTTGTCACGTTGGCGATGATCCAGTTCGCTGCACGGAGCTGCTTCACTGCATACAAAATGAAGTGAGATAGATTTTGGTTAGAAAAATAAATAATGCGATGATACAACTATCTATCGATATTCTTACGAACTGTCTCTTATAGACCTAAAGGCCTTCCTACACTGAGGGCAAACTCAGTGTCCTTTGAATCTCGAACGGCTGACCGCCGCAGACTATTTGCCAACCAACACGCCGTCGACGCACGAATCGCATGAACTACCTCACTATACTTCAATAGCTATTCCTTTACAGCATATTGTGTTCACAATGGAGTAACTTCCACTAGTATGCAGTTTCATTAAAATAAAGTGAAATTAATTAAAAGAAGAGAGAACAGTTTCTTAAAATTGGATATACAGGGCCATATTAACCCAAATCAACCTTCACCATTTATTAGTCGTCATAATATCTGATAGAACGAACGAGGCTCTTCTAATTGAGTGGACCAATCAAAAACCATGAACAGACCTTGGGCTAAAAAGTGCTAACTTCAGACATGACTCGAAAGAAGTTTATTCGAAATAAAAACTACCCTTTCCTTAGTTTGGTAGCTTGAAAAATTGTCTCTTATTCTTACTGCTATGGCAATTGTGGATTTTTTTTTATACATTCATACTTTTACTTTTCCACAATAAATATTATTGAAACTGGCCGTTTACATTTTCCAAGTTCCAGTTTCAAATGTCAGGATCAATAATATAAACTATCGTGTTAAAGTACATACAAAAGAAACGATCAATTAAAATCTTACGGGCCATTAGGTTGTCATCTAAGTTGGGAATAATATCTTCGTCGTCGTCGCACTGCGCCAGATGCCTCTCGACGCGACCAGAGGAGTGCTCAGGACCCTGCAAATTTGTTAAGGCATATTTAAGAACATTAGGTCATATACAACAAAGCTGGTATGTTGGATATGATCCCTCTCGTGATAAAACGGTCTCCGGGCTCGAAGAACTTGCACGTCGCCATATGTATGAAGACTTTTTTTCTATACCATTTAGGTAGTAGACGAAGGAAGGAGGTAATAGAGGAAGGGAAGGGGGAAGAAGGTTGAGAGAGTCTCTGTGCAGAAAAGTCTGATGTATAAAAATTATAAAGACTATGTATAAAGACTGACTAATGACTAATGTCATATGTTATTTTTATTTTTTATACCACTTAGGTGGCAGACAAGCACACGTCCCACCTGATGGGAAGCGGTCACCGTGACCTATGGACATTTGCAACACCAGGGGCGTCACACTCGTGATGTCTCCTGTATAAAGACTGTATCTACCTACGTACGTTCAATAGTATTTATACTATGCTATCGCAGTGATGCTAATCATCAGTATAGACGAAGCCTTACATAGATATTGTAATCATCACTTACAGCTCCATCCAGTCCGTGCGGCAGCTGTATCACGATACCCGACTGGCAGATCCATTTGCTCTCGGCATTGGCCACGAACGTGTCGAACACAGGTTGGCCAGTGTCGGCAAAATCTCCGTACTGAGCCTCCCATATTGTTAAACAATGCGGACTTGAGTACGAGTAGCCGACTTCAAAGCCCATTATACCTGCGTGGTAAGAACTATTTTGAATACTACTCCTTGGGCCCAAGCCCAACACGTGTATAGGACCCCGCTTCAACTAATTGTTAATCGTTGCTATACCACTGAGATTACAAATAATGCCATTGAATTTTCGTCTTTATGATTACAGAATTAAAGTTCGAAATAAAATGAAAAAGCGTTCATCACATCGATTCATTCTCTCTACACGATGACATTTAATTTTAGACTCTAAAAGTATATAAGAGTTTGTGGTAGGCTAGCTGGACCCGATTTCATAATTTCAAACCACAGACACTGCGAAAAATCATCTTATCAACATAATCATCATTTTTTCACTTCATTGATATTAGCTTAAAATTCAAAATTAAATGAAAAAGAGTTCATTACATTCTTTTATTCGCTCTATAAAAGGCCTTTTATTTTAAGATTTCACCACTGTAACAGTACCTAATGTCTAAAATCCAATGACATTTTTTGCAGTGTCATACGAAATGTGGTTGCTGGAAGATCCTCTGGCGCTTTCCTCTTAAACTTAAGACTTCATACAGCTTTAATTCCTATAAAAGCCTCACAAACTAAATCTAAGAATAGGAAGTAAAAGGAGCAAACGGTCTTGGGCTCGTTGAAAACCTCAAATCCATGCTGTAGACAACAATGGACTCAGGGGAAAGAACTCACCAAACTCAGACAAGGCACTGTTGTGTAGTTCGTATTTTGCTTGATCCGGGTACAGGAAGTCCAACACGCGGTACGTGGCGCCATCTACACCTTGATGATGATACACGTGGTGTCTGCGAAAGCAAAGCTTGTGTGATGAGAGAAATAAAATACACGGCATAGGTGTCATCTTTTATTCATGGTGAGGGTATCACTGTGGCCTATTGTACCGATTATAAAAAGATTGTTTAAGAAATAATATCGATAGCATAACGCACCTATGGTTACATTTCTTCCGTTATCTAAAATATTGATTATTGAACTTACGAATTTTTAACGCGAATATATCTCAAAACTTGCTTCCGAAGATACAGGAGAAAAAAAAAGGAATGATAACATAATCATGAAAGTTTGGGGTTGCGACTACATATCGTTTACAGGGTATTACTTTGCTACTGATCGAGTTTCTTAAGAATCTTCGTTACTGTTCATACTCGTGCAACAGTTCATCCTTAGAGGTGTCACCCACACACTGTGCAAACAATTCTATTAAGAATCCAGTCTTTCGACGGGCCTGTTTTAACTACCATCTCGCACCATAGGTCGTGGAATTCTTTACCAACACACGTTTTTCCTTCTTCCTTTGAAGTTCTTTAAGCGGAGTGTGAGATCGCACCTTAAGTATTTCATTCCTGAAGACCACCTTCAGCTTACCAAGGTGTAGTGAAATCATATAACGTGGGCTACCTATACAAAATAGTGAATTGAAATATAAAAATATTCCACAGACTCCAAACTGACCTGTGCGCCATGGTACCTCTCTCGACGTCTTCGCCCGTAAACCTGATATGGATTTGGTCTCTGAGGAGAGATCCTAGCGCGAGGGCCTCACCCATTGCCCAATCAGCCACACCTTCGGATATCTAACGCAGAATGATTATCGTGAAAATCGGTTTGTCATTACATATATTTAAAGGCATTTCAATGGCTAAAAATATTGTTCTACAAATATTATTAATGTAAAGTTTAGCCTTATTAGAGAATGAGACAAATCTCAAATAAAGTTAGATGGTTGAACGGATCAGGCTTAAATTAACTGCAAAGATAGATTGTAATAACACAGGTTACTTTTATACCTGGAATAGGTCCTCATCGGAATGGCTAGCCTGCTATTATTGCTATATGTTCAGCGGATTGATTGTTATTAGGTAACGGACATCCAAGCAAGTTCACAAAATGGAAGGATCACCTTTATACATTAGACTGACATGATATTGATCACCTCCACCGATTTTGGCGAAAGTGGTATCCGCACGATAAAAAACAAAGGATATTCTATTTCAGGTCCAAAACATACCATTTTCTCTCGGGCAGCCAGCATTCTTTCCAAACCTTTATGTAGTTCGAAGGCCCATTTCTCTGGAGGCGCGGCAAAGTGTTTAGCTATCGTCATCAATGTCGACTGACTTATACCAGTTTCTTTTATCTGCAATAACAAGCTTAATAAGCTTAGAAATATGCCAACAAGTTACAGACAGAGCTGAATCCACTTCAGTTTGCTAACCCGGTGGACTATGTGGGCTAATGAATGGGGCACATAACAAGCACAGATGGCCGTTGGAGCCGAAAGGTTCTCGAATGGAGATAACGTACTGGTACACGAGGCGTAGGACGGCCGTCTGCGAGATGGACGGACGACAAAGTCAGATTCGCGGCAGATGCAAACCGCCTGAAACCGGTCGAATTAGAGGTTGATGGAGGAAGTTGCTGAGCATGTTCAGCACTGGGCGTCCTATCGTTGAAATGATGGTGAAAGATGAGTCCCTCGTTGTACTTTGATAATTAAAAATAAAAATAATAATTACCACGTTAGGGTCCGTAGCCTCAAAGAAGCCAGTCCAGGGCGTATCAACCCAGTCCATGATACTGAGCTTGGTGACTTTCTTGGCAAGCTCGAAATGCTCGTTGAGTGTATCCATATACTCTTTCTGCCACATTTTGATGTCCGCATCAGAGGCTGTTCCTTCCGCCTTTAACTTGTTGGCGTATATTACATCAACTGTACATGATTATAAAAAAACTGTATATAAAACTGTATATTCTCAGTTTTGGCGAAGAGATCAGGGGACAACGAAACATTCATCCGGCAGAAATGAGGTCGCAACTCCTGACATATACACTACTATGAGAAAAGATGATAGTAATATTGTAAAAAAGGTCTAAAGTGTGAATGTGGAAGGCTTTAGGAGCAGAGGTCGGCCCAAAATAAAATGGATGAATTGTGTGAAAAAAGATATACCTAGCAAAGAAGTGAGTGACTGAAGAAATGACATCTGATAGGAATGTATGGAGAAGGACAGGTTGCACCGACTCCGACACTAATTATTTGGGGTTAGGGCAGGAAGATGATGAGATGATGATAATGACATACACAACACATCCTAGAGACGTTTACTAACGAAATGACCCATTTTGCTGTCGTGATTTTTTGTTGTTTCTGTAATCGAAGAGGCTAGGAGTCAAGTAGACTAGTAAGATAGGAGTCTCATACTGACTCACCTGTAGGCATTGACTTGATTTTCTTATACATGAAAGGCTGCGTGTACATTGGCTCGTCTTCCTCGCTGTGGCCGTGACGTCGGTAGCAGACCAGATCGAGCATGACGTCTTTCTTGAATGCGCACCGGTATTCTATGGCGATGCGCGCTGCGGTCGATACTGCTTCACCATCGTCGCCGTTCACGTGCAGAATCGGAGCGTCGATAGCCTTCCCCACGTCTATTTACGATGAGAATTGTAAAGAAAAGAATAGTACTCCGCGAAGATCTTCAGATATGTAGTACTATTATTTATTCTGTGATGCAGGGCGTGCCCTAACCTGACCTATCAGAGCTAACTCATGGTAGACCATCGTCGGGTCCAAGCCGAGCGTCGCCCGTAACGCGGTCAACTAATTATTAATATATTTTGTATGGGCACACACACGCTACACCGAGTTGAAACAGCATCTTATATAAGATGGTTGGAAAAGATAGGGGAAACCCAACCTCCCCCACTCCATCACCACCTCTCTAAGAAGAGGACTGGACAGATTCTATCTGTCCCTCTGTCCCATAAAAGGCATTTATGTCAAATTGAAGGAGTAAGCGCAGGCTGAGAAATTTCGGATAAAATGGTTTTCAATATGGGGTTCTTCAAAAAGGGCATTACAATATTTCTACGGGGTAGGCATCACGAATGTAACGCCACTTGTGTTGCAAGCGTGAGTAGATCACGTTGACCGCTTTCCATTAGGTGGGCCATGTGCTTACCTGCCACCTAAGTGATATTAAAAAGAACTTTAGTTATATTCATATTAATTAGATACCTGTACAATAAGGCGTGCTCCTAGAAAACCTAGGATCGGTAGTGTAGCCGATCTGATTGTTGCACACTATGTGTAAGCAGCCGTATGTGGTGAAGGCCGGCAGGCTGGTCTGGATCGCAGTCTCGTACACCACGCCCTGGCCGGCGACTGCCGCGTCACCGTGCATTATGATAGCCATTACCTGTCGCCAATGCGTTGATGGACTCAGTGAGTATACAACATGGTATGAGAACATTGTGTTCTACTCAAAGAATCAAAGGATCAATTTCGTTTATATTCAGTTTAGGCGCATAAAGAGCGCATATGAATATCAAAGTTTTACAACTATATTTGTCCAAAATATTACATGCCTACTCATAAATACTTAGTAAAAAAAAATAACCACCCTTGCTAATTTCGACATGGGCGTTTTCGTGGTAATTTCTGCATGGGGAAAGAGAAAAGTTGTACCTAAAGCATTCAGATTGTCTACGGTATCCTATGAGCTTGTATCAAGACCATATATATAAGTATTATAATAAAAGCAGAATCATGATATTGCCAGAAAACGTTTGTCAACTTACGCGCCACCATACGCGTAGCTGGCAATAAATTGAAACTTGCACATAGCTCACCTGGTCACCATTATCCCCCTTCCAGAACTGTTCAGCGCGCGCCTTCCCCGCGACCACGGGGCCCACTACTTCCAAGTGGGACGGATTGGCACTCATGGACACCTTTATGTATTTGTTCGTGCGGCGGATGAAACGATGGATGTATGTTCCCAAATGGTATTTGATATCACCAGATCCCTACAGCAATTAGAGAAGTTACGGGGTTTTATTGTCTGAACATTTTTGGCAAATGTAAGTACTTTGTTAAAATATTACTGACCGGTTCTTTTGGTTCCATTGGTTTGAACTGCGCAAATATGTCAACCATCTTTTTGCGACACACGTTGACCAACATGTTTAGTCGACCTACACATCAAACCAGATATTTAGAACGGACAAGATTTAATATTCGATATGAGTAAAGAGACTGTAGCTCTATTTACGCTAGTAATCATAACTTTAGGCCTACCTACACCAAACTTACCTACATTTACGCAGCAAATGCTTTTTGATAATGTCTTGGTAATTTATTGTGCTTTTGCTACATGCTGTTTTGTTGTGTGACTTCCCTTAGCTACTACTTTAACCATTTGAGTTGGTTGAGAAAGAAAAAATACATTCGGAATAGATAAATATGCTAGCTAAGTACAGAAAAGAACGCTTTATTAATTAAATGTAAACCATCTACATAATGCCGTCTTTACTATAGAGGCACTTGGGGCACGTGCCTAGGGCCCACCGCTTCAGGGGGCCCACCGAAAGAGCGACAATTTCTCGTACACTAACTCAAAAACACTTTTCTCACAGAAAAAGTGGTTTTTGTGCTATCAGTTTGAAGACAAATTTGTCGGCGGCACAGAAGCTCTCTCAAACGACCATAGGCCTCGGAGACCGATCCATCAGATAGACTTGTCTGCCACCGAAACGGTATAAAAAGGGCCCCTAGATTCTAGGGTGACCAGGGCCCCGACATAGGTAAAAACGGCTCTGCATCTACCAAGCCTGACAAACCTCTGTGCTGCATGCCAATAACAATAGACTTGACGCCGAGTCGTGACGCGGTGTCCACGATCTCTTCAAGCATCACAATCATGCTCTCGCCTCCTTCCAGCCCGAACCGTTTCTCTGCTGGCCACTTGGTCGCGAAGTACTTCTCTAAGCTGTTACAAAAGATGACGCTGAGTGAACGTCGGCATCCTAGAGACGTGTGTGTAAATACAGTGCGGTGCAGTGCAGTCCTCTAAGTGTGTACGAGTGCCTCGGACAATAGACTGTGTGTACGCTTAAGACTGTTGGTGGCTTAAATAAAGTGTAAAATCACTGGAGATGGTTTATTTCCAATCCCGAAACCCGCTTCCCGTTACATTCAGTACGTTAAAAAAGTAGTAGAATCGGGGTCCTGAAAAAGGCTGTTGGGACAGACCCAGTGCAGTGGCGCACATTGGGAGAGACTATGTATAGCAGTGGAATAGGCTAATTGATTGTTTGATACTTATCTCCTTTGCTAATTGAGGCTTATGATACTTACAAAACTGCCTTAGTAAGACGTTTCATTATCAATTTCTTCTGCTCAACGTCTTTGTCGTAAGAGCCGGGGGTCTCCACGCGTTTCCTGATGAACTGTACGCCGTCCAGATCGTACAAGTGCATGTACTCTATCCCTAGGGACCCGCAGTATACGTACTCCAGTCGCCTTATTATTTCCCTGGTGAAGATTAATATATTAAATACTATAACTGACCCGCGCAACTTCGTCTGCGTCGCCCTGTTTTTGCAGTTTTAGATAGATAGATAGATAGATAATTCTTTATTGTACACCTTAGAACAATGTTAGCGGTACAGTAGTAAACGTAAAGTTGCATGTACAATGGGCGGTTGCATATACACTTGTTTTTCACTTCTGCTCCGCACCAGTTGGTAGTAGCATGATGTTATATACATATAAACCTTCCTCTTCAATCACTCTATCTATTAAAAAAATCGCATCAAAATCCGTTGCGTAGTTTTAAAGATTTAAGCATACATAAGGATTGAGGGACAGAGAAATCGACTTTGTTTTATACTATGTAGTGATGATTCTTCTGTACATATGTCTGTACTCTCAAACGGCTAAACCGATTTGGATGAAAATGTGTACAGGTATTTAATAATTAAAATCATTTGACGTATCATGAACTCACCTTAAAGTCAACGCAGTTTCCTTCCCTCCAATAAAAGTTCGGTCAGGTAAAGTGAATACCATATCCATATGTTTCTCACCTAAAGATGAAAGTATCCGTCAGTAAAAAAAAAATAACAAGAAGGCTGTCGCGGGACACAAGAAGGTTATTCTTACTCAAAGAAGTGCCCAATTCTCTTGCAACCATAATACTATCCAGCCCTTTGGCATCCAGCGCTAGTTTCTTCGCTTTATCGAGCATTCTAGCTGGCAGTGTGAGCTCCAACGGATCTGTTTTCGACAGAAGATGACCACGACACTGGAAAAAAGGATTAAAAATAAACATATTGACAACACATTTATACTCTTTCACGATATTTATTGAACGTCTAGTCCGGTTAGAATGAAACTGGTCAGGTGAAAACATAGTATAAAACAAAGTCGCTTTCTCTGTCCCTATATCCCTATTTATGCCTAAATCTTTAAAACTACGCAACGGATTTTGATGTGGTTTTTTCAACAGATAGAGTGATTGAAGAGCAAGGTTTATGTATAGGTATAACATCCTGCTACAACCAACTGGTGCGGAACAGAAGTGAAAAATGTTGCAAAAACGGGGTCACGCAGACGAAGTTACGCGGGTCAGCTAGTAATAAATATTGTGGAAAAAGTACAAGTGTATTGTTAATATGTGACAGATATCTAACTATTTATATTGAATACTTTAGAAATGGATTTAAATAGTTAACATACTAATTGCTCATGAATTAGTTTCGTGCGGTACCTCCTACTGACCTGATAACTTCGAATTAAATTCTGAACCGCAAGATGTAGCTTTATTTTCTCTATCGACATCTTATCTTTTCCAGGAGCAGTCTTATCCTTTGCGCCTGAAAGTAAAATTTACTTTTCAATCATTTTTAAAGACTTCTCCTGCACTAGGGAACAAGTCCTGTAACAAACATACAACTAACGGACACAAACTACACCCAAACTCAGAAGAACTATTTATGGATCACACAAATTGCTTTCCAGTGTGGGGATCGAACCCATAACCTTGTGCACAGCCGGCGCATAGTATGCCCACTGAGCCACAGAGGCAGCATACATTTTAATAGCCTTGTTTGTACGTATTGTTGGTAGTTAGTAGAGTAGCAGTTAATACAATCATTTTCGCAAATGTTTTAAAATTATTAGCAACTAGCTATTGTCAACAGTTCATATAATATATTATCTAGTGCCTTTTTGTTTCAGTAAGCCAGCCAGCAGGGACCAAACACCGCCACCATCTCTGACCTTTTATTGTGGGGTGTAATTACGAGAAATGCAAGTCGATCACTTATGGCTAGTAATATTTGTTAACGCAACTAGCTACATCGGAAGGGAATAAAAGAAGAGGAACGGTGTTCTCTGGTTGCAAACGCACGGTTTCTACCACCATTATAACGACTGCAGTACCTATCCTACTCATTTTTTTCAGCTTACAATAATATAGATACAACTATTGTGTTTAATTGAAGTCTGTGCCAATATTTCTCAATCACCTGGTCCCAAATGTTTATTAACTATCTACCGGCTATTCCCACAACTTACCAGCTTTTCGAGGAGCAAAGTCATCCTGAACATCTTCTATCTTCAGAGCAGGGCCACAAAGGCTATCGTAGAACGTATCCCATGACTGCGAAGCAAAATGCATTTGTTACTGAAACTTTATCGTCCTCTTCATTTGTTTTATACCTACCTACCAATATTAGACTTTTCATGGCAGACTAGCTGTTGCCCGCAGCTCCACCCGCGTGACAGTCGCGGTTATCGCGCAGAGCAATATAGCCTATGACACTCAGCAATAATGTGGCTTTCTATTGGTGAAAGAATTTTTAAAATCGGTTCCGTAGATCCCGAGATTACCGCTTACAATTTAACAAATATACAAACACACAAACTTTACTTCTTTATAATATTAGTATAGATAAGCATATGGCCCAACATAATGGACCGTAGTTACTGTGGCCTATGGCCATTTGCAACACCAGAGGCATGACAATCATGGTGCTGCCTCTTTAGAAACCTCCTCAGACGATGTTTGACCCAAAGCAGGAGGGCCTGAAACTGCCCTTGCCGGAGCATCAGTCGATACGATATAGTTCCATGTTGCCTCTCGAGTGAGTGTTTTACGACCTCTATAATTCCTTCCACTCTACACGAGGATTGCCTAAACTTGGATTTCTGGACCTCGAATTCTTGACACTCAGGATTGTATCACAGGCTCCAAGGGCATTCACCGCCGGATCCCACGGTGGAGATTTGCAAGGAAATTCAGTTTCCTCTAGTCCTTACTGATTATTACGACGTTGATATATTATGATAATATCAGTCCGTAAAGTGAAATACTTACTGAATCTATAGATCCCTTGGAGTTTGCCCAATCCATATATTGATTTTCAAGAAAGTTTGCATTTGTACCGCTTAAAAAGGATTCTTTTGCCTTATTGCTATAGAGTAGGTACTGAAAATGATATGACACATCTTTATAACAAGCAAACAGTTGAATTTGAGGCTTTGGAGAAAAAGGCGCAGGTCTCCCTTTCGAGGTCGTGAGGTTAAACGGCAGCCAATCCACGAAACGTCGTAATACGTAACAAAAACTGATACAAACTTTGGGCTTAAATGAAAATGTCTTCGAACGTTCGA
Organism: Pelosia muscerda; assembly: GCA_963691645.1. NCBI lineage: Eukaryota > Metazoa > Arthropoda > Insecta > Lepidoptera > Erebidae > Pelosia > Pelosia muscerda. The sequence continues at coordinate 2,007,349 of OY829102.1, forward strand.
ATCACATATAACACGTACCAGAGCCAGGATACAAGCCCTGACCGCTGACCGGTTTACCTGCCTGGACTGTTGACTGATTGTATTGTCTTGCGTCAACCGATGACCGATTGACCTAGTCGACAATGTTGGTGATACATGATGCGGATTGCGTACTATTTAACCTGACCGTAGACCGCAGACCTAATTCCGCAACCGCACACCGCAGACCGCAGACCATAGACCAGAAATCCTTAATGGCAATCACTCAAAAAATCAGTAGAACTTACATTAGTACTACATCCGTTTGCATATTTATTGACAACCTTTAGTATATGCAATGACCGCCAAAGTGACATCTCAATCTGAAAGCAAAGGATCGAGATACATACCCATTTACTATATTATGTTGTCGGTGGTAGAGCCATGCTCTAGACTACGACGGGCTATATAATAATTTCGTCATGGTATAGTTTATCAGCGGACTCCAGGTAGCTTGGTTCCCAGTACTAATAGTACAACATACTAGTGGTAAGTATTTAGAGGCCCGTTTGGATAGTTTCGATTTTTCTTAAGTTGATGCGAGCAGTTGTCTTCCTTTCGGGGGTAGGGGGGGGGGCTGAGGTGATGGGCCCTGGGCACATGCCCCGGGTGCAATGGTAAAGAGAGTATTGAGTATTAGTAGTAGTAATATGAGAGAGATGAAATTTTTTTAATTTAAACATTAACTTTGATAAGCATATATGTGATACAATGCGGTATCTTGTCCGGAACCTCTACACAATGCACACTGGGCAATGGTGACGACAGCTCCCTCTCACTCTCCTAAGAGGAATACAGCCGCCCACGGCAAATATGGCCGCGACGGGAGTGAATTCTTGGAGGCATTCCTCGTGTCTCTTTGACTTGCAAAAGACTCAGTGGAGAGTAGGGGTTACATGTACGGCTACCTGTCACCTCTTCAACCCCGCCAGTGCAACTTATCTCATCCTGCTATAATCCAGCTGAAACCGCTCAAGGATATACCTGTAACTCTGCCGTGATATCCTATTAATATTTTCTCCATGAAAGAGTTGTTCCACGATATAGAGTGTTAAGTACATGCAATCAATCATCGGACAAATGGGAATAAATGATTACGTTCCAGGTCTTTAAATTGTAACATTCCAATTAGCCCTCCTAAGGGATGTGTATTCACCATAATGCTCTACGTATATCCATTTGCCTAGGGGCAGTTTCAATCAGATCGTTACAAAAACTGGACAAACTACTTACTTCGTTATATCTAAAGAGTTACGGGAGAGTGGTACGGGCGCCAGCCACTATTAGTACTCAGCCGCTATTCAGTATGGCTGGCAACCCCACGATCCTCACGCAGAGTTATGTACCTGTAATAGAAATAGCTCATCTTTACGTTTCGAGACCAAGATGGGTTTTACAAGGTATCCATGATTACTTAAATAGGTAACTGTGATGGGATGTCGGATGATTGTATCAATAATTGTTTGGAAGTATTGGAATCCAATACTTCTAAACAATTATTTAGTTTTTTACATCTCGATGTTGGGTTGATCAGATGGCAGTCGCTCCCGCAATAATCAAAATCGGCACTCTTACGATGATTAAGTACTTGGGTCTTCCATAGAGTTCATTTCAATTAAATACAACGAATTGCTCCTCAGGTTGCCATCAGGCGGGATGTAGGACGGACGGACCAAAAATTGTCTGACTTTCAGCTACACATTTTTTCATAAACTCAGTATCAATGAAAATTCGATTCATATCGCTGGCTTGGAAATACTCAATGGGTAATGAAAAAAATATAACTAACCCTTATTCCAAAAAAATAACGGTTCACATTTAAATTTTCACGAATTTTGAACCTAATTATAATGTAGGTATAAGAGGAAATATAAAAAAATATAAAAACCCAAAATCTATGCAATAATGTTCATATTTACTAATTAATTTAAAATTTTAAGTGGTGATTGGAAAACGCGAAGACTGAGAACGAGAAAATGTGATAGAAGATCAAATATATTATCTGTCATTGTGATAGATTGATTTTCGGTATTTGCGAAATATTTATGGCCAGTTGTGGCATGCCGTATTCCCAGTCAGTCCCAGTAAAGCCAGTGAATGTATATATTGATCTATGGCCAGTGAACTAGAACAGGGTCCTATCTCTGCCCGCTGTCGTGAGTGGTACAAGGTGACTGAGGTATAGATAGGATTGATATACCTCGGGCCACATATCGTGGACTAAATCGCGAGAGAATTGAAACCCTTGCGTGCGAGAATTGTTTTGAATATAATTGTGATTGGTGAAAATAAACTCGTCAATCGCCTTTGCACCTTATGCTTGCTAAACTCCAAAGACAAGCTAAAAACGCACACTGTAGGTAGCTATATAGCACATTTTAGGTCCAAGATATATGTCCCGCCCCGAGGTATTCATATATACCTACCATTCACTACCAACCTCAACCTCAGTCAAATGAACTTATTATTAAAGTTATCTGTGCAACGACGATATCCGTCTCCAATTTCTAGTCAAAACTATGAACGTCAAAACATAAACTTCTTGCCAAAAAAATTTATGACATTAGTGACGTGTGACGTTTATACTTTGTAAAATGTAGCTTGGGTCCTATGACAGCTGTCAGTGAAATCCCGCACATGAAGTCTTGAATTTTCTATTATTGAATGTAGTAGCTGTCAATGTCATACTTTATGGGCATACCGAGCTAATTATACTTTGTAAAATGTAGCTTGGGTCCTATGACAGCTGTCAGTGAAATCCCGCACATGAAGTCTTGAATTTTCTATTATTGAATGTTGTAGCTGTCAATGTCATACTTTATGGGCATACCGAGCTAATTAGTGATGGGCGATGAATCATCGTGACCACATACTATGAACTATCCATATTTTGAATAAAGCTTAATTTAAAATTGAAATTAATATAAGAAAAAATTAATTAGAATTTAATCCTATTGCTTAGGTATTTTAATATCATAATAATGTTTATATTTCAATATACTTGATCCTAAATAATATTGAGTAAATAAAATCCTACATTCAATCCATCAACGCCCTGAACCTGTTTTTGGATTTTGTAAGAAGACACGCCGCGTTTGGCTCTTGGGCCATGATATAGGCATAAGATACACGCGCCAACATCTTGTTTGATATGAACTTCCACTGATCCACTCCACTCATTCTCATCAGTACGAGTGCCAACGCCTTGTATGCTACGTATATTCCGTTCTCATTACAATTAAATACACACATACAATTAAATTAAACCCAATTATATGTAACATGCATCAATAATAGCTGGTAGTATCGATATTTTCATCGAATTTCGGACATCCCTATGAACCAAATTTTGACATCTGTCATAGGACCCAAGCTATATTTTACAAAGTATAGTGATGGGCGATGAATCATCGTGAACCACATACTATGAACTATCCATATTTTGAATAAAGCTTAATTTAAAATTGAAATTAATATAAGAAAAAAATAATTACAATTTAATGTTATTGCTTAGGTATTTTAATATCATAATAATATTTATATTTCTATATACTTGATCCTAAATAATATTGAGTAAATAAAATCCTACATTCAATCCATCAACGCCCTGAACCTGTTTTTGGATTTTGTAAGAAGACACGCCGCGTTTGGCCATGATATATCTAGGCATAAGATACACGCGCCAACATCTTGTTTGATATGAACTTCCACTGATCCACCACTCATTCTCATCAGTACGAGTGCCGACACCTTGTATACTACGTATATTCCGTTCTCATTACAATTAAATACATACATACAGTTAAATTAAACCTAATTATATGTAACATGCATCAATAATAGCTGGTAGTATCGATATTTTCATCGAATTTCGGACGTCCTTATGAACGTCATTTTGACATCTGTCATAGGACCCAAGCTATATTTTACAAAGTATAGTTTCAAATTAGTGTTGCCGAACTATCGATTGTTTCACTATCGATAGTTTTCATCTGAAAAACGGCATCCTATCGATTGAACTATCGATAGTATCGATATAAACGATACTATCGATACTATTGATAGGTCAAAACAAGCCGATACTATCGAACGATGAACAATACTATCGAACGTGGAGGGAAACTATCGATACTATCGATAGTATTGTTCCTGGTAGACATAGCACTATCGACAGTATCGATACTATCGATAGTATCGATTATTTTAGAGTATCGACAGTCTGTGAATTTGCAATAGTATTGGGTATAACCTCACTTATTTTCAAAAAATACCCTCAACTACTTGATAAAGTTTGTATATTCTGTTGTCACTTTTCAAAAGTTAAAGTAATAATTGGTTATTTAATAAACAATGAATAATATGAGGTAAAATGTTAGTATGCTTATTATTGCATCTATTTAAAATTATATTAACATTACCGTTGTAATTATTGAGTATTATACCTTATTATTGTAAACGATACTATTGTAAATTAGTAAACTATCGATAGTCTAAAACAATCGATACTATCGATAGTATCGATACTATCGATAGTATTATTGTTCGCCTATCCTATAGTATTATACTATCGATTGTATCGATACTATCGATAGTCCTATCGATTATCGTGTGATTGTTAGACTATCGATAGACTATCGATTATTCATCGATAGTCGACTATCGATCGGCAACACTATTTCAAATTTCAAAACACACACAGCCAGCCTTTGCATTGTACATTATATTATTTCCTAATGGACGTGTAAAAAGAACGTAAATAAATAATTGGATTTCAAAATGACCTCGTATTTTGATTATTATTGTAAACGAGATAGTGATAAGATTGCAGGGACATGCTATACCATGTGTCCAGAAGAAGAGATCACACTGTAAGTAACTTTTTTTTAAGTATGTATAGTTGACTGTTCTTAAAAATTGGAATTTGTGTACATAAAATTGTCGTTAATACAGCTGCTTTCTCTTATATTCCATTATTTATAGCGATTACTATAAGGCTAATGGATTTGCAACTGTTTAATGGCAAGTTTATGTATGTAACATGATAACACAGTATGTTACCTACTCTGTTCTTCTTCACACAAAATTTATTCTTAATGCCAATTTTTACTGCTAATTAAACATCTACTTCCTATATCATAAAGTTATCCTTAGAGTAATGAAGTTTTGCATAAATTGGCGAAATGTGGGTGCTAGCACCTCTGCCTAACACTTCGGAGATGGAGTGAGTTTATGTTATGTTATGTTATGAATAAAGTTTTGCGAGTAAAATATTCATTTTGTTCTCTACATTTTTTATGTGCCATTATAACCTTCGACAGAAAAATATATTACATCAACCTTAATGTCGCTATACCAAAAGACACATATATCATACAATGATGAGATTGTTTCTTTATTTTTGTCAGTATTTTAAATTTTATAACCTATACCTAAGCATTCTTCTATTTAGGGTAGACAGAAACAACAACCCACTGTACTCCCACTATCAAATCAATAGTAAGTAATCTAGATTAACTGTACCTATCAGCTATAGCAATAATATGTAAAAGTACTGCTTGTTTTGAAATTATTAATTATAGAAACCACAGTCGCAGCTCATTGAGCTGATACATGTGTATCCTTCGATCTACAGACACTGCCAAGTCGGTTCTTGAACGCTTTTACAGTGGATACCTCTATGACTGGTTCAGGCAAACTGTTCCACCCACTAATACTTTCTTTTAAATAATGTTTTCTAAAAATATTGTAACACTTATGTTAAAGGCGGGAATCCTCGAAGTTAGTTCATGTGCTAGAACTGGTGGGTTCTGAGCGTAATCTAGTCAAGAGTTACTGCAGGTCCGCAGCTGACTCCTATATAGCACTGCCACATTTGTTGCGACCCTACTCGGTGCTTGTGCGGACTGTGGAGTATTTACTTCTTAAGTAAGTATTGTTTCTCGTGTATAGTAAAGTATTCGGAACATAATGTATAGTAATAAGTCGGACACTGTCGATAGCGTGATGTTCATATTTAATATATCGACCAACTGATAATAATTTATGTAGTATTATATTATTAAATATACTTTTAGAATGTAAGTTAGTGTAGTATAAATAGAATGTACAGTGAGTTAATAAAATAGATATACATGATATTAAGTGTAATGTGTGCTTTGTGTATATATATTATTATAATGTGTGTACCCTACAATTCAATTAAAAAAATGTGTGTGGCATACTTCGAAACACTCTATCACTCCCTTTAGCCTTAAGTATTCTTTTAAAAAAAATGTTAGACAATTGAGGAGAAGACATTACCTAAAGACAATTTTTTTTTAAATGAACCAATAATTTTTAATCTAGTCTTAAAAGCTACTGGATAATAATCTATTTATTAATGTAATTAAGTTTAGGTTACTTGCAGGAGTTTACTTATTTTCTTATAAGGAAACAAGACATCAATAGCTTATGTATGATTTTAGATTGACATGATTATTTACATATTCACTGTTAAATCTATCGGGTTATTTATATTTACCATGTTTGTTGATTTCATTGCGTAACCAATATTTCGGCGCTGTTCTAAGCTATTGATATCATCACTGATAAATATCCCGATAGTTATAACAGTGAATATAATAGCTTATTATATTATTGCTATCTGTATTACTTTGGTTAAATTATACTTAGGCTGTCAAAGCATTATAGATCTTAAGGTGTCTCGGCACTTTTGGAGCCCACTGTAATCACACAATCAGGTTGTCACATCTTTATAGATAATAAAAAAATCTAAAAATGCATGTCAGTTCCTTCTTTATTTCCAGGATAACACTAAGAGAAGATGTACCTAAATCAGTAGTGTACGACTTTGTGAATGACCGCCTCCGGGCTGTGAGACAAGACATGACCATACAGAGACTCCCTCCGAAGGAGTGTGTCAACCTGCTAGAACCCATGGTGCGGTTCTATGTTTATTATGGTTATTTGTAAGTGTGTATATGAGTATTGATTTATTTGTATTCCTTTTTATACCACTTAAGTGGTATTAGCACACAGCTCACTTGATGGACAATGGGTACAGTCAACAGTCAGAGGCGTCACACTCGTGCTGATGACCCTGTAGAAGCCTTCTAATGTCCATCTTGAAGAACCCCATATGGTAGTCATTTAAAAAACCACGGCAGGTAGTTCATTCCACAGCTTGAGCGTGCGCAGTATGAAATTCCTATACCGCACAGTGCACACCGTTTCCGGTCGTAATGTGTGAAAATGAACTCCATGTCTATGGCGAGTGGTGCGATGATAGAAAGTAGGCGTGGTCATCACGTCGAACATTTTTTCTGGACACGAACCATTATAGAGACACACACACAGTGAGGCAAAATCCCTCCTGATCTTCTCTCATCGCTCCTGATGGCCGTTGGAGCGGAAAGGTTATTGAATGGACAGCACGTGCTGGTAGACGAGGCCTACCGCGAGATGGACGGACGTCATAGTCAGAATCGCGGGTACCCGTTGGATGCCGATCTCTTCTAACTGATGAGATTGGAAGTTGATGAGGGAGGCCTATGTTCAGCAGTTGCCGTCTCATGACTGAAATGAGGATAAATGAAGATTTTGTTTATTAAAATCACCGCAACGTCAAGTAATTCATTCATAACAAATTGAAAACGTTTCGTTTCGACGTGATTCCATCATTAGAATGTCACTTTGTAAAGAGCTCCAGTTCTTTTTTATTTTATACCTAAATTCTCTTCCAGATTAAATAATCTTCCGATAAAAGACTTTGATCCAGTTTTAAACAAAAAATATTTACTAGAATGTACAAAATGGTGCCTAAACTGCAGCGATAGTATTGTACAGCGGCCAGACACCAATCTGATAGACCTCTTTGCAAAGTTCCTATATGTGAATAGTAAGGATAAGACATTGGCATTCGACTGGGTGTTGATGGAGAGTTTGTATATACTGTGCAATCTTGGCAATGCGTATCCACTCTACCGATATTACAACCTATCCAGTGAATTGCAAAGGTAACTATTAATAATAATAATACTTAATATTAATTACCATATCTACAATTTAACATTACAGTTACAGTGTATGCATTGGAATAATAAGTAGATTTCAGTGAAAATGTAAATTAGGTATATTATTCCGCGTGTACATTTACGTAACATTTTACCATGACCATGTCAGAAATGGGTGTCCGTCGCGTATTCAACTGCGAGATAGTCGAGTTTAAATGATACCATCGATCGACTGGTGGCTGTGTGAGCACAACTCTTGTTTGTGTGCTCATGGGCCACAAGTAGTCACGCTGGCTGTCCGGTCCGCTGTTCATGTCACAAATCTGGACGCGCTTTTAGGTGTCTTCGTAGCTGAGTCTCTGTTATCCAAGCTAAGATTTAACTTGTGTTGTGGAGCTGTTTACTAGTATGATTTTTTTTGTTACATTCTGAATGACATTTTTTTTGTTACTGTGGTCTATAATTTATTGTTTTCAACACCAAGGAGCGATACACCCGTCCGTGCTACCGATCCTGTAGAGGGGAGGGGGATGATGGATGAAGAGGGGGGGAGGGTGAAAGTTAAGTGTCTGTGTAGAAGACGAAGTATGGTTTTATACCAACACATGACAGTGTCCACTTAAACCCTTGGTCTTACATTTAAAAAAAAACCGCGGTCCTATCGATCGTAAGGCCTCCTCCCTAACTACTATGTTACCGATATTTTTAATCTGTGGCACACTTCCCTTCGTTATTTTTTTAATAATCCAATGCCATGTCTATCGTTACAGGGAGCCAAAGCTACGTCTGGCGTACAACATAGCGATTGCTAATATGCAAGGGAACTTCGTAAGAGTGTGTCGACTAATGGATCAGCTGTGCCCTCTCACTTACTGCGCTGTGTTCTCCTACTTACCGACATTACAGAGGTATTAATAACCACTTCTTTTGATATTCTTTACTCACATTCGGTATTTCTCGATAATTTCACTCTAAGGACATGACGATTTCTTCCGTCCCAATAGGACAGGGCCTCGGCTCTACCATTTGTCAAGTAACTGAGATTACAAAAAGTGCCATTTAATTTTGGACTCTACTTTTACACAGTTAAAGTTCAAAATTAAATGGCATTGTGTAGTGAATGAAGTGATATAATGAACTTTTTTTCATTTGATTTGGAACTTTAACTCACGTACTGGGTAGATGAATATAATATAGTAAAGTCAGTCTGTCTGTCCACAGTAGGTAGAATACCAGTAAAGCCGAAAATGCCATGGCAGCTTTTGTGATTTCAGTCGTGTGATTATGGTTAACAATTAGTGGTATCAGGGTTTAGCCCGACTGTGGAAGAACCTCCGCCCTGCAGAAAACCGCGGTTAATAATACCCTTTTGTGATCCCGGTGGTGAGTAGGGTAGTCAAAGCTCACTGGAGAGGTTTTGTGTTGTCTGTGGGAAGACTAAGTGCCTAAGTCGGCATTTCTATATGGGGCTAACGGTATAACTAACTGAACTCCTAACCACCAGCGGACCTGCCAAGAAATGTACAAAAATTCTTTTAAAACCTCCATTATTCTAACTTCTAAATATTTCCATTGCTTTTAGATTGCATTGCCCATTTTCTTTTAAACATTGACCTAGTAGAAATAATTTTTTTTAACTAAAATTTCCCTTTAACGCGGATGATAAATCCAAGTACAATGTTGTTTTCCAGGCGCGCTCTGCAAGTATTGAGTCACGGGTACCACAACAAGCGGCTGACCGTGCCGAGTGACGTCATCGCGCGCTGGCTGCGGTTCGCCGACGCGCACGAAGCGCGCGGCGCGTGCGCACACTACGGACTGAAAGTTGACGAGGGAAACGTGCGCTTTGACAGGACAGACTTCAAACTAGACGTGCGGATGGTGAGGGGCTTTGTATTTTTTTATAATTATATTATTCAACACTATAAGTAAACGCCGCGATAGTTTAAGTTAAATTATATTATAAATACCTAGAGGTTTTTATCCACTATCAGCTGTTAGATGCAGCAGAAATAGATGTGTTGCAGTGAAGTCAATGTTTCTACACTAAAAGTTACAAGTCACTGCCACTAACATTTTAAATTCGGTAACGCGATAATGTAGGAGTTTCTGGATCTATTTACCCTAGTAATATTAATATCTATGGTGTGTACTGTGTTACTACATGCCATTATGTAGCAGTATTTTAAAAGATAAGTTCATGACTTTGCCATATATTTTAAAAGAAAACTCATGAATTCATGATAGATTTTAAAAATTCAATTTTTTTTCGTTTCAGCACCAGCTGAGGACTCAAGATATAGAAACGAAGTTTAATATTTACAATGCATTAGATATTTTCACATATACGACTAATTAATACTTGGCCACGTTATGGTAATTGGTAACCGAGCAGGCTTTTTTATAATTAAAATCGAATTTTCTGTTGTTTTGTTCGAAATCCGAATTATTACAATTCGAATTTCGAACAAAACAATGTGCGATGCTTCCGTTAGGAACAGATTGAAGGGGCTTCGGTAGCGTCCCGCCTGCCTCGGTGTACCATTTTGTATGAGAACTATGATACAAATCATGTAACTGATTTTTTTATAATTGGACGCGTAAATACGTCTTCACCTCGCCTGAAGCGAAGTAATATTATATCAAACAGGAAAGAGGGTCACCATTATACAGACTAATTTTACTGTAAGTTATTATATTATGTACAAAAAGTTGCTGTTTGTATGCGAACAAATGGGTCATATACTTCGAGTACCGTAAAATGGAGTGAATAGGGATCGAAGGGTGGATAGGGATAAAATGGTCAGCTAAATTCTGTAGTTATTTTCTTTCTAGCGAAACTTTGAACTAGTTCATTGTAATCCCAGAATCATCAAATATCTGGTAGTGTGCTTAGTTAAATATTTGTAAAAGAAATTATTTAAAATATTTGATTGATGATTTTATCCCTATCCATCCTTAGATCCCTATTCACCCCATTTTACGATACGCTACGTCAGTTGTTGGAATGAAACAATAGCGCGCTATAGACGTAATCTTCGTTAATTATGTAAAGGTGTAACCATACTGCATTACGTTATTAGTGACGCGCGTATGCTGTATTCGCCCATATATTTGTTAAATGAGCGAACAACCCTTTGAATCAATTTTTCATTACTATCATGGTTGAAATGCTATCCGCCCTAATATTTTACATCACTGATCTCAATACATTTTATTAATTATTAAGTTTGCATAAACAAATAATTATTATATTAAATAAAACGAATTATTTTATAAAGGAATCCTTTATTTGTTTTATTTACATAAGAAAATTCTCCTAATTATGCAATAACTAATTACAATGGACAACAAAATCTATCTAATATCAAACGGTTGCATGGCTCCCAATGTACAGTAGAACTCAAAAGTGCAGTAGCAATCCTACGCAACTATAGCGTCAACATTCTAACGCGACTTGTGACCTTTTTCTTTTAAGACAAGCGAGCGTCGCCTCGTATTGCATAGTAACATTACACACACATATAAGCGCGCCGCCGCACGCTAAACCATTTTGAGCCTTGATGTGCTAATGCACTTATGAGCGCTGACTGTACAATTCATTCCATAACAGCTGTGTAGTACCTCCCTATTTTAAATACGTCACTATAATGACGTCAACTCAATTTCATATGTTTATAATAAGTATATAGGTAAAAGTAGCCAAAATAATAATGTATTACACTGTCAAATAGATGAGTAGGTCAAAGCTTTAAACAATATTTGAGACTAAATAATAATTTCTACTTCATTTATTTTACGTCGATGTCGCTTAGGACCGTCTTGAGCCGTCGATATGATTATTTGACAATGTAATAGAGGTGAGAGTTGTAATATATAACAGCTTAAGAGGCCCCACACCAAAGTAGTATGCAGCAAGCTCACAGCAAATTGTTCTACATTTAAGGTGAATGCAGACTTGGCCGCACCGCACGCACCGCGTTCCCGTCGCCGCACGCAACGCAATCAATTTTTTTATATATAGTTCTATGCATAGCCGTCCGCGACGCGCTAGCCTCAGCGATTCGCGCAGGCCGACAACACAGGATGACGGTGACGTCATCAACTGCGGCTTGGCGAATTCGGTAGGTATGCGAAGTTGCATAGAACTACATATAAAGGATTCAGAATGCGGGTACTGCGGTGAGTGCGGTGCGGCCAAGTGTTCGTTCACCTTTATACATCAAATGCCTCTAAGTCAAGAAGCATAACGTAGAGCATATTCCTGTGTGCTTGCTGATGTTGCTTTGGTGTGTGCCCCCACCCTTACACGACACAACTAAGAACCACACTCCACTTGTGCAACTACACCATAAATAAATTAATTCTTATATTGAAACAAATTTCATTACATCCGCAACGTTGACCATGCGTAGCTTAGTTTTTTTTTAATAAAGATACAAATAATAAATGCTGTTCCAACTCGATATAAGGGGGGTCACACACTAAAGAGGTAAGCACACGGCAAGCGCAGGTATATTTGCGTATTCCAGTATTAAATGTTACAAATTGTCATTTTATCAATTATTTGTTCTAACATAGCTAAGTAAGTAGAAATTGTTACTGATCCAATGTTATATGGTTAGCGAAATCCGGGTATTAACGCGATCATATTATGGTAAATAATTTACCTTTTGATTTGCTTGACGTTCCGGCCAGGTTGCACTAGCCTTTTTATACCGGGGTTTCGCTAACCATAACAAGCAACGCCAAAGTTTAAAAGTGAACCAATGTTACTTGAATAAAGAATTTATTATTGTTTATTATTTGCGATGTAAAATAGTTTATTATAGGTGCATTTGCTATGTGCTTACTGTTATAGTATCTAACCACCCTAACACTTTTAGAACCAGCACACATATCACGTAAAGCAGGGTAAAAGATCATCATAGTCATCATCATCATAATGTTGAAATAAGAACGATAATCTTTTTGTAGTCTTGTAGTCGCTTAGATGTTCCAGTCTTAGAATATCATTTGCTGTACAATTTTCGATCTTATTTCAAAAAATACAAAACCGATAATACTTTGACAGTAAAATGTATTCAACTCTATATTACCCCACAAGTAATGAGCCGGCGCCGCTAGTGAATGTAGAATGGATCTAAACAAATTTTGTAAGAAATATCACAGGTCATAAAATAATGAGTGCGTTCGCATAGTCCATATTGCGGAATTTCGATCCAAAATAATTGACGATAATGGTAACTAAATAAGAACGACGCTATCGTAGCTTGAAATTCGAACCAGAACATACCTAATACTCTCACACTATAATTAACCAACATACATGAGAAGCGTATACACATAGCGTAGACACAAGAGTTTTACATTTCATAAGGTAACTTTTCAATAATAACAATTTTTATACAAATCTTGAACTATTCAATAACGTCTCGATTCTGTGCCCTTAGCACGAAAAATCTATCGAATTCATAATGTAAAGGTATCGAGAGAACGGAGTATTGCGATTGGCGGTCTTCACACGCACACAGGTTCACTGTAGGCAGACTGCCAATCACAATGCTCCGTTCGGACGATACCTTTACATTACGAATTCGATAGTTTTTCGTGCTAAGAGCACTGCTCTTTTTTGTCATGCAAAGCCACTGACACTGCAAAAGAGTGCAATTTTTTATAGACTTTATTGCTATGCTAATATAGTTCAGACTTAAATAGCATCTTGTAGAGTTAACGAAAAAGTAATGAAGTTTAATTTCGATTTTTTTGCCTGAGTCAATGATATCTAAAACTGAATGGCAATTTTTTTTGCAGTGTCAGTACAGTCGTGTGACAAAATGGCAGAATCGAGACCCAGTTTGTTCATTCACTGTTTCTACGTCCGTTGGATAGCACCAAGATGTCTGTTTATCACTAAAAAGGGAAGGTAACAATAAATCGTAATTTTTAAAAGTGACAGGAACCATGTGTAAAAAAAACTAAACGATTATAACAAGTTTTGAAAAGACAGAACGCGTGATTTCATTGCGATATAACATAATAAAAACTGAGGGCCAATTCTGCTAATCTATAAAGATTCGATTCGATTGGCTGTCTAAATCAAGCTCATCAGTATTAAATTATCAAAAATGATCATGATTTCAACGAAAAGAGGTCCTATTCTCAAAAAAAATTTCACTAATTATGTCTTGATTATGATTAAGCGATCATAATGTCAATGGTCTTCCTTGAAAATTGTATTATAAAAATACCGCTTTTTGACACTTAGGCGAATAGAATGGAATCGAGACTGAATTTAACAATATTATAAATTAGCCGAATTGGTCTTCTGATATAGTTTAAAGCATCAACAAAACGTAATGTACAAGAGGTATTCGTTCTAAAAGGACTAGGACGAAAGTTGCTGACGAGTCAGCTACCTCTGTCCCGAAGTTTCGGTGAACGCAGCACCGCCGTCACTAGAGGATCAAGAGCCCAATATAACAATAGTTCAATGACTTCTGTGTATACTACTAGATTACGTTATCACTTCTATAACATAGAACAAAATATATACGCGCCATTTTTTATTTACTTACTATACAGATGACATTAAAAAGCGCGCGAATGCTTACGTCATCCTGTACGTCAACGACGTAACATTTGTTCTAGACTGTACATCCAGTAGTATACATAAAAGTTATTGCAATAATTCATATAATTTGATAATATTTCCTAAATATGTCGACATGCACAACGAGCCTATGTTTTCTCTTAGCGATAGCGTTTAACATTAGCTGCACAGACGCGGCACTAGTTCGTTCGTTCGTTTCACACTTTGAGACTTGTCTGTGGTCTCTTTTGACAGTTGCTGTCACTTGTCATGACCAACAATTTTAAAAGTTCTGTAACGGTTGAAAATGGCGGGCTCCGCTGACGACATAGTCTATGATAGATTACAGGTCGTGGCGTCCAACAGAAGCAGAGCCAACACGCTGAGAGGCTGCGCGAGCGCAAGTGTACCTTCCACTGGAACAAAGTTATTATAAGCTTATGACAAACTGTGTATGTTCGTTACAGACTTTCATACATTCGAATGCGGCGGTAGCTTAGTGGTTAAGGAGTCGGTTTACGATCGAGAGGTCCCGGGTTCGAATCCTGGCCATTACACTACCGACGTGAACCCACTCCTAACACAAGCCATTGAGCTTAGCTGGAGGGGTTAAAGGGAATATTAGTAACTTCGGTTGCTAATATTCTTTATATAAAAAAAAAAAAAACAAAAAAAAAAAATACATGTGCCTACATCAATACATATTAGCGGACTAGAAAATACTGAAAGATCTCCAATGGACGATAGTGAAACAGGAATTGCTGTAGAATGCCTTGCAACTCACTATGTTGGGGGGAGAGGGGGAGGGTTTCAAAACACCAATTGCTATAGGATAGAAATTAAGAAAGAAAGAAAACTCATTTATTGAGAACCAGCTCAAAATGGCACACAAAGTACATAAATAAAATCATTATCGACAGAAAAAAAAAACGAGTAAAAAGACTTAAGACTAAGTGTCGTATGCTGACGAGAAGTCTGACAGTTCTCTGAATGTCAGTGTCAGGATCTCCTGGGGATCTTACAGTAAACTACTTATTTACTGAAGCCGCGAAGAAGTGACGTCATCGCAGAGTGTCATCTAATAACAGAGAAGTACTAAGTGCCACCAACCTTAACTTTACAATTTTCCCTAGTTGTGCTTGAGGAAGGCGTCGTCGAAGAGTTCCAGCTCGTGCGACAGGTAGTTGGCCTTGTTGCGCAGTTTCTTAGCGGACGTGGACGCCTCGTCGAGCATCTTGATGGCGTCTCTCACCTCGCACAGCTCGGAGTCCATCTCCGTCGTCGCCTCGTCGATCAGCCGACACAGGCGGGCGAACATCGTGGATAGCTCTCTGTAACAATATTTGAGTTATATTCTGTGCGAGGTGATTATATTCTGTGCTATAGCATGATAGCAGATAGTAGAATCGTTAATTTGTTGATTTCGTGTTGGAATCGATAGTTACATGTTTATGGATTTGTCACGCACTTCAACGATACATATGTATGGGTGCGTGCACGCGCTTAAATTTGTATATATACAGGTGTAAGGGGAACACTCCCGAAGCCGAAGGCCTCTGGTAGTACCCATGAGTAAGGCAATAAAGGGGATAAGGACGAGGAAGCAAGAGTGAATGTGCGCGGAGTTCGATAATGAAGTGTAAAAGTTAATTATTGTGCCTAATTGAAGTAAAAATAAACGTATTTTAAAAATTCTAACTGTTGTGGCCCGATCCCACAAATTACACTACATTATTATACAGGGTGTAAGGGGTACACTCCCGAAGCCGAAGGCCCCTGGTAGTACTCATGGTGCACAACATATTGGCATGAAAAAAAATGACGTCAAAGCAATTTTTTTTGCATTGTTTACTCTCCATCGTATAAGTAAAGCTAAATTGAACAAAAAATTCATAAAAAAACCCTCAGTGCAAAAAAAAAGAAGTGGCGCCATCTTGCGAGTTTATGTTATTTTCATGAAATTTTGAAACACGATGGAGAGTGAATAACGCAAGTTAAATGGTTTAAAAAAAAAAGAATATATGGTTCAACTGTGGAGGTCAGTGCACATATTTTGTTTGTATGTTTGTATATATTGTATAGACGGACGATGGAGGATGCCTATGTTCAACAGTGGACATCCTATGGCTGAGATGATGTTGCTGATTTTTGAGGTATGTATAAGGCCAGCTGGGCCGGCGCCGGACACTCACTGCTGCACCTGGTGGCTGCAGTTGGCGGAGGTGAGGTCGACGATGAGGCGCAGCTTCTTGCCGGCGTGCGCCACGTACTGCCGCTTGAACACGCGCTCCTGCGCCTTGGCCGTCCACGTCAGCCGCTCGTACGCGTACAGCGCGCCGTACAGCACGCCCGTCACCGCCACGATGCGCCAGCCCACCGTCTTCAGCAGCTGCGGAGAGAGGATAGTACACTCTGAGGCTATATCCGCCTTGCGAACTGAAGGTATGCCAGAGGACTAATTACTGGTGTAAACTTTGCATGATGGTTAGAGCGCCTTCACACTAGCGTTTGTCCAGCGTAGGCGTTCTATGAACGTATGCGCAGCGCAGACGCCGCGGCAACGCAACGCTTGCGGCGCGTTTGCGCGGCGTCGTTGCTGGAACATATGAGTACGCTGCAGTAACGTCGATGAAACGCTCGAACGTCGATAGAACGCTCGACGCTACTGCAGCGTATTCCTATGTTCCAGCTGAGACGCGCGGCGTCTGCGCTGTGTATACGTTCATCGAACGCCTACGCTGGAGATACGCTAGTGTGAAGGCAGCCTTAAAATACGTGTATTTAATACATTAATAAACACGCTCAGCGACCTAAAGGTGCGTGAGAATGAATGAGTGTACTCACTTTCATTGAATTCACTATATCTCTCACTAACTCTATACCTTTCATTCACTCTGTCTCTCACTCACTAGTCACTATGTCTCTCACTAACTCTATAGCTTTCATTCACTCTGTCTCTCACTCACTAGTCACTATGTTTCTCACTAACTCTATACCTTTCATTCACTCTGTCTCTCACTCACTATTCACTATGTCTCTCACTAACTCTATATCTTTCATTCACTCTGTGTCTCACTCACTATGTCTCTCACTCACTTAATACACACATTTTTAGAATTTTAAGAAACGCGACCACAGAAACACAAGTCAAACGGGTTTACCAAGCACTATGCCAGTCAATTATTCAATACTGCATACTGGTATGGGGTGGCTCTGGTAAAACACAAATGCTCGAACTGGAGCGGGCACAAAGAGCCGTCCTGAAGGTAATGGGCAAGAGGCCAATGGGTTATCCCACTACTAAGCTTTACGAGGATAGTAAGCTTCTGTCGGTGCGGAAGCTCTTCATCCTCAGATCCATACTCAGAACGCATCGAATAGTTCCTCCACCTAACCCCAATAAACGCAGTAGACAACTTGCCTGTCCCATAGTGCGTTACAGAACATCCTTCGCCAGAGGTCAATGTTTGAGCTTAGGCTGCAAAGTTTACAACGCGGTAAATAAAGAACTGAACATTGTTCAACTCAATAGGAATGAGGTAAAAAGGAAGGTGACAGACTGGCTGCTCCAACTGGATTACGAGGGTACCGAAACCTTGCTCAAATTCATCGAATAAACACACACACACACACACACACACACACACACACACACACACACACATATATATACTCAAACACAAACACACACACACAAACACAAATAATCTTTAATATTCTCTTTTTTTTGAATAGTCTATTTAATCTTTAATATTTAAATACATAAAACCGATAATATTGTTTATAACTTGCCAATCCTATAAGTGAACATATATGTAACTCGCTCAAGGACAATAATATCACACCTACTGTACAACGTAAGAGCACTGACTCCCAAAATACAGGCTCTTGCCTAGTTTGGGGACCAGTAGCATGTATGATGTAAATAACCCAGTTTTATTATGGTCCTAGATTATAAGACAATTGACTTACTGTTTTCTGTGTCAATAAACAATTTTTATTTATTTATTTATTTACTTAATGTCTCTCACTCACTTTGTCTCTCACTCACTATGTATCTCACTCGCTATATCTCTCACTCACACTATGTCTCTCACTCACTTAATGTCTCTCACTCACTTTGTCTCTCACTCACTATGTCCCTCACTCGCTATTTCTCTCACTCACTCTATATCTCTCATGCACTCTGTCGCTTGTGAAAAACGTGTCAGAACACGGATAGTTTCGTTAGAAGGGTACGGCGGAGATCTGGATAACGCACTATGGAATAGTAGATGGTACTTACAAGTCCAGACAGTAGCAGGCCGCCCATGGTGCCCTGTGACGTCAGGGCCCCTAGCGCGAACTTGGACACGAGCCCCCACTCCTCGGGGGAGAGCCCCACGTGGCCCGCTAACGACGGACCGTTCGGCGCGCGGGACACCTCCATCGACGATGGTATTGAGCTCACTGACGGTGGTATCTGACAAGAAATTAAAAACACTTGTTGAAAGATTATAACATCAGCTTACGACTAACGCTACAAAATTGAAGCAGAATTCTGAATAAATCATATAGTAAGGAGTCAATGGAGCTTAAAGGAGTTATTGAGTAGATTAAAAATAAGTAAATATATATGCATATTATGGTAAGTGTGTAATAAACTATGTAGAAGCTACCATCAGGTTGCCCATAGACAATTTGCCATAAGCTCAGAAGAGTTTTGTTTACATGGAAAGTATACTATGCGCTTGCTCAGCGTGTTGGACGCCGCTCTGCCTACCATAGACTACATCATACTACATCGGAGTCCACCGTTTTCAACAGTTATAGAACTTTTAAAAGCTTAAGTATATGGAAGCAACTTACCGAAGTATATTGCGGCGGATTCTTGAGAGCAATTTTATTAGTGTTCTTGCCCTGGAACCTCTGTATGAGCGCGGTGATGCCGTAGGAGAAGCGGAAGGACAGGTCCTCCTGGAAGTCTGCGCACAGGTTGTCGCAGTTGAGGCGGTACAGCACCTCGAAGGGCTGCTGGTGCGGCATGATGTACGACGCGGCCGCCGCCCGCTTGTGGGCCGGCAGGATGTTGTACATGCGGTCTGGAATGCGGAAACAAATCCTTTCTATCACCACGTTTCATGGTCGCTTCAAATTTTCACCTTTGTACCAATGAGGTGGCAAACAAGCACACGGCCCTTCTGATGGAGAGTGGTTAACGTGACCTATGAACGTTCGTGCTGTCGACCATGTAGAGGGAAGTGGAGAGGGGGGGTATGAAGACAAACGAGTTTCTGTGTTTTCTCTCTCTCTCTCCATCTCGCGGCCGATGTCGGCGGACAGTGCGGAGGTACGTACCGGCCATGTCCCGCTGCGCCTGGTCCATCTCGTGGCCGATGTCGGCGGACAGTGCGGGGGTACGTACCGGCCATGTCACGCTGCGCCTGGTCCATCTCGTGGCCGATGTCGGCGGACAGTGCGGGGGTACGTACCGGCCATGTCCCGCTGCGCCTGGTCCATCTCGTGGCCGATGTCGGCGGACAGTGCGGGGGTACGTACCGGCCATGTCCCGCTGCGCCTGGTCCATCTCGTGGCCGATGTCGGCGGACAGTGCGGGGGTACGTACCGGCCATGTCCCGCTGCGCCTGGTCCATCTCGTGGCCGATGTCGGCGGACAGTGCGGGGGTACGTACCGGCCATGTCACGCTGCGCCTGGTCCATCTCGTGGCCGATGTCGGCGGACAGTGCGGGGGTACGTACCGGCCATGTCCCGCTGCGCCTGGTCCATCTCGTGGCCGATGTCGGCGGACAGTGCGGGGGTACGTACCGGCCATGTCCCGCTGCGCCTGGTCCATCTCGTGGCCGATGTCGGCGGACAGTGCGGGGGTACGTACCGGCCATGTCCCGCTGCGCCTGGTCCATCTCGTGGCCGATGTCGGCGGACAGTGCGGGGGTACGTACCGGCCATGTCCCGCTGCGCCTGGTCCATCTCGTGGCCGATGTCGGCGGACAGTGCGGGGGTACGTACCGGCCATGTCCCGCTGCGCCTGGTCCATCTCGTGGCCGATGTCGGCGGACAGTGCGGGGGTACGTACCGGCCATGTCCCGCTGCGCCTGGTCCATCTCGTGGCCGATGTCGGCGGACAGTGCGGGGGTACGTACCGGCCATGTCCCGCTGCGCCTGGTCCATCTCGTGGCCGATGTCGGCGGACAGTGCGGGGGTACGTACCGGCCATGTCCCGCTGCGCCTGGTCCATCTCGTGGCCGATGTCGGCGGACAGTGCGGGGGTACGTACCGGCCATGTCCCGCTGCGCCTGGTCCATCTCGTGGCCGATGTCGGCGGACAGTGCGGGGGTACGTACCGGCCATGTCCCGCTGCGCCTGGTCCATCTCGTGGCCGATGTCGGCGGACAGTGCGGGGGTACGTACCGGCCATGTCCCGCTGCGCCTGGTCCATCTCGTGGCCGATGTCGGCGGACAGTGCGGGGGTACGTACCGGCCATGTCCCGCTGCGCCTGGTCCATCTCGTGGCCGATGTCGGCGGACAGTGCGGGGGTACGTACCGGCCATGTCCCGCTGCGCCTGGTCCATCTCGTGGCCGATGTCGGCGGACAGTGCGGGGGTACGTACCGGCCATGTCCCGCTGCGCCTGGTCCATCTCGTGGCCGATGTCGGCGGACAGTGCGGGGGTACGTACCGGCCATGTCCCGCTGCGCCTGGTCCATCTCGTGGCCGATGTCGGCGGACAGTGCGGGGGTACGTACCGGCCATGTCCCGCTGCGCCTGGTCCATCTCGTGGCCGATGTCGGCGGACAGGCGCTGCTTGAGGCGCGAGCCCAGCCCCGCCTCCACGTGTCGGTGCAGCGCGCGCTTGTACTGCTCCAGCGCCGCGCGCTCGCTGCGGAACGGACTGTCGTACTCGTCGATCAGCGCCGACAGACGCCGGATCTCCTGCGACAGCGTCAGCGACACCTGCGCACGACCAACCACGTCTTATTGGGACTCGTTGTATCACAAATCAAATCAGATGCCCCGATGATTACGAAAAATGAGTTCAAGCCACTTTAGCCTAAATGGCATTGCTAAAAAACATGTCTTTTGCATATATAGATGACGGCAATGTCGTGACTCCTATAAAAAAAACCTGTGTATAATTTTATGTCAATAAGGTCGAAAATGCATTGTATTAGTTACAATTTTTTTACAACTTGGACCTTCTGCATTAAAGGGCTCAAACATTTGACTTGGAAAACCGGAACAAAGTAACCTACATTTATTTTTCTCCATGCGTATATTGCCCCGGATACCCTCCAACGAAGTCAGCGAGAATGGTTTGATCGGACTCAAACCAACCAAAAGCACACGGCCGTCTTGGGCCACCAGTTGCCGAGGGTGAGGTAGCCTCTGGTATATCCCTCACGTCTACTGACCCAGGGCTAGCGAAGGCCCTATGCTAATATACACCCACAAACCTTGTGTTCTACGCTCTCCACCATGCGGTTAATTTTGTCCTTCATCTGGCGCGTGATGGTGGTGAGTTGCTCCTCGATGGCTGACAGCTGCTCGTGCAGTACCCGCTGTTTCTCCACTTTCGCTGCCTTTTGGTCAGAGGCTGTCGTGTATATCTGTCAATCACCACACCACATTTTAATATACCTAGATATATTTATTTATATGTAGGTGTGCGGGCTCGCACGGAGGGAAGCGCGCGTGCAAACCCCTGACCAATCACAGACGCGCTAAGGGGCGCGTTCACAAATATACCTTTGGAAGGTGATTCGTAGAGCGTGTTACATTAACTACCTAATAACATTTCGGCGTAATATAATATATACTAGTATTTATATTATTGTAGGAATGGAACGGAATATGGTAAATGGGAGTGAACAGTATGCGGAAGAATGAATGAGATTGTAAACGGAAGCACGAATGACATGATAAGCGGAAGAGTGAACGAGAGACATGAAAGGGAATGAGGAGAGAATGAAGGGAAACGGCAGACGATTCAGATTCAGATCAGACGACGACTAGGAAGCAAGAGTGAATGTGCGCGGAGTTCGATAATCAAGTGTAAGAGTTAATTATTGTAACTAATCGTTGTAAAAGTAAATGTGTTTCAAAAATTCAAACTGTTGTGCCCCGATTCCACAAATTACACTACATTATTATACAGGGTGTAAGGGACACACTCCCGAAGCCGAAGGCCTCTGGTAGTACTCATGGTACACAACATATTGCAATTTAAAAAAATTACGGCAAGGCAATTACGGAGGTAGGACCAGGCGGTATCTCTCGTCCTAATTGAGCAATCCGACAGAGGAAGTACCTCCGCCCTACAGAATACCGCGGTTAATAATAACCTTTTGTTATAAGCTCACTGGAGAGGTGTTGTTTTGTCAGTGGGAGGACCTAAATACCCTTCATTGTCTTCTGCACTGACAGCACAGAGACTCTCCCGCTTTTAACCTTCTCCCCTCCCGCTTTTCTCTATATGGTCGGCAGCACGGATGTTACGCCGCTGGTGTTGCAAACGTCCTTAGGCCAAGGTAACCACTTTCCATCAGGTCCACTTAAGTGATAAAAAAAAAACAAGCACATAAGCTGGGTACCAGGTACCACGCGAGTCGTCGCGACAATAAGTCCACGCAGCGGTTGGCGTGCTGCGTGCACACCTGCGGAACCACGCAACACTCAGTCACGCTAGAAGCATAATGTAAATACCAGACACAAAAATAATCTCCTTGTCTGTGATAGTTGGCTCCACAAAATTGTACTTACGAGTTCCAGCGCCTGCATGACTTCGTTGGCGATGTTCTTGCCGCGGCGCGAGTGCTGCGCGAACTTGGTGCGCACGGCCGACTTGCTGATGCACTCCTCGAACTTGCGCTCGAAGTCCACGAACTCGAAGTAGCGGACCTGATGACCCTCGGCCAGGATGGGGGCTGCAAACGACAATTGTTGTTAAGAGATATGTTCGTTAAAGACACGGCAATGAGACCTATACCCGAGGCGGGCCTTTGAAACCTAGGTCAGCAGGGATGTGGGGGATATGTCTTAGGCAATCCAAATCTCAAGATGGCGTGCGGTTTTTATCGGTTCGAATCCGACATATTCGCCCATGTTGAGCGATGGTCGGTATCCGAGGGGAATACAGCACGAAAAAAACGGTAAATTAAAAGTAAAAATAAAATCCTAGAACCCATAACACAAGCCAGTTAAGCTATGCTTGAGTCTAGATAGTGTTATATAATGTATGGTTGAATATCCATTACTTTTGTAGCGGGTGTGACGTCAGCAGTTAGTGTTAGTAAACTAAAAAAAAATTTCATTAGTAAAATCAACTCGCATTATTGTGTTATTTGTTTGTAGTGAGGTTTTTTTTATAAAATTATTGTTTCGTTTAGCTTTACTGATACGATTGAGAGTAAATAATGCATATGTAACGGTTTAAAAAAATACCAAAACGTAATTTTATTTTACCAATATACAGTGTACTCGCAATACTCCCAACAGGGGTCATCTCAAAAGAGACGCCCCCGGGTCTGCTGGGGTGCGAGGGATATGTTCTACTATCTCACCTCCAGCAACTAAAGATCCAAAGATGGCGTGCGTTTTGGTCGGTTCGAGTCCGTCATAACCATACATAACCAACACCGACATAACCTCTCCAACCGGGGAAGGGGGGGAAAAAAGTGTACTCTGAGTGTAGTACTCAGAGTACACTTTTCCCTAACACCTGTATACAGTGCGATAGTAAAGTTTCACGTCATTGCCTCGTCATACTATATCATCAGCCAGTATCTACTCACAGGAGACGGGCTTCTCCCGCTCGCGCATGCGCGTGAGCAGCGCCTCCTTGGCGGAGATGAAGAAGATGCGCTCCTCCGCCTCCTTGGGCGAGCACACGCGCAGCTCGCGCGACAGGAAGTCCACGCAGCGGTTGGCGTGCTGCGTGCGCACCTGCAACCACGCGACACCGAGTTACGCTGGAGGCATAACGTAAATACCAGACACAAAAATAATCTCCTTGTCTGTGATAGTAGGCTCCGCAAAATTTCAAATTCTTTGCAGAGTGATAGTATACGCTTTTTTAACAAGCTCCCTAACGAGATATTTGCCTATATTTTTTTTTAAAAATGTACTTAAAATAAAGTTATGCCAAAAAAAACAGGCCTGGAAATTAACTGTTTACTCAAATTGCTGCTCAGGTAAATTGCTAAATCTAGACTAAGTATACTATTTTTGTAAATAATCAAAAAAAAAAGAAAAGCCCGTTGAGTTTCTTGCCAGTCTTCTCAGGTCTGGGCCGCATTTCGAAACCGGTGGGCCATTTGCTCACTAAATTCTTATTGATATTGACATTTTGTTAGTGCCGTTTGCAGGTCTATACAGAATAAATGATTCTTTCAATTTTGAATACCAAAGATGGGTGGTGAAGTCCATCCTTAGTGGATGATGGAATGGACAAGATAAAGAAATAAAATCACTATCTGAAGCTGGATCTCAGAACATACCTGATCCAAGTACTCAGGCTCTGATGCAGAGGCGTCCCATCTATTGTTCAGTATGAATATGTTTGGTTGCGATATCTTTGTTGATACTTTGTGGAAAAAGTTTTTTTCCTGTAAATAAAAGAAAATTAATATTAACATTAGTAATAGAGTATTATCACAAATTCAGAAGCACACATTGGGAGAGGTCTATGTACAGTGGTAGACTGCAATAGGCTTTAATTGATATGGCAATATCGTATATTGTAAACTGCAATGGCATTATCCCCCATAAACATATACTTCAAGGTATTCGGTAGCCTTCGGCAGCAATCTGTTCCAGTACCTGTAGAATCAGGGTATTGATATAAATATCATCTCAAAACAGATGTTCCCGGGTCTGCCGGGGTGCGAGAGATATGTCTTGTATAACCTCACCTCCGGCAATCAAGGACCCATAAACGGCGTGCGTTTTAGTCAGTTCGAGTCCGACATAATCACCTCTAGCGGTTTTGACGGAGGTGATATCAGTGGGGATTTTGCGCACGATAAAACCCACAGTACCACAACGTCACGTCCACGCCGGGGCTGTCCACAGCACCACGTCGTCGGTATCTATAGCTGTGTACTCACAGTGACCATGAGCGTGGACTCTGCGTTGGCGACGAGCACGAACACGTCGGCGTCGAGGCAGTACTGGTCGATCCACTCGTCCAGGTTGGGCGTCACGTCCACGCCGGGGCTGTCCACAGCACCACGTCGTCGGTACCTATAGCTGTGTACTCACAGTGACCATGAGCGTGGACTCTGCGTTGGCGACGAGCACGAACACGTCGGCGTCGAGGCAGTACTGGTCGATCCACTCGTCAGGTTGGGCGTCACGTCCACGCCGGGGCTGTCCACAGCACCACGTCGTCGGTACCTATAGCTGTGTACTCACAGTGACCATGAGCGTGGACTCTGCGTTGGCGACGAGCACGAACACGTCGGCGTCGAGGCAGTACTGGTCGATCCACTCGTCCAGGTTGGGCGTCACGTCCACGCCGGGGCTGTCCACCAGCACCACGTCGTCGGTACCTATAGCTGTGTACTCACAGTGACCATGAGCGTGGACTCTGCGTTGGCGACGAGCACGAACACGTCGGCGTCGAGGCAGTACTGGTCGATCCACTCGTCCAGGTTGGGCGTCACGTCCACGCCGGGGCTGTCCACCAGCACCACGTCGTCGGTACCTATAGCTGTGTACTCACAGTGACCATGAGCGTGGACTCTGCGTTGGCGACGAGCACGAACACGTCGGCGTCGAGGCAGTACTGGTCGATCCACTCGTCCAGGTTGGGCGTCACGTCCACGCCGGGGCTGTCCACCAGCACCACGTCGTCCCGCAGCAGCGCGCACAGCTCGCGCGGCCAGTACACGTGCACCAGCGAGCGCTCCTGCAGACGGGACGCGCACAGCGCGTGGCCTAGCTGGCTCACTGACTGTACACAACACATAGGCATATAATCACTCGCAGAACAATACGCTATTTGACAACATTCAAAATATACCATATCGGAAAATAACGGAAAAACACCTACAAGACTACAATTTACTCACAAATTTGTGTATTTTATGAGAATTTTATTCAAATCAATTCAATTCATTTATTTATTTGCTTCGAATATGGTTACATTATTATAATTAAATATAAAAATGTTATATTTTGTTCATTCATTGTCTGTGACAAAAACGCACGTTTTTGGTTAGAATTCTGGTGACGAAATTAACTAGAAAATATTTATGACATCTCCATTTGCAAAAATATATACGCCATTTTTCGCACCAAAATGTTCATAGAGTAATTTGAATAAGGAATCATTTAAAAATGGTTGTCGAAAATTAGTAAAAGATAGTATGAATCACCTCGACATTCAACTTTTCCTCCGAGCCGTCGGTCCGCAGGAACGCGTCGTCCGTGTCGGAGCCCTCGACTTGGAGGAAACAATTGGTCGTGTGGCCGATACCGCTCGGCAGGATCTTGTCGTGCAGCATTGCGTTTATTACTGTACTCTTGCCGTTGCTCGTTCTGTAACCAAATGACAACAAATATACCTTCTCATATACCTGTCACAACTTCCTATCCTACCTGGAAGATTTGGGCATTCCGCCTGTGCCGGAAATAGGTTAGGATATCGAAGCATTGTCGGACACATATCGGACCAACTACACAGCAGTTAATTAAGGGCCATACTCATCACTAGTTGCTACACTAGCCTGCTACGTAATTGTACCTAATCACCACGTAGAAGTCCAGACAATGATGGATGGTTAATTGCTACGAGAACTCGACATCTCGATTACGCGCCTCGATGACCAAACGTGCCTCATTGTGAGTAAACATTAGGCGACAAAATCTATCTGAACATCATCAAGTGAAATGACGTAACACTTTCGTCTTGGCAAGATGTCGCGTGTAATACTAACGCTCAGCGTAAGGGAATATGACACACGAACTTTTTCACACCCCCATATAAAAATCTAGAAATTAAGAATACTGCTTTTGAACAAAATAATGTGGTCTAAAATTAGGACTGCCATCTTCAAAATTCCTAAACCAGGACAAACCCTGAACTTTGGAGCTCTCACTATGAACAGGTAAACAAATTTTCTTGCTAATATGTACTATAATACTTTATTTCGTAGTGAAATCCTCTCCAATGATGAACGGCAGCTCTTCTTAGAAAACAGTATTTCAATTCTTTATCGTGCGACAAACTACTGCACTTATTAATTTTATTGGTCACTAAGGATGACAAACTTGTGTGTATAAAGAAATGCTCACCGGCCGAAGAACGCCACCTTCATGTGATCACGCTTGAGTACTTCCCGTATAGCCTGCACTTTCGACACATACGCCTCCACATTGGCCAGATCTTGAGATGTTGCGATACCATTTTCGCCGGTGACCGCTGCAATAGATACACATCAATCACTACATAGTATAAAACTAAGTCGCGTTCTCTGTCCCTATGTCCCTTTGTATGCTTAAATCTTTAAAACTACGCACCAGATTTTGATGCGGTTTGTTTTAATAGATAGAATGGTTAAAGAGGAAGGTTTATATGTCATACTAGCTGATGCCCACGGCTTCGCCCGCGTGGAATTTTGTTCCCGTTCCCGCAACCCTTGGGAACCTTTTGCCGGGATAAAAAGTAGCCTATGTGTTATTCCAGGTTCTAATCTACCCCTGTACCAAATTTCAACCAAATCAGTCCAGCCGTTTATGCGTGAAAGAGGAACAAACATCCATCCATCCATCCAAACAAACTTTCGCCTTTATAATATTAGTAGGATAACATCATGCTACGACCGACAGGTAGGGAGCAGGAATGAAAAATGTTGCAAAAACGGGGTGATGTAGACGAAGTTGCGCGGGTCAGCTAGTAAATAATATAATACTAGCTGTTGCCCGCGGATCCGCCCGCGTGGATTTCTGATCCCGTTCCCGCTGCTCCATTCCGAGCATTTTGGGGTATGAAAAATAGATGTTGGCCGATTCTCGGACCTACTCAATATGCTCACAAAATTTCATAAGAATCGGTCAAGCCGTTTCGGAGGAGTACGGGAACGAATATTGTGACACGAGAATTTTATATTCAAGATAATAGATGTGTAATAAATCAATAAATCATACATCACATTTAAATAGGAAAATGTGAATTGTGTTAGGAGTGGATTAAACATATTGACTTCTTCATAGAAAGAAAAGAAAATCGTTGAATTATCATTCATACTCTGGCGATACAAGATTTTACTAGCAGACCACACTTATTAAATACTATCCAGCAGTGCGGTCTACTACACACACATATAGCTCCATACCTCTTCCTATGACTCATGGCCGTAACTACGTTAGCTTTAAGCGGGTCATACATGGTAGGGATACTGGTAATCCATACTAATATTATACATACGAAAGTAACTCTACCTGTCTGTTACGCTTTCTCGCCGAAACCACAGAACCGATCTTGATGAAATTTGATACAGAGATGGACTAGAACTTGGGAAAGGACATAAACTACCTTTTAATGAGAAAAATGGGGTTGAAGGGGTTCAAATATAGGAGTCTAAATATGTGAAAGTTCGTCCCAGAGGATTGATTCCGTTAAC
Source organism: Pelosia muscerda (assembly GCA_963691645.1). NCBI lineage: Eukaryota > Metazoa > Arthropoda > Insecta > Lepidoptera > Erebidae > Pelosia > Pelosia muscerda. The sequence continues at coordinate 2,036,593 of OY829102.1, forward strand.
TTTAACCGTAGTTGATATTAATAGAATATCTATTCGAACAATAAAATAAAAAACGATCACATGACTAAGACGTCACCCTTTAGGATTTCATTGGTCGCAGTTCGCAGTCAAATTGTAATTGATTCGCAATCATCATAAATAAACAGGAATGAGGGTTCCGAAGAAATTTGGTACACATTTTATGAGCTCGGGCATAGACATAGGTTCCAACCGAGATCCACGCGGGTGGAACCGCAGGCTACAGCTAATATTACTTGATTACGAGTTACGACGACCACGCAATTTTGTTACACATACGCATGTACCATACACAGTGAATTAATATCGAAGTAATTTAAAATGACCTTTCCGCTTACTCCTCTATAGCTCAACGACAGCCTGTGTGGCGTGGCGGTAGTGAACGCGACTACTACAAGGAGGCGTGGGTTCGATCCCCGTTCAGTGTAAATATTTGTATAGGTACATGAATATGTCTATTTGCATTGGACTAGTCGTGCCTCGGAGAGCACGTTAAGCCATCGGCTCCGGGTGTCATAGGAACGTCTATGGCTGTTGTTACAGGGGAAATGTTTTTTTCCCCCTTTTCCGGACTCGAACCGACCAAAACGTTCGCCATCTTTGGGTCTTTAGTTGCCAGAGGTAAGATAGTAGTCAACATATCCCTCGCACTCCGGCAGACCCGGGGCCGTCTCTCTCAAGATGACCCCCGTCGAGTGTAGGGACCACGGTGTCCCCGTCTAGTCCCCGGGTATGGGGAGGGGCACTATGCGCCGCCGCCGCGGAAAGGCGTCCTCACTGGAAGTAGTAAGTACTAGTACAACGACCACGCAATCATGCATGATACACCTCATACGCAATTACCAAACACAATGAATTAATATCAAAGTAATTTTAAACGACCTTTCCGCTTGCTCCCTTTATTGGAGCGCGTCAGCACAACACATACCTTCACACACAATACACACGTTTATTATGGACTTGCTATACAAACATATAGCGAAAGTGACTGGATATATGCCAAATATGTTATTTATTATAATGAAACATTGTTTTGTAATACTGTTCCATGTGTTTCTTGATGTATATAGATTTCGTTGTATAGGAATTTTAAAGCTCCCACTAACGTCAGAGGTACAGCGTGGTTGTTACTTTGTGAGTAACATACATGAGGTTAACAGGTTTAATCTCCGAAATGCTAATTTGAATAAACGGAATTGATTATTTGAATAAAGACAATATTGTCCATCAATTCCGTTTATTCAAATTAGGCACATAAAGAGCACATATGCAAGTCAATCTAATGTAAAAAAATCTTATAATAAAGTAAATAGAACATTTGAAAATTATTCTTTCGCTGGTTCGGTAGTCGGATCTACTAAGAAGAGACCAGCAAGAAACTCGTAAGATTATTACCTATTGAGTAATAGTAATCAAAATTACTAATTATCATCATCATCATCATCCTTGCGTTAATTCTAGTCGCATCCGAAGGCATCCCCTCGCAAAACAGATATTAAAACAATTCATGAAAACGAAAGTTATACGTAGCTGTACCCATAAATATGAAACATTTAACCTTGGCTTAATAAACTAAATGACACTGACCTCTAAATGAACAACATTTTAATATTTTATGATCTCGACGACCCATTATAGATATACATATTTATATAGATAAAGTTACCCAATACTGATAACAGATAACACATAACTGTCAATTTGATAGCTCATATATCAATTTTTTTTAACATGCACTCATGCCCTGGGGGCCTCATTGTGTCAAGAATTTGCCATGCCTAGCATTGCCCATCCTAAGACAAACCTTGCACACATTACTTAACCTACAGTCTCCCAATAGTTTCTCTCCGTTTTAGTTGATTCTACAACTCGACATAACCTTCCTTACCGACTCTAGCGGGTATATATCCGCGGCGATATTTCGCACAAAATTGAGGTTCTCAATAAAAATAAGGGTCAATTGAGAAAACTACGAGACTATGAGCTAGTCATAGACGTGATGACAGAAGACAAGAGATAAGTTGACTAAACTGATATAATATAGAGCATAACATGGGCTCTGATTAGATAGGAGATAGACTGGGATTGGACTAGGTATTTGAAGACCATTTGTTCATTCAGGTCCATTGTTTAGCTAGTTAAATAAATGTAAACAATCTTGGATGTTTTGTTTAAAAACTCAGTATAAAAATACTTTTCTGCTTACACATGCGTTTTAAAAACTAAGTTTTTTAAGTACTTAAACAAATGGAGTATAGATTGTTTCAAAGTGGTCTATATTGACCCTCAAGGGCTGACCATGACCTACACTGAGTCCATCTAAATGAAAGAGGTAATTAGGATTCAGTAAGATGGTCAAACAAGGTCAACAATACTAGATCTTGTATACAAAGGTCATGGTTGGTACCTGATAATAGAATTTATACACACAAGATTTACGTTTTTATCAGAATATGTAAATAGCCATGGACATTAGTACTATCGAGAAATCAACTAATAACACTTTTTTGTAAATTTTATATCCACAAAGAAGTGGATAGAAATAGTAATAATGAGATATAGGAAACATGACAACTGGTCAAGTAGTAAAATGTTTACAGATCTCAGATCTGTAGGGCCACCAGATCTCGAAAAAGAGACTAACTTTAGATCCACAGTGTTTTTGATAGTGGTTTAGTGTTCTGAACTACCAGTTAAATATCTCTACATCTACTGGTCCTTTGAATAATAATCATAATTAACGGTAAAACATATTTCTACTACACTCTACAGTTATGTTTACTGTGCAAATGTAAATAAAAAACAGTTTCTTACCGTGCATAAAAGTGACTGCATCCTTGACATAATCATCAATTTCAACAAATATGTCATTTATCTTCTTCTTGGCCCTCACAAATATCTGCAGCGGTGAGTCCACATTGGACATATTCACGCGGACCGCACCATTGTTCAGCATCGCAACGTTGTGGGGCCCGTCGCCAGCCATCATTGATATTGTACGGTTAACATATGCAGCCATACGGGAAGGAAAGATTCACTGTTGTCGTTAGGTGGACCTTATGCCGGACAAGCCAACAATATAGTCACTGTGTCACTTCTACAGTTACAACAATGCATGCACGGTAAAACTGCAACAAAAGCAAAAAGAGGCCATAAATAAAGTGCAAATAAAATTTACTGCTTGCTCATAAACATTAAAAAAAATATGTTGTTAAAAAGCACACACATGATACTTAGATAAAATATTATATTTTTAAGATTCTCATAAATTCTATATTTAAATTGAATGAGTATGGGCACATGCTAATTCAAAATTATGATTTACTGTATTACAGTTATTATAAAAATATATAATAATTATTTCTATATTGCTATAAACTATGCTAGTTTTATAGCAATCTGATAACTGTATGTTAATAGAAAATTGGAAGAAAACTGAGAAATTCAGATTAAAGTCAGTAGATTTGAAATAAAGAATATGTTTCATTCTGTAGAACTATACTGTGAAGGATTTCAGTGAAGTAATTTTCATATAACACTAAGTACTCAGTCATGCACAACTGAGAATTTAAACTAATAATACATAAAAACACACACCACACACAATACTGTGCTTCAACTCACTATATAAATGGTACTGTATACAATGAAAGATTAACTACATTGAGGTTATGATATGATCCGTTAAGAGTAACCCACATCTCCGTAGCCGTAACCACGACAGGTACAACCGAAAGTGTGTAGAAAAGCTAAACAATAATTTATAGCATACACAAATGCATAAAATCTATATGTAATGCACCTTATTATCATCATCTCGTTGCATCATCGCAATCGAAGCGCATCCCTGTTGTCCAAGCAGCGTGAAATAAGTAAACACTATTATAGGAACAAGATAGAAAAAACGTAGTGAAGAAAATACCATGAGACGTAAAACAACTGACAGCCGCTAAATAAGTATAAGTCAAAAATTTATTTGTGATAAAATAATGTAACGGGATTCATCAGGAAATAAGTGATAGTAGGTGCAATTAAAATGACATATTAAACTTACCTAAGCCTCAAAGCATCATCCTAGACATTTTACTCGCTATTTAATTTCGGCAGAAATTACCAATAAATTTTTCACAGATTTTTTTTCCCTGTTTTCAATTTTCGATAATTTAACACTCAAAATAATTATGTTCTCTGTTTCGGTTCATTATTTATTCTCTTTCGAATCGAGTCGAGTCGAATATCTCGATTGTTGCCATACAACCAATCATAAGATAGACTTCGTTATGCAAGCATTTGCGTTTAATTTTTGCTACTTTAAATTATGGACTCTGGCACGAAGACTTTTGGCCAAATGCCAATCAATGATTAATAAAACACTTCATAAATAATTTTCAATTCCAAATTCTAATAGTAAGGTCGAAAAAGATTCATGATTTGCTACAAATTTAAATGCATCTGAATAAAAAGTATTTTGATTAGTTTATACCAAACTATGTGAATATCATTCGAAATGTTAAGCGAAACGTAATGAGTGTAGAGAAAAAAAATATGACTGCGTTTTATTATTATTTAGAAGTCGCTACTTTATCATAATTTCATATTTAGTTAAAAAATATTATGTAGTCAATGTTTTAGCCTGTTTCTGATGAACGTAAATAGTTTTTGACGTGACAACGTCTTATAAATTGGCTTGCCGGGTGACACTTCAAGAAACTGCGTTACGCTCCGCTCACGTTATGCGCTCACAATGAGAGCGAGTGAGAGGCACGCGTCCCTTCCACTCGGGCATGGTTAGCCCGCCTAAGAGCGAGAGAGACAGACATAAAAAGTGAAAGGCACGCGTCCCTTCCACTCGACGAATGAATATTCACATTAAAATTATTTTACCACTCAAAGTCGTTGTCACGTAAAACTTTCGCCCGTATACCGACTTTACAGGCAACCAATTTTTTTAAAACGTACTTTGGACTTAAGTGATTTAAATTCTCCTATTGCAGGCAGATTTTAGTTCATAAAATAAAATAATTCATAACTGGGAAGAAACAAAACGTATACTTGTATTTCTCGAACTGTCAAACTCCAATTTAATTTCAGTCAATGGCGGACGAATGAATGAAAATTCGAGGTAACGCCGCTGGTGTGCGAAAAACTTTAAATTAATCAATTAACAATATTTTACAACTTTGTTAAAAGTATTACTGAGCTAGTTTTACCGTCAACGTCTTTTTAATAGCAAAATGTCTCGCTCTGTGCGCGCAGAAACGAGAAACCGTGTAAAAGATGATATCAAAAGGGTCATGCAAGCTGTAGAAAAAGTTCGCCATTGGTAAGAAAAATACTGAAGTGAATTTTTTAGAAATTTTTCGATGTTTATTATTAAACACTAAATGATATGGCTGTTTTAGGGAGAAAAAATGGGTGACCATTGGTGAAACAACTATGAAAATTTATAAGTGGGTGCCTATATCGACGAATGAACAGAAAAAAAAACATGCGGCGAAACGCGAGAATAAGGAGAACGCATTGACGCCTAAAAAAGTCCACGATTCATCAAACTCCAACTTTGGCATGGCCGAAGATTCAAACACCTGTAAGTATGATGTTATAAATTAATGATGACTAAAACTTTATTTTCTCATTCATGTCTAACATGATGATTTTTGAGACAAGTAGGTCAAGGTACTTAGTTTTTGAGATTACTTATTTGTTAACTGGAATAGACATACTTTTGCTTAATAGGACTGTTATGAAGTGAACTGGGTAACTTGACTTTTATAGTGTCTCAATAAGACTAATATTATTTGGCAATACAGATGAACATCCCTGTTACTGTTGAGCACTTCATATCTTTATGCTATATTGGATCATGATACTTGCACAGACTGCTTCATACTTATATGACTAGCTGTAATGGTTCCCGGCATGGCAGGCAAGAATTTAGAAAAATCTGAGATTATTTTATGAGAATTGAAACATGAACAAATATTTCCAATGAGGAAATGATGACTTAGATGGATTACTGATCCACTTACATACAACTTCACACTTCATCATCATTCCCTGAACCTTTTCCCAACTCAGTTGGAGTCAGCTTTCCAGTCTAACTGAGATGCGGCTGAACTTGGATATTTTGCGTGAAGCAACTGCCATCTGACGTCCACAACCAATGTTCTAATGACCAATGGCGACTTTTGAGGGCTCCAACTACCCATACAACTTCACACTTATTTGTATATATTATAATCATATACCATATTACTTTTCAGGTTTCTCTACAGTGAGCGACTCCCAGGGCCCCACAGACTTCATTTCAACACCCATGAACTTTTCTGAAGACTCCAATTCACAAAGTAGTGGCACCACCACGCCAGCCAAACGGTTAAAAACTGACTGAGGCTTGTTAATGAATTAACACCGTTATGGTACAAACCTACCATAGAGACGATGTGGTTGTCTTTGGAACAGACATTTTGAGGATAGTGGCAGTGCTGTGAGTTGATTTAACTAAGTTATTGTGGCCAAGGCATATGTATTTTTTTAGACATTTTGTACAGTCAGTTTATTTAAAAATGTCCACAGTGATGTAGCAACAGTATGTACTGGGAAGTTTCATCTTTTAAGATCCAATGCCACCCGTAGCACATTTGTTTAGGTACTTTAATGAATTTTAACAATCTCAGTGTACATTTTTAATGTCAAAAACTCAGTACCAAAATATTTTTCTGTTTAGAAACATATTGAAAAATCTTGACACCATTATCAAACCACAATTTTTCTTAAATTCTTCTTCATAATGGGATACCAGAGACCAGACAAATGATCCACTCACTACACATGTGAATCACTCCATCCATTATTTAGTTACTCAGTTGGTTTGTTTAACATGTGTTCTTATAAAAAGCTACCACAAGATTGTTTCCCTTATATGTGTTTAAGTACAAACAAATTGAATAAAAGTCAGTTTTTGGTGGTGTGGTCATTCAATAAATTGAGTTAACTTATGTAGTGTTATAATTTAGGCAACAAAATGGTACAAGGTATCTTGCTATATTTTTTTTTTACTTTCAAAGAATATTAGCAACTGAAATTACAATATTCCTGGCAATCCCTCAAGCTAAGCTCAATGGCTAGTATTAGGAGTGGGTTCAGGTCAGTAGTTTGGCCAGGGTTTGAACCCGAGGCCACTCAATCGTAAGCCAAATATTATATGAGGGGTACTAAAGTCATGATTCTGTATCACAAAATATTGTTTTTTTTTAATATTATTATTTGTAATATTAAGTGCCTTGCTACATCACTCTTACACCAGAAGGCCGGGCCTAGAATTATTTAGTTTTATTTGGCTTGCTCAAATACTTCCTGTTGTACATAATTTATTCTGTTTCATAAAATGTGACTTAATTAGATATAGATTAGAATATGAAATGGTGTTATAAGTTTAATTGGTGTGTGTTTGTTCAGATTTTGATTGCTGAAATTGAATTTGTAGCTGTTGGCCTTGTATGCCTAAAACCACTAACTAAGTTGTAAATTACTACATCTTTAAAAATATCTAAACATATGTATGGTATGGTGGACCGGTTTCCACAATTCCGCATCACAGCACAGTTTTTGTGTAAGAGTGGGTAATTTATTCAATCCGCCCCAGGTCCTTGAAGAAAGCTAACAGGCTATTCATCCTGCTCTAACTAAACGCAACAAGACAATTAACCAAACATTGGCGCCAACAGCTACATATTTGTATAGAAGTACTCATGAAGTATGTTGCCCGACTACCCTTGGTTTCCCGTCATGAATGGGCTGGCTCAATAGGGCATTTAGATTCGACTTACTTGCATATTGTAAGTTTTTCAAGACATATTTCATGAATACTTTATAGCATTGAGATTATTAACTTAAAAAGGATTTATATGATAACAAATTGTATTGAAAGCAATGATTATTATGTATCTGCTGGACTTTTTCAATAATTTATAGTGTGAATATCCTTTTCTTTTTGGAAAAATTTAGATCTAACGTCATAAGTACAAAAGATTGTTCCGATGCTTGCAGTAAATCACCTTTTGCATAGTTATTATTATGTAGGTACTACATGCTAGAGAAGCTGTTCGAAACAAAAATATATACTCCATTTAACACTCGAATTAAGTCTTCCATCTCTAAATTTTGACCATACAGTGCTAGATTGCTACCAAGTCACTTTTCGTCAGTGTAGTGATACACACACCATACATTACACTAAAAATACACAGAGTAAAATTCGCTTACAAGTGTTTCAGAGAAATAGTTGGCGATCATTCTATGTATTTAACGTGATCCTATGCTGCATTAGTCTTATGGTACTCATATTGTGCTTGTATAATTACTTAAATTCTAAATTTGAAAGGTATTTGTAAAACGAATAACCATGTTTTTTATTTAAATTATTTAATATTTTAATGTATTATAACATAACATAAACTCACGCCTATATCCCGGAAAGGGTAGGCAAAAAAAAACAATTATTTACTAGTAGAGCACGGTATTATTAACGGTTATGTGTGTGAGTTTGGCGACATCGGTTCCGCTACTGCAGCGTCGCACTTCTACTAGTTTTTCTGTTCTGTGTACCAAGCATAGAGTTAACCAAACCATTACTATCAAACTGTTAAATTTGACGGTGACCGTAACTTTGACGATGACCATGACAGATAGTTCGTGCAACTAAGGCTAAATGTTAACCTGTCATAAAATGTCAAATCTGTCGCCAAATAATGTAGATTATGAGGACTAAGCAGATCGGTGAGTCTTTCCTCTGTCGCACCATTAAGTCTTGGAATGCCTTCCTACAGTCCCGGGTATAATAAAGCATCTGATGAAGCCGTCAAACTGGGTGCCACCATTGTAACACTGTATGTGTTTGTAATTGTTGTGTGTTTTCCTACACGTTAATATACTTTGCACGATTTATGTCCAAAAAAAAATGTACAATCGCATAATAATACCCAACCAGAGAAATGCCAAATCATCAGGCGATGTGAAGTAACATTGACGTGTACTAGCTAAAAAAAAACTCTTCGGGCAATATTTTAGTTCCGCACAGCTGTTCTAATATTACCCTACATAGTAACTCTTTGCCAATTTGTTATCAATTAGTATCCAAGTTTTATATTGATAAGAATGTGACAAATTATTGTAAATGTTAATTTAATGTAATATATAAATGAAAGGACAGCAATAAAGACATGAATTATTAGTATATAATTTTATTTAATAACATTAGTCCGATTCGGAGTCGTGTGAGAGGAGTGTTAGTAAAGACGCCGCAGAGCCCTCTATGTTCGACATAGCTTCCGATACATTCTCCATCTCTTGCATGCCAATTATTTCGTTTACGAAGTACGAAAATGTTAATTCCTGTAAAACAAGATTTATGGTAATGAGAGTAAAAAAATTACAGTAGTAGTTCGTTGTAATAACAGAATCATCAAATATCTGAATATCAATCATCAAATATATGAAAGGATTTTCATCCCGCGCACGCTCAAGCTGTGGAATGAGCTCCCTGCCGTGGTTTTCCCAAGCGACTACAATATGGGGTTCTTCAAGAAGGGCATTAGAAGGTTTCTACAGGGTAGGCAGCAAGTGTGTGGCGCCTCTGGTGTTGCAAACGTCCATAGGCCACGGTGACCGCTTCCCATCAGGCGGGCCGTGTGCTTGTCTGCCACCTAAGTGGTATAAAAAAGGGCCTAATTAAAATTTTGTAAAAGAAATTATTTTAAATATTCCATCGTCCATTATCTCTATCCACCCCTGGATCCCTATTCACCCCGTTTTACTGTTCTTGGCGAAGACCTAAGCCGGATGACGAACGGGATCAGTCACGTAAAACCTAATTCTGTGGTTAGACGTTATTTACCGATGGCAAAAACGAGAAATCTTCCTCGACCATCGCTGCTCTCTCTTCAAAGCTGTGTCCACAGAGTATAGATAGTAAATACCACGCCAGTTCTTCAGAGAAATGCTCCCCTGTATCATTAAAAGAGAAAAAATATTAGTTTCATATTTGAACCATATAATAACAATATTAACATGACCGGACAATCTACGCAATGCCACTTATACCCATGGTAATCATATAAGCTATAATTACCATGGGTATAAGTGGCGTGCTTGTGTTATGTGTCCTAGAATACACGATAAACATACATACATAGATTCATAAAATCACGCCTGTTTCCCATAGAGGTAGGCAGAGATTACGGAACTCCATTTCACTCTCGCTTCATTCACTCTCATTACCTTCTTCATGCATGCTCGTCGGTTTAGGGTACTCCTGACCTGACCCTTTTCTAACACTTCCCCGATTTGGTCAGATATGTGCGCTAGGTCTTCCCCTTCCGACGGTGCCATCCACACTCGCCTCATACACCTGTTTCGTTAGTCTTCTTTCATCCATCCTCAACATGACCGTACCTTTCTCACTTAAATTATTTTTCTATAAATACGTACGTATTACATAGAAACTACGTCCACGCGACATAGTCGACCATATCAGTAGCGAGGAGTCGTTATAAGCCGATTCTAGCCGAAGTAGATATCTCAAAAGTGAATGAGGTCAGAATTTACACAGACGGCTCAAAGACAAAAAAAGGGACAGGAGCCGGTGTGTTCTCAAATGACCTCAACATTAAGATATCCACAACATTAGACACACTTAACACAATCTTCCAAGCAGAATGCTTGGGCATCACCAGAGCCGCACAGGCAGTAGCAGCCAGAAGTGTGAAAAACCTCAGTATAAGGATCATTTCGGACAGCGCATCAGTCCTGCAGGCCTTAAGCAACAGCACGATTAACTCTGCCCTAATCTTAGAGTGCCACGAGGCACTACAGCTGATTGCGAACACCAATAAGGTCACTTTGCAATGGATTAAGGGACACAGCAACTCACTAGGAAACGACGCAGCGGACGAACTAGCCAAACGAGGATCAGACACAATGGTACACGGACCAACACCACTACTACCAATACCTCAGGCTCAAGTAAGGTCATGGCTACGTGAAAAAACCGAAGAAACTCACCTTAATGAGTGGACAAACGATGATGGGTGCAAGCAAACCAAACAATCGGTCCCAGAAACATCCAAAAGGTTTGCCCGCAACCTCATCAGATTGAATAGGGACAACATACGTAAAATCACAGGTATAGTTACGGGTCACTGCTCCCTAAACAAACATCTGTTTACCATAGGTGTAACCGACAGCCCCCGATGCAGAGGATGCATGGAGGCGGAAGAAACGCCACAACACGTCATTATGGAATGTAGTAGTGTGGCGCATCAACGGGCACAACTGCTCCGATCACCGGCAACGCTTCCGGAAGCCTGCAGAAGTTTCTCTAAGCTTCTGGCTTTCTGGGAGGAACTGGGATGGTTGGAGTAAGCGGAGAGAAGCAGCACCTCACGCACAATGCCCCAATCAAGAGGCTAAGTGCGGAAAACCCCAGTACAAACAACAACAAGCCGATTCTTACCGGCTTCCCAATGGGGTGCGCGTGGTGTGACTAACTAGATTTTAAGTTTTTTCCACCGTTCCACTAAGCATAACGTGCATTGCAAAAGACATAGTTACCACATCCATTACCACATTAAATCATGACAGGGAGCTCAGACAGCAGTCGGTCCCCTAAAAGTCGTATGTCAAATCAAAGGAGAAATGGGTCTTTGATTGCCGGAGGTGAGATAATACAAGGCATTTCTCTCGCACCCCGGCAGATCTGGGGACATCTCTCTGAGATGACCCCCTTCCAGTAATATGGGAACCTTGGTGTCCCCATCTAGCCCCTGGATATGGGGAGACGCACTTTGCTAGTCACTCCAAGTTCAACGTTCATAGGCTCCGAACTATCAGCCTCGAAGGTAAACCCGAAACTACGCAAAGATATGATAAACATTTCTTACCAGTAGAAGTGAGCATATCAATAAATTTCTCTCTATTTATGAGCACGTTCGATTTATGTACGGTCGCGAAGTTCTTGAAGGCAGCCCTGATTCGCTTAAAGTTGTCTCCGAACACGGGCCGGTGGTTCAGGTAAAGTTTCACAAAGTCATCGAAGTTTATTTCGGCCACTGGTTCCCGGAGGAATACTTTATATTTCGCTTCTACTAACAGGTTTTCAACCTTAAAATAAAGGTCAAATTTCAAAAACTGTGCCCATAGCACTCGCAGTTGTCCCGATAGCTTTACATTACGAATTCGATAGTTTTTCGTGCTAAGGACACTAGTGCAATATCACGAATTCAATAGTCTTCTTTTTTAAAAAAATTCCTACCTTTGGCGCTTATAAGTTTCACGTAGTGATCCGACTGATAACTTAATCACTACATAGTATAAAAATAAAGTCGCGTTCTCTGTCCCTATTTTTCTTGTTCCTTTGTATGCTTAAATCTTCAAAACTATGCAAAGGATTTTGATGCGGTTTGTTTTAATAGATAGAATGGTTAAAGAGGAAGGTTTATATGTATATAACATTATGCTACAACAAACAGGTGCGATGCAGGAATGAAAAATGTTGCAAAAACGGGGTGACGCAGACGAAGTTGCGCGGGTCAGCTAGTGAAATTTAATGCAAATAATTTAACTATAGAAAAAATACATATTTATTCTTGAGTAGTCGTTGGGGGTAGTTGATCTTTTCTACTTATGCGTATCTATCACAATTGTACCTCCACACATTACAATAAGCTTGTGGAAGTTTCGGCTTGCACAAATACATTGTAACATGTGATGAAAGATACTTGTGCAAATTGAATTGAACGTATATGGCTTCCATAATAGATATTTTACCTCATATTCCGTTGGAAAATATCCAAGCGCTCTCATCAAGTCGGGTAACGAGTCTATTGGTATGTAGTCCTTGACTCGCCTCATGGCTGGCGAGAATGTCCCTTGACAGAGGATCTGGATGTAGTAGAACAGATCTCTGACCTCCTGGAACAGCCAGCCGGGCCGCGAGTCTTCTATCAGACAGTAGTAAGGATCTAAATCACCACCGCCACTTTTAGCTGCTCCATCCACCGATCTACAAAGTATTATTTGTTATGAAGAGTCACGTGCCGCACGGAGGGATGGTCTTCTTGGATTCGAACCGTTTAAACCCGCTCGCTGGCTCGGGTCATAAATGCCGAGAATTGGATAAACTTTCGCTCGCATCTCGGCAGTCCTTGGGCCATCTCAGGTGCCGAGTTCTATCCTTAGTGTAGGAAGCAAGGTGTTCTCAGCTTACTCCAGAAAAGGCAAAGGGTTCTCAGGCCTGTTTCTGTTAGAGTGGAAGTAGTACCTAAGTTTCTTAAACCGTTCCACTTAATACTGGTGAACAAGTAGAATGATAATGAAACAATAACAACCTGTAATTGGCAGCCCACTGTATCATCGTGCTATCTTTTTCACCGATAGTGAATAGAAACCCATGGTCTTCTCGGTAACACATATCCGTGACCTGGAAGAAAGTTGATATTTTATTAAGGGCACGAGTACATGGCCCTGTGTTGGAAACCCCTGCCACTAAGACGGTTAGAGTACCTATTCGATCCTGTAAAGAAAGATAGACTGACTTCTTAATAAAGTGGGCCCCTACCCCGGGTACCACATCACCGGGGCTAGAGATGATGTGGCCAATTAGAAATCGGACCGATTAAAATCGTCATAGCTACCTATCACGGGTGTGCTCAGGAAATAATTATCCAGGATCCCCTCAGATTTACTCTGACGTGCGTGCGTGTGCGTTGAAAGGCATTCCATCGGTACGATCAACTCCTTGCCAGTCGCAGTGGTGGCAGGGGTAACTTAATCTACCATATCGACCGAGCGATCCTGGTGATCATTTATCATTAAATATTATTTCTCTATTCCGTTACTCCCGGGCCTATGGAGTCTCGGGCTTTGGAAGGCGTGCGTCGGGCCGAAGCCAAGACGTAGAAGCCCTTTTAAGAGAGTTTAATATGCTAGGTAGGTAGCTAGCTATATCACTGCATTTGCAAGTTAATCACCAGAAACAGGCGTACCACGTACCAGACAATATTTTGATGAAATTTGGTATAGTAATGGAGTAAGTTTGGGATACGACTTAGGCTACTTTTTGTAGTGATAACCGACGAGTGGTGGACCACAGCTAGAAGATATAATACCAAGCCTTACCCTCACTGGGTGTCCCAGCATTCCCACATGTTTCCAAGGGTTCCCATCCAGCGGCATCCTCTGCAGTCCGATAATATCTTTAGTAGCGTACACCAGGTACTCTTGATGTTCATCGCCATATTGCTTGCGGATCAGGCGCATCTTGCACACGGGAGACTCGTAGCGGGGTCCGAGTACAGTCGATAACGTCATAGTTGTTTCGTAGTTCACTATCTTATATTTATACTGAAAATATTAATAGTATTAATAGAATTAGGGCGGTAGCCTAATGGACTGTTGAGACGAGGTCTCGGGTTCGATCCCAGGTTTTACCATGGCACACACTAATGACTTTTCGATGCTTTTCGAAGAATCGCCACCTATTACATTATGACTCAAACATAAACTGGCGAAATGTGGGTGCTAGCAGCTCTGTCGGTAACTATAGCTCTCTCTCATATTTCGGCACCATAGGTCATAATAGTATCATAAAAATAGTAGATAGATATATCTCAATGAACACCTATTACATTGGGACCTAAATATAAACTGGCGAATGTGGGTGCTAGCACCTCTGCCTACCCCTTCGGGGATAGAGGCGTAATATTATAAAAAAAAATTACCTCATTATTAGCCAAAAGGATCATAGGCACATCATTTCTGTACACTTCAGGTTCCAGCTCTAGGCCTTTAGGGGAGGGCCACACAATACCAGCTAGCGGAATAGCCGTCTGCTCCACTCTATCTAAACTCAATATCTCCAAGTATTCATCCTTACTGGCTCCAATATCATACTCCACCATCATCCTATCCTTGCCTAAGGACAGCAGTTTGTAATTGCCATCAGGATTCTTCGCAGGCAGAAAGATCAAGACTGTTATGTCTTTGTAATGAGCCCGATGCTTGCCTATGAACGTCCAGGTGAAAGTGATGCAGTCGTATTTGTACACACAGACGGTCATTCCAGCATCCTGCAGTGTCAATGTTTGTATTAGAATAAAGACAGGGTAAGCAAGAGCAAAAACAGTCGCGAGCAATGCAGTCTTTACCATAGAGGCTCTTGGGGCTCGTGCCCAGGGCCCACCGCTTCAGGAGGGCCCACCGAAGGAGCGACAATTTCTCGCACACCAATTTAAGAACACTTTACTCACAGAAATAGTGGGTGTAGAGTTGTTTTGGTGCTGTTATTTTGTGATAAATTTGTCGGCTTGCAGACGACCATAGGCTATGGTAACCGATCTATCTGGTGGGCCGTGAGCTTGTCTGCCACCTATACGGTGTAAAAAAACAAAAGGGGCACCCAAATTCGTGTGTGCCCAGGGCCCCCAAATTCTTGTGTACCCAGGGCCCTCGGCATGGGTAAAGACGGCTCTGGTCACGAGTGAAGCTGGGGAGGGAGCGTTAGCTAAACAGAAATTGCAGTTTAAACAGGATCAGAATTCGAAGAAGGTGGAACCGTTAAAAACACCTAGTCTAAAAGAAATCGGGTCTCTTTGGGTAAAAAGTCTTTTTAATTGCTTCGAGGGGTGCGGTTTGACATTCCTTTCTATGATAATTAGTGATATTTTGCTATTGCTATCATTGGAATTGTAAAACCTTGTGTAGGTAGTGGGTTCCCACCTTTCCCCCAATATATTTTCTTCTAAAATAAAGTACGACATTCTGCACAACGTTATCTAGACCCAACTACTTTGGCTGTATGGTCGTTGTCTAGACCTAAAATAAGCATATTACTCTTTATATATTAAGCTATCTAAGTACTAAGTACCTACCTATTCAAGTCAATTCCATTTCACTTACAGCCATGGCCAAAGTCAGGGAATCCGCGCTATAACTCATCCGTTTGATAGCATGAGACGTGTCTTTGAATGCTTTGGGCGTCTTCATATCTAACGAGGTAGGGTCGAGGAATACCAGCTCTCCCGTGTTTAGTCCACAAGCTAGGTGTAAACCTAAAAGGTAGGCTATTTGTAACTACTTCTTCTTTGGTTATTTGAATAGCTAGCCAGAGGCTCAAAGGAGACGTTTTGTGTTGTAAGTGGGAAGACTGAAAAACCCTTTGTCTTCTGCACTGACAACATAGAGACTCACTTAACCTATAAGAAACCAACGATCGACTGGTGGCAGTGTCATCACAACTTTAGTTTGTGTGCCCATGTGCAGTGCCGGATTTACTTCCGACGGAGCCTCAAGCAACAATTTTTTGAGGCCCTCGTTTTAATATAAACCCCCCCCCCCCCCCCTTCTACTCTATTACAACTTCTTTCTACTTTTTGCAGTCGCAAATTGATAGATAATATCACCAAAGTCAAGTTCTCGAAGCTTGTCTTTTTCGATAAACAGTAGGCTTAAATCACTGACTTTTTAATTATTTTTACATTTTCAAATACGTTTTAATTTTTTTTTAAATTTGTTTCAATTGCTTCCTTTGCTTCCTGGTAAATCTGCCACTGACCATGTGCCTCAAGTTGTTACATACAACATTTTGTCTTGATGTCACGCTGTCCGGTCCACTGTTCATGGCACAAGTCTGGACGCACCTGTGACTATGGTAACAAACATGAAATGAGCATAGAACCGCTACCTGAGGGTGAATAGTAGAGACAAGTTCCAACAAGTTTTGGCACAATGCTGTCAAAATCCCCATTGATGGAGTCGTCTTTAGGCGGGATCACGATTGTGAAGTATTTCCTCAAGTCAAGCCTGTATAAACCTTTGTGAACTAAAAAATTGTACAACTCGATCGTGCCGTCTGAGAATCCGAGACAGATGAGAGGCCTGCAAGTTAAAACAGAAATGGGCAATAAAGTGTATAATCTACGTATGCCAGTAGACGTCTCCGAAGAGGAGAGGGAAAGGTAGCATTAGTAGATATCACTTCATTTCAGACGATTGGTTTTGCGCTAAAGAATTCTGACAGAGCATTCACTCGTAAAAAACTCGTACCTTATGAGCATTCTTGCGATTAAATGACATTTTGAGGCATTAAAGTAAAGTCTTTACCTTCATATGAAATTGCGGTTTTCTAACAGATTCACGAGTTCGTTATTCCTTTAGGTACTTAATTTAAAAATTATAATCTAGCTCTTTATATTTTTATCCGTTCTTTAAATTTTGTTTGAAAGTTGATTCCAAGATTTAACAACTCTGTATTAAATTTTGTTTTTATTGATTCGATCTTCAAAAACAGTACTTCACAATGCTATTCATTTTGATGATAAATATCGTACCTATTATTTACTACCTATTACACTGTGTCGATTACATTTATAGACGTATTTATTATAACAACAGTTTTATCGTCACAATGTCAACGAAACTCACTTATCAGGGTGAACGGTGATACTCACGACGTGCCCGGCCCTGCATTTTATAATTGTTCTGACTTTCTCTGTCACAAAATCTACAAAGCTGACGCCAGTGTTGTATGTTCCTGAAATTGGAAGCATTTGAAAACTTTACAGCAAACAATATATAAAATGACTAGGTAGGTACAGACAGAACACTAGCATCTTACAAAACTACACATTGATCGATATTCGATAATAGGTACTTACGAAGATCGTAAATACTGTTACTATTTACGATTTTTGTAACGAGGACTGCGAGGCTAATCTCTGATACTGAGTCTTGTAACAGATCTCTCGTAGCAATATCTCTTCATCATCACAATTTGGGGTCAACACGATATTCTCCGCCATATATTCCTATCAATTGAACGATGAGCAGTCGCGGTGGCGACTCGGGTGTCGGAGGTGGCAGAATGATCTCTGTCCTACATAAGCGCAAACCAGAGGGTGACGGGTCGACGGAGGTCATCTCGAAAGAGAGGGCACCGGGTCTGCCGGGGTGCGAAGAATATGTTGGCTACTATCTCACCTCCGGCAACCGAAGACCCAAAGACGGCGTGCGTTTTAGTCGGTTCGAGTTCGAAATAATCCACCAAGCCAGATCCGGTCAGGGGAAACCGTGGGAATTTTTCGCACGATTAAAAAAAGAGGTAATGGGTGAAACCACCTGTCACCCTAGCAAAAGCCGCATACGCGCGTTAGATGGCGACACCGTGGTCACACCCACACCCGAAGGTCGATCGTAGAGTACATACGTTTTTAGTTGGTTCGAGTCTGACAAAATCACTTTTACCGGTAGGGGATTATGCGCCCGAAAAAAAATTCATTCCTGTCCAATATGGCATCAAACATTCCCTTTCTATAGCCTCTTTCACGCATTCCAATATCTTTTATCTAGGTCTAGATCTGTTCTTAATGCTCTCAACATTCATACTTTATTCCTGGAACGCAGCCTCTTGTATTTAGATATTTTTAATCTGTAGAAAAAGTAAGGTTTTACCAATAACGAAGTCCCTGACAAGGAATGGTTTGCCGCCAGTGGTAGCGTCATAGGGAATTTTCATCTTTAGGAGTTTCTGTTTCATCACCCCCGTCTCGGGGTCTACCTCCGTTGTCACCTTCTCCCAACAGACGCAAGGCTTTTTACCTACAATGTGACGAGTCTTTTAGACAGTCTCAGTATATATTCAAAGTGTAGAGTTTATAGATTAGTGGTCCAATTAATTAAAATTACATTTCAAAAACATAACATAACATAAACTCACGCCTTTATCCCCGAAGAGGTAGTTTATGTTTAGGTCCCAATGTAATAAGTGGCGAGCCTATTGCCATTAACCGGGCACTTATAATCCAGCGATAGCCACTTATAATTTATAAGCAACTTATATGTATACACACATGAACTTCGAAAAACATCGAAAAGTAATTGGTGTGTGTTAAGGTAAAACCTGGGATCGAACCCGAGACCTCGTCTCAGCAATCCATTACCCATACCAATAGGCTACCGCGGCTTCATTTTATTTGCTTTCAAAAACAATTTACACAAAACAGGCAAAGCGACAGAGTATATATGAACCATGAATCGTTTTTTATAAACCTACTAGCTGACCCGCGCAACTTCGTCTGCGTTACCCCCTTTTTGCAACATTTTTCATTCCTGCTCCGCATCTGTTTGTTGTAGCATGATGTTATATACATATAAACCTTCCTCTTTAACCATTCTATCTATTAAAACCGCATCAAAATCCGTTGCATAGTTTTGAAGACTTAAGCATACAAAGGGACAGAGAACGCGACTTTATTTTATACTATGTAGTGATAGTGATAAACTTGTCAGATATACTCGGCTGTGAAAGTGCATATTTCATCATACAAAGCTCAGTAACGCGAGAATGAGGAGACTGTTGCTCTATTTACGCCAGTAATAATAACTTGATGGTCACATACTTCACAAAAAGTAGTTGCTATACTAATCAGTGGCAGGTGGGCCACCTGAATGGTATGGTAACTAGTTTGGTAATTTAATCTATAGTGCCTATAAAACAAGCCATCTAACATTTTGTGTCGAATATCTTGTAGCTGCGAGGGGACAGGTTGAAGCTGAGCGACTTGATGCAGTCCACAGGGAACTTGTGGACCCAGTACAGCAACTTTAGCTGATCGTCGTAGAAGTGCATCTGCCCAATGTTGTTGCCGGTCACCACAACCCTGTGATACGAAATGTGTCTACACTGATGAGCGATCTAATTTTAGGCCGCGAGCTATACGCCCCATGTACAAAGTCCATCCTGCTCCCACTTTTTTCTGTGTGGAAATCCCCGTGGAAACCCCATGACCAAAACCAGTGGGAATGGTTATTTCGGAATCGAACCGCCTAAACAGCACTGCCGTCTCGGACCATTAGTTACCGAGGGTGGGGTAGCCTCTGGCATATCCTTCTCGCCCCGGCTGACCTAGGGCCATAGCAAGCCCCCTTGGATGTGGGACTAGAGTGTCCCCATCTTGCGCTAGACAGGGATGGGCGCAGATTGCGCCGTCGCAGCCCGGAGCCTTAGACATGGCCTACAGGCAACAGTACTAGGTACCTACTAAAGTACACGTAGATGAATCGTGGCTCTACCGGTAGCGGTCAGTGAATGCAGTGCAAGGGCAAGATTGAGGATTCAAATCCCGTCGAAGCATATAACTTTTTCAAAAATCTATGTACATTTGAATGGGAGGAGTTATCAAAACACTATGTTAAACAATTACTGTACCTAATGTCATTCACGGTGACCGATACTTCGATGATTGTCGGTAGATAGTGTCCACCATCGCCCCAAAGATGGTTGTACATACCTATAGGAGAATTTCTAATGATTCCGAAGCGGCTTCGTGACTTTGCGGTCAAAGCGTTCACCTGTTAAATCGCGGGTTCGAATCCCGAATTTGTTTTTTTACTTAGTAGGTTAATACGCTTGATAGACACTTACTTATCTATATCTTTTATAACATTAATCCTTTTCTTCTCCACCTTCACCACCTTAATGAACCTCAGCTGTTCGTACTCCTCAGGAGTTATCTGAACATTCTCGTGGTACCCCAGAGCGTATCCATACACAAGAATGGCGCCACGACTCGTCGCCACCAGAATCTGGCCCGTGTTCTCAACGAAAGTATAACAAGTAAGTTTTCCATATTCGGGGCTTATATTTTTATCAGGACAACGCAGTTTCAATTCATAATCGTCTGTTATTCTTTCAAGACCTCGTTCAATTACAACAATTTTCTGAAAATTAAAGTATTTCAATGCTTATCTGCAGGGCATGGCGTCGCGACGGGGCCATCTTAATAAGAGGGCCCGCCAGGGTGTGAGAGATATGTCTTGTATTATCTCACCTCCGAAAATCAAAGATCCAAAGACAGTGCGCGTTTTAGTCGGTTCGCGTCCGACATAACCCCAACGGTGTTGGCGGGGGCGGTAAAAAATTATAGGCATCAGGTGTGGTTAAGAAGTCGACTTTAAGATCGTGAGGTTCCAGCATATAAGTACCTATATAATTAATGTTCTAGGGCTTTCAGGTTCGAATAGCAAATATAACACTTAAGAAAAAGTTAGTTTACATTGCCCAATTTGCAGAATAAACTATTCATTAATATTCCTGCTAACCCCTTCAACTGAGGTAAATTGCTTGTGTTGAGATGGATCCATTTGCATCAAAAGTAGTGTCATTCAAGATTCGAACCGTGAGCAAATAAGTCGGAGTCGCATTTACAGCCCATACACCGCGGCACCGTTCAAATATGTGATGTTTCGAATTGTTTAAAAGGTTTTATAAAAAGTATTATAAAATTAGAAAATAGGAAATATGTGAAAACCAATGGCTGCTGGTAACCATGGGGACTTACGTACCAACTTATAGAACTTACCCTTGAGATCCCGATCCAAATGTCTTTTTTCGTCATCAATATGAATTGTTCAGATAAAAAAGGATTAAATCCCATTTGGAGCACACCGTCTCGAGCCATTTTGTGTTCAAACTTAGCTGAAATTAAACCGTATACCAATTATAATATAGCTTTCTTGCTATTAAAATGGTGGTCTCTTGATTGATGATCATATGCTGGGTCCACGTTAACGTAACATTTACCGTGACCGTATCTGCAGTGAGTGTCAGTCCAATTAATATTTAGCTGTGTGATACAGTGCGGAGCTTTTTTAAATGAAACCATCGATCAACTAGTGGTTTCAGCACAGCTTTGGTTTGTGCTGATACGGCTACGAGTTATTCCGTCCACACTAGTAAAGACTGATTTCTGATTTTTATTTGCTTTGACACGGACCGGCGCTACCGCAGATGCTGTACTGCGAATTGAAGTCACGCTGTTTGTAAACTGTATGTTATAAAATCACATGTTAAACAAGTTCTTGTATGTACTCTACCGCAAATGCGGTTTTTTTCTTTTTAAAAGCGAATTGAAGTCACACTTTTTGAAAACTGTAGGTATGTCACTAAATCACAATACATGATAAAGAAGTTCTTGTATGTACTCACCATGCGGTTCGACTGAATCTATAGTCCAGATCCACCAATAAAGGTAAACGACATCTGTTCCATAAGCCATAGTCAGCAAATACTTTGCATCAGAACTCAGTGCAACCTTCGCAATATTGTTGTCTCCGTGCGGGGAGAACAGGGTCCTCTGCGGGAATAAGTCGCTGTGGTCCCATATGATGAGGATGTTGTCGGGGCCGGAGTCTGCGGTCACCAGCCAGTCACCTGTTCTGTCTATCGCGATGCAGGTCACTGTGTGTCTCTGTTGGAGTTTCAAATCCCTGTAGCTTTTACAACGACGGAAGAATGGGTACTTCCAGGGTTCTGTCTGTCAGGACCTAACGCTGTTTTTTTTTCATTTAAAACAACATAATAACATACACTACGCCTATATCTCCGAAGGGGTAGGAAAAGGTGTTAGCACCCACATTTCGCCAGTTTATGCTTAGGTCCCAATGTAATAGATGGCCGCCTATTGCCATTAACCGGGCACTTATAAACCTGCGACAAATATACACATAACTTTGAAAAGCATCTAAAAGTCATTGGTGTGTGCCATGGTAAAACCTGGTATCGAACGCGAGACCTCCTCTCAGCAATCCATTACCTAAGTATACCACTTGGCTACCGCGGTTTGTTTTTTCATTCAGCCTGTTAAATTGACTGCACCCCATTGGATGGTAAGTGCGTGTAGCACGTAAATCTATCAAATTCGTAAAGTAAAGGTTGAGGAAGCGGAGAGCGGGGCATTGCGATTGGCGGGCACCACCAGTTCACACATATGTTCACAGTAGGCAGGCTGCCTATTGTAATACTCTGTTCTCTTGATACCTTTACATTTACGAATACCTACGTTAGTTTGTACGTAGGTATTCCCCTAACCTAAGACAATGTACAGTGGAATCCAAAAGTTTCTACACAATTTGAAACTAAAATTGTAAGAAGTGATGTCACTACACAACAACTAGTCTTAGACTGTCAAAGGACTACAGATCTTTTTAGGTGTACCTACTTATGTTCAGGAACTTTTGAAGCCCACTGTACTTTTGCTTAGAGTGACATCACGACGGTACTATAATGGGACTAGACTAGATCGTAAAGGCCTAATAGTGTATCCATCTTACGTGTCCTTGCAGCATCCGCATCTGATGCTTGGTCCAGTTGTACAGGACCCCGCAGTTGGCTGCGGCGTAGAACAGTATAGTACTGCCGTTTTTGTTCATGTTGATAACGTCCACCTTCTGGTTATAACCCTGGATCCAGCGTATATTCTGAGTCAATAAAAACCAAGAAGTCAGCTATCATTTCAGTTCATAACAATCCTTCGAGCAATAATTCAGTCCATTTTAGTCGCTCTTAGCGATCGAACTTCGATATTTTTCATGAAACAACTGCTATCTAACTTCCATATCACGAAGGTCTCTATCTATCAGCACGAATCTAGGACCTAGGTCGGGAGAGTAACGATGCCGTGGTGTTCGCGGATTGCTTTGTTGTAAATGTCTTCATTCTCTAAGCCTATTCACACCTCAAATGAGGTGGTCGACTTTCTAGTCTAACTAGCTTTAGCTTTCCGTGAAGGACTGCCATCGGACCTCCACAACTAAATTGGCGATATCGAAGTTCTGTACTTAGAGTAGTTAGTCGGACTTTTGACTACCCGTAACGAATGCCATAGATGGCAACCAGGTCCGATGGCCTAACGTGCTCTCTGAGGCACGACCAGACCAGTGCGAATAACCATATTCATGCATAAAAATATTTGCACTGAGCGGGGATCGAACCCGCAACTCCTGCGTAGTTCCACGCCACAGGGGCTGTGGTCTTGAGACTAGGCTTGTTTGTAATCAATAATTGGTAAATTTAAGTCCCGTCCACCACCGTTGTACCCCATGCTATCCTCAATAGACAGTACAACAACGCGTACCGCCCATATAGAGCTATCGTATCTACTTATTAACCGCTACAACTAGGAACATTGGCAGCCCCTACCATCGATATATTATAAGAAGTCAAATTGTCGAGCCATAAATAAAAATCGCGGAAAAATTTCAATGTGTTAATAATGGTTTCCCATCATTCCATTCAACTTCGGGATGTCTTCGCAGAATTTCTTGAATTTGTAGTGGTTGTTAGCATACCTAGAGGTAAGTATGTACCTACCATTGTTCCTACCTAAAAGTTCTACAGCACTGGATAGAAAATACACGAGCAAATATCGGTCATGTGATCGTGTGAGTGGCTGAATATCGTAGTAGGTACTTACAAAAGGCGAACAATAAGGCAACTTCACATCCTTGAAGTTAGGGTTACCCTTAGCTATCGATATTCGGGAAGGACTGTTGAGCGTAATAAAGTCAACCTGCCCCGACAGCGTGCAGCGCGGGGCTAAATTAGGCATAGATTGAGTTTGCCGGGTCATTTTTACTGAATTTGTAATAATAAATTGTATATAAATCTCTGAAACTCAGCGTTTGTTTGGCATCGAAGTTGACGTTATTTTGGCATGTAAATTGACATGTTATTTTTCTTTCTCCAAAAACTTTCGAAAATGTTTCTCCAAAAATGTTTTATACTAAAGGACCTCTTTCATGTACAACAAAAAATATTATTACTCCCCTGTGGTACTCCCACTCCCATGATCATAAATTACTAATAACAAAGTAAAAGTAGTGGCACTAAGAGTTAATTTACATTAAATGAAATAATAACGCATTTAAATTTTTAAAGGCCCGCGGTAGCCTAGTGGTATGGGTAATGGACTGCTGAGACGAGGTCTCGGGTTCGATTCCAGGTTTACCATGGCACACACCAATGACTGCGATGCTTTTCGAATTTAGGTATGTGTGTATTTATCGCAGGTTTATAAGTGCCCGGTTAATGGCAATAGACTCGCTACCTATTACATTGGGACCGAAATATAAACTAGCGAAATGTGGGTGCTAGCACTTCTGCCTAGCCCTTCGGGGATATAGGCGTGATATTATAAAAAAAGAATCCCAGAGTTTAGGCGAATTACCAGCTCTAAACCTGGTCCTAATTGATCGCTGCCGACGCAGTATCTAATATCACAGAACATTATTATGTTCAATTTACTTTACACAGTTATAATTTATTTTTATCGAAGGTTGATTATTATAAATAATAGCTAAAATCCTTGTAAGTTTCGTAGGTAACTTACAAAATTGATTAGAACCTCAATAGTTAGCTATTGTTTCTCAATAACAAGAGCCCCGGAGTCTTCCGGTGAAGGTCAATAACCAGATCACCACAATAATTACTCACTATCTACAGTCAAAGGTCGCGTCAGTACCAAACCCAGTTATCTTCCATTTTTCCTTCAGCTGCCATGCGTCCCAAGTGTTTTGTGTGTTTGCTAATATGTTTTTGTGCCAGTCTCGTGTCATGCAGAACTATTTATTTGGAGATGGGACGAACTACGGAAGAAGAGGTCAGTTGTTATAATTTTCTGGGTTATCTGTGGCTATTTTGTACTGCAGTTTTGATTGTGACAATGTAGACTGTCCTCCTTTGTTAATATGGCAATATTCTATAATAGACAATGTTTAGAAACTACCTACAACTCATGGTTTGAATTTAAACTAAGTAATTAATTGTGTGATATGTTTTAGTCCTTGATATAAAGGTTACCTATCTTAATCCCGAATTTTAATATTCCGAATATCATAATCCAGAAAACGTTTGGCCATTTATTCATAATCCCGGTTTTCCAAATTCCGAAGTTTTATTTGCCACATAATCGCAACTCCGAATTTCATTTTCCTATTTATTCATTTGTACGACGTTTTATAATCCAGACGAACGAATTCCAGACACACGAAATCTAAATGCACAAAATCCAGATGACCGTAATCCATATGCACGAAAGCCGAATTTCTAAAACACAAATTTTTGAAATGCAGTTTATTGATATCCAGACAAACAATATCCAGATTTTTAAAAATGAATCCTATGGAAAAATTAGAAGGTAGTTAGCACTCGCCGGCCGCCGCGCTGCCGCGGCACGCTCGCTTCGCTCGCTCGGCTCGTGCGGGGGTCGCAGTTCTAACCTAACCTAACCTGCTGAGTCGAATTTGACACTTAAACCTATCTGTAATAGGCAACTAATATTTCTAAATTACTTGCTGTAGGTACCTACCTAATAAATGAATCGTATAAATTTACTGACTTTTACTATACCTGTATATAGTTTAGATGGAAAACGATTGTATGGGAACCAAATAAAAAGATTTTGAAAATTTGGTAATAGTTTATTTGGAAAATGGTACGATGGGAAACAAAAAAAAATATTCTGAGAATCTGGTATAACTATATTTGGATTATGACACTATGGAAAACAAAAAAATACTACCTATTTGAAAATTTGGTTTTAGTGCACCTGGAAATTGATTCATCTGGGAAATGAAAAACGGAATTATAGAAAGTTGTCATTCATTACATCTGTCTTTTAAAAGTTCTACCAACCGTTTTCGGGGTTTTAAGATTCGGGTAACAGAAATTCGATATTTCAATAGGTTACCTGATATAAAAGTATTTTTTAAGAGTAAAGTTATTTATTCCTAGTGTTCCGAGATGTTTACAATTCTAGACTATACCTAGATAATAACAGCAAAAACAGTGTCGAGTCGAGGTGTACGAAATTCAAATACTTTAGTAAAATGCGCGAATTGATACGAGTATGTCATTTGACCGCGGCCGTTAAAAAAGGTGTTTAAAGTTTCATATTTAAAAAACGTGTTATGCAACACCTATAGGTAGGTACATTTAAATGCCTTTGAACAGGTTTGAATGTGTAATGTATTGAAATTCTTAAAGATTGTTAGGTCATACATTTTTATGAAGAATTTTTGGCAGTACTGTCCTAATTTTTCATTACACCTACAATAATTTTACTAGTGTAGACTCCATGCTAAGCAAACCGATTTTTTTTTCCGATGCACGGTTTACCGCTAGTTCTTCTTATTCCCAGACAGCATTTCTGAAGAGGTTTGGTTACCTCCCGGAGTACAAGATCAGGGGTTCGGAGTCTGGGTACAGCCTGAATGATATTTACGAAGCCCTGAAGAAGATGCAAGCTTTCGCTGGACTGCCAGAAACGGGGATGTTAGACCCTGAGACCAAACAGGTATGACGAATTACCACTCCGTGTCCCTTCGTTCATCCAAGTGGCAATACCAGTTATAGCCAACGTTTTAGCTGCACCGGCGCGGCGCATCGTCCGTCAATCAGCTGGTGGACCAGGGCATGATCAATGACAATACGTTTTCAAAACGCATGGTTTTTATGACAGTATCTCCTGTCGTAATTGAGGAGTCCGACTGGGAAAGTGCCTCCGCCCTGCAGAATACCGTGACTAACAATAACCTTCCAGCCAGAGCTCACTGGAGAGGTTTCGTGCTTTTGGGAAGATCGAGGGCTTAGCTTGGCACTGTTCTGTCAGTATGAAGCCCTACTTTGTCTTCTGCGCTTAACCTTCACGTACCTATATTTGAAAAAAGAACATGTTTTCATCTTGGAATATAGAAAAAAAGAAGAGCTGAGGTTAGGGATAAAAGTAGGTACTTATATTCTGAGGTTTTCGCGAAAAAATAATTTTATCATTTTACTGAATTGGGTCACTGTTGAGATCGGGTTTTTAAGAAACAGCTGAAATCGCGTAGGTATAGGTTCTCACTCATATCATCCACAAAACCATTCTAATATTAAGACTAAGTGAATACGCAATAATAAATTCAATGTTGACAATAGACGGGCTGTTACGTCTATCTTACTTACAAATATGGCGAAAATGCAGATAACATAACCGTATCAGCAACGGAATATATTTCTAGGAAGCAGTCCTTATGTAGTTAGGGCTATCTGTTTCTATAGTACCAATGATTCAATTCTCATCGCAAAATTATATTTCACAATATACTGGGCCTTTATTCGGCTTGACCAACCGTAACGTAACTACGTATGGTCGTGTTGATAGACACATTGTTGGTTTAGTTTTACCGTCAAATCAAGTTACGATTTAAAAGCAATTGTCAAGCAGAATGATGCCCTAATGCATCAAAGATTAACGCCTGACCAAGGGAACATGCACAGGAAGGAGCTACCATTAGGTAGGTACGTCGTGTAACTTGTGTACCTACCGAAAAATTCGCCCAAGCAGTTCATCCGTTTGCTCGTTTCCCCATTATCATCAGTCTCTGGATGCATCTAACGTTTTCACTTTGGAGCCGAGAGTCCTCTTTAATGCTGTTCCTCTTCATTTCGCTATCTTGGCTTTTACGCGAGCCTCAGCCGTCTGGCACCGCCCGGTCTGAAGCCTGTGACAGAAGCTCGCCTGTGAAATCGACTGATGTGTACCTTGGCAGATAAGGTAGGCATGCCAAAATGTCTCTTTTTATGGGACACCTGAATTTGACCACTCAGCCTGGTGAGCTAAAGGTATAAAAAGTCTCAGAAAAGCGGGTCACTATAACGCTCAGCTTGACAGCCTTATCAGTGCTTTTTTACCGCCCCGCTTAAAGGACTCGGGACTGTAGGAAGAAGGAAACACGTAAACTGGTAATGAATTCCAAGACTTGATGGTGCGGCAAAGGAAAGACTCGTCTTAATTGAGCATGATAGTACATGTCGTATTGTTTTGCTATTAAAGTGTTAATTAATTATTGTTTTCAGCTTTTCAAAAAGAAAAGATGTGGCGTCAGAGATATAGGGCCGGCTAAGGCACACGCTGCAGCAAGAACTCGTCGATACGTTCTACAACAGGGATGGACAAAGCGTTCTATATCATACAGGTTAAGTGGAGAAAAGTATTGAATAAAAATGAAGCTTATAATAAGTAATAATGAAGCAAGTTTTGGCACACAGTGTGAATGCCTTCAAGGCTCGACAAAATCTGCAGTTCACACAACACATACGCACCAGCTCTATAGCTGCTAGTGTTTTACTTAAATAATAATAAAATAATAACATAGGTAACCGGTGGCCGCTGCAGTATTAATCGTAAAGTGGAAACCACGAAAAGGTAGGAAGGCAAGAACAACCCATAGGTAGACGGACTGACGACTTGCAAAGGGTTGGGATAGACAGGATGCAGGAGGTGGAAGATCGGGAGAAATGCCGTACATTGGGAGACTGTCCGGCAGTGAACTGCGATGGATGAATTGATTGATTTGCTGGGCCGCGTTGTGTCCGTTGAATCCGATGGTGTAGAAC
Organism: Pelosia muscerda; assembly: GCA_963691645.1. Taxonomy (NCBI): domain Eukaryota; kingdom Metazoa; phylum Arthropoda; class Insecta; order Lepidoptera; family Erebidae; genus Pelosia; species Pelosia muscerda. Next base: position 2,065,880 of record OY829102.1, read on the forward strand.
TAATAGGGCCGCCCTATAAATCGCTCGGTTGTCGTAGTAGGCGACAAGGTTACAGGGTAGGGGGATGGCCCCTACCCATTCGGGCCGCGCCGAATCGGTATTCGGTTAGTATTCAATTTATTGCAGATATTTGCGAAGATTTTTATTTTAAATATCTTTTCAATATAGAGTGATGAACGGTTCGAGTACGTTGGACAAAGCGCGCGTGGAGGAGCTGATCGCGAAAGGTCTGGGAGTGTGGGCTCCATATGGCAGACTCAACTTCCACAAGAAGTTGGATGAGGGCCGAGCTGACATCCAGGTCTCCTTTGCCGCAGGTCCTCACGGAGACGGGTGAGTACTAACAATTTCCAATGAAAATAGAGATTTCACGAGACAGGAAACACATTGAGGCCTCTCTGTGTCTTGACGAACACGTTAAACCATCGGCTACGGCAGGCTGTCTAAGCTATCGTATTCTCCGCTCTCATCTCGATATTTCAACGTTATGAATTCGATACCTTTTTGTACTAGGAGTACAGAACTCCGTTTCATATTTTGAAATGGAACCGTTTCGTAATTAGTTAGACTGGAAGCTCGTCAGAACTGAGTTGAGAAAACAACTAAACTTCGATAGTTTTTTAGAAGCGGTTGCCACCTGAAACGTTGTGGTGGCGCAAAATGCACCTCCCCACACCTGAAGGGGGTTATCTCGAAAGAGATGGCCCGGTGTCTGCCTAGGTTTTCTCCTACTAGGTATTCAACTAAGGTTAGGTCACGACAATCTTTAGATAAAATTCTAGGTTTCCATTCGACGGCCCCGGACGCGTGGTAGCTCACGCCTTCCCTCCACCGCACGGGGCGATGCACTTCGACGACGACGAGATTTGGGGAGACAACCCTGAGGAAGATGACGAGGATATGACGGACTTCTTCGCGGTGGCGGTGCACGAGATAGGTCACGCGCTTGGCATGGCGCACTCGAACGTGAACACGTCCGTCATGTACCCGTATTACCAAGTTCCTATTGAGAATCTGTACACGGATGATATACTTGGCATGCAGGCGTTGTATTGTAAGTAACAATTATTGCAATTTGTTTTTTTATCCCCGGTAGGCAGAGGTGCTAGCAACCACATTTCGTCAGTTTATGTTTAGGTCCCAATGTAATAGGTGGCGAGCCTATTGCCATTACCAGGGCACTTATAAACCTGCAATAAATACACACATAACTTCGAAAAGCATCGAAAAGTCATTGGTGTGTGCCATGGTAAAACCAGGGATCGAACCCGAGTCCTCATCTCAGCAGTCCATTAGGTATCCATAACCACTAGGCTACTGTGGCTACTTTCTATTATGTAGATATGTACTTATTCACAAAATATAATTTCGCAATTTTAATATAATGACTTACATAGAAGTAGTATATTTTTTTATTCAAGAGACTACAATATGGGGTTCTTAGAAAAGTGTATAAGAAGATTTCTCAAGGGTTGCAAACCATAGATAGGCCAAATCCATAGGCCACGGTGACAACTTACCTGCTGGTGGGCCGTGAGCTTGTGTGCTGCCTAAGCGGTTTAAAAAAGAACAAATAATTATAATTAGATAATAGTTACAACCCGGAATTTGAAATAGAGAAAAGGTAACTTTAGTGGGTTAGATATGAAAACCAATGTCGTTAAACTCTCAGACGCAAAACAGTTCCTAAAAAACTTTGCAGTACCGGTAGCTGCGGGACATTATCTCTTGACTTTATATTCCATGGCTAAATATCAAAATATTTGAGTGTGGTTTCATTTGCACCTGCACCATCAATGGTGCAAATGGAATGCCACAACATCGAAAAAACATAAAGAAACAATTCAAAACATCTTTTAACACGTTCCGGGACACTCGGCTTTTGGCAAAGTTTTAAATATGACACCATAAATTCCCATACATTTTATCATACCGTCTATAAACGTACTACCATATTACGTATTCTTGTAATTGTTTGAAACAACAATACCGGCCATAGACGGTAACGCCTGAGGGAGGAACGTCATACTATTACTAACAATGGCAATGTAATATGACAGTGCGGCTACAGACGGTACCGTCTATAGGCGGTCTGCCATTTTACATACATCTGAAAAGGCTTATTATAACGGACCGTCTACAGGCGCTAGCGCCTGTGGTCGGTATGTCATAATTAAGTTTGCTTTTATGTATCCTAAGGCAATAACGGCGTTAGGCGGAACCGCCTTTAGACGTATTGTCATTCCACATAGACCGGTTGATAACCTTATTGACAATACGGAAATAGGCTTACCGCCTAGAGGAGATTTGTCATGATATAGGTATTTCTGAAATTGTTATATGACACTGACGTTATAGCCATAATGTACCTACTTAGGTTTTCTTATAATACCACCTACACTAAACGGGTAAGAAAATAATAAACACAGCTAAATCAATCTTTTGTTTTAATCATCTTTAACAGTAGTCTTTAGTTTTCTTTCATTTAGATCCTTTAACTTATTTTAAATTAAGTAACATTTTTTTTAAAAGGTAAAGTTATTTAACTTTTACCTTATAAAAATACATGAAATAAAGTAAATTCCGAACTTACATTAATTTATAGAAACGAATCAGTCTTATGTTTTAATCATATTTGACAGTAATTAGTCTTTAGTTTTCTTTAATATTGAGATCCGCTAACTTAAAATAACTTTTCGTTAAAAAACAAAACTGTAGAAAATAAAGTAAATTCTAAACTTAAAATCGGATAGTTGAAGTTAAAAAATTATTGCCGATCAGAATTAGAAATATTATGACAGGTTTCAAAGCATTCTGGACAAAGTGGAGGAGATTTGGGGCACCCGCTGCATCGGTAGCTTGTCTCTCTTCTCCATTTTGGTTCCTGACTAAGGCAAACTCTACAGTTTAGAAAAGAATACTTCTTTTTGGATTTTTTTTTATGGCACGTCAATTTGACTTTACCTCGCCTGATGTTAAGCTGAAGGCAAAGTCTCATGAAAGAGGGTCACCATTGCAAACATGTTCAGTGCTACAATGGTGGCGCTCAGCTTGACGGCCTCATCAGATGCTTTTTCACGCCCCGCTTAAAGGACCCGGGTCTGTAGGAAGAAGGAAACACGTGCGCCGGCAAGGGATTCCAGGACTTAATGGTGCGGCAGAGAAAAGACTCACCGAAACGCTTGGTTTTTGATGGAATATTCTGTACCGTATGCGAGTGACATCTAAACCCTGCACGTGTTGTCCTGTGTAGGAAAGGGGAGGGTGGGATTAATTAGAAGAGCTCATCAGAACATTCACCATGGTAGAGACGGTAAAATACTGCCAGGGACGCAACATCTCTACGCATCTGCAAAGGCTCGAGGGTATTTGTGACCTCGGGACTCCCAACCCAATAATGCGGACCGCACGTCGCTTCAACCTGTCGAGAGCATCTAATAAGTACTGTGCGGAGCCATCCCAGAGATGCGAGCAGTATTCCACGTAGGAGCGAATTTGTGTCTTATAAAGAAGACGCCGCTGCTCCGGCGTGAAAAAACGTCTTACCCTGTTCAGAACTCCGAGTTTACGCGAAGCTGTTTTGATGATGCTCTCGATATAGTTCTTGGTGTTCAGTTTGCAGCGCATGTCCATACCGAGTATATTGAGGTTATCCTGTAATGGCAGTGGTGTGCTCTGAAGAGTGGGAGGAGGAAGGAAAGGAGATGTCTTTGCTGAAAACGCGCATGCCTGCGTCTTCTTGGCATTGAACTCGACCAGGTTCTCAGATCCCCATTGGGAAATGTGATTGAGGATCCGGTCAAGCCCAGTGACCAGAAGTCGCCTTTTTTCCGCTATATCAGATTGCTTATCCGTGGTAACTCCCGTGTACAGTGCTATCGTCTGCATAGCAGTGGATGTTGCCGGTGGACAGCATGTCATTGATATGCAGAAGAAAGGCGCTGTAATGCGAATTGGCCAATGACCACCGTCCATTGTCGACGTCGAGGTGCTTTGTTCAGGTTCAAGAGCTCTTCGTGGATACCTCTTCCATATGTCAACAGAGACAAGTTCTTTCCCAACAACATCATCACTAAGTTTCATTAAACTTCACTACTGTCGTCATCACCATCTGGGATATAATTTGTATCGGAGCCGAGCTCACCATCTACATCACTGTAAGGGTCGTGGTGGCTTTCGTTCAAGTCGTCTTCGACAGCAAATAGTTTAGACGCCATCTGTAAAACAATATCATGCAAGTATCCACTATAGAATCAGTTAATTCGAAGCAAAAATGTTAGGTAAATAGCATTTGAACAGTATGTTTATGTTTAGTAATTTATTACTTATACGACGGAAAAACAGTACTAATGTATAATACTATACACATATTATTCGAATTAAGTTAGGTTAATAAGTAAAATAAGCTTTATTTACCTTTTTTTTGCTGCCAAAAATGTCAAACCAAACCCAGCGAAGCAACGACCTCCCGGCGTCGCACACGCTGTGACACTAAATTATGAACGCGTTGTATCTTGTACGGTAGGTCTACGGCTGTCGACGGTGTGTACATATTGTTTTGGTACATGAGCTCTTGTATGAGTGTGTTGAAAAAGAACTCGACAAGAGTTTACTGTGTCACATACGAACGATCGAAGTCGCGTGATGTGACACTAAACCACGTGCTTCCTAGATATGTTATGGGAAAGCTACGACTATCGACGGTTTGCCAAATATAATGAAATGAAGTTCACCGCCCTTAGCCGTACTGTCACGTAGCGAGATACCGAGGTAGCGTCGACAAGCGGTCTGTCCCGGAATGTGTTAAAATATATTTGCAGTAAATGAAACAGAAAACTCACAAGAAAATGCCGAGAAGGTCACAGAAAGTCCACGGATGTCGCGCTCCTCGCTGATGCCCAGGTTCACAATGCCCAACAGTGAGGAGACGGAAGAAAACTACATCCCAGACCTGTGCATGTCGAACTACGACACGCTGCAGGTGCTGCAAGGCAAGATCTACGTGTTTGAGGAAGAGGTACTTATGGTCTATTTCCAAACAGAAAGTTAAGCAAGTGAATCGAATACATGCTCTTAGTGCTGTGATGGTTATTGAAGTGCACTCAGTAAGGTGAAAGGTGTAGTGTCCAGTTCTCTGTGATAAGCGCAATCACTAGACCTTACCGAACAACAGTCCTGTGAGATTTGTATGCCAAATAGTTAGATAATAGTAGAAAGGAAAGAAATTTTTGACATTTTTGACCATCTCTGAAACTTGTCTCGGATCTAAGCGCTTCTTCTTCTTCTGTCGAATCGAGGGCATTTTTGAGTTGCCATCGTGGTGTAGTAATTTGTTTCACGACAGCACCGCTACTCATGGAGAGGGTCCGAGCATAGGTTTCGCTCTTCGGGAAGGCTTATTACGAGTAACTCTACGTCTAAGCGCTGAAAATATTTTAGTCCTAAGCTAAATGTTGAATTCCCTTGTGAAGGTCCACTCGAGAACTTCCAAACCTAATTATAACTTCTCGTTTCCAGTGGGTATGGGTTCTTCGAGACCAACACATCGTGGAGGAAGGATACCCTCGGCTGTTCCACGACATCTTTCAAGGTCTACCTGGAGACATACTTATGATCAAGACGATCTATGAGAGACAAAATGGAAACATAGTCATTTTTTCAGGTAACTATGGAAATATCTTGTTATAGCAGTCGTGTGGTCGTGGGTTAGGGTTTGTTAGGCTGTTAGACTATGGGGTGCTCACTACCGTCTACTCCCACCTGTTCTGTTGAGTAGTTCTGTTGGCAGAACTACTGGTATTTTTTTTCCCATTAGTTCTGTGACTTATAAGACTATGTTTTATACCGGATTCGTCTAACTTTTCCCACTAGTTCTGTGCGAGTGCGCGCACGCGCGCGTGTGTGAGTGTGAGTGTGTGTGTGTGTGTGTGTGTGTGTGTGTGTGTGTGTGTGTGTGTGTGTGTGTGTATGTGTGTGTGCCGGTGGTGGAACCGATATTGATGTAGTTTTTTGTTTGAAAACTGTATTAGTCGGGAGTGTTCATTGTTATGTTTCATGAAAATCGATTCAAGCTGGCCGCCGCACAGTGCGTTGAATGTATAGGAAAGTAGGTCAAAAATCATATATCTATTTATATGTGGTAAAAATAAATTCAAATTACTTACTGAGGGTAATTTAAAACTAAGTAAATATGTAAAGCCACTGATTATTAACAGCTTGAAATATCGTTACATATAATAACCTTTTAAAAAATAAACAACGTTGCGTGGAAATAGATAATCATGATTTTTATTTTTGTCTTCATCTCAATGCACTGTGCGCCGCTACAAAATGGCGGACTACATATTTTTGTACAAGTCCCTCAGTATGGGTGTCAAATGATAGGGGTTGACAAGGAGATCAATTTAAAAAGTATAAAATAAAATTAAAAAATATTTTTTGTGTGGAGGCGTGTGTCCACACAAAAAATACCGCCAAAAAGTAAAAATCAATAATACATGCGTTGTCGAGTCCTAGGACCTTGAATCGATTCAAAAACATGTGGGAGTGTTTCACTAGTTAGAGGTCCCCCAACACGACAACGCATGTTTTAATTATTTTTTACTTTTTGGAGGTATTTTTGTGTCGGAGGGTTTTAAATTTTTAATTTAATTTTCTTTTATTTTTCTTTTCTTTTTTTTTTATTATGTACTTATTATCATTTTTTAATATGAATAACGCAAGTTCTCATTTGACAAAGATGATACTGAAGGAATAAAAAATGAGAATTAGGTAATTAAAATGATTTAAAATAGAACAGTTTTCTGGACAGAACTAATGGGAAAAAAATTACCAGTAGTTCTGCCAACAGAACTACTCAACAGAACAGGTGGGAATTGCTTTCCCATTTGTTCTGTGGACAGAACTAATGGGAAAAAAATTACCAGTAGTTCTGCCAACAGAACTACTCAACAGAACAGGTGGGAGTAGACGCTCACTACAGGGTGTATAGGCGTTGAAACTTATTTGAATATAAACCATAATTTATCTATATCTCCAAATTTCAGAACGTACTTTCTGGGAGTTCAACCCATCCTTCCACTTCATTAGATCAGGGTCCATATCAGAATATGGAATACCAGAAGATGTCTCCGAGCTCGTGACCGTATTCCTGTCCAACTATAACAATAAAACGTACCTGATAGAAGAGGAGAGGTTTTGGAGGTTCGACGAGAGTACCATGACGATGGACCAAGGGTATCCGAAGGACATGACTGCGTGGAGAAACGTACCATACCCTGTGAATGCTGCTATTATATGGGAAGGAGGTAAGCTTTAAGAAGCAAAATAGCGACCGAAGTTTTTCACTTATTTGGTGGTAAGGGTGCAATCATTCATTCGGTCCACATTTTATCCAATTTAAAATTCGTATAATTAAAAAAAATACATGCCATGCTTCCCATAGTTATGATCATCGTTGTATTCTCTTGGATTTTGCGACAGCGTTCGAGTCTCAATACCACACTGTTTAAAAATTCAACTTTCCAGATAATTCTTTTGTTTTGTATTTAATATATTCGATTACAGAAAGTAAAAAATTAAATTAATAAAATCATCAGTGGTGTACCTGTAAATTTTAGTGTGCCACAGGGAAGTGAACTTGACCCTAGCCTCTTCTACCTAGCTTAATTTTAATATAGGTATCTAAGCTCCAGTGAACTATATGTGTACCTACCTAATGATGAGTTATATCCATAGATATTATTATTGCTAGCGTGAATAGACACGTTACCGAATTTAATATGTCAGTGGCAATGAGTGTAGAAACAATGACGTCACTATATCTATTTAGGTCAAAGTTGATAATGGTTTATAAAAAATCATTTCACGGTTCGTATATTCTATCACTTTCAAACGCATAGGTTTTATGTAAATATACGTATATCACTTGCACATTTTTTTCTTCTAAGGTTAACTCTGGTTATTTCTATTTCAGATACGTTCTTCTTCCAAGGCCCTCGTTACTGGCGGTTCGACAACGAGCTGATCCAAGCTCACCGCTACTACCCGCTGCCTACGGCCCAGATCTGGTTCCGATGCGAAGAGACACCGGAAATGAACCTTTACGTCACTAATGATGGGCCGTGAATAATGTCTGCGACCTAAGTTGTATATAAAAAAATAAAAAAATAAAATGTGTAATATTAGAACTAAACCCTTCCGGACCTGTGGTACCTCTGGGAAGTATCATCAGCACAAAATACCGATTTGTTATTTATTAATATTAAGTGAAATGATTTTACACACTATTATTTATATTTAACAAAATTATAGATTTTTAAAATCAAAATAAGTCCGAATCCACGTACCCGTAACACTCCCAGAGGTATCATCCAGGGGTGCCACGGGTCTGGAAGGAAGTGCTGTTATATTTTTACTTAGAACTGTCGTGGTATTGAAGTAAGAAAGAAAATTTTTGTAGGATGAATTCCTAGTTTTGATCCTTAAGTTGAAGAATTTGTTCGATTAAACGCACTAATGTCAGGAACTACTTATTCTATTTCAAAAAGTATTTTTGAGTTAAATAGTTCGTTTATTGCGAACGGCTATGTGTCATCACGCTTCTACCAAAAAGCGGAGTAGTAAGCATAAATTAGCAGATTCCCAATTATCTGAAAACTAAAAAAATACGGTGATATTTATAGATTACAGGAAAACAATCCTGTAATCTATAAATATCACCGTATTTTTTACCCGACTGCGCGACGCAAAGGAGGGTATTGTGTTTATCAGTCTATGTATGTATGTATGTATGTATGTTTGTATCTATGTGGCGTTCTAGAGGCTAAACGCATAGGCCGATTTTGATGATTCTTACGTCAATCGATTCGTCTTAACCTTGCGAGTGTCACTATACTTTGTCTAATATAGGATGATAATTTTGACAGTTCTAAGTAGGGAACCCCATACAGTGTAATCGTAAATGAATATATTCGATGTTCGATTATCGTTTCCATAGAATATGTAATCGATCGGTACAAAAACTTGAAATCATTTATTTTTTATTATTGTGGGTAATTAGGGAAATATAATGTTATAAATATTTGTATAATTAAGATGACACTACAGCGAAGAGGTGCACCGCATCATTACCTAACCGCACTGTACCTACAGCAAATATAGAAGGATAATTTGCTAGAATTACAGATATTTATGGTATAATATTTATGTTTAGTATTAAACTAAGCTATTTATATTATAAAAAATTAAGTAGATAAGTACTTAATCATTTTAATAAATTAACATAAGTTCGATTTTTTCGATTCGTTTGTCTATAGTCAATTATGCTGTATTCTTGCAAGACGCTTCACTACGATAAGTGGGCGGTACTTGTCTATGAATTATGATAATTGTAGTAGTATAGATTTGTAAATAAAAAATACGTTACTTCATAGACGTGAACTGTCAAAATTATCATCCTAAATTAGACAGAGTATAAAGACATGACAGTAATCAAAATTCACCACAGCGACAACCAGACGCCATATTGTCAAAATGAAAAAAACAAAAGTCGATGAACTATGTCAACTATCATTGAATAGGTATTTTAAAATCATCTTTAGGTTTCTTTTACCATTTTTCATTTTAAATAATAGTTTAGGATATATAACGATTTAAAGTTGTTTAACAAAGCATTCATTCTCGCTAATTTAGGATATTTTTCTTACTTATTGATTTAAGTTTATATTTTAAGTATAAACGATATACAAACAAAAATATTTTTGATAGAAAAATTACTTTTGAATGAATCCTAACTAAAAAGTATAAAATAAAAAATATAATTTAAAGAAAAACAAAAAACCCGACTGCGTAAAAAAAGAAAGAAACAAGCCCAGTAGTTTAAAATTCATACGATACTCACAGTCGGGGCCCATTAAAATTTTTCGAACCAATCTTCCCAAGGGGCAAGTATCGTATGAATTTTAAACTACTGGGCTTGTTTCTTTCTTTTTTTACGCAGTCGGGTTTTTTGTTTTTCTTTAAATTATTTTTTTTATTTAGTTATTTACCAAGAAACTAACAATATACAAATTTTGATAATTAGCTACAAAAATATAGATATTATATACATTTTATCCTGTAATTTGTACATAATGTAGTCAAAGTGGTTCTGCTGTGGAGCACAACACGATTGTTTATAGATTATTGCAACAGTGCCTCGAAATAACATGGGCGAAACCGGGGATGGCTAGTTGCAGAAAAATAATAAAAAAGCTATTTCATTAAAAATATATCACTTTATTAGAGTTCAAAATGACAAAATAAAAATACACAGATGTAACAAAAAACCGTTTAGCCGAATTCGTCCGGAATGTTGCCATAACAATAATACTGTATTTTACCACTTTATTTTACCATTGTAACATTAATATTTTAACTCACATTTACACATATTTTGAAACAACAATTCGTAGTTTTTTTTTAAGAATTTGTACTATTTGAAATTAAAAAAGTAGCTTGAAGCCTAGAAAGTTGTTCATTTTAGACATCGTATGTCTTATCACAGGTACAATAACAAACAAAATATCGTGATATAGGTACCATGTAAAACCTGATTTTAAACTTCATCTTACAAGATTTAACAAATGTGGTAAATTAATAATAACAAATTTCAACAATGATGTATTAAATTACACTCTGTGACAATGTTAAATGCTAAATTGTTAATGTTTTAGAGTATCTTGTGTAACGTGCAGTTTATTATAACTAGATGTCTTTACTAATAAAAATCACTTGTAGTTTTAATGCAAAGAAATACAATGATTATTAAAAAATACGCCTGAGTAATATAATATTTAGAATATTGTGCTACAATAATGAACTTTACACAATAAGAGCAACGGGAAATCAAATATCCATTGCTCCTAACAAAATATCAACCCAATCGGAGCAACAGGAAAATATTTCTCGTTGCTCCTACACACCGCTTATACAATCAAAGCAATGGGAATATCCCAAATTGCTGTAATTCATCTCATCTAGTCAATAACAAACCGCCTAACGAATTATTTGTAAATTATCAATGTAAGTACAACGATTGCATACCGGTCTGTCGACCATCGACTAAACATCAAGATTATCGAAACAGGTTTTTTAAAAATTACTACAAAAAGCTATCACTGGAAAAATAATATCATTTTCTAACTGATGCTATAATGTATTCTTCTCTTCGAACATAATTTTTTTATACCTTAGTGGTATGCCTAGGTGGCATTTAGGTATTAGGTTTATTAGGTAGGTAGGTAGGTAGGTATAACTAGGTCGCAGATAAACACACGGCCTATCTGACAGGAAGCGGTTATCGTGGTCTATGGAGGTGTGCAACGCTAGGAGCTAAAAAATTACTGAAAAATAATTGTAACCAATCCATAGCTAATATCGGACATTTTTTGTAGCGGGTTTTTTATATTTGAAATACGGCATTTTAGCGTTTGTAGACATTTTTTTCTTGGATGGCAACTTATCAACCCCATATTTTTTTGTAGACTTATTTTCGTGTCTACGTAAACTATAGTGATGAATTATAAATTTTATATAAAAACCCTTAAAACCCGATTACATTGCCACCTCTAATATTTGTTGTGTGAGTATAAGTGGACAAACGGACGGATGAAAGTTTCCACAATCTTTTTTTATACAAAAAAATTATTGACAATAATGAACGCAAATTAATTTTCGGCTGTTTTTGGGGACTGCCAATTTAAGTGAAAAGTAACTTGTGAATTGTGTTGTCATGACGTCTAAGTAGGTAGTAACGCGTTTGGTGACAATGAAGGGACTTCCATGATTTTTGTTTATCGAACCGATTAAATTTGGTGCAAAAGGCGGAAAAACTCAAGGTCAAAGCGTTAAATGCGACCAGGATATGAACGCAAGATTACAAATGGATCCAATTTGCTGCTAGGAAGTTATGAAACTACATTTCAGCAAAACTATTCACATAGAAGGTTTGCATATACCAAAAAATTCCTGTTTCGAAGAAAAGATACATGCCAGCGATCAGTAGTTAGTCGAGTGCGTACAAGAGACGGTCGCGGTAGTGCCGGGCGCCTAGCTGCAGCAGGACGCGGGGTTGGGGTCCTTGCCGGAGCGCTTGGTGATGTTGAGGCGGGTGAACTCCTCCGCGACCGTGGGGTGGATGCCCACCGTGTTGATCAGCTGCTCCATCGTGATGCCGCATCTGGGGAGAGATGGAGATTGCACTTATGTGTAAGTGGCATATTTGGGTCTGGGTGTGTGCCATGCCCCGGGTACATCACCTACCAGACTAACTACAGAACTCCGCTTCGCGTCACGGAAAATATCTAACTATAACTTAGACTAGAGAGCAGACTCCAAGAATGACACCTAATAAGTAACCCAGCGTCATCTAGCGGCACCAAGCTGAACTACTTCGAAACGAGAACTACCGATCCTGCATCGCGAAAGTGAATTTGGTTCTATCGTAACATAAATTCCAAGCCATCCTACGGTTGCCTTGAAGAAATCACGTTAAGCGATAAGGCCTCCTCGAAGTCCTCGAATCCTCGAAGGGGTAGTTAGAGATGTATTAAGCAGTAAGCACCCACATTTCGCCAACTATGATTTTCGGTCCCACGTATTAGGGGGCTAGATTATTACCGCCAATCGGGCACTTTGTAAAAAATTGAATATGCTGAAAGTAAATTCCTAACCGAAAATGTTGCAGCTAAATAATTTTCTTTTGATATATCAATAACTTCTGTTAATTGTAAATGGTGTATGTCGCCGTCATCTCGTCTGATTGAAGGGTCCTTTCGTATCGGAGGAACATCTTATACCGTATGAAAGGTGCATGAAGTGCTAACTCACTTGATGGCGGCGGCGAAGCCCTGTATGACCTCCCCGGCGTGCGGCCCCACGAAGTGCAGGCCGAGGATCTTCTGCGGCGCGTCGCGCAGCGCCACCGCCTTCAGGTAGCAGTTCTTGATGTTGCGCTGCGGGATGAAGAACTCCGTCGGCTTGTAGTACGCGTGGTAGATCTCCAAGTTGTCCGCGCCGAACCTACCACAGTACAAACAATCTATATATATAAAAATGAAACCCATTTTCCGTTGTCACGACATAACATGAAAACGGCTTGACCGATTTGGCTAATTTTGGTCTTGAATTATTCGTGGAAGTCCAGACAAGGTTTAAAAGGTAAACAAAGAGCAGCGGGAACGGGATCAGAAGTCCACGCGGGCGGAGCCGCGGGCAACAGCTAGTTTCTTATAAAAATGGAGCTCGAAATTATTGTGGTGCTTATTAGTTAACGTTTGCAAAACAATAGGAATATTGACTCCTGTCTTTTACTCTCGAAAAATGATCAATTTACATTAATATAAAGCACTGCCAAAGACAAATATAACTACGACCAATAGTAACTGAATTTTTTGAAGTCGCCCGAACACGCTTTATACACAGTCGAAATACGCAGGTGAATTGTCTGTCGAGCGTAGCATGAATACATGTATAGAGCATTTATCTATGTAATGTGAAATTAAATAACGAATCTAGTTACTTTTGACTCCGTTTAATTGTTTTTATTTGGACCTACTTTGAAGTAAAGTTTTAGTTTAGTTAAGCTAAATAATATTTTCAGTACAAAGACTAAGTAGTTTTGGGAAGAATCGGAAGACCTTGTCATATTGAATATTGTATTCAAAGAACAACTCCAGTTCCCACTTTTTTGGTTTTTATGCCCTCTCGCCTCACTTACCACCTCTGATCTATGGTAAGTGTGCCTTAGTAGGCTTTTTGGAATAGGTACATTTTAAATGTGAAACTTCTAGAAAATATCAGTTTGAAGGGGAAGAAACCCCTTCCAATCTCAGTGCCCTTTTTCAACTTCTAATACCCAGATTGCGCAAACGCATACAAGAGTTCGAGAAACGTATGGATAGCGGCGTGAATAAAAGATAAAGGTAGGCCTTGAGAGTCGACAAATGAGTCAGTTGTGTGATAAAATATCAGTATAGGAATAAGTATTACATGACACTGATAATGTCACTAGTGATGTGTTCACTATGTCGGTCACGCACTCGTATTTAATAGTAAGATAAGTGGTTTGGTATTATTTAATCGTTTTTAAAATGCGTAACTAATCAGTAAACCAATCATTTAATAGCGCTAGTGTGTTTGTCTTTGGGACAATCATCAGATAGTCTAAGTAGCTCTAGAGTTTACACTCGATCTGGTAAGAACAAGATCGAGTTGGACTATTGTCATAAAGCAAAAATGTCCAATTACTAATAAAGTAAAAAATAAAAATGTCTAATACGATAATGTACAGAAATAAAAAATGTCCAATAAGAATAATGGCCAAAAATAAAATGTCCAATATCAATAACGCACAAAAATAAAAATAAATATTCCTATTCGAATTCCTTCTGCTCTTGTCCCAATTATTCCGGGTCGGCGCAACTGCCATGTTGCAAAATCAGTTTTTACTGAAGCTTTTCGGATTCTATCATTTTTAACGTTATTATTTTGGATATTTAATTTTTTTGATATTTTAATACTAACCCGACTGAGTTAGTGCGGCTTCAGGAACCATGTTAGTCACTATACTCGTAAAATATCACGTAACTGTACGCAGCATAATAAGCGGAATCTACTGTACATATCTAGGTATATATATAAAAATGAATTGCTGTTCGTAAGTCTCGCTAAAACTCGAGAACGGCTGGACCGATTTGGCAAATTTTTGTCTTGAACTATTCGTGGAAGTCCAGACAAGGTTTAAAAGGTGAACAAATATGAAAATGCTAGGAATGGAGCAGCGGGAACGGAATCAGAAGTCCACGCGGAGCCGCGAGCAACAGCTAGTAAATTAATAAAAGAAAACCAAATAGCCACTGTACCCCTCCTTCCCCTTCACTTCCTAGCCTCCTCACCCCTTCCCAGCTCTCCCCCTTTCCCTTCAGGGTGGGCAGCGCGTGTGTGACACCCTTAGTGTTGCACACGTTCATTGGCCACGGTGACCGCTTTCCATCAGGTGGGCCGTGTGCTTGTCTGCCATCTACGTAGTATAAAAAAAAGCCAAAATAAAAAATTGGAAACTCACCGCTGGGTGGCGACCTCCTCGCTGAGCCCCACGCAGCCGTACTCGAGCGGCGTGAACACGGTGGTGGCGACGTTGTCGTAGTCCATGTGCTGCGCGCCCGCGCCCAGCATGCGGCGCGCCAGCAGGCGGCCCGCGTGGATGGCCACGGGCGTGAGCTCGGGCCGCGCCTCCAGCACGTCGCCCACCGCGAAGATGTGCGCCACGTTGGTCTGCTCCGTCGCCGCTAGGATCTTACCGCTGGGCGTTACGCACTGGAAAGTTATCAACATTGTTTTTACTTATACAACTTAGGGTCGCGGATAAGCACGCGGCCCACCTGATGCTAAGTGGTTACCGTGGCCTATGGGCGAGTCTAACACCAGAGGAATAACACTCGTGCCGCAGAACAGAGACATTCTGTATCGTCAGCGCAAAAGATGTAGGATAAGCCTTTGGTTTTCTCACTGACAACACAAAACCTCTCTAGTGAGCTCTGGCTACCCTACTCACCACCGAAAACACAACACAAGGTTATTAAACGGCGATATTCTGTAGGGTGGAGGTACTTCCCCATTCGGACTGCTCGATTGGGACGGATATACCGTCGTGTCCTACCTCCTTTGTAGTCAGTCTGGTTGGACTTTTGAGTGCTCCGACTACCCGTAACGACTGCCATAGATGTTCGTATGGCAACCGGGACCGACGGCTTAACGTGCTCTCCGAGGCACGACCAGACCAGAGCAACCAGCCATATTCATGCATACAACTATTTGCCCCCCGTGTCAGTCGCGTGCACTACCACCACGCCCAGGAAGCTGTCACAGATACTTCGATCAGTATTATTAAAATATACTTGGGCCGAATTATACGTTAGGCAAAGTAGACAACTGTCTAGGGGCCCGAATTGACAGAGAATCAGAACCGTGCAGTGCGGCCGTGAGGTGAAATAAAT
Organism: Pelosia muscerda; assembly: GCA_963691645.1. Lineage (NCBI taxonomy): Eukaryota > Metazoa > Arthropoda > Insecta > Lepidoptera > Erebidae > Pelosia > Pelosia muscerda. Next base: position 2,081,917 of record OY829102.1, read on the forward strand.
CATGTTTACATTGACTGTCAACTTTCATACGAAAATTAACTATAGTCTGGCAAGCTCGTTCGTGACACTCCCATGGTCTACGCGCGCGGGGGACGAAGGACAGCGGGAGGAGTAAGAGACGAGCGCGGGGTGGGGGCTGGCTCTCAGAGCCGTCATTCAGTTGCGCGTCGTCGCTGTTGACGTCTATGTCATCGATAATTACGTCCCCCACCACCCGCGCGGACCATGGGGGTGTCACCAACGAATTTGTCATGCTATAGCCATAACACAAATAGCCAGAAAATTGGTTGTTGCTAGAGAAAAGTTGGCCTTAAAGTCAAACAAGTATTGCAGTAAGTACTCACATTGACGCCAGCCGCCTCCAAGTTGAGTTGCTTGGTGAGCGCGTACCGGCCCGTCGCTATCAGAACTGTGTCGAACACATCCTCTACCCTGCGAGAAACCAGTCATAAAACAGTTTAGCCATAAAGTAAATATTAAAAAATATGAAAAAAAAAACTTATTCCACTTATTTTGAGATTTTCACTTGAAATATTTTGTTTTCTTCTCGGTAGACGGCTGTAGATATTTCAAACTCTACTTACTGTTCCTGTGTCTCATTGTTCTGCCAACGCGCTTTCAGCTTGCCATTGTCCAACTTCTCCACAGACAGAGGAACACACTGGTGACAGAACTTGACACCTCTCTCCTCCATCTCGTTGGTGACCATGCGCGCCATCTGTTGGTCGAACCCACGCAGCGGCACGGAGCGTACCAGCACCGTGGCGGGGTAACCCATTGCGTTTAAGAAACCGGCGCATTCTAGACCAATATCTGTTCATAGTTAAGGTTCTTATTTTGATTTTTAGTTTAGTGCCATCTAGCGACAGCAAAAAGAAATATTCAGAAACTGCTCAACCTGCATCGCGCTATTGATGATTGCGCATAGTACTTTTTTTAAGTTTGATAATAATGACCCCAACATAAGCCGTTGGACCGTGGTCCTAGGCGTTATTTACAATACAATTTATTAGTGGGCAGTTTAGTCAGCCTGACTGACTTAACTGCATGGAAAAGGGCATGCATGAAAAGTACATTAGATGAAGTACGGGAAGTGTGTAAGAATATAGTTGAAGAAATAAGGGTGTTAAAACTTCTCTTCTTATCTGTTCTCATATAACAGTGTATTTAAAAAAAGGATACATCCTGCACCAATCACCAACGTCTTCCCTGGCTGGTGTCCTAAACTGAAGATATCATCACTGCTGATGCAATACTCCACAGCCCCGGGAATATCGGGATAGTGAGGCCTGCCTCCGACTGCGATGACGACATTCTTAGCCGTCAACTCCTTCTTTGACCCATTCTTTAACGTAGCAATAATCGTGTGAGGGTCTTTAAACTCCCCTAAACCGTTGATATAGTCAATTTTCTTATCTCTAAGGTCCACTCTGGTGACCCAGTTGACGGACTTAATGTGGTTCTGCACTGACTCTGTGAGCGCCGGCCAGCTTATTTTAACATCAGCTACTGATGGTACTTGCCAGCCGTAAGCGGTAGCTTCCTGCAACGCGCGTTCACAATATAAAATATGCATGAAGAGATTATTGAAAATATTTGTGAAATAAAATATAGCGTTAGGTCACAAAATTTTATTGGGTAATCAACATTTCAGTCGCTTTGTTTTTCATTATTTACATTTATCTGTAAAAAGGGGTGAATTAACATCAGGGGGTGAATAGAAACAATGGACTGATCCATTTTGTAGTTAATGCCATCAATCAACAGTATATTATAATCTAAAAAAAATACCAAACAAATCGTTTTTGTTGTGTGTAGAATTAGCGAAAGTGGCTCGTATTATGATATTGTGCTTCAATGTGCAGTATTATCAAATATTTTACCGGGATGAAAGTTTATGAAAAAGATATTTAATAATTTAAGTATTTATGTTCAACCCTAGACTTATATTCACCCTTTTTAACGGTAAGTACAATCGGCTGTGTCTACAGTGACCTTAGCACAAAAAAAAACAATCTAATTCTGTTGTCTCGATACCTTTACATTACGAATTCGATAGCTTTTCGCGCTAAGGGCACAGAATACGAACTAAGAGAAGAGGAGTCGATAGGTCAATTTGCGTGTTACTTTTTAAATTAGCAATGGCATAGCATTTTGTGCTATCCGAGGTGACAAAAGTAGCATTCGTGGTGAAATATCGACAGACTCCCCAATGTTTAGAATATAAACATTTGCAATGAAAGTAGCTAAACAAAACATTTAATCATTCTTCACACTAATTAGTAATTTGGCTCTTCGGACATTTAGAAGACTTGGATTATTTCTGGTTTAGGTACCCGAATTTTGAGGACACCTTTCAAGTTAGTGTTAGTAGAATTATTGTGTTCTTTCCACGCCATAGCTACATGTAGCGCCAGAATATCTAGCTAGAGTCTAAAGATCCTGACTCTACGTAAGAAATCTGCGTATTCGGACTTCCAAAGAGTGCGACCCAGTAGATTAGATTATTTATTACATTAAAGCGTAAGTATACGAGTCACAGGACGCATATTTGCCTAGCCAATTAATTATTATAAAGTTATCGATATGAATCTCAATTGCCAATAACACTCTCGTGTCAACAAATAAACGTTGCCATTGCTGGAAAAATGAAACCAGGTAAGTATTCTTCAAATCATAATTCATAATTATTAGCTTGGTCAAAAAAAAATATTTGTATACCTAATCAAAAAATCTTCGAACAATGACGTTTTGAACATGTTAGTCTACAATCTTTTTCTAAGTAAACGTTAAGCTCTGGAGAGCACGAGCCCGTCAGTGTACCCTTTGGACCCGCCGGAGTCTTTTTCTGACATGACCTTCCCTGGACCTCGTCCTTAAAGATTCCGGGAACAAACTGATCGAAGCAGGATTAACCATTCTAGGAGTTTCTGAGATGGTGTTGTCTTCAAAATAGTTTACAGACAAACGTATATTTATTCTACAACATTTTCCTATTTAGGTGTACTATCAAAGTCATTATCATTAGTATTAAAACGGGATATTCAGCATGTATTGTCATGAGCCTCTCATTGTCGACACGCATAACAATTAACTGTACTAAACAAGTATTATTACTATTACCTAATGGGCTATGAATCAATCATATGACACGACTATAAATATAAGGTCTATTCGCAACCGTCCTTAAAACTATCGATCGACTGACATACCACCTAGCAGTTAAGTCATTGCAAACTACCTTGACCCGAGTCCAGCAGTAAACAAGCATTGGCTATTAAATGTACCCACGAAACCTAGTGGTTTCCGTAAACGTTAGTAACACCAGCGAAGATGACTCATCCGTTTCCTAGTTTTATTTTATTATGGTAAAACTTTGTGCATTTAATCCCTGTATTTGCATCACAATTTGCATTCAGGGTTTCTAGAAAAAGTGATATCATATTGAACCGTTTTCTTTCATTTGTTATCAATGGATTGCTTGACATTGCGGTAATTTTAATAATAAAAATATGTGAAATAGAATATTTCGAGTCATAAAGATTCAAATTTCATTGAATTTTTGTAGTCATAATACTCTCCAAGACGTTAATTGGTTGTGCGTCTAAGCACGTAATTAATTCCCTTGCAATTTACACCGCATAGCAAGGAATCGAGTCAATTTTTTTTCCAATTTTTTTTAGCAGAAATTTATTTTCGGAATATCCATTTGTTACAAAGTGCCCGACTGGCGGCAATAGGCTCGCCCCTTATTACGTGGGACCGATAATCATGGTTGGCGAAATGTGGGTTTATTTAATACACCTGTGCTTACCCCTTCAGGGATTACGGGCGTGAGCATATGTATGTATATATGTTACAGATTCATATTAATCGCCAGCCGCCAGCGGAATCGATATGCAATTCCGCTGGCATTTTCGCACAAAAGAAGCACTTAGCCCTAGTTACAAAATTTGAAGTAGGAAGGAACACTATGAAGCCAGTGAGCCAATATCGAATGAAGCGAATTAATATTATATGTGTACAATGAAGAAGAAGGCAAACGGAAGGTAGGACGCCCCCTAGCTAGATGGACTGATGACCTGAAAAAGGCGGCTGGGACAGACTGGATGCGGAGGATAGGGAGCAGTGGCGCACATAGGGAGACGCCTGTGTCCAGCAGTGGACTGCGATAGGCTGATTGATGATGATGTACAATGACTCAAACAAGCATTGAATGTATTAGAAACTGTATATCATCAAAACAAGTGATAAGTTGCAAGGAAGTAACCTATTTATTTACAATGTATTCAAATGTAAAAAGTTGTTTTCAGTCTAGGCACGAGCGTGTGACATAATCTTGTTACCTACTTTCGAAACGTTAAATAAAGATGAATTTGTTTACCTGTTCTCAGAAAATTACTCTACTTAATTTTTTTTTTATTTTGCCCGCACGGGTACCAAAACTAGTGGATAATGTCTGATTCGAACCGACTAAAACGCACGCCGCCTATGGGTCTTTAGTTGCCGGAGGTGAGACAGTAACTAGACTGGGCTTGGAGCAAAAGCGAATTTTCAATACCATTTCAAGTAAACAGTGAGGTATGAAATATTGATTGCAAAAACGTGTGCAAACGGTATTTTGCCCGTCCTAACCAAGTAAGGCTACAATCGATCATGAATATTTTTATATCATAAGGTATAATCTAAAAGCAATTCCTATAACAAAAAACCTTGACACTATTATACCACTTTTTTTTAAATTATAGGGTTCTTTCTGCCTAGTTCAATATTGCTAATTGAAGTACTGTATAGGGAGGTATAGGGGAGGTTTAGTCGTACGAAGTTCAAGGACTAATATAATATGAATACCAATTTTATTTATGGGTACTATCGCCAATCTAGTAATCTACATTAGCTAAAGTTAACTTAAAAGGGTATCTATCGTAATTACCCAAAACTCACTACCGAGTAAGAAATTTTAGAAGGAATTTATAATTTCAATTCACGAAATATCGATAGAGATGTCTATGCTATCCATGTAGTAATGTGACTACTTCACAGGAGGTGCGGGTTCGATTCCAGCTCATTGCAAGTATTTATGTGCATGAATATGAATATTTGCATTGTGCTCATGTGTATAATATGTATGTATTGACAAAAAAAACGTATCTAAGTATGTTTATCCGCATTTTAGTACCCATAACACAAGCTAGTTAAGCTATGTTATACATGGGCCTGAGTGGCGTTTTCCTGGATTTTATTTAATTTTTTTTTACTTTTTTAAATTATTCTATTTGAATTATTCATTTATTCAAGTGAAAGTTAAGGTAAGATTTACTTTACTAACAAACTAGAATATAATGGAATCGACGAACATTTTTAGAAAAATAATTCAATGCGGTTTTTTTGCGGTGCTTGATTGCAATCGGTTAAATAGGACCAGAGTTTTTTTTTTTATTTATTGCACGTCAATTTGACTTCACCTCGCCTGATGTTAAGCTGAAGGCAAAGTCTCATGAAAGAGGGTCACCATTCCAAACACGTTCAGTGCTACAATGGTGGCGCTCAGCTCAGCAGTTATGATTAGTAATATAGAATTGAAGTTGCACAGATGGCGCTTAGGTCGCGATAACAGACAGCCACGCGAGCGGAGTCGCGGGCATAGGCTAGTGTAATTATATAATAGTAGAGGCAATCTCAAAAGGTACCTCTTCAAGTGGTTTATAACCCCATCTGCGAGAGGTAATAATACAATTCCTACACGAGAACAATAGTTAGATAAAGAATAAAGATACTATTTGCGCACTAAACATACAAGAATAATTTTCTGATAGTGACTGGCACAATACATCGTTATCACTAACATCTCTCATTCTAAAGTTAAAAATACTTAATTTAAACTATTTTTGAGTTTAGATACTATACTCCATTTTAAAAGTCTATACCTTAGTACTCCAAGTTTACCTTTATTTAAGTATAGTTTAGATACTTTACTTAAATAAAGGTAAACAATCTTGTGGCAACTTTTTTATAAAAACACACGTTAAACAAATAAACTAGGCTAACTAACTGACTAATTCGTGTAGTCTGTGTGACCAGTCGCCATTGATCATTGTATCCAAATCATTTATGATGTGGCCTGCGCCCGCGCCGGTATTTAAATAAAATTTGCTCTACATTTTGCAAATTAATTCACTCTATATGTGCACATACCTTTCTTTGACTTTTATATATGACTAGCTTTTGCCCATGACTTTTACCGAGTATCCAGAACAGAATGCCAAATGATTACAATATGTCGTGTCGGCAGCACAAGTTTGACGCCCCTGGCGTTCGAAACGTCCATAGGCCACGGTAATCAAATGGGGCCTAGTCAAAATGCATTTGTCCCGAATCTACATTCGTCATCGCTCTTAAAATGTATGGGAGTGACATTTGTTGTCGGAATCGAATCACATGACATTCCGATGAATTTAGATTCGGAACGAATGCATTTTGGCTAGGCCCCATGGGCCGTGTTCGTCTGCCTCCTAAGCGGTATAAAAAACCCTCTTTGCGTTTCATAATATTAGCTAACTTGCATAATGTTATTTATATCTATTATGAGCTAGTCGGAAAACTATGTGGATTATCCTTGTGAGGCACGGGAAGGAAATAAACTAGTACCGATATGATATGAACTCTTTTGTATTTCCAGCGCTTTCCTACCTGCCCCCGCTTTAGCACACCGCGACCGAGAATCTTGTAGGGTATTAGACGCTGTCTGTTGGCACCGATGCAATAGAATGAAGTAACATTTTTTTATGAAACTGACTGATGCCCACGCCACGTTGAATTCTGGACCTCGATTCTACTAATTTTTACACATTGTCAAACCATTCAACTGAAACACTGAAAACTAGCAAAAAAAGTCTAAAATGCTAAGACATTGTTTGAAATCTCAGACCATTAGTAACATTCGGAACATTTGAAAAAATATTTAGCCGAATCGGTAGAGTAGTTCTCGAGGTAGCGCTTAGAAAAACCTTTTTAAATTATTATTAGTTATTGTACCAAATGTATAATACGTAGTTGTTACAAGAACGAACCCCACTTCAAAACTTACGACGACTAATTTATCAAGATTAATTTATCAGAAAATCAATTGAAATAGTAATTTAATGATTTTCAATTGTTTTATCTAATCCACCAAAAAGCCGATTGATTCTGCGGATAATACATAAAGTAACTGTACCGAGGGGCAATTCAAAATGTAGCCTCGGTGGAATCATTTCAGTCGAGATTGAAATTAGAACGAGAATTAAATGTCAAAAACGGTATTCCAAATATACATTATTTCTGTTCAAAGCGTAATAAGGAGTTGGAAAGAAGAAAACCTCTTTGCATTAAAAATACACAAGGCATCAGGCCTTATCGGTATTTTTTATGCAAAGAGGTTGGTGGCGCGTGGCGTGCGGGGCAGCGCGTCACCATCATTCAAGTAGTTTTCTTTTCTTTTTAATTGTATTTAAAAGAGACTAGTAATCGATATATTACTTTAATTGCTAAGTTTCGCGGTCAGCAAAGCGAGATAATAAAAAAATTGCGCTGGCTTATGGTCTAACAGATCTAAATATTTATAATGCACTGGGATGGATTGGGAATCCTTTTTCCGCACCTAGCCTCCCTTTTTGGGCCAGTGCACTGGGAAGAGAAACTGCTATTTTATCCGTCCAGATATCGCAAAGTTGACTATGATTAGTCAAATCTGAAAATGTTGTCATATCTCCTAAAGAAGGATGGACATTTCGAACTTCAGATCCGCAACAAAATGACAGACCATTAGCAAAATGACAGTACTGACACCAAACTCGATGCTGGCGACATCTACGTCGAGCGTTGAGTTCCTATCCCCATTGATCCATTATTATGTTGATAAAAAAATCTGGTATTCGTGAATTTAATGAGAATGAAAATTAATAATACAATATTACTATGTATGAGCATTATCAAAAATTCAATTAATGTAGATAAAATCTTGAACCTACACACTGCTTCTAATCTACATAGATATACCAGGTGCAAAAATGCTGTCTCTGTCTACCCCAGTGGGAAGAAGCATGACTTATGTATCTATTAATTTCTCTACATATCAATAACTATGACAAATTACTGGTTTTATTACTACACTCTAATGACCAAACCAATTCAATACCAATTACATTCTTGATACATACTATCATGAGTCGTTAGTTAAATTATTAAAACTACTGAGAATTCCGTAATCAAACTGCAATATAGTTATATATAAAAATGGTGTAACCAAGAATAATCCAAGTGTCTTTAGCCTTAGTTCAAGAAGGAAGTAGGATGCAAGGTATTGGTAGGAGCCACATCACTTACCATCTACAAAAAATATAAACACTGATGTATTATTGAAAAAATGATTAGAATATCACATTTATTCTTAGCATTTGTAATGTTAAATACTTTCATTGCCTGCAAAGTCAACGGATGCAATAATCTTATATTGGAATCAGGTAGATATGACACAATACTATCACAATATCAAAAGTGTACCTTGTTGTATAACAAACGTCATAACTCATTATCGTTAGCACTCACTGATTAGTGCATGTCCTGTTACTAATTTTGAGTGACCGTTTTTAAACACTAGTGCCATATCTACATCTTTATAATATGAGATCATTGGATATACAAATGTAATATTTTTATAGGATAAATTTAAACAACTTACGTGAATGCTTTCTCCAAGTAAGGCAGCTTGATGCATCAATTTCTTGGGTATACAGCCTACATTGACACAGGTTCCACCAAGCCCCCACTTGGTGCCCTGTGGTGAAGGTGTCACGTAGTCAAGCACTGCTACACGCGCACCCAAGTTCACTGCTTCTTTCGCACACGCGAGCCCACCGGACCCACCACCAATGACCGCAAGGTCATAGTCGAAATTTCCATCTAAAAGGTGAATCACCAACCCATCAGTGTGTGTGTGATTTATGTAAATGTGTGTGTTGGAATGGAAAGCATTTTTGATACTTTTTAGTAGCAATTGGTTGCAGATCTTACTTTTTAAATTTAGTATTAATTTTTTAGCTTGAACAAGGTTTATTGTTAGAATTTTAGTTTTTTTTATGTACTCAAATAATTATTATAATTCAATTGCATTTATACACTTTATGTAAGGATATAATTTCCATTACAAGTTTGGTAAATGTACTATCTAACCCACTTATGTAACAAACAAAAAATCTTTGAGCTGCATAGGCCTAAAATTTACATATAAATGCCCTGACATTGAAGGGTTAACGAGGACACTTCCACCATTTGAACATAACTGCAACCTCTGGTAAGCATACCCTTCTAAAATTATTATCTGATCATCCTCTATCTATCATGAACTCAGTTTGTTAGCCTATCAGGCTAACAAACTGAGGGTGATTTTCCTCAGACAATATTTTTACAATTGAAAAATGATAATACTGTTTAAGACCCACTAGAGTCCCTCAAATACCAATAAGAACTAAAGAGATGCCAAAAGCAATGACAATCACTTAGTGATAGTTTTCACAATACAACAGTATCAAAATAAACTGAAAAAATTGGTACATCACATTGAGAAAACAGTGCACAAAAGTAATAATGATTTTGTTATTCTGCAACTAAATGCAACTGTCAATATTATGAGATGCTTTTCCACTTCCAAGCAACATTTACAGTGCAAATGTAACAATGCACTAATGTTTTTTAATCCTTAAGCTCCCTTAGCAACCAAGTTTATGAAGATATCTATGCATTAAGAACACTTTTGAAATAATGGAATGTGCAGAGTAAATAGTAATTTATTTTGCTATCATACCTTCTTGGGTATTGTCTATAGGAGTGACCAAGTTGGTACTACGGCTACAACACAGCCAGTCCACTGTTGCCACCAAAAATATATATGAACCAATATAACTTCAGTAGGGAAATCATAATGTTAATTCCATAACAGTAATTCAAGAGCATATCCCTTAACTTAGACAATGACAATTTGTGTTTCTATAAACTGTATAAAGGTATTGTGCAATATTTATGTCTAAAAAAATGGTCATTCCACCATCCCAAGGATAAAATAATATCATAGATTATGAAAAGTCTATGACGACTAAGCATTGAGGCGTATATTTCTTGAAAAATATCAAGTAATGTTGTTTTAAACAGGAAATTTCACTTAAAAAGTAAGACATTCAGTAGCAAAAACTGTGTTGCTAATTGAGATTGAGGTTAGACAATTCACTATAATTCAAGGTTAGTGCGCCGTCAATTCAGGATTACTTACGTGTGCTAAGACTCCGACGGGCCAATAAAACAATTTTATCAGATGATAATGACGATTTTATAAAATTATTTATCCTTACAAAATTACTTATGATTGTCATTTTGACGTCAAATGTTTTTGACAGACAAATACGCGAGCACTGTACGAAATAGAAAGAAGGGTTGTAAACTTGTAAAGATAAGTTAAGTCCTAAACGTCAGTACATAACCAAAGTTCGGTGCCAAGATGAAATCCCTGCTAATTACCGGTGCGAACAGAGGTCTGGGCCTCGGGATGGTGAAATATCTAACTAAACAGAACACCTCGCAGAAGATAATTGCGACATGCCGAAATGTTTCCGAGGTATGTACATAACTCATTTCTGACTTACCTATGGGTGCCATAATTTCGTTTCTTTATAACACAAATTAAATATTCCACACTTCGAGAACTTTTAAATAGAACTGCGCACAGTAACACACAACGTTTCACGAACAAACACTATTCGTTTTAAAGGCGTAAAGTGCTTTTTGTGGCAAACTACTACAAGTGTGTGAAGGAGACAGCACATCGCCTGCCATAAACCAATGCCACTCTGGTAGATGTTCTGACAGATAAGTGACGTCACTTTTGGGTAGGTAGGTAAAATAATATGAAAAGTGTTGTAGTTCCATGACGTATCATTTTTTAGTAATGATGTCACGCAAGATGACTGTAGAAATACTAAATCGCAAGTAATTAACATAACACTTAAAATAATATCACGAAACAATACCTATACAATAGTTACGTTTTCTTTTATAGTAAATTGCCCTGTGTGTCTTCATTTGCTCCTTTGATCCGTGTGGACCATTAAATACCCAATTAAAAATGGTCATATAATAATATTACCTAAGTACCTTATTTTAAACTAAATACAAAATAACAAAAGATCTAATATCCAGTGAGAGAATTTGTTACTAATGTTACTATTTTACGATTATTCATACATGCATGATAACTTGACTTGGATACCTTTGGTCAGGTATACATATTACCATTAGTTCTAATTGTTGACGATAGACAGACATAGACTGGTTCGCATAGTTGATTTCCTATAAAGTAGACCTTTCACTTTTCATACAATTCATACTTGTTCATACTTGCTTGCGCGGCTATATTGTCTAAAATCGCGCACTGACTGAAAAAACACGTGTGAATCGGACAACTCGAGAAACCCTTTTGTACCATGGTACCAAATCTCTACGACCACAACTTCATCTTTTCGATTATTAAATAATTTAAGCTTCAACTGGTTATATAAATATATACGAAGCTTAGTGGCGAGAACACTTGTTGGAAAAGTGCAACACTCACTCACCTCACCTCCTTGAACTATTTCTTCTATGAGGTATATACCTAAATATATATTTGTATGAGTCACATAAATGTACCTGATGATTAACGTATAAAAATGGAAGATATTAATTTATTGAATTTAGCTAAATGCTTAGTGGTAAGAACACTTATTTGAAAGGGGCTCCACTGCGCCACTTTCTCGTACTCTTCTTCTACTAAATAAGATGAGAATCAGAAAAATACATTTGACGGTACAGTAATACGACGTGGCATAACAAACGGTTAAAAAAATGAAGAGAAGAAAATAACCAGGAATAAATGAAATGAATGTAGGTAAATAGGCACTACGTTACAAAAAAAAGTTTTATTAAACGAATTTTCACTTACATGCTGTAATAGCCAAAAGCTAACAATAATCACGACTAAACGCTAATGATAGACAGTAAAATGACTAATTTATTAAATAATCTATTTTTGACTGTCATTATGATGAAGGTGATGAAATAAATACTGACTCCGGTATAAACACTGTATACATGCTGCAAGAGAAGATAGCGGAAGAAGTATAATATTTGAGTAAACTATTATGTATAGCAAATTATTATTACCATTTTCAGGAACTGAAGACACTGGCTGCAGAGAATAAGAACTTGTTTATTGTAAACTTGGGTAAGTTATTCATCCCATGTAATCCAACTAAATATATTTTATTATTAATGTAATCAATACTCCTTTATTACAAATTACTTAAGTAATTTAATTAAAGGGTAGAAGGAGAGAAGATTGCTCATTGCTCAAGACAGCTCATGAAGTATATAAAGATAGAATAAATGGTGGGCTGTTGTCTTTACCTACCTCGGAGGGAAATAGGCATGGGCATATGTGTGTATGTAGGAATTAATTACAGCAAGCTCAAGAAAAGGGAAACATTCTTCTACGTACACCAGAAAGTAGGTTTAAGATAAACATTTTAATTGAGAAATACTTAGACTTTCTTATAATGTTTCAGACCTCGCAAACACATCTTCGATAGGAGAAATATCTTCACAAGTATCCAAAATTGTTGGTGATCAAGGTTTGAATGTTTTGATAAACAATGCAGGCGTTGCCACAAAGTATACCAAACTCGGCTTGGTAAAAGCTGAGCAGCTATTAGACAACCTAACCATTAATACGGTTGCACCGATCATACTTACTAAGGTTTGTTACTCAAGTTGCGACATTATTGCACTTTATATGATAACAATCTACTTTTTTGAAAACTAATATTCATAATTTTTCAGACTCTATTACCCTTTCTTAAGCAAGCTTCAGAATTTAATAAAGATCAGGCAATGGGGGTACAACGCGCAGCTGTTATCAATATGAGTTCAGTACTTGGTTCAATTCAACAAAATGATAATGGAGGTTTCTATCCTTATAGATGTTCAAAGGTAGGATATGCATTGAAGGTGCACACGGCCAACGAAATAACTATACACTTTCATATGTAAACGTGTGATGTATAGATACTTATTTCTTTGGCCGCACGTGCTTACGTTCTATAATTACAAAGGTCAATAATAAGTAAGAAATAATCTTCATTTCAGGCGGCGTTGAATGCAGCGACGAAGTCTATGAGCATCGATTTGAAAAAGGAAAACATATTGGTGGTGTCGATGCATCCTGGTTGGGTAAAAACTGAAATGGGCGGTGCTAACGCCCCACTGGACGTTGAGACCAGCATTAATGGAATATTTAATACCATAACCAAACTTGGAGGGGCCGATACGGGTAAATTCGTGCAATACGATGGCACTGAGTTGCCATGGTAAATTTAGCAAAAGTAAGGTTTCATTAAATTTTAATGCCATTTTCCTTTCGTTTTTTTTTATAAAATGTATGTGTAGTGACGAAGGAAAACTCTAAATAGAACCCTGTAGCAACACCAACCGGTCAGCGTGGAAACAGTGGGTCAAAACTTCCCAATATAGGGAGAGACTTAGTTCCAACAGTAGATTGTAAGAGACTAATTAAAAAACCACTTGACATAACGTTGCCATTGTCCAGAAGAGGTATACATACAATAGCTTGATCCTGGTATCAGCGGCAAAGTGCATTTAGTGTCGCTGTACAAGTACCTAAACATACGCCTAAAGGCACTAAAAACTACATGCTAACAGTGTGTTTTAAACTACAGCCGTTTCGGTGTACACCATTGAGTTTCTAAGTATTAAATTGCTTCATTATGTGTCACAGGCGTTTTACAATAAGTCTAAAGTACTTACCTTCCCACCGACGGCCTTGTGTGTCGTCGTGTGAGAGTGATTGTGATATTAGAAGTCCTTTGGACGCAGCTGAAATAAAATAGACACCAAAATTAATATATTTAATCACTTTATTATACCCGTGTGGTGTCGGAGAAAGAATATCACCACCCCATCTCATCCGACTAGTGTCGTAAAAGGCGATAATCGTAAAAATCTACCATTGCGAGAGAAAGAAAACTCGAAATAAACCAACCGTTTGGCCATCTCGCGGAAACAATAAAGAAAAGTCTCGTAATAGTTGCAATATTGCTGGAGACCGTTGCTCTATTTAGGCTAGTAATAATAACTTTATGACAAAATCACATGTTTATATACCTACACTTACATGTCATTAAAAGTGAAAAAGAAAATTGAATATCACGTGGTGTGCGTTACGCAAGCATTTTTTCTATTCCATGTCTTTTATTAATTTGAATAATACTTTATAAGAGAGCTCTATGTCTTACAAAAGTGTTCAACAATTCAATTTAAGCCCAAAAGTTACATAATTTCGCGGCAAAATAGATTTCTGGTGTGGTCCCTCAGTGCACACGCACATCTATTGCCTACTCGTATGAACCCTGCCCTGGCCAATGGACGTAACGGGACAACACTACGGGAACTTTTATTCGATTAAAAATGTATTAGTGCAAAATGTTCGATACATTATGTATGATGAAGTTTAAGTTAAAATGACGTTCCACGTTTATAATATTTTGCTAAACTTTTACCAGTTTCACGTCTAGGTATAAAAACGTTTTATACGTGGTTTTCGCAAGCACTTATTATTTATGGAACAAAGACATTTTACATTCGTTAATTTGGCTTCTCTGTGGCGTGGTGGTAGTGAACGCGATTGCTATGCCTACACAGGATACGTGGGTTCCATCCCCGCTCAGTGCAAGTATTTGTATACATGAATATTGCTATTTGCACTGCTCTGGTCGTGCCTCGGAGAGCACGTTAAGCCGTCGGACCCTGTTGCTATACGAATATCTATGGCAGTCGTTACGGGTAGATGGAGCCTTCAAAAATCCGACTAGCCTAAGTACAGAACTTCGATATCACCAATTTGGTTGTGGAGAGAAGTTCCGCCGCATCTTAGTTAGATTAGAAAGCCGACCCCAACTGAGTTGGGAATACGCTCAGAGAATGATTCGAATTTGGCGCCATTCGATGTGACATAGCTCCTCAGATAAACAACTCTGTTTAATTTGTAGTGATGAAGGCGGAACATACTGGTACGGAATCGTACCTAATCTATAGAAATTAATATTACTAGCGTAAGTAGATCCACACTCTTTCATTACCATATTATCTAAATATAAAATATCAGTGGCAGACTTGTGACTTTAAGAGAAGAGCATTGACGTTACTGCAATATCTATTTCTGTCAAAGTTGAAAAAGGTTTATAAAAAAACGTTTCACGATTCATAATGTCACTTCCTCACGCCTAGGTTTTGTGTAAAGATACCTATGTTACACACTTTGTTCCTCGAAGGATAACTTTATGCGTTAAACACAATCAAACACACAATTAAACAAATCAATCAAAATGATTCCAAAATCAACTGAACCTGAGCACATGGTGACGAGTAAGAAACACCGAGTAGCGAAAATAAAGCATTTGCCACCCAAGAACATTAGTGGATGCACTTTAATCACTCTTAACTGCAAATAGACGGAATAACGCGAGCAAATGGGTAGATTTTCTATCCAACCTATAACTTTCAGCCGTTACACTCGAGTGTGGTGTAAAATACAGAAAATTGACAAAGTTAGTAATGAAATAACGGCTCTATAAATAGACTGCTCAATTTAGTAAATTAGTAAACTGGCCACGAGCTGAATCGTCAAAGTTAGAGCGAACGTTTCAAATGAGTTGATAACTGTCATAGCACAGAATAAAAAAAACTAGTAGAAATGCGACGCGATAGTTTCAGTAGCGGAACAGATGTCGCCAAACTCATACATACAACCGTTATAATACCGGCACACTACGACCGGAAACAGTGCTCACTGTGCGGTATGAAAGGAGTGTCATCCCGCGCAAGCTGTGAAATGAACTCCCTGCCGTGGTTTTTCCAAGCGACTACAAATATGGGGTTCTTCAAGAAGGGCATTAGAAGGTTTATACAGGGTAGGCAGCACGTGTGTGACGCCTCTGGTGTTGCAGACGTCCACAGGCCACGGTAACCGCTTCCCATCAGGTGGGCCGTGTGCTTGTCTGCCACCTAAGTGGTATAAAAAAAATACCGTGCATTACTAGTGAATAATTGCTTAGATCCGTCGTACCTATTTATATACTAACTTTAATGCCCTATTAGCTCAAATCATACGTATAACAAAACGAAAACACACTACCCTTTTTAAAATAGTCACAACTATATTGCCACCATCTTTTATAACCGTTCAAAATAGCGATTACTTTGCTATAGGTACCTAGATAAAAAAAGTATTTTCACCACAGCAGCTCAAACAAGTGAGTTTTGCTGCGTAAAAACAGTGTGCAAAATGCGATTTTGCTCACTCAGTGAGACAAAGTAGCTTTTTAATTATTTTTTTTTAATTTTCAATAAAGAGTGCCAACCATAGATTCAAAAAGAATTGTTCCGCGAATAACTTTCGAACTACATACACTGCACTCTGTCTCTTGGCCGTTCATAAAAAAGTTCGAGTGACAAACACAAGTATTTTGAAAGTTTTTTTTTTAACTTTATTTATGGCACGTCAAAGGTCCTATTTCGAAATTCTAAATTTGAAAGATATTTGTAAAAGAATAACCATGTATTTTATTTACATTATTTAATAATTATGTAATGTTATTGAATACCAAAATAAGTAATGCATAAGTATTTATAATGATTACTATTATCAACATTTGAAAAATAAATGTCACGTACGCTGTTTCTGAACACACCTTAAAAATAACGGGTATAAAATTTAACTTTTAACTTTCAACTTTAAATTTGCAGAATAGCAATAAGTAATTAGATTTATTAACTTTTAAAATTTTCAGCATTATTTTAATTAATAATAGGTGTCCTGTTCTGTTAATAAGTGTTGCATTATCTTCTAAGTAATATTTCTTATGTGTTCTCGCTGCTGAAGTGAAAAGTAATGTGTGCCACACGAGAGCAAAATTATTTGCATCTCGTGCATTTGAATCCTTCACTACGCTCAGGATTCTACAGTAGAATCACTCGCTACGCTCGTGATTCAATCCTAGAATCCCTCGCTTGCTCAGGATTCAAAATCAGCACTCGCAGCAAAAAACAGTTTTGCTCTCTTGTTGCACAAATAACTATTATGGCGTTCATACTTTGAATCGAACAAGATTGAATATTTACGAAAAAGTTTAGACGTATTCTTACAAAGAGGAATTCTATTGTTGTATTGTCCTACGTTGCGTAAATACGCACACCAATGACACGCGTGCACCGACCACATTACACTTCCACTTGTTTTTTGTTTTCTTTTCTATGTGTCATGCATGTGACATAATGAGAATGACATTTTGATTAGCGTTGCTAACTTCGTTTAATTTAGGTATTCATAAAGAAAATTAATAGGTAGGTATATAATATTGTAATTACTAAATAACATGTTATACTTATAGTACATAATGAAAAGAAAATAAATATAAATCGTCAGTCGTTGTTACCATACACGTATGAACCTACGCGACATGAAAATTTTGTTGTTATACTTTGTAAAATGTAGCTTGGGTCCTATGACAGCTGTCAGTGAAATCCCGCACATGAAGTCTTGAATTTTCTATTATTGAATGTAGTAGCTGTCAATGTCATACTTTATGGGCATGCCGAGCTAATTAGTGGTGGGCGATGAATCATCGTGACCACATACTATGAACTATCCATATTTTGTATAAAGCTTAATTTAAAATTGAAATTAATATAAGAAAAAAATAATTAGAATTTAATCTTATTGCTTAGGTATTTTAATATCATAATAATATTTATATTTCAATATACTTGATCCTAAATAATATTGAGTAAATAAAATCCTACATTCAATCCATCAACGCCCTGAACCTGTTTTTGGATTTTGTAAGAAGACACGCCGCGTTTGGCTCTTGGGCCATGATATAGGCATAAGATACACGCGCCAACATCTTGTTTGATATGAACTTCCACTGATCCACTCCACTCATTCTCATCAGTATGAGTGCCGACGCCTTGTATGCTACGTATATTTCGTACTCATTACAATTAAATACATACATACAGTTAAATTAAACCTAATTATAAGTAACATGCATCAATAATAGCTGGTAGTATCGATATTTTCATCGAATTTTGGACATCCCTATGAACCTGATTTTGACATCTGTCATAGGACCCAAGCTATATTTTACAAAGTATAGCTACATTTTTCATTGATTACAGAGTGAAGTTCCCGCGATTGCGATTATCTTCTCATTTGAAATTTGAAACGCATGGCGCAATTTTTTAAACTGAACTCTAGTTCAAGTCCCGTCTAGACTTCCACTTATTCTCATTTGAAATCGAATAGAGAAAAAAAAATCAGTAATATACCTATTGTTAGATATATTAAGTAGGTGAGACTACAATGTACAGTTGTACACTGAAAGCGTGTAAGTGCGTCGCGTCGCGCGTCGATTGACCGGGAAGTCCCGTTAGTCTCCTAGGTCACCAAGCGCACACGATGGCGGAGGCATAGCGTTCCCATAAACCCATAAACGTCCTATAATTCTCGCTACAATAGTCACTTTAACTTACACGGTAACAAATTGTAATTTCTTAAAATCCTCCGACATATGCATTGCGCGTAGAAGAATAAAGTAGCAGCAGTAGCCACGGCCACAGTGACGTGTACACAGAATATGTATATGTATATCATTTGCGGGCCTGTATTTTATAGTTCCATCAAGATATAACACCAATTGAAGGTTGAACAAAACTTTCAGCTGCCGTGAACGTATTGAAATGACAGAATAAGAAGATTTCTAATTAATCTAGCTTCTGGTCCATCAGAAAGAGCCATTAGCTGTAATTATAAATGGTCTTGAAAGTCTTTGGTTATATCTGGAAAAAAGAAAAGATGATAAAAGTGAAAACCGTCTGATAATCTCTAGACGTTAATTAGTAGTACTTGTGCGGCTAAGCACGTAACTAATTTCCTTGCAATTTACAGCGCATAGCACGGACTTGGGTAAAAAAAAAAATATTTAGCTGCTATAATTTTGATTAGGAATTTATTTTCGGCATACCTATTCGTTTATAAAGTGCCGGATTAGCGGCAATAGGCTCGCCCCCTATTACGTGGGACCGAAACTCATAGTTGGCGAAATGTGGGTGTTTAATTACACCTCTCTCTGCCTAGTGTAATACCAAAGCTCTCTTAACCTTCAATAGAGCATTAGTTTTCTACAGGGCGGGCGACCTGAGTGTGATGCACCTGATGTTTTAGGCCACGGTAACCACTTTTCAACAGGTGGGCCGTGTGCTTGTCTACCGCCTTAGTAGTATAAGAACTCTAAAAAACCGTGACAGAATCCGTTAAGGGTTTTTATTATAGATTAGATGGGATAAGAATTGGAAATAAATAATGAAAGGGAAAAATCGAATTGGTTGGTATTAATGGGTTCAAAACCGTCGAATCCGTCCTAATCCGTCCGTCCTAGACGTCCTTATTATATATACGAAGTCATGTTAACAACATTTGTTTGCACCAGAATTGTTTGTCAAAAATAAATACAAAAATTTCATGAATGATTTGAGTGAGTGTAGTCAGATAACAACAAAATGTGCTTGCATTAACTACTACGTAAGGGGCACGGATTCGATTCCCGCTCAGTGCAAATTTATTTATTCATTTATCTCCACATCACTGTCCCTACAGGCTAACCTAATACAATAGTCTGGTTCTTTATAAATATTGTAACATATTACACATAGTGTAATATTTGTGAACTCACTCCGAAAGAACAAGTTAAAAGATCTGTGCAGTCTGCCACTTCATTGAGCATAGGTATATATATCTATGGTAAGCCTTCTCAGAGGTATTTCTAAAAATAGTACATACTAGGAGGTAGGACACGACGGTATATCCGTCCCAATCGAGCAGTCCGACTGGGGAAGTACCTCCACCCTACAGAATATCGCCGTTTAATAACCTTGTGTTGTGTTTTCGGTGATGAGTAGGGTAGCCAGAGCTCACTAGAGAGGTTTTGTGTTGTCCGTGGGAAAACCAAAGGCTTATCCTACATCTTTTGCGCTGACGACACAGAATGTCTCTGTTCTTACAGGGGTTGCGGCACGAGTGTTATTCCTCTGGTGTTACACTCGCCCATTGGCCACGGTAACCACTTACCATCAGGTGGGCCGCGTGCTTGTCTGCGACCTAAGTTGTATAAAAAAAAGAAAAAAAAATCATCCTGCCACTGCCAAAAGGTGACGACGCCGCCGCCTCCGCCACACGTAATTATATTGATCGCATAACAAGATTCGACTTTCTACCTCGCTACAAACATTTAATTTTATGAATGAATAAATGTCTATTGAGAAGCATACTGTATTTTATGTATGGGCATTGGGTAACCTTCCCGGTATTGAGTGGAGACCCGTATACGCATTGGCGCCGGCAGGGGGGTGCAAGGGGGTGCACTTGCACCCCCCTGGCATGAAAGACAATAGGTAGGTAGTATAAAAATATTAATTTTTATTTTCAAGTAATCTACTATATAAAAATAAGTCGGGTTTTCCTTCCTGACGCTATAACTCCAGAACGCACGAACCCATTTCCACGGTTTTACATTCGTTGGAAAGGTCTCGGGCTCCGTGAGGTTTATAATTATAATTAATATAATTCAGGAAAAATTACAACATAAAAGCGGGAAAATCATTTTTCACAAACGGGTTTGCTAGTCATTGATGAAAAAGCATAAGTAAGTATAGATTTTTTTTTGTCACTGTTTGAATATAAACTGCTAGGCGTCAAGGTTGCCGCCCAAATTGATTTAGTCGCTTACACCCCTCATCATCATTTATAATCATCATCATCATCCGTGCTTTAATCCCGGTCGCATCCGAAGCTGTTACCTCGAAGTCCGGGGCCTGCTTTTTTATGATTTAACAGCGTTGCGGCTGAACCTCGATATTTTCCGTGAACCGATTGCCATCTGGCCTCCACAACCTATAGGTATCGGATAGCGAAGAATAGCAGCTAGACCAGTTGCTGAACTTTTTTAGGCTCCAACTACCCGTAACGACTGCCATAGATGTTTGTATGACAACAGGAACCGACGGCTTAACGTGCTCTCCGAAGCACGACCAGTGCAAATAGCCATATTCATGTATAATATTTGTATTGAGCGGGGATCGAACCCGCGCCTTCTGCGTAGCAGTCGAGTTCACTATCACAGAGGCTGTCGCGTACACATCTAAAATGCTGAAAGAAAATTAAATTGAACTTACCAAGTCTACTGCACTGGTCTCTATGTGGACATATAGTACTGAGGGTGTTCAAATTCATACTTCAATGTAAATTGTTATCACGGTTACAATTTTACCATACTACAAATAAAAAACTTTTCACAGGCCTTGTAAGTATTTTTTTTGAGAAATAATGTACCTATTTACAACTTGTGCATATTAAAGTAAATTAGTAATTGACAGCTCCATAGAGAAACTGACTAAACTTCAATCAATTTCAATGGGTATAGACAAGAAGCCTTGTAGATTTTATGTCTTTACTAGCTGATCCGCGCAACTTCATTTGCGATACCCCGTTTTTATAACATTTTTCACTTCTGCTCCGCACCAGTTGGTTGTAGCATGATGTTATATTCATATAAATCTTCCTCTTTAATCACTCTGTCTATTAAAAAACCGCCTCTAAATCCGTTGCGTAGTTTTAAAGATTTAAGCGTACAAAGGGACATAGGACAGAGAACGCGACTTTGTTAGGTATATACTATGTAGTGATGGTACAGTCAAACAATATGAATAGGTACAGTCAAACGCTCAAGGGATATAGCACCAAGCGCAGCTCCCTGAGTGCTGCAGCCCTGCTCATCATCAGCTACACTGACAAGAGTGGTGAACGACTAAGAAGAATTAGTATAAGTAGCGATCAATAACTTTTATATAAGTCAAATTCTGATTGGAAAATTCTTCAACAGGATTCGAATCCGCGATCTTTCCATTACAGGGGGAACGCTCTGAACGCTGAGTCACGCAGCCACGTCTGAAGCATTCGAAATTCTCCTATACAACCATCTTCTACCTCCGTGACGTAGCGGTAGTGAACGTGACTGCTGCACGGGAGGCGCGGGTTCGATTCTCGCTCAGTGCGAATATTTGTGTTCTTGAATATGAATATTTTTGTCTCGATGTTTCTATGTATAACGTGTATGTTGTATGTATTTAGAAAAAAATAGCTAAGTTTGTTTATACTCCTTCTAGAACCCATAACACAGCTAGTTGAGCTAGCATAGCTTAACTACCATGGCCATGGGTTGATGGTGGAAGGCATCCGATCTAAATTAGATTTGAACAGTCAGCATAATTGCTTTAGAAGAAAATTCATTAGGTAGGTAGGTAGGTAGGTATATTGATTTGGTCTCTACACCTGAAGGGGGTTATCTCGAAAGAGATTGCCAGGGTCTGCCGGGGTGCAAGGGATTGTTGGCTCACCTCCGGTAACTAAAGACCCAAAGACGGCGTGCGTTTTAGTCGGTTCGAGTCCGACCTAACCTCCCCAACCGGCTGTCGCGAGGGTATCCGTGTAGACTTTTTTACTATAAAAAAGGTAGAAATATTGACTGGGCGGAGTTATAAAAAAAATTACAATGTTTAAAAATGTAATGTCATTCACAATGGCCTATAGTTCGTATGATTGTCGGTAGATGGCACCCACCATTACCCCAAAGATGACTTCGTGGCTTAGTGGTCAGAACGTTCCCACTCTAAAGGTAATTAAGATAGCTGGTTCGAATCCCGTCGAAGCGTTCGGTTTTCTGAACTAAATTTGATTGAACAGTTAACATACCAACTATCATGATTCCTTCTTTGAACTCAGATATTCGTATGGCAACCCAGAGATGTTCGTATGGCAACCGAGACCGATGGCTTAACGCGATCGGTGAAGGACTTGAACTAGGGCAAATAGCCATATAATAGCATACAAATATTTGCACTGAGCGGGGATTGAACCCGCTCATACTACGTAGCAGTCGCGTTCACTACCGCCACGGCACAGATTGCTTTAGAAAAGATTTTCATTATCTAACCCCCAGTTTCCGAAAGGCTGATCAACGCTAAAATTAACCAATCGGCTGTTAAAGCTTTTGTCAAGTAGCAATTGGGTTGGGTTGCTAGATGCATGTTTTACTGCTGTTAATTTAACAACTGCTATGTTAACTGACACGATAATCAAATTAAACTTTCTAGCAATCCAATTGCTACTTGACAAGAGACTATACAGCTGATTAGTTAATTTTAGCGTTGATCAGCCTTTCGGAAACTGGGTGGGTAAGTATAAGTACCTATACCAGCGGTATTATACATATATAAGTTATTCAGATCAACAATTGTGCTACGTTTCCTGAGTGAGGCGGGATGAATTTTGAATTTCAAATTGCGAACGTAGACACCGATATTAAAAGTTAATGAACCTTGACACGTAGATATAGAGCGCCTAGATTGATCATAGCAACAAAATTATCCAGAGACTCCAGGCCCGCATGAAAGTGAAAAAATCTGTTTCGGGCTTTGCCTAGTCGATCCTAGAAGCGACTGGCTGACTCGGTGGGAGTCTGTCGTTTAGCCAAAGCTTCACTGCCCAAATAAATATTGTAGCTTTTTTTATACCAATGCAATGTAGTTAATATAATTATTTATATAAGGCTCCAATATAATCATCAATATAGTCAAGTCAATTGGAGGTTTTTTATAACCATCCGACACCAACGTTAATTTCGATTGTTTGTTTGAAATTGTGTGGCCGTTTCGCCTGAAAAAAAACACTACGCAATGACCAATTTCTGCATGAATTCACTTGTACCTAATTCTCATTATTCATTAATAATTGACGAGGTCTCGGGTTCGATCCCAGCACATTGCACACACCATTTACCATGGCACACACCAATGACTTTTCGATGCACAGTGGTCAGTGGTGGCTAAGCATGGGATTGTCATAAATCTGTAATATGACTGACTGACTACAAATTTTATTTAGCATATTTTTATTACTACAAAAATCATCGTAGTGTCAAGTAATCCATTGATAACTATTTGAAAATGGTTCCCTTCAACGATACCATCAATATAAAATCACTGTCTTCGGCTGCATTAACGAAATAATTCTAGTGTGGAGGTACTGGATGAGATACCCTCCAACACAAAGAGAGGATCCTCCGACCAGGCAAGGTGATCACGCCTGGCGGGCCGCGGCACTACGGTTGTTGTTGGGTTGTGGTATGTTATACCAGCGCGAGAACTTCACTTTCGCGATGCAAGATCGGGAGTATCGTAGTAGTTACTCTTGCTGTCGCTAGATGGCGCTGGGTACATGTGGCCAAACTAGTATGTAGGTGACTCAGCTCCTGCAGTGGGACTTGAACTTACAGATAATGTAGCTTTTACCTGAGTAATATCTATATGTGGTAATATATACAGTATATTCATACAGCTCATGAATAAATAAACGGTTGTTTACGGCAATTCTCCCAATATCTGCAGTTGGGTTTTTTCCATCGATGACAGATACGCTTGTTTATTTTGGGATAATGATACAATGAATCAGACCGTTTAGGCAGTTAGGTACCTATTTGTTCGATAATATACCTACCTATTAATATATACGAGATATATGACGACCTCCGTGGCCTGGCGGTAGTGAACGCGCCTGCTACACACGAGGCGTGACTTCGATTCCCGTTCAGTGCAAATATTTGTGTGCATGAATATGAATATTTGCAATGGCCTGGGTGTTTTTATGTATGATAATATATGTATGTATTTACAAAAAAAAAGTATCTATGTATGTTTATCCGCATTGTAGAACCCGTAACACAAGCTAGTTAAACTATGCTTATCATGGGACCAGGTGGCGTTGTGTAGATTGTCCTAGAAGAATATAATATATCGGTAGATACATTCACTATTGCGAGAGGTATGTCTTGTATTATCTCACCAGCAACCGAAGACCCAAAGACGGCGTGTGTTTAACTCGGTTCGAGTCCGACATAACTATTGTCTCCGGTTCCGGCAGGGGTGGTATTCGTGGTGATTTTGCGCAGGACAAAAACAAGGTACATTCATTTTGTAGTTCAGGTCATAACGTTTCCCATAACATTCAATAACTACCTACTCAAGTTATCACTACATAGTATAAAACAAAGTCGCGTTTACTCTCCCTATGTCCCTTTGTACGCTTAAATCTTTTAAACTACTCAGTGGATTTTGATGCAGCTTTTTTTAATAGATAGAATGGTTAAAGAGGAAGGTTCATATGTATATAACATCATGCTACGACCAACAGGTGCGGAGCAGGAATGTAAAAACGGGGTGCCGCAGACGAAGTTGCGCGGGTCAGCTAGTGATAATGTAATTAGGTATTCCATGAATACTATTATGAAAACGAGATTTAGTGATAAAGTGATAAAAGTTACCGGTCATTACCTTCTATTATCACTTATCACCGTATAAATTAACTAATGTTATGTAGGTTAAGTAGGTACCCCTTATTTGTAGCAATTCCGTGCTATTGTGCCAAAGTAAAATGGTTGATAAAAGATCTATTGGAAATAATTATTGAGGAGGGTTGCCTGGAAGAGATTGCTGGTGGCGATAAATCCGCCCATTGTACATTCTGATACATTGTTTTTTTTTTATGTCTTTATTGTACACCAAGTATAAAAAGATGCGGATCAAAATACAATGTAACGCTGGTAAATACAATTGGCGGCCTTATCGCTCTGCGGCAATCTCTTACAGGCAACCATAGGATGGAGAGAAAAAGCAGGAGAAAAGTGTTTCTGGGCAGTTTGGTGTGCAACAATATTATGTGGAGAAAATAATAGTAAAAAGTCTAACACATGGACACAATAAGCTACCTCACAATAAGTTACCTCGCCAATATTGTAATTTTTGGCCTTGTTGTGCACAGAAAAGACTTACTTATCTATCTATTTAGGTATCTATATATTTTAAAAATGTTTTCTTTTATATTTTCGGAGCCCAGCAACGCTTATTCTTCTACTTTTGGTTTGACTTGTACGGCTTGTATGTGAGCGACTGCTGTCTGCCCTGTCAGTCCTAAGAGGAGAATCTTGTTTACTACGTGAGGAAATTCCCATGGATACCCTTCGGAGTCAGGGGTGGTAGTTATGTCGAACTCGAACCGACTACACGGCCGTCGCAGGCCATCAGTTACCGAGTGTGGGGTAGCCTCTGGTCTGGCATATACCTACCTCACGCCCAAGGCTCCTCAGAGCCTGTCCGTCAATTTGCTGTTGTATCATCATCTGTTGGTTACTGGCAGTGCCTGCCAGGACAACCATAATATACCTACCTACAGGCACATTTTTGGACCCGAGTCATGGTAGATAAGAAACCCTGGTTTATTTAATATAATCTATGACTAGTGCATTTGAGGTCGTCCACCGCCATTGCAATTTGTACCCAGTGCTATCCACAAAAGACGTTCAATAAATACTTACTGCGCATATAGAGCACATTTTGGGTTCAATTTATTGCTGGTAGGCATACCGGCAAGGAATCGAGTTCTCCAATACCTTTTTTTGTTTTTTTTTTATCGTGCGAAAAAAAAAACCCCACGGATACCCCCCCCACCGGAGCCGGTTGGGTAGGTTATGTCGGACTCGAACCGACTAAAACGCACGTCTTCTTTGGGTCTTCAGTTGCCAGCGGTGAGGTAGTAGCCAACATATCCCTCGCACCCCGGCAGACCCGAGGCCTTCTCTTCGAGATGACCCCCATCGGGTGTAGGGACCACGGTGTCCCCATCTAGGGTTCTCCAATACCTAGTAGTAATATTACCTATATAGCGTATTAAGTCAACTCTCAGGCTAAAAGTCCGTCGCACGTACCAGTGTGGGTCTAGTCCGTGGATTATAAAATCAAGGAGTGCCCCCGAAAATTATGCGCATGCCACAATGTCGTGAAAATGTTTTTGTCATACGATTAGCTACAGCTGCACGGAATAAAAAATTATACTACCTAATGGACCACCAATAAATGCGCATCTTTATTGCTAGATGACCTGACAAAAAGTGCTCTGTGGGAACACAGATAGGTGTCAATATCCAATAACTTATTGACCTAGTTTCCGTTTGATATATTCGATATTCTAAATTCATGCCCGTTTCACCAGGAACCCTGACGTACCTAATATTAATTTGTTCTAAAAAAAAGTCAATGCTACTTTTATCAACTGCGTCGGCACTGTCGGAAACTAACTATGTTTTGCCATGCTAAAACATCTTTAGGGATATTGTTTAATGAACCTTTTCCTTGCCGATGCCGAATAATGTCCCCTGTGTGCTGGCCCTTAGACTTGTGCTTGGCTGTTCATAATACGAGTTCGATTAGCTTCTAAGTATTGTTTTTGCCGTGATTTATTCCGAGCCGGACACTGGCCACTCTCACAACTCGTGCCTATACTTATTATACCCGTATAGGCACAAGTTGTGGACCCAAAATGTGCTAAAAAATTGCGCTCTATACGTGTGGTAAGCGATTTTCAGCTGCCTTTAGGACAATATAGGGTGCAACAGTGGTGGACAAGCTGTTATTTTGCGAATCTGGTTTATAGCGAATCTGATTTTTTGCGAATCCTTATTTTATATCATATCGGTTCCTAGTTTCTCTCCCGAATGAGGTCCTAGATCCGTTCCAATATATTCATGTCAGGCATTTGAAGTTTTAAAAATAAAACTGCTCAAATGGTATCAAAAATCGGATTTATATTTCCGCTTGCTGCAGTAGGTTAATGTCAATTAACAATTCGCCAGGTTACAGAATTGGCCGCACAGCCGGTATCAAGCATAACGTGTACTTTTTATAACAATGATACATTTTTTTTTCAGACCTAATAACCTAAATCTTACAGAAACTAACTACAAAGATATACAGGTAAAGCCTAAACTATCTACAATCGTCAATAAGTTATATACAGATATAATAACAATACAGCAATGTTATATACACAAAGAATTATCTGTAACCTGAGAAACTTTGATTCTTCCTACATTCAGGACAGTACCATTTGCCTTTAGGCGGTACCATGATACCGACACATTCGAAGTGAAACCATTCTATGGGACATCCTTCGGCGTCACAAGCGATCATCTCCGACACTTCGTCGTAGGGGCACCGGCAGTAACAGTACACACTCTCGCCCTCCCGCGCTTCTCGCACCGCGGGTCTCTGGAACGCGTACGGCAAGCTGGATGTGCCGGAGTTCAAGTACGTCGGTGGCGGCGGCACTGAGCTTTGACTATTAGGCTGATATATTTCTAAGTTCCCTTCTTCACTGGAATCAGAATCACTCGATTCCATAGACTCTGAATTCATTAAGATTCGCGGCGGCTCGGGGTCTGGATCAGGTATGGGAGCTGTGAACCTTAAAGGATCAGTATAGTTATATAATCTATTAGAAATTATAGTAGAAGGTACTTCTTTCTTTGCCTTGTGCGTCACTGGCGAAGGCAGATCCTCCTTCCTCCATTCGAGTTTTGGTGGCTGTTGAGGTTTAAGAGCCGATACGGGTGTCTGTGGAGTGGTGGCTTCCTCATCACTAGAGTAACCATAAAATTTGTTGGGTACTCGCCGTCGTTTAGACGCTCGTTTCTTCTCTAAAGCTGTCGTAGGTGTTTTCATATTAACTATACTTGGAGTAGGTTTAGGAGCCTCTGGAATTTGTACTGTGTTGGATTGCAACGATATCGTTATTTTGTTAGGGACAAGGGGTGGGGGTGCCTCTACTTCTGGTTTAGTAATTACATCTTTAGGAATGTTAATTTTAATGGGTCCATGCTTTTTGGAATTCTTGGATCTCTTTTTCTTTTTGCTTTTCTTCTTACTACTCGTTGATTTTACTTTCGTATCCTCGACTATTGGCTCTTCTTTAACTACTTCTTTTTCCTCTGCCTTAATTGGAGTGGCGGGTCGGCTGACTTCTCCAGAGACAGAACCGCAATCAGAAGGCCCGACGGATGGTACTGCTATCAACTGGTTCCGCTTTTCTTCATTTAGTTTGTTAGCCATTTGCTGCGGATTTTCATCATAGAACTCTTCATCTGTATCACTTTCGTCAGTTTCTAGATCAGTTTCCGCAATAGGTGGTTCTGTTTTTTCAGGTATCAAAATAGGCGTTTCGGACATACCCATAACATCGACGTTAGAACCAGTGCTCAATCGTCTGTTAGGTAACAATCTTTTGACGCGTTTAATCTTCTTCTTCTCGTTACCTGAATCATCAGACGAATCAGAATCTGATGAACTGGATGAAGAGGATCCACTGCTAGATGAGCAGCTACAATTAGAACCACATGAGCAACTCGAGTCAGAGTCGCTACTGCTACTGCTGGAGGACGATAAGCCACCACGATGCTTTTTCGGCGACTTTTTATTTTTCTTTTTGTCACTATTGAATAAATCCTCATCTCCATTCATATCAGTGGGCACTAAGCAGTAATCATGGTCTGATTCACATACATGTTTTCTAATTGGAACTAACGGAGGTGTTTTTTCTTTGTGCTTTTCAACCTTTGCTTGATACTTTTTGAAATTATCCCATATGTCTAGCACTTTTTGGTCATCTGGTTTTTCATCTGGCTTTTCATCAATGGTCTCAGATTTGAGTTCTGTTGTGGCAGTCAAATCAACATCTGTATTGTTCAAAACCTCAGTTTCCAATTTTGGAGTAAAACTGTCATTGCACTTTTCTTCTGGATTTTCCTTTTCATCCTTTATTGTAGGTGGGATGCCGCTGTCCGACTCATCACTGCTGTCACTCTCCGAGAGATTCAATGCTGGTAAATTCACATCAAGTAAAAGTGCATCTTTTTCTTTCATCTTCTTTTTCTTTTCCTTTTTAGTCAGGTGCTCAGTAGACTCAGCCTTTACCTCGGAAGTGCCAGCTTCCTCTTTTGGTGTATCATTTACCAAATCAATAACAGGAATGGGGTCTTTTGATGTTTCTGGCAATACTTCACTTGTATTATGCTTGTCAGCACTCAATTCCTCAGTCAATAGTTTTTTTCTATGGTCATCCACATGTTTATTAAGCAGCTTTTTCGAAACAAATTTTTCTGTACAATTTTCTTCTGTACAAAGATGTGGATATTCACCGCTGTGAAATCTTTTATGGACTTTTAAATAAACTGCTTTGGTGAATTGCAAATTGCATTCTTCACAAATGAATATTGCTGGTGGTGTACAGAAGTGATACACATGAGGCCACTTTTTCTGCATACATTTCTTACACATAACACTTTCAGTGCCATGTTTCCAAAATAAGTGGTTAGTAATATCTGGCTTATTTCTGTATGCAATCCCACAACGGTAACATAAATGATGCAGTTTATGCTTCCAAACATGATTAGAAAGACGTGCTTGATTGTGGCACAGTTCCAGGCAGACATCACATGTGTGGTGCATTTTCCGCAAGTGTACCATCAGTCTAAACTGAGATGGAATAGCATCTACATTGCACAAACAACATCTAAACTTAATTTCATACTCAGAATCATATGTTCCAGGGCATAAATGACATAATAATTCACTATAACTATAAAAATTAGACTTACACATCACACACAATAAGATAGTTTTTTGATGCATTTTACGATTATGTAAATAGAGATCTTTATGGATAGCAGTTTTAAAATAACACTGAAAACACTCAAACATATAGTCATACTGTACATCACCACACTTGTCCACACTGTCATAAGAGTCCAAATTAATGTAGACAGAGTTCAATTCTGGCGCACTAGTAATCAGCTTGGATGTGATTGTCTCTGGCATCAGTTCTTCAGCTGTGATACTGTCTACTGTGGCTCTGAACCGATGCTGTGCCACCATGTGTAATGCAAGCTGCTCACAGTTCACAGCAATTTTCCGAACATGGTTACAATATATGCAGTTGTGCACCGTTGATGATAAAAACACTTTTAAAAGGTCCTTGAGAGGGTATCTATCTAAGGGTCTATCTAAAGCTAATTCTGTTACTGGGATAGATGGTTCTTCAACAATAGGCTCAGCAGGTAACTCCGGTTCTACTGTTGGCTCAGTCTTGGGTTCTTCTTTCAAATCTGTGGTATCATCATCAACTTGTATGTTTTCATCAGCGGGTTTTTGCACTGTGTCCTCGATTAACTGAGATGGTGAAAATGGAGGTTCTGTTTCCATATTCTCAATTGGTGGTTCTTCAATTGGTTTATCTGGGTTATCTTGTGCGGAGTTGTTTTCATCAACTGTTAGTTTTTCACTTCCATCACTATCAGATGAATAGTCACTTGACGAGTCTTTGTCCAGGAGTTCTTTAGGGACTCTTACTGTCAGTTTTGGTACTCTATTTAATGTGTTGATTTCTTCTAACTTATTGTCATAGATTGTGGTTTTAACAGAGTGATCAGGAGTCTTTGATGCAGAATCTACATTATTATTCAAGAGAGTCTTCAATGTGTGTGTCTCTTTATTATTTTCTATAATAGTAGTCTTAACAAATGGGCTATCAGCTCTATCACATATTGTCATTTTAATTGATGGTGGTTTTGGTGGAGCTGCAACTTCAGGTGGTGGTATTTCTTTCTCATATCGTTTTGGTGGCCTTCTAACACGTGTTGGAGGTTTATGTGCACTTTGTTGCCCAATTGTGGGATCAACTGTTGAATTAATGATAACAGGTGAATTTGCATTGTTTAAACTTAATTTTAACTTTATACCACACTCTTTCTCAACTGGCGGCCATACTTTTTCTTCAATTTTCGGCAGTAAAGCCTCTTTTGTAGGTTCATGAACCTCATCTGACACTGGTGAATCACTTTCGTCTGAGTGGTCTATACTATCGTCATCACCATTGGGAATCATTTGTTTGTTTCCCTCTGGGCTGTAAGTCTTTTCATCAACTGGACTTAATGTACGCTTTGTGTCAGGACTTCCCATTTCCATGCCAGAGTCTGCAGTGTTTGTAGTATCTTTGCTTGTTGTAGCTGAGCTGTCTGAACTAATACTGGTGTCACTAATTAAGGGTTCAGCTACCGTTGAATCTACAGTAGACATAATTTTGTTTGTTGTAGATGTGACAGTCTCAAGCCTATTCTCACTAATGTCTTTTCTATCACAAATAGATTTTGTTGTTTCTTTAATTATACTTGTAGGCCCATTGGAAGAAACTTCATTATACATTTTAGTACTTTTCATACTATTAGTCTTAGCATTCTTATTAACAAGAACAGGCACAGGTCGTGGCTTAATCTTATTACAATCATGATTGATAAAATCATCTTGTTCAGTGCATATTTCATCACATGCACAGCACATCAAGTACACAGTTCCACTATACACATTAAAAAATTCTTCTTTACTATCATAGTTAAAATCCTTGACATGGTGTTTGTTTGCAAGGTGCAAAGCCAATTTTTCTGCTTTAGAAAACATGCCCAAACAGAAGAGGCAGATGTGCCTATTGTGAGCTTCCCTCATGTGTAGAAAGAGATTCCAATTCTCATAATATGTTCCACATGCTGAGCACAAGTATACTTTCCTTGTTACTCTTGATGGTCCACTGCTATTTGCTTCACTTGGAGATGGAGCTGCCTCAGGGCTCAAAGCGGGCTCTTTTGCTTGAGCACGACATACTAACTGATGTTCCTTTAACATAGCCAAGGTCTTAAATGACATAGAACTACATTTTCGACATTTGAATTTGACCATAGGCTGCAAACCCAAGCTCTGTGCATATTCTTTCAACTGGGGTCCTTTTTCAGTTTTATTCCTTTTGTATTGTAACACTTGGCTTTTGGGTACAAGTCGGGGGACAGGCTTGTCTCGTTCATTATTGACATCACTCTCAGCTGATGACACATTGTGAAATTTATTACGGTCTATGTGCTTAGGTATAAGTTTGGGAACTCTGGGTACTGATACAGAAGTGCTGCTATCACAACTTTTATTCACTGAAGGTTTTCTTTTCTTGCTTGGGTTGTAGTACTGAAGAGAGTTATCTACAAAGGGCCTCTTTCCAAGGTGTATTCTTAATGGGTTTATTCTTTTCTTGAACTTGTCTTCAGTTGAAGTGTCGGCGGGTAACCGACACTGTTCATAGGGCTCGTTGGGCGGACTCGACGGCTCCCCAGCGAATTCGTGGCCATTCGCAGTTGATTTTGGAGGGCGTTCGCCGTATAAGTTTGTCAATGAAGTTGTGGTGATTTTATCATCTTTCGTAATGACAATATTACCATCTTCCATAGTTTTCTGGAAAAATAAAAACACGTGCTTTTGACTACTAGGAAACAAAAGACGCTCAAACAAGAGGAAATCGAAACATGATTTGAATTATCATCGTAACAACAATAATACAAATATACAATATTTACCTCGGAAATCGTCCGTCCAGCACGAGTGCAAGAATAAAGATTTGTTTCCATGCATCCGTTTAATCAGAGCAATCCTTACATCAGGCTTAGTATGAGGCAGCCGCGGCCTGATCATTCCCGTAAAATGGCGTCACTTCGCACAGCGAGGAATGGTGATATCAAAAGCGTTGCAGGATATTTGTAGCACTCAATTCACAGTTCACAAACATTTTTCACGGTTTAAACATCGTAAATAAACACAAACAAAATTAAATTAACCCCAATATATTGTTTATTTCCAAACACATTATCGAAAACTGTAGCGCATAGATTAATATATACATACTAGAGATAGATGCGCAAGTGTTGTTTTTTTTTCGAATTTGACTTGACTGTCATTTGATTTTGACATGTACTGTCATTTGATTTGCTTAAAAGCAGTTGGTGTTATGCCAAGTATATAGATGGCACGCTGTTCCTCCTCCGTGGCGTGGTGGTAGTGCGTTGGACTGCTACTCTGGAGGCTCGGGATCGATTCCCGTTCAAAACATTTTTTTTGTATTTAATATTTTTTTATTACTGGTTTTGAAATTTATTTTTATTTAATTATTACTAGGCACATGGATATCAATCACTACTTTGATAACTGCAGGCTATATATTAGGAAGAAAAATATCATTTAATATTTAATTTCTTCACAATATTAGTTATCAGGAAAACAGTTAGGTTTTTCTTTAAAAATAATCTTTAAACATATCCTGAAAAGTTACAAAATAGCAATCGTGCATCTGCCTTCTAAGATGTGTGATGGATGAAGGATTTTAAAAATACCACCGTTATTATCAAAATATGTGTATTTTAACATTTATAATTAAATCTATATTATTCATTAATAACTAATTTGCTTATAATCGTGTTCCATTTGAATTAGTAAAAATAAAAATAACTTATTTACTTATTTAATTAAGAACTTCAAAACATAATTATATTTTCCGATAGCAATGCACTATTTAATAATTAATCTTATACAACATACTTAATTTGCTTATAATCGTGTTCCACTTGAATAGTTAAAAATAAAAATAACTTATTTACTTATTTTATCAAGAACTATAAAACAATTATATTTTTGATAGCAATATTGCAATATTTAATAATTAATCGTATACGACATACTTAATTTGATTATAATCGTGTTCTATTAGAATTAGTAAAAATAAAAAGAACTTATTTACTTATTTTATCAAGAACTTCAAAACATAATTATATTTTTCGATAGCAATGCACTTTTTAATAATTAATCTTGTACAACATACTTAATTAGCTTCTAATCGTGTTCCACTTGTAGTAAAAATAAATTATTTTATCAAGAACTATAAAACAATTATAGTTTTTGCTTGCAATAATGCACTACTAAATAATTAATCGTATACGACATACTTAATTTGATTATAATCGTCTTCCATTTGAATTAGTAAAAATAAAAAGAACATATTCACTTATTTTATCAAGAACTACAAAACATAATTATATTTTCCGATAGCAATGCACTGTTTAATAATTAATCTTATACAACATAATTAATTTGCTTATAATTGTGTTTCACTTGAATTAGTAAAAATAAAAATAACTTGTTTACTTATTCTATCAAGAACTATAAAACAATTATATTTTTGATAGCATTAATGCACTATTTAATAATTAATCGTATACGACATACTTAATTAGCTTATAATCGTGTTCCACTTGAATTAGTAAAAATAAAAAGAAATTATTTACTTATTTAATTAAGAACTTCAAAACATAATTATATTTTCCGATTGCAATACCCTATTTAATAATTAATCTTATACAAACATCTAACCGTGTGTTTTTACATAATTATATAAATGAGCTCCACTTGTGATACCCTAATTAAACGAAATATAGAAAAAAGATCTTAACTAAACATTGAGTACCTACTTAAATATAATTTTATAAATTCATCATAATTAATCAAGTTAGATAATTTAAAAAAACATTCATTGTAATTGTTGGTACTATATATTATACGTATATGTGTAATTCTTAGTTCATATAAGACAAAGTGAGACACAACGTCCAAAATAAATTAACTCTACTGCATCTACATTTACAGCACTATTTTATGATACCTACACATTAATAATATATACATTACATATCATTAACATGCACTATTATTAATTTATCTAATATATAAACATGTTATAAAATTCATATATGAATAAAAATAAGCAAAACTTATTAGAATAAGTTAGCAGTATATTATATTTAGAACAAGTAGAGGCAACTATCATCCGTCATTATCATCATCAACAATCATCCCAACTAGATTATTCATTAAAGTGAATCAAGTGTTTACAAAATAAGACTTGGCCTAAAGTTCTTAGTTACCATGTCCTAATATCTTAAAAAAACTCGTAATCAAAACAATCGTTCGGTTAATTGATGTTGGGATGAACACCGTTCCAAAATCTATTTATCATACATAACATGAGTTATGTTATGTATGATAAACATATTCTGAAACGGTTTACCAACAGTATATTGGTCCATGAACCGTTGTTCAACATCATCTTTAAACCATAAACTATTCGTCCAATGAACTTTTCCAATGGATCACGAACGTTTCGCCAGCATTACTCTACGCCAGTGAATGCTTAACCAACAGATTGTTCTGACTAATAACTTTTTTTTTTTTTTTTTATATATGGCACGTCAATTTGACTTCACCTCGCCTGTTGTTAAGCTGAAGGCAAAGTCCCATGAAAGAGGGTCACCATTGCAAACACGTTCAGTGCTACAATGGTGGCGCTCAGCTTGACGGCCTCATCAGATGCTTTTTCACGCCCCGCTTAAAGGACCCGTGACTGTAGGAAGAAGGAAACACGTGCGCCGGCAAGGAATTCCAGGACTTAATGGTACGGCAGAGAAAAGACTCACCGAACCGCTTGGTTCTTGATGGAATGTTCTGTACCGTATGACACCTAAGCCCTGCACGCGTTGTCCTGTGTAGGAAAGGGGAGGGTGGGATTAGTTGGAAGAGCTCATCAGAACATTCACCATGGTAGAGACGGTAAAATACTGCCAAGGACGCAACATCTCTACGCATCTGCAAAGGCTCGAGGGACTCTGTGACCTCAGGACTCCCAATAATGCGGACCGCACGTCGCTGCAACCTGTCGAGAGCATCTAATAAGTACTTTGCGGAGCCATCCCAGAGATGCGAGCAGTATTCCACGCAGGAGCGAATTTGTGTCTTATAAAGAAGACACCGCTGCTCCGGCGTGAAAAAACGTCTCACTCTGTTCAGGACTCCGAGTTTACGCGAAGCTGTTTTGATGATGCTCTCGATATAGTTCTTGTTGTTCAGTTTGCAGCGCACGTCCATACCGAGTATATTGAGGTTATCCTGTAATGGCAGTGGTGTGCTCTGAAGAGTGGGAGGAGGAAGGAAAGGAGATGTCTTTGCTGAAAACGCGCATGCCTGCGTCTTCTGGGCATTGAACTCGACCAGGTTCTCAGATCCCCATTGGGAAACGTGATTGAGGGTCCGGTCAAGCCCAGTGACAAGAAGTCGCCTCTTTTCCGCTAACTTTTCACGTTTTTACCTAAAGAACAATTGGCCCATGGACTGTTCCCCTAGAGGACGGTACGATCGTTATGATTATATTATGATTGCAGTTGCAATATTATTCTCTTTTGTAAAATGAATATAAGTTTATTTATACATTGTGGTTTTAATTTTTAGTCAGTACCTGCACCTCATCAATTTATCTAATATTTATGGTTGCATTGCATTGCACATTGCACATTGCATTGGAGCATTGGAGTTCGAACTTACGACCTGTGACTTGGTAGTCCAACGGTCGTATACCTAGGCTATTATTGCTTGTAGAGATTACTTAACGCTCACTGACGTACCGTTCTTTTGGTGCATGGTCCATGGGTCAGTTGTTCTTTGGGTGAAAAGTTATTGGTCACAACATTCAGTTGGTTAAGCATTCACTGACGTAGAGTACTGCTGGCGCAACGTTCGTGGATGAAAAGTCCATTGGACGAAAAGTTTATGGTTTAATGATAATGTTGACCAACGATTTATGGACCAACCGATTGTTGGTAAACCGTTTTAGAATCGAATAAACACTCCAGCTTTTGGTACATCATGGGATAGAACGTGTTTAGTTGACTTGCCCTCAATTTAGGTATGTGTAAATGAACTTGATCAAACAATAATGAAATATCACTGTTCACGCGCAGTAGGGTGTTAGGGTGAACATTTGTTGGAAGATGCCCGGGAGGTGGCACAGTCCGCCCGACCGAATCTCGCTCGCGCGAATGCTTGTTGCGTAGACAGTCGGGCCGCTCTCCACTCCGCCTGCAGCTCTGCGCTCGCGACGCGATGGTGCCTGAGCGCGCCAACAATCATATCAACATTCCTCTGGAACTAGTTGCTTTTCTGGAAAACGAAAAAAGAAATTAAACATTATACTATAGAGTGACTTGCATTGCAACAACAAGTAATGCGCGGATTTAATGGAAATGGGCAACAACATTTTCAGTTTTATAGACCATTAGTAGACCAGCCACGGCTTCGCCCGTCACATACTACGGAGCCCCGTATCACCTGCAACCGTCCTCCTGCTACCGTAACACAGGTTAGTTCCTGGCACGAGGCAGGAGTATGGTCCTGGATCCGACTAATAACTCGACATCTATAAATATATAAATACCTGTATCTTGAATTGATTTTAGTTACTTTTTTTTATTCTCTGTACCTTTTCCCAACTCAGTTGGGGTCGCCTTTCCAGTCTAACTGTGATGCGGCTGAACTTCGATAGTTTCCGTGAAGCGACTGCCATCTGACCTCCACAACCAATGGTCCAATGACCAATAGCGATAACGAAGTACCAAGTTAGGCTGGTTGGACTTTTGAGAGCTCCAACTACCTGTAACGACTGCGATAGATGTTTGTATGGCAACCGGGACCGACAACTTAACGTGCTTTCCGAGGCACGACCAGACCAGTGCAAACAATTGACGGAGGTAGGACACGACGGTATCTCCCGTCCGAAATGAGCTGTCCAACTGGGGAAGTACCTCCGCCCTACAGAACACCGCGGTCATAATAACCATCGTGTTGTGTTCCCGCCGGTAAGTAGGATAGCCAGAGCTCACTATACCCCTCCTTCCCCTCCCCTTCCTAGCGTCCCCACCCCTTCCCAGCACCCCCTTTCAGGG
This sequence comes from Pelosia muscerda, assembly GCA_963691645.1. NCBI lineage: Eukaryota > Metazoa > Arthropoda > Insecta > Lepidoptera > Erebidae > Pelosia > Pelosia muscerda. Next base: position 2,120,685 of record OY829102.1, read on the forward strand.
TGGGCAGCGCGTGTGTGACACCCTTAGTGTTGCACACGTTCATAGGCCACGGTGGCCGCTTTCCATCAGGTGGGACGTGTGCTTGTCTACCACCTACGTAGTATAAAAAAAAACAGCCATATTCATGCGTATAACTTTTTGCACTGAGCGGGGATCGAACCCTTGGCCCGTACGTAGCAGTCGCGTGCACTTCCGCCACGCCACGTAGGCTGTTGTTAGTTACTTAAGCGTGAAATACAAATGTTGTTTATTGCTCAGTAAAGTTAAGTTGAGTTATTAATTAGGTAGTTTGGTAAAATAACTTACCTCTCTATTTTCTCACTTCGACACAACTTTTTTGTGTGTTTTTTATTTGCACATTTAGTGTTTTATGACTCGAGAGGGTCAAAAATCAAACTATAATAAAACATCAGCTCTATCACAACATTACTCTGGAACTTCATTCTCCTCCTCTTCTGGTATTCCTTTTTGTTTGTTATCTTTCCTCTGAAAATAGAAGAAAATATATTTTTAAGACTGAAAATATATTTTGAATTGCTAAACATGTTGTGTTGTAATATAATTTTAAGATCTATCTATTGTACCATGTCTATGAGCAAATACATTCTTTCTTTCTTTCTTTCTTTCTTACGAGTTGTTATTGTAAGAGACTCATACAAACCAACAATCTACAACAACAAAGTAATGATTGACTGATGTGACTCTAGGACATGATTTGGAAGGTCAAATATGGATTCTCGCTTTTCTCTCCTAATTTTATATACAACAAAAACATCAATTCCCAAACCCCTATTCAAAGTTAAACACTGCATTGGGCACCATGCACCCATTGTGCCCCATAAACCCCAAAGGGCCATACTCTAACTATGAGGCCCATACGCCCCTGGTAGTACTCCTGGTTCACAATATATTGAAATAAAAAAATTACGTATACCTTTAAACTAGCCTTATTCACTTTCCATCGTGTTAGTAAAGCCTAATGAAACAAAAATTTCATGAAAAAACATAAAGTCGCATTAGTGTTGCCCACGTCTATAGGCCACGGTAACTATATATGTTGTTTACCTCGAAAATGGTATAAAAACATGAAAAACATATCATTAACTAGGTGTCATTAGCGACTGCGTAGAATTTGGATCCTGCCCGTCCCCGCAACCCATTATTACCTTTTCCCGGAATAAAAAGTAGCCTAGATATTTTTCACGCCTTAATCTATTCATGTACCAAGTTTTAGCCAAATCTGTTAGCTGTTAGAGTTAGAGCGTGATGAGTTATAAATATCCAAATATGAAAAACATCTTCAAATGACCGATTAATACCGACTGCCCTGGAGATGGACCTTCTACAACTTTCATATTTAGGGTATGATGTGTGATTGGCCAATTGAATTGAAAAAAAAATCAATTTAAGTTACCCTGACTAGTCTCTGTACCACATTCTGTTCTGGTGGTTGTTAGAAAAATTGACAAAAATGTGTGTATCTACACACAATTCGTCAACTTTTCTGAGCTCTGCTGAGGGTTGGGCTGTCAACCTGTGGGTCACCGTTGTAGCATTATTAGTGTCCTCTTTCTTGATACCGTACCTTCAGCTTACCATTAGACGAGGTACGACAAGGTGAAGTCAATGCCCTGACATATTTTTAAATACGTTTAACATAAGTAGCCGCGTCCGCGGTAGCATAGTGGTATGGGTAATGGACTGCTGAGACGAGGTCTCGGGTTCGATTTCAGGTTATACAATGGTACACACCAATGAATTTTCGATGTTTTTCGAAGTTATCTGTGTATTTATTGTAGGTTTATAAGTGCCCGGTTAATGGCAATAGGCTCGCCACCTATTACATTGGGACCTAAACATAAATTGGCGAAATGTGGGTGCTAGCACCTCTGCCTATCCCTTCAGGGATATAGGCGTGAGTTTATAAAAACAAAGTAACATAGATATCTGATGATATTCTGATAAGAACTTTACCAAAAATCAATTAATGATTAACCTAAATCATAACTCGATACTTTCGTATCGAATAATTGTAAACTGGAAGGAACTTACCTGAATAATTATGGTCTAACTGAATTCTCCTTAACTCCGGCTCCTGCAACTGGGCATTCCGAATGATGCGATACTACAGATGTCGAAGGTAGGAGAATCTCTGCGAGTGGTGTAGAAGCAAACGGAGGAGGAGGCACATTCGCTTCTATTTCTCGCTGAGGATAACAAAAATCTCAAGTTATAAACTTCCTTTAAGTTGTTGTTGTTGTAGTCAAAATACGTTTAAATCTCCTGATGTTGTACACATTTATGGGCCACAGTAAACATTTACCATCAGATGGGCTGTATTGTCTGTCGCCCATACGTATATAGGGTGTAAACACTCCCGAAGCCGAAGGCACCTGGTGGTACTCCTGATACACAACATATTGGCATTAAAATAAATTACGGCAAGGCAAGTTTTCTAATAAAAAAAATTTTTAAGTCTTTTTTCGCATTATTTACTCTCCATCATATTAATCAGTAAAGCTAAATGAAACGAAAATTTCATAAAAAAATATATTGAAAATAGTGATAACGTTCGACACAAAAAACCTCCAAAAAGTAAATAAATAATAATTCATGCGTCGTCGTGTCGGAGGACCCCTAACAGGTGAACCATTCCCAATGCACGCACCACGCACGTACGCACATGGAGGTGAACACCTTTTATTTGTGACCTCATTCATCGAGGCCCGTCCATCTGTTGGATCTTCCATCATCATCATCATCATCATCAGCACAATATTCCATCAAGAACCAAGCGGTTCGGTGAGTCTTTCCTCTGCCGCATCATTAAGTCCTAGAATTCTTTACCGGCGCACGTGTTTCCTTCTTCCTACAGTCCCGGGACCTTTAAGCGGGGCGTGAAAAAGCATCTGATGAGGCCGTTAAGCTGAGCGCCACCATTGTAGCACTGTACTCTTTCATGAGACTTTGCTTTTAGCTTAACATCAGGCGAGGTGAAGTCAAATTGAAATGACATAAATAAAAAAAAAAATCTGTGTTCCTGAAAGAAAACTACATACATACGAACATAAAAATTACCCTCGCTGCCGCAGTCAGGTAAAATGAGTATAAGTAGGTACTTAGAATTTCTAGATAATATTAGTCTAGGTAGTTAGTTTAGCTGGTAGGGTTGTGGGTGATATTAGTTACTTACCTGGCATTAGCAGTTCTGGTACAGCTAATTCACAAAGGGGACTGTTTGGGTATAGATAAACTACCCTGAAATGCTTGCGGCATTTTCGAAGATGGTTGTAAACATATGTTTTATTCAGTTCACATATACTACGACCAATACGGAAAATCCAAGTCATGAACAGTTCAGGATTCAGTACGAAACTAGGAAAACGGTGGCGAGGCACACCTATAAAAGAAAAACAATTGGTATGTTTTATGTAGAAATATAGCTTGCATGAAAGCTGTCGCAAGTAAACATGAAGGGATTTATATGCGTGCAAAATGAAGCAACATAAAAAGATATTTATAATATATTTATGTAGAAGCCTAGTGTCATTCCGCATGCCGAGTTAGTAATATCTCCTTGCAGTATGCACTGGGGGGTGCCACTTTCAAGCCCAACAACTCACTTCCTTTTTTCAGGGGGGAAGAATCAAATCAGATCGATTTCAATACACTCTCAATAATTTGAGGTATTCAGTACCTATATATTAAAAAGGAGTTGAAATCTGATCCATACAGTGGGAACCTCTTGTTGGAAGAAGCTTGTCCCAAGCTCTTCAACTGTATCTTTTGAATCCAGTTAGGTCAAGTTCATTAAAATGTGATTAAATTTCCACACATTTCCATTGTTCTACAGTCTCAGGTCCTTTAAGTCGGGTGTGAAAAGGTAAAAAGCTTCTGATGGTGCTCAAGGTGAAGGCCACCATAGTCAAATTAAAGGTATCTGTAATGGTCACTGACCCACTTTCCTGACGCCTTTAGTTTACCATCAGGCAAGGTGAAGTAATATTGTTTGAAAGTTCTATATACTTGTAATAATAACAATAAAAATACCACAAATATTACTTAATCTAAATAATATATATGATAAATTTACTAACCTAACTTTAATGCTCTGAGCTTCCTTAATTACCTCCACGACCAATTGAAAATATCGAAGTACTGCGCTTAGATTTTTAGAGCTGATGTTCATTTCACAACTGTCCTCAATGGTTTAATGTAGTCTCCCAACTACAAAAATATTTATGCAAACAAATATATACTTGCATGTAGGAATCGAACCCACTCCTTCAGCATTGCAGTCTTCACTACTGTCATAGCACATATACACAAGATATGATTTTAGATCGACATGGTGATATCGGTTATTCAACGAAATAAGCAAACATGGTAAATTTCCCGATAAATTTAACAGTGAACATACACAAGAGCCTTATAAGATCATTAATATTTCACTTTTTCCAACACAAATATATAGATGGTCTGGTGCATCTCATCATGTTAAGAAAATATCAATATACCTAAACAGCAACATTTCCTTCATATCAACATTCATAGATAACTAGCAAAACAGTTTTTTTAAATTATGTCTGTTGCTAAGTATGTATTGTTCTGACTAAATTCTGGATTGGCAGGATGATTTTAATGAGAAGTTCACTGACAGAGAGTTGATATTATATTACAAGAAATAAATTAAGCTTGCTTACATACATACTCATACTAACACCTGTGAATCTCCATATAGGGCCTATTTAAAATCAAATTTAAAGGTGTATTAACACCCACAGTTTATTAATTAAGCTTATATGTGTGTAAAAAAGTATAGTTAAATATAAGAAATAAGCATAAATTAAGATCGCAGCATAGGGCCATGGTTAGCATTATAATAAAAGGAATGAACTATCAAGTACCTACACAAGGCAAGTAGGTAAGAATATCAGTAGAACTATTACATACATCATACATAACTAAATATATATTCACGTATGTTAATCCCCTAAGAGATGTATAGATATATTAAATAATGTAATAAAGTTTCATGTTACAATATTTCGAATGTCTCGGAAACAGCTACATTGATTGTTATAAAATGTTTTATGTATCAAATACCTATAATGGAAGGTCTAGGACTAGCGAAGCGTAGGGTTAATTTCGGTCGCGATAACCGATATCAACTCGGGCGCAGTTATGGGCATCAGTATACACATAGACTTAAGTAAGTATACATAAATTTGTTGACTTACTTCGATTACTAGGATTATCAAGATTATTGATAACTTGTAGTATTTCTTGGTGCAAGTTGCGGATAATAGATGTAGGTTTCCAATGCTCTTAAAAACATTAATAGACTAGATACCCATTAAAGATATGAGACCAGACTACTTCTTTGTTTTAATATTAGGTATATTAAAAACTTACCATCATGTTTCGTGACTGAGCAGCCGGGAACACAACACGCTAATTTAGGCATTTTGTTTATTTTTTTGATTGGTCTAGGACACGGCGTAGATAGCTGAACTCAACGTAAATATTAGAACAATCTAAATAAGAAGTAAGAAAAGTACCAATACATTCAAAAACATTCAAATGTACTGGGAAACGTTACTTATGTCAAATAAAATAAATTCAATTAAATAATGGCGTCCAATGGCGTCACTCAGCGTTGCCATATGACTGTTTAGAATTCTCCCCAAAAGTATTCCCCATAACTTAGGATTTTCTTAAAAAAACCGCACACAATTTATAAAACAATTATTTAGATATTAACAAGATGATACCCGCGGTGCCACTGTTTTATTGCTCCAGATTCCCACAGGATAGAAAATATTCCATGTTTTAATGTAGGTAGACAATGGTCTATTTATCAACAGATTTTAATTTGATCAGTTCAATTTTGTTAATGTGGCACTGAGGAACAATCGTTCAAACATTTTCACAAACTTTACTTTACAGACAAGAAAAAATATATTTTGCAGGGTTTCCAGAACACCTAGTTTTTTTAAACAACGCGACGTGTGTATTCGTCTCTTGATTTAAAAGAATGAAATACAAATCAGATTCATTGTTATAATTATAATTTTAAATATCATAGATTGCAAATCGTTTGATCTGCTTTTATTCTAAGTCTGTGGGTTTGATGGATAAAATCACCCAATTTCCTCCAAACCCATTATATTGTCTACGAAAATCCCCCAAATTTGTAGAGGAATCCCCCCATCTGGCAACAGTAGCGTCATTCGTCAGGTCAGCTTCATATGTTCATAACGGTCGCATCAAACAGTATCAGTTTAAGAGTATAAATTATACCACCATTTTAAAAAATGCATTCGAAATATATAAATAATATTATTACGAATTAGATATCTAAAAAAATAATATTATAATATATAACATGGTACTAACCTCATTACCGAACTTTTTTCTTTTGTACAATGACAACACCTAATTTAATTTTGCTAAGTAAAGGAAGGTCCAATCAATAGATGGCGTTCGGGAGCGTGTGGCCATAGACGATAGAATCCAATATGGCGTGTGATAAAAAAATTTAGAGCCAATCTATGGGAGTTACATCCCCATGCTGTAGCGTATTACGAGAAGCTAATTCATGAACCATAAACTAAATTTTTACTTCTTAAATTTTATTTTTTTAATTTGTTAGTCTTGGCATGGAACTGTACTAAAATTAACACGTGGTTAAGACCATAGAGAGCATATATAGTAATAAAATAATTTATAAGTTGAACTTAAAAGTTTAAAACTTTTGGAATCTTTATTTGTTTTCTTTGAAAATATTGTTTATGAAATAATGAAATGAAAGCGGAGTATTTTGTTTTATAAAGTGTGTGTATCCAAATTGGATTTCCCTTTCACTTTGTACGAGAATAAATAGAGGTACTCCATGTCTGGAGTATTAGAAATAAAACTTTATCGACTAATATAGATATTCTCAATTAATATTATTATAGTTCTTTATTTTTTATTTTGGTTTAAAACACTACCTAATCTAATCCACACATTAAAGACAGATAACTATACGAAAACTTTTTCAGTCCGAATCTGATTAGGCACTTTAATATTTCAATGACACACGTCACGACCACAGTACGCTACAACGTCCGCGATATTACTGAGGAGTTGAGAAGAAAGTGTTCATCATTGTGTGTTAATAAAAAATCTAGTACATTTGCAATATTGCCAGCATCCACGTTTTGTATTGCCCCCACAAATCTATTAATTGGGAATTATATCCAGCCAGTCTAAATGCTGTGTATTCCCCAAATTCTACAAACGTGTTGAAAATCCCCACAGTTTGGGGAAATTCCAACACATTGGCAACGCTGTTACATTACATTAGGCTCTTTCCATTAACTAATGACACCAAACGCCAGTGACGAGGTGAGTGATAGCAGACGTTCTAATGCTATATAATTAGGACTTATAAGGTAAGTTAAGGAATTACGGGTTAATAATTAACTTAAGTATTTTTACCATGCATTAATTAGGAACAAATTATTGCATTAAGTTACTTTTCATTTTCATTAATTTCCGTTTCCATTAACTTTAAACTAAAAAGTTGTCACAAAGTTTAGATCAACGGAAATGAACCACTTGGTCATATTCAGGAAAAAAAGAGATGCAAACTCATGCGAAGTCATCCACTCTCTATTCCAATTTTAGAAGAATACGACTTAAAAATGAAACAGGTTTAGTAGGGTTTCTAGGTATACCCATGTATAGATTCTCTGTAAAGTTGAAAATGGCTACAAATTATAAATATCTGGATATTGGCGTGAGGAATATGCCAGACCTACCTGACCCTCGGTAACTTGTGGCGCAAAATGGCCATGTGGTTATAGTCGGTTCGAGTTCGAATAACCACCATCGCTGACTTCGATGGCGGGTATTCGTGAGGATTTCCGCACAAGAGAAATAAAGGATATTGAACAAAAATACGAAAATATAAATGATTTAAAAATAAACGCATTTTTCTTTCTTTCTTTCTCAAATACCCCTTTTCTATTCTTACTCCTTTTTTAATGCTCGTTTTTGTTTATACAACGCAGAGACACAAAAATTGTAAATACAAATAATTTTCTATGTTATAGAAGCTATAGAACCGGTTCTATCCTCACCTCTTTAGTCATTACGAGCTGAGCGTAGATCGTCGTTAATAGTGTTTATAACGTCTCTGGTGATCTGTAACTCATTAAAAATTACAAAAAAGCGTAATTAAGTAATTACTTTTCAAAGGCAACTTCTTTTACGTATTGTAAATTGTAATTGAATATGCTTGCTTGTAATTAAATATATTCTGTTACTACATATATTGTACGAAAGAAATTTTGTACGGTTTGTCTTTTTATTGTACCATATTGATAAAACGTAAATTTATGTGTACATACACTTCATATCCTATAAAAATCAGTTAAAGTGAAATATTATGTGTGGAATTTCATTTATTCAAGTACATCTACCTAAATTAAAGTGGGTACATGAAGATAATGGCATCCCACATACATACTGCGTATAGGTATAATTTCCGATTTGGTTAGGTATAATTTCCGATTTCGGTCCATTTATCTTCATGGAATGTTCGCCACTGGTAAAATGTGCCAGTGCTGTTCATAATATAAAAGCGGTTATCATGATACCTATGATCTACGAACGTGTGAAGACTTGAATGATAATTGAAATAATTTTTAAAGCCTTCGTCAGTCTTTTTGTAGTCTCCAATGTTAATCAAATAACCGTATATGGTTTTAGAGTTCCGGGATTCCGGTTTGTAGTTTCATTATTTTCTTTTCATAAAGCCTCTGGTTATTTATTATTTTTCTGGTACAGATACACCGAAATCATCTGTATTGTCAATATTGTCATAATATTTGTCACTATTGTAGATTTATTGAGTTATATCAATCGATTTTTTTTAATCGACTAAATGCAAATAGTAAGTTTAATAACACCTCACCTCAATTATTTCTTGCAAATTTGTCAAAAAGCTCTTTCGAAGTGAGTGAGGGTGTACAGTTTTTATTGTTTTATTTATTGAGACTTTATTTCTTTGCGTTTGTTATGTAGACAATGCAGATGCAAGATGATGTCTGATCAGTTTAGGAAGGTAGAACCATATTCCCCAAAGTCTTCACCGAGAGGTGGGAGGTCACCAGTGGTTTCTCGTCAGGATTCCTCCGGAACACTCAAGACTACTATCTCCTTGGGCAAGAATCCGTCTATCGTGCATAGCGGACCATTCTATTTGATGAAAGAACCTCCAGGTATTTATTTATTGATTGCTAAACAATATATTAAACAGTTTATTTTATTTACAAACTTTAGGCATAGCATTTTGATACAAAATTTCATCTGTTTCAGGAGAATGTGAAACGACAGGAGCAACAAATTTAATGGCTTATTATGGGCTTGAGCATTCTTATAGTAAATTTAACGGTAAAAAGCTAAAAGAGTCCCTATCGTCATTTCTTCCTAATTTGCCTGGTATTCTTGATGGGCCTGGTCAGGAAGATAACAGTACCTTAGGGTCTGTGATCGCTAAGAGACCAATAGGCGGTAAAGAGTTGTTGCCGCTCACAAGTGCACAGCTGGCTGGGTTCAGACTGCACCCCGGTCCTTTACCCGAGCAGTACCGTTATGTTAGTGCTACACCACCGAAGAGGCATAAGACCAAACACAAGAAGCATAAGCACAAGGATGGAGTGCCGCCTGGACAAGAAACTCCATTACAAGGTAATTCTATCCTTTTCACGTATAAACACTACATTCAAATCAAAATATGGGTACAAAAGATGTTATAAGTAATACGTTTGTTTGCGTCTCACCATATTTCAAACAGATTGGCATACAATAGTGTCACTTAATATGACACAATAATGAACAAGAATTGACATTGAATAATTTAAGAAATTAGGTATTGATAAAATATTTATGTCAATATTTTAGGTGTCATTCATATTAAACATAGTAATTATCTCTATGCAACATAATGTTAATATCTAAAATAAGATTTAAAATTTTTATTCAGTAGAATTCAGTCAAACATTCTCTCACACTCAATACCATTTATTCATTCGTTTTTAGTGCCACATCCTTATAGCCATTTAATAGTTATAAATTTACAAGGTCAATCAACATTACAGATAAAATATTTTAATTAGTTTCCACATTAGTTTACTATCAGGCAAATTGGAAATAAAATATATTAGTTCCTAATCAATGAACAATGAACAGAACAATATTTAAAATGGTTTGTCATATTTTACCTCAAAATGCTGCTGCTAGCTGCTGCTCTCTCATATTTTATACCATTTAGTGGTAGTCAAACACACAGCCCATCTAATGGCAAGTGGTTATTGTAGCCTATGTATATGTGCACCACTAGAGGGATCATTCTCTTGTAGAATTTTTCACAACTACATATCTTGCATGAAAGGTTTAGTGCCAGTAGAGTAAAGTATGTGGTGATTTAGGCAATTGCAAAGTATTGTCTCTGTCTGCACTGGAAGGAGTTCCGCAGGAGAATAATATGTACGCATATCTTTTGTCTTTCAATCATCATTCTCTGAACCTTTTCCCAACTCAGTTGGGGTCGGCTTTCCAGTCTAACTATGATTCAATATTTTCCGTGAAGCGACTGCCATCTGAATGCCCCAACCAATGGTCCAATGACCAATGGCGATATTGAAGTTCCAAGTGAGACTGGTTGGACTTTTGTGGGCTCCAACTACCCGTAACGACTGCCATCGATGTTTGTATGGCAACCGGGTTTGTCCTTCAATAAAACTCAAAATTTAGACAACTCGGTTCAGTGTTGTTTCTATTGTATTATATTTTGTTTTATATACAAGACTAGTACTATTTTTAGTTGACCTTATCAGTTATTTGACTTAGATTAGCATATGTATAGACTACAATGATATTGTTATGATAATACATTCATGAAGTTGTATATCTTATCTTATGGGCTATTATGTTTTCAATGGTGACACCATGCCATCTACATTTGCTGTACCCTTTGGCATACATTACTATAGATTAACATGTAAATGCTAAGTATGAATGTTTACTACATACTAGCCTTTGCCAGCGCACGTGTTTCCTTCTTCCTACAGTCCCGGGTCCCGGGGCGTGAAAAAGCATCTGATGAGGCCGTCAAGCTGAGCGTCAGTGCCACCATTGTAGCACTGAACGTGTTTGCAATGGTGACCCTTTTTCATGAGACTTTGCCTTCAGCTTAACATCAGGCGAGGTGAAGTCAAATTGACGTGCCATAAATAAAAAAAAACGTCTTTTAAATATAGAACATGCAAATTTAGATCAGAAAAAGTTAATGCTGAAAAGCCAGAGTTGAACTAACCTTTAATATTTTTAATTTCAACATTTTGGCGTTTTTTTTTAATTTAAATATCACTAAACTACTATGATATAACCCATGTGATATGTGTTGCGAAAGGGTGAAGACTATCCCATGTGTTGATCCAAAAATTGGTTGTGCATCAAAATATAATCTAAATTGTCAGAATGAAAAAATGTTGAATATTTTATTTGTATTGATGGAAAGTTACATTTTCATTTAGACTATACTGTTCTATCATGGCACTTGGTGGCGCATATTGTTATACATATAAGTAATTTGTGCAGAAGTACAAGTGTGTTATCAATATGTATGATAATATTAGAAGGGGCTCTTTTGCGATCTAAGGACATTTTTCGACCTTTTGCAAAAGAGCTAAGTATATATTTTCATTATGTAGTAACATTTTTATTTTACCAACAGATTCATCAAACCCAGACACATATGAAAAGAAACACAAAAAGCAGAAGCGCCACGAGGACGACAAGGAGCGCAAGAAACGGAAAAAGGAGAAGAAAAGAAAAAAGCAGAAACATAGCCCCGAGCATGGAGGCCTCACGCCCAGCCAGCACCCTGTACCTTAGGCGACACCGCCACTACCGTCAGTAGTCGTAAGGTGGAGCTATTGAGCCCAAAGAGACTGCACCATAGAGTTTACAAAGTAATGTGCAACCAAAAATATCTTTTATTTTTTTTTCGTGTAGAAACAATTTTATAGTTATCAGGGTATATCTTGACCCCAAGTTAAAAAAGAAAAATTGCCTGGCAGAAAATTGGTTTTATATAATCAATGATTGGGTGGGCTTGAGTTTCCCTGCTATTCGCACTTAGTGCTATACTCAAAAGAAATCTAAAAAACGTGCAATGCGCAAGTAAGATACCTTTTGTGACGTCATTGGGGTCAATATATATGTACCGATTACTATGATCACTTAATGGAGTCTCAACAATAGAATAGCTTTTTGGAAGTGTGTGTAGTATAATTATGTATAAAGTGATGCATTGTCACTTTCCATCATGTGAGCCGTGTGCTTGTCTGCCACCTAAGTGGTATAAAAAAATCTTTAAATTATACTTTGGGCACTTGTTAGCTTGTGAAGCAAAAACGACTGAATTTGTAAGTTTTACTGTATAGGTTTAATTCTCTTCTCAAATCAAGCTTGTAGACACTTTTTTGTAGGAAAATACCTTTATTTATTAGAAATATTTTTAATCTTTTTGTTTAGTAGCATTTCATTTTATATAAGGTCACTGGTAAGCGTACTTCTAGAAGTGTATATACAATTTAAGTTAAAATAAGTTGATTGGTTAATGACGTTGAATTCCCTGGACGCTGAGTTTGACGTTATGAACCAAACCTAAATAATATGGTATTACATTAGCGCGGCAGCAAAGGGCAGCGAAGTGATAAGAAATTTGCAAGCCTTAGAGTAAAAGAATATCATAGACGGAACGCATAGAACTAGTTACTGGAGACGGAACGCATAGAAGCCACCAAAATGAATACAAATAAAGTACTTGGAAATGCTGTGTGTGAGTGACAAGCTCGCCACAGGCAGGGGATTCATCCTCACAAATTACGGCCGGTGACGGTGTGCACGTGGTTATTTCAAGCGTCTACAATATGGGATTTTTCAAGAATTTTAAAAGGTTTAACCACTAGGTCGGCAGCACGATTGTGACACCTGATGTTGCAGACGTCCATAGGCCACGATGACCACTTTCCATCACGTGGGTCGTGTGTTTGCCTGCCACTAAAGTGGTATAAAAAAAGAAATGGATTCATGGATGAATGGATCACACGCTAGTTCGATACGTTCTGTCTATCTTATTATTTTAGTCTAAGTTGCTTTTGAGTTTATATTGTGTAATGTACGATTACTCAATTATTACATTGACATGGATTAGATAGTGAGAGTGCACTGTAACATTGCTGCACTACATTACACAGCGTTTGGACCCAGGGCCAGTATTATTTGAAGTTAAAAATATCATCGTTAGGTACAAATTAGATGAAGGACATAGGAACGGATTTAACCATGGAAAACAAAAAAACAAGTGGAAATGTGATATAGTCGGTGCACGCGTGTCATTGTATTTATGCGACGAAGGATAAATTCGACAATATGAAACTTTTTGTAAGAATACGTCTAAACTTTTTCGTAAATATTTAAAGCTTGTTCCATCCAAAGTATGAAACGCCATGAATACTTTTTTATCTATAGCAAAGTAATCGCTATTTTGAACGGTTGAAAAAAAGGTGGTGGCAGTATAGTTGCCACTACCTTTAAAAGGGTTAAGTGTTTTTTCGTTTGGTAGTACGTATGATTTGAGCTAATATGGCATTAAAAGTTGTAGTAAATTCCACCACTCAATGCAATTATGTACTATAAACGGTTGTACTCGTATGTGTGAGTTGGGCGACATCGGTTCCGTTACTGAAACTATCGTGTTACATTTCTACTAGTTTTTCTGTTTTGTGGATTTAAATTTCTCCAAATAACATTCGTTTGGTAGTGTTACTATATGAGTTGTAGAGTATAGTGTATTAATGAGTTACTAAGAAAAGAGCAAGATTTTTTTGTGGGTTCAATAGGAATACGATTGTATTCTTAACTACTATGCGTTTCAAATGAGATGATAATCGCGATCGCGGCAACTTCACACCGTACTCGAAACTCGTTCACTTTAGGTACTCAAAACTTTAACAAAATTTTCAAATCGGATAAGTTCATACGTATATGGTAACGAGTGACGACTTAATGTTTATTTTCTTTTCATTAAATGCATAACACATTTTTTTAATAGTTTCCTTTATTAACAAATTAAACCGAAGTTAGCAACAGCACATCAAAATGTCGTTATGACAGTTATCAACTCATTTGAAACGCATAGTACAGAAATTCTTGGCAGGATTTTCAGAGGATGCGAAAAGAATTAATGTGTCCACATTGTTAGTAATCTTTTTAATTAAAGAATTGATATTTTCGCTAAGATACAACTGTTTGCTGTCGCACAAGTGTGTTGTCCCTTAGGTAAAGGTTGTTCAATACTCGGTCTATGCTTTCGTCATCTCTTTGGGCTTGACTCTAGAAAAATAAGTATTAGTGATAATATGATACAGTAACAATATTTCGTTTTAATCATTTTGTTAGATTTCGTTTCATATACTTCTGTAAACCGAGATTCATTGTAAATATACATACCTGATTTTTTATTATAAAGAAATACCATTCGCTTAGATGTAATAAATTTGATAAAACGTTCTTATATTGTTTCATTTTCAGATACTAATTGCAATTCATTTTTTTTAGATTGATGTTAGCAGGATCAATATTCTCCGATGTCACAAAATTCACCGCAGTAGCCTAGTGGTATGGGTTATGGACTGTTGAGACGAGGTCGCGGGTTCGATCCCAGATGTTGCCATGGCACACACCAATGACTTTTCGATGCTTTTCGAAGTTGTGTGTATGTGTCGCAGGTTTATAAGTGCCCGGTTAATGGCAATAGGCTCGACACCTATAAACATTGGGACCTAAACATAAACTGGCAAAATGTGGGTGCTAACATCTCTGTCTACTCCTTCGGGGATATAGGCGTGAGTATATGATATCACAAAAATATGCTCATTATTGTCTTTACTAATGTTATGAATAAAAAAGTTACTATGTCTGTCAGTCCGTGACGCTTTCACGCTTGAACCACTGAACACTGATTTTGATGACATTTCGTATTATATTTGTTGAAGTAACAGATGTTTGTGGCATCAGCGCGGCGCTTGATAGGTAGATACTTAGGTACATTTTATAGTCTGCATAAATATGTATATAAATAAAACCCGCGTATCTTAGAGAACGCGCGAGCATTTTTTGTTATATTCAAGCACATATGCATTTTATTCCGATAATTTTAAAGTTCATTTTTGAGTGAATTAAAACACCCTCTGGGCTACGCCCCTCTGTCTGCGCTAACCCTAATGGTGGCCTCCATATTTTACTTTTTTACAGTTTACCCACAGGTTAACTGACGTCTCATTGACACGCTCTACATAAGGAGCAAGAAAGAAATAAAACAGTTGTTTCAGAGCGAAATTTATTCAAAATATTCAAATTTATACAATATTAAGTCTGTTTTCGCTTCATATAAAAAGACAGTTGGTCATTCAGTTAAATTGAAAACAAAATAAATTAGTAATGCAGCACCAAAATACATACATCGTACTTAAAATATTACGTTCTTACTCACAAATTATACCGACTGCGTCACTAGCGGGGCGCCGGGAGCGTCTGAACGGGAGCCGACTGTACCCCAAATGTAGTATGTCACATAGGACAGTACGCATCGCAAGATTGAACTCTATTACAGGGACTTATGAACCTTGAAATCGATATAGAACTAGAATTTTAAATGTGAATCGGAAGAGTCAACATCTAGTACCTACCAAACTTAATTATATTCAAATTGAGAACACAGTCTGCATGAATTTCAGCTATTTCTATCTTCCACTAAATATAAATGTGTAATAACAATAATGTATATTTTCGTTCGATGGCACTACAATTTGCGTTCATATTTTATCTGTGGTTTAGAATATTATCTTGCGTTGCGATACATGTCTATAGGGAATATGTGTATACGTATAAATGACAATTTCCTAATATGGGTATAGGCGCGAGCTGTGGACCTAACGTGCTCAAAATGCACTCAATACGCGTTTTTTTTAGTTGTTTTTGCAAGATAACTCTGAGTGCAAGGGTGGTGGACGAGCTGAAATCTACCAATCTATAGGTAGTTTATATAAAAATCATCCGCGCGGACCAGGACCTCATTTCTCTCGCAAGAAGATCCGTATACTATAAAATTATCTACTCACAGAATATTGTGTTGTATATTAGACTAGAACGCAAAACATAAAAGCAAAGCGTCCTGTACGTATAGCCATATTGAGGTGTTCATAATAATTCGCCACTATAGGACATTTCTTGGCCAGCACGGATACACTAGGCCAAAACTTCCCAATATTGGTAGAGGCCTGAGTCCGGCAGATAACGCCTAATTGATAAATTCACAGGTCAAATAATGTTGTCATGAAAGCCCGTAATAGGAACTACAGTGGTCATACAAATCCTAGAGAATTTAGCACGATTCGACTCCATTTAAGGTCTAGTGGCGGCCCCTCTCAGTTCACGAAAACGTTGGTAGAAGGCTAGGGTGTCAATATTATCTATCTTTTCTGAGAATGTTTCTGGTCTAAACATGTAGTACTTTTCAATGTGTGAATAAATATTGCTAGTTAAGTCCACGAATAAGTCGGTAGTAATATGGACAAAATTCTACACGTTCTAATATCTCAACGGTTGGTCTACAGGGGTAACCGCGCCTAACGTAACACTTCGCAATATAAAACCTACAGATATACATACACATAATAGTATATTACAAGCACACGTGTATAGACAACTGTGCCCGTAGCACGCTAAACTATCGAATTCATAATGTAAAGGTATCGAGAGAGCTGAGCATTGCGATTGGCGGGTCTCATAAACTGCTTCACAGTACAGTAAAACGGGGTGAATAGGGATAAAATGGTCAGCTAAATTCTGTAATTATTTTCTCACAAGCGAAAGTTTAGACTAATTCATTGTAATAACAGAATCATCAAATATCTCTGATAACAGGCTTATTAGAAATGTATTAAAATAAATTATTTGAAATATTGCATTGACTATTTTATCCTTATTCATCTCGTTTTACTGTAGGCACGCTCCCTATCGCAATTCGCCGCTCTCTTGATACATTTACATTAAGAATTCGATAGTATTTCGTGCTAGGAGCACTCGACAGTAATTCTGTACGACCACGATAAACGTATAATTTTGTACGACCTCGTTAGGTAAGGATAAAATTTGCAATGAGGTCATCAGACAAAGAACCCGACATAGCTCGCACAATAACCAGCTGAAGTGGCAGTATGCTGACTACAACTGGTACCATGTATTGCAGCACAGATTTGTCTATTATATACTGCTTAAATTAATTTAAGCCCAACCCAACAAGGTACCGCGTTATAGTTACCGTGGTCGTTAAGTATTACCAACCAGAATTATACATCTGAGGGTAAATTTTTGTAAAAAGAATGTGTTCAAAATTCAGTATCAATCTAATCTCCTTAATGTCAAAAAACGGTTATTTATTCTCATGACACAATTTTCAAAATCGAACATTATTTTTTTTCTTCAATAGGGCTTGAGTATTTGCCAGTGTTAAGTAATTTAATATATCATGTATATAATACGTATATTTTGCAACGTTTTTTTATTTGGTCTCAGTCCAAGTCAAGTTAAATCCATTATAGTGATGCCCCAGTTAAGTAGTGTTGTAAAAATTAGCGAATCCTATGCTCGGACCCTCTCCGTGAGTAGCGGCGCTGCCGTGAAACAAATTACGACACCACGATGGCAACTCCAAAATGCCGTCTATTCGACTGTAGAAGTTGATAAGTCAATCAGACACACCCATTTGCCTGGTGCGGGCTACTGTATATGAGCTTCTTTCTATACTTGAATGGAAATTTAAAATAACGAATTTAATAGAGGAGCGTCTAATAAGAGTTTTAGAACCATCACAAGAAAATTACAATTAATATCAATATGCCACTTTACTAATACTGTCCGCGATGTCCAAGACGTTGTGTATAAAATCACACCATTTCACATAAAACCTAGAATTAATACCAATTTTAGAAACTAAGCACTATTGCGATGTTGTTATCTACACCAATAAAAGGCAAAAAGACTCCTTTTTCTTCATTTTGTATTAAAATGGTTCCTTGTATAGGTTATTTATGTATCGATGATTCTGCCAACATCAGTGTTGTGAGTAGATTTAATCGTTTATAGAGGTCTCTAGGTTAGACTGGTAAGCCGACCCCAACTACGTTGGGAAAAGGTTCAGAAAATGATAAAGGTCTCTAGGTATTTACTTGATAATTTTAATTTATTGTTGTTGCTCAAACAAAAAAGGGACATTATAACTTCAACTTCTTCATAAGATGGCGTCTTCTGTAGCAGAAATACCGCAATTTCGCCAATGTCAAGTAAGTGGTAAATGTAATGCAAAACTATTAATAGCGAGACGCCAATGTCAAGTTTTTGAAGTTAATCTTCCAGAGCCACGTTAGCCACGCCAGTAAATTTGTTTCCGTGTGTCCGCCCCCCGCGAGATCAGGTAATCGATCAGGACGTGTGGTTGGATTTTAGGGTGCGGACATCACAAACGTATTCCTATATTCGACAATTAACATCGTGATTGACATTTAGGAGATTCAGATGAGATCCGAGTCTAAATTTAGAAACATTTTATTACAAGAATTGATCCTCTGAGACGAATATTACATACACGGCGATCACAAGCTCATCACTAGCGCTACCCGCATATCGATATCTACTCGTAACTACATACAATACACATGAACATATCGTATTCACGTATTAATAATACATTTTGGTGCGCCATGGCACTGTACGTTAAGTGAGCATCACTAACAACTATATTTATATATATGTATAAGCGAATTTATATAAACTGTACACCAGATATTATATTGTTTGCACATCCCTATATATAAAATGACCGTTACGAATCATGAGCATACAATTGTGTTAAAGCCAATATACATTTAAAATTATATTGTTTATTAAATAATTGGAAATGAAAGTTAATAAATTATTAATAATAGTAAATATCAGTGTTCTGGACTCATGATGGTCACTGTAGTCATCAACTCCGAGATCTAATGTCGTACTATTCACATTTAGTAATACAAGAATGCCATAATAACAAGATAAAAATAATTTGCAATGATATCAGTTAAGCATGGTAACTTTCTACTCGTGAATAAAAATCTCGAAATATAAATAAAATACAATAGTCAGTCCTTAGAGAATATAAAGTGTAGAACACATTCTTCTCCAGATTCCTTTTTCTTATATTTCGAACAGTTTGTGTTATATCCGGTGGGATAGTGGAGAAATAGCGATAAGAGCGGGCAAGTAATTATATAAATCTCACTTCCAATTCCAAAATAAATTCTCATAATTGAATTATATGCGACATACACTTTATATACCCTAACGGTGAGTACCACGAAGACTCACGACGGTGAGTCCCATGAAGACTCACGACGGTGAGTTCCACGAAGACTCACCGTCGTCGGTGAGTACCACAAATACTCACTGTAAGTCTCTAAGTCTATTGGACGTTTACGTTCTCAATCGACTATCACA
This sequence comes from Pelosia muscerda, assembly GCA_963691645.1. Taxonomy (NCBI): domain Eukaryota; kingdom Metazoa; phylum Arthropoda; class Insecta; order Lepidoptera; family Erebidae; genus Pelosia; species Pelosia muscerda. The sequence continues at coordinate 2,140,338 of OY829102.1, forward strand.
ACATTCATGGGATACAATTTTGAGCAATATTATTTACAGATAAAAAAGCATAAAAAATATTTTTTAAAACGACGAAATGTTGTAATGTGAATAGGAACGATAATTGCACGTTTAGTCGCGTACTCGTAACTCCTACCACGTTAAATTTAAAGTATAAAAAAATGCATCTCGTCAAACTTAACTATTAGAATTTGTGATACCAATGGCAAGTAACTCGAATGAGTCGTGATTAGTAACAAAAGCGAAATGTAATCGGCAAGCTAAATATTAAACCCTTACGCAATATCTATACAGAAAATGTGAACATTGTTACAATAAATTATTACATTAATAAAAATTAAAACAAATCATTAATTAATTATACACATTATTATCATGATACTTTACAAGGAATATTTAGAAATAAAACGATTTACAAATTATCATTGTTATTATGTATACAACCATGCTATGTGCTCATAGGTGATAGTAATTTAATTCACATAGTTTAACGTGAAGAAAAGCAACTTATTTACAGAAAATGCCAGTGTATTTAAAATAAGCAGTTCCATAATGGGACTATTAGGATATACCTCATATATAAAAGGCACATAGCGTCCTAACGTCATTTCGTACAGCAAGAAAAAAATAATCCCATTATGGAACCACAGTTAAAAAAAGTTCCACGAGTTCCACAACGGGACTATTATAATAATACATATGTAGGATACACTGAAGTTGGTCACACATCACCTATAAGCACCGGTTCAGATGGGATTCAATTTTTATTTAAATCACATCCCATGCCCATCTGAATACTTATGTCTCAGCTTCTACCGAAATGACTTACAATTACACTTCATACGAAACGCTTCCACTATCATTAATCAGAGAACTAATATATATAAATAATGGATGACTTATGATCTTCACCTACTTCGTGACTACCATGGATTATGTAATTAGATTGCGAACACAGATTAGCGGAGCGAGAAGTTATAAAACAATTAAGATAGGTATTTTCTGCAGAATTTCCAGTTGCATGTTTATTTACAGAATGTTCAGGAACGCTCTATAGCGCTCCTGAAGATCGCTATACATATAGATATATAGATCCTTGTATAGGCATAACACGTGTCAACGTTTGTTTTTCACACTTGCGGCATATTGCACATACGAATTCCTATCTCCTCGGGCAAGAAGATTTTTTCTCGCTTTGAGGGGCGCGGTTTGGCATTCCTTTCCCCATTTTTTTTTACCAAACATAATTGCCAACAATTAGTAATATTATTATCGTTCGGATTGTTAAACTTGGGGAGAGGGGTGGGTCCTTAACCCCCCCCCTTTCCCCCCATAATATATTTTCTTATAATAGATTTCTGTCATGTAACATCTAGTTAATATGTAGGCATATACAGCAAAAGTTTTACCTTCTCTTTTAATAAATAGAATAAGTTGAGCGAAGAAATTTATGACTAATTTATCTATTGTAAATGAAACGTGTCAAAATAGCCGCGAATGAAAGAACTCCTATAATACGGGTTTACGTCACACGCTCCGCTACCCGCCTCGCTAGTGCCAAGGCCACAGTCTAACTTAGTGAATTAGCATTCCTCACTTGTTAAATATCTATTTTTTTAATCAAACTTTATAAAAATGCGTTAAATTTTCGAATTAAAATGCGACATAAATAATATACACCAATAAAATACAATATATGATATTAATTCATCCCAATGTTTGGGTCTTGCGAATGAATGTGACTGTACATTTACAGGAATTAGGACTAATTCATTCAAGAATACTATGAATGTGATCGCACTTAACTTGACATATTTAATACGTATTGGAAGCACTACGTACCAAATATTTTTAATAACGTATCTAGTTTTTAAACCTTACTTTAGGACTGACTAAAATCGTTCGCTGGCCTTTTTAACCGACTACAAAGGAGGTTCTAATTTTATCTTACCATTTTTAATAAACATTCTACAACTTGTCTGTAATACAAAAGCCTATATCCAAAAATGCAATACAATTCACGTGGTTAGATCGTTTCGGTGTATCATAATACATGGCTGGCTGTATTCGCTGTTAAATTGCATGGTTGCGTCGCCAACAAGCGTTGTACACCGTTATTGTCACAGGTCCTTGAGGAGTGCTGACTTCGCGTTCTTGAGTTTGTCTAGTCGTTTCGTCAGATGGCTGTTTTCAGTCTCCAGTTCTTCGACTCGGTTTAGAGCTTCACGCGCCTGGAATGGCAAGGAATACAGGTTAGATATAACTATTATAGAATACTGGTTATATGCAGTTATTTAACAGATAGGGTACGAAATACGATCTCGAACTATGATTTGAGTTTAAATTTTAGCTGATAATGGCAACCTCTGTGTGAACGTGACTGCTATTCAGGGGGCGCAGATTCGATTACACTCAGGTCAAATAATTATATAAAGTAGGCTACAAAAATAAAAATAAATAGTGTTAATATTATACATGATTGACCTACCACTAGTGGAGAAGTACAAGTGTGTTATCAATATCAATAAGTTCCACCAAGTGCCATTAATCAACAGTATAAATAATATTGTTAATATTAATATCATTGTTCGTGACCGCACAAATAGACTTTATATACAGAGCATGCCTAAGGTTAAAATTATTGGGAGTATCGATAGAGAACTCAAAGTATATATACAATATTTTTAAAGATTTAATAGGAATATTTTATTGCATCGACTTTTGTAGCTATAAGGCCGGCAAACATATTGATTTATGGGTAAATTGGGAAACAGTTCCAGCATGAGCTCTACACCGACCAATCAACAACCGAATAAAACGATTGATCAACCAACGAAGAAAGAACTTTGAGCTTGTTTTAGACTCGATTGCTTTAATTTAATCTACGATTTCTACGGTAGATCAGACCGTTTTCTACGTTAGATTACAATGTCAAGATGTTTACCGAACACTATACTAGAATTATAAGTTGCGGGCTTACGACAAGCCACCTGCAGCGGGTAGGTATATGGAAAAGTAGAATACGAAATGGAAAAAAAATGGCGGAGGTAGACATTAGATCTTTTCAATTCAACTTAGAAATCAACCAAGCGTAGAAACAAGCTTCCCAATATTGGGAGAGGTCAATGTACAGTAGTGGACTGCGTTGAGCTAATTGTTTATTATTTGCAGTAAAAAAATTGTTTAAGTTCTGTAAAGGCTTGTTAATCGATCGGAAAGACTACAGCAGATTATAGAATTATCTATTTATTCCTCGGATCAAGTAATTACGACAAGGGAGCGAGGCACACGCAATGGCCGTTAAATTGAGTACTAAAAATGTTCATAAGTTAGCGCCTAAAAATGCTTAGTCGACATACAGTGTATGGTTGCATCGTAAAAGTTCAATGTATAACATTTGCGTAGTTTTGGAATGCTTTGCCAACTTGATTCCTTCCTCCTACAGAGCCGGGTCCTTTGAGCGTTAAGTCAAAAAAAAAACTGTCTCGGACTAGAAAAACATCTATAATGGCGGTCACTATTTTTTGGACTGCACCCAACTTTACCATCAGGCAAGGTGCGGTAATTGGACGACCCACACATATAAAAAACATTCATCGACTTGCTAAACCTATGGTTGTTATTAATAAAAGGATTGGTTACTATTAGACTCAAAAGACGATAAAAATATGGGAACGAAAGGAATATTGTGAGTGTGTTATACAACTCTGTCTACCTCTTCAGGGATACACAGGCGTGATTATATAAACAATAAAGTAAAATTAGACTTAGGACATCATTTCTGAAGGTTTGTACAAGCGAGGTGTACAGCAATTGGCTATTTACGCCAATGTTCGTATTAAGACAGTGACACACTATGTCGATTACGTTGTAAGGGTCGCACACACTGTGGGTTAGATAGTAACTGTACCGTTAACTGTCGCCATTATTGATAACGGCCCAGAAGTCAACAACGTCCTGAAATATAAATGGTTGTCTGAATATTTTATAGTGCTTTTGTTAGTTTGTATGAAGTTGTGTGTGTGTGTGTGTGTGTGTGTGTGTGTGTGTGTGTGTTTTCTCGTTACTGGTAATCGCCCCAAGGCAGCGTATAACATCTAAATAAATAACATTTACCGTTACGTTATTAGTCATAAAATAAGGTAACCGAGGTAATCAAAAACAACACCGTCATTATCAATGAATGACCGATATTGTCAATAAAATTTCTGTAATTATTAATAACGTGACCGATATGGTCAATATAGTGACCGATATTTTCAATAAAATTTCTGTATTTATTAATAACGTGACCGATATGGTCAATATAGTGACCGATATTGTCAATAAAATTTCTGTAATTATTAATAACGTGACCGATATGGTCAATATAATGACCGGTATTGTCAAAAAAATTACTGTAATTATTAATAACGTGACCGATATTAGTAACGAAGTACTCGATATTCGAATCAATAAACGAGCTGTTCTCGTGCTTGAGCGCCTCCTCGTGCTCGTGTGGTCCCTGTAAGGCGTGGTGTGTGCGTACCTCGCGCTGCAGCTTGCGGCGCTCGTGCTCGTGTGGTCCCTGTAAGGCGTGGTGTGTGCGTACCTCGCGCTGCAGCTTGCGGCGCTCGTGCTCGTGTGGTCCCTGTAAGGCGTGGTGTGTGCGTACCTCGCGCTGCAGCTTGCGGCGCTCGTGCTCGTCCGGTCCCTGTAAGGTGGTGTGTGCGTACCTCGCGCTGCAGCTTGCGGCGCTCGTGCTCGTGTGGTCCCTGTAAGGCGTGGTGTGTGCGTACCTCGCGCTGCAGCTTGCGGCGCTCGTGCTCGTGTGGTCCCTGTAAGGCGTGGTGTGTGCGTACCTCGCGCTGCAGCTTGCGGCGCTCGTGCTCGTCCGGTCCCTGTAAGGTGGTGTGTGCGTACCTCGCGCTGCAGCTTGCGGCGCTCGTGCTCGTGTGGTCCCTGTAAGGCGTGGTGTGTGCGTACCTCGCGCTGCAGCTTGCGGCGCTCGTGCTCGTCCGGTCCCTGTAAGGTGGTGTGTGCGTACCTCGCGCTGCAGCTTGCGGCGCTCGTGCTCGTGTGGTCCCTGTAAGGCGTGGTGTGTGCGTACCTCGCGCTGCAGCTTGCGGCGCTCGTGCTCGTGTGGTCCCTGTAAGGCGTGGTGTGTGCGTACCTCGCGCTGCAGCTTGCGGCGCTCGTGCTCGTCCGGTCCCTGTAAGGTGGTGTGTGCGTACCTCGCGCTGCAGCTTGCGGCGCTCGTGCTCGTGTGGTCCCTGTAAGGCGTGGTGTGGGTGCGTACCTCGCGCTGCAGCTTGCGGCGCTCGTGCTCGTGTGGTCCCTGTAAGGCGTGGTGTGTGCGTACCTCGCGCTGCAGCTTGCGGCGCTCGTGCTCGTGTGGTCCCTGTAAGGTGGTGTGTGCGTACCTCGCGCTGCAGCTTGCGGCGCTCGTGCTTGAGCGCCTCCTCGTGCTCGTCCTGGTGGTCCTGCCGCGCGCGCAGGCGGGCGAGCTGCGCCTCGAGTCGCGCGACGTGCGCGGCGTGCAGCGCGGCCTCCGCCTCGGCCCGCGCCGCGCGCCCCTTCGCCTCCGACACGCTCTTGCGCGCGCTCTCCACTGTCGGACGAATCGTTTATTAGTTTCATGTCATCTCAAAGGGCAAACACAGAGAGGAGGCGACCAACTAAATGTGCACTGTGACCTCTCTACGTAGTCACGGTAGACGATATCGCCTTGAGCGATCCAACTAGAGAAGTACCCCCCGCCTTCCACTTATAACCTTGTGCTGTATTTCCGCTGGTGAGTAAGTTAGCCACTGCGAGTTTTTATGTTGTCAGTGGGAAGACTAAGGTTGACATTGTTCTGTGGTGGTGGTATGACACCCTGCTTTGTCTTCTACACACTCTGTATATGCCATACGGGGAATTTTATTGATTAACGTGCTGATTAACGTACGAGGCTCTGGCGCAACTTTTCTCTCCCCCAATTGCGCTACCAATAGAATGAATATTGAAACTGATGTCTGCATTCGTATTTACGAAAGATGGTTATACCTATCGGCACGGATCTCGAGCCTAAATCGCGATACAAACGAGCGCCTGGTGCGGGCGCTTTTTTGACATAATCCAAAATTGATGGATTTGAACTCGTCCAATACCATTGCACCCCATGCTATCTTAAAAAAAACTGAACAAAAATACGTACTGCGCAAATAAACAGCATTTTGAGCAAATTTTGGTATCCCAACTAGTGAACTCAGCTATAATTAGATTGCTTATAAAACAATTTTAAAAGCTACTTACACTCGTTCTCGTACTCCTGGTCGTGATGGTTGGCCACTCCGTTCTGCCGTGCAGCGCGCTCCTCGTTCAGCTGTAGCTTCAGCTTGCGAACTTCCGACTCCAGGGACTGTTTCGAACTCAGCAACTTTTGCAACCGCACGTCTGTAAACATATTCGAAACGGAACTGTGAAATTGAAAACCATTGATGACGTTACACAACGGAAAACGTACGTACGTTTCGCGTAGCGCGGTATTCAAAATGGATGTGCCTTTTTTGCCGGAATACACACAGGTTAAAGCCGATGAAGGTGGTTATGCCGATTAAACAGTACACCGTCTTTGCGTCTTTGATTGCCGGAGGTGAGATAATCTCTCGCACCTCGGCAGACCCAAGGCCATGCCGAGTCCCCGTGTCCCTGGTATAGGAACCACGGTGTCCCCATCTAGCCCCCAAGTATGAGGAGTCACACTTAGCACTGCCGTCGCTGCCCACGTGCTCCTAGTGACGTTTTTGGTCAAACGACATAGACGCTAACGGCCTTGTTCACCCACATTTCTGGCTACTCTAGGCAGAGGAAAGCGTGTGCACCGCCGACGCTGCTTACTTCTAGTATGGTGAGAAGCATGTGCCTAGTGAACGTAAAGTTACATTTATAATTGTTAACCTACATTTCTGGCTACTTTTTTTTTAAAGGATTTTATGACATGGTAACTAGGACCTTTATGTCAAGTCTTATTTTATTTTATAATACTTTATTCACTAATCTAGTTAGAATGATTCTTGATGATGGTGATGACGATGACGGATGATAGTTGCCCCAGTAAAGTAGTGGAGATTTTACTAGAAGCTTTCCTAAGGGAGTATTGACACCAACACGAAAAATCACAATTCACTACAATATTCCACTTTCATACACTTGTGCGCTTTGTCTAAGCCGTTATGTCTAAAACTCCACCATTTTTACACATAAAAACTTGAACGAACACCAAATTTAGAAAATAAAACAATGCAGCGCTATGACATTTTTCGCGTTCGCGCCAAAAAAATCTAAGTGAAGTCAAATTGACGTGTTATAAATTTAAAAAAAAAAAAAAAAAAAAAAACCACTGTGTCCCCAGGTATGAGGAGGCACTCTTCACCGCCGCCGCTGCCTACTTCTAATATGGTGAGAAGCATGTGCATAGTGAACGTACAGTTGCATTTACAATTGTTCACCTACATTTCTGGCTACTCTAAGCGGAGGCAAGCGTGTGCACGTACCTAGCGGTCCTTCCCCGGCGTCGTTGAGCAGCTGCTCGGCGGAGTGCGAGACGAGCGCGAGCGGCGGCACGGCGCCGACGGCGGGCCCCACGCCGGGCGGCGCGGCGTCCAGCGCGCCCGCCTCCACGAACGCGAAGTAAGCGTGTGCACGTACCTAGCGGTCCTTCCCCGGCGTCGTTGAGCAGCTGCTCGGCGGAGTGCGAGACGAGCGCGAGCGGCGGCACGGCGCCGACGGCGGGCCCCACGCCGGGCGGCGCGGCGTCCAGCGCGCCCGCCTCCACGAACGCGAAGTAAGCGTGTGCACGTACCTAGCGGTCCTTCCCCGGCGTCGTTGAGCAGCTGCTCGGCGGAGTGCGAGACGAGCGCGAGCGGCGGCACGGCGCCGACGGCGGGCCCCACGCCGGGCGGCGCGGCGTCCAGCGCGCCCGCCTCCACGAACGCGAAGTAAGCGTGTGCACGTACCTAGCGGTCCTTCCCCGGCGTCGTTGAGCAGCTGCTCGGCGGAGTGCGAGACGAGCGCGAGCGGCGGCACGGCGCCGACGGCGGGCCCCACGCCGGGCGGCGCGGCGTCCAGCGCGCCCGCCTCCACGAACGCGAAGTAAGCGTGTGCACGTACCTAGCGGTCCTTCCCCGGCGTCGTTGAGCAGCTGCTCGGCGGAGTGCGAGACGAGCGCGAGCGGCGGCACGGCGCCGACGGCGGGCCCCACGCCGGGCGGCGCGGCGTCCAGCGCGCCCGCCTCCACGAACGCGAAGTAAGCGTGTGCACGTACCTAGCGGTCCTTCCCCGGCGTCGTTGAGCAGCTGCTCGGCGGAGTGCGAGACGAGCGCGAGCGGCGGCACGGCGCCGACGGCGGGCCCCACGCCGGGCGGCGCGGCGTCCAGCGCGCCCGCCTCCACGAACGCGAAGTAAGCGTGTGCACGTACCTAGCGGTCCTTCCCCGGCGTCGTTGAGCAGCTGCTCGGCGGAGTGCGAGACGAGCGCGAGCGGCGGCACGGCGCCGACGGCGGGCCCCACGCCGGGCGGCGCGGCGTCCAGCGCGCCCGCCTCCACGAACGCGAAGTAAGCGTGTGCACGTACCTAGCGGTCCTTCCCCGGCGTCGTTGAGCAGCTGCTCGGCGGAGTGCGAGACGAGCGCGAGCGGCGGCACGGCGCCGACGGCGGGCCCCACGCCGGGCGGCGCGGCGTCCAGCGCGCCCGCCTCCACGAACGCGAAGTAAGCGTGTGCACGTACCTAGCGGTCCTTCCCCGGCGTCGTTGAGCAGCTGCTCGGCGGAGTGCGAGACGAGCGCGAGCGGCGGCACGGCGCCGACGGCGGGCCCCACGCCGGGCGGCGCGGCGTCCAGCGCGCCCGCCTCCACGAACGCGAAGTAAGCGTGTGCACGTACCTAGCGGTCCTTCCCCGGCGTCGTTGAGCAGCTGCTCGGCGGAGTGCGAGACGAGCGCGAGCGGCGGCACGGCGCCGACGGCGGGCCCCACGCCGGGCGGCGCGGCGTCCAGCGCGCCCGCCTCCACGAACGCGAAGTAAGCGTGTGCACGTACCTAGCGGTCCTTCCCCGGCGTCGTTGAGCAGCTGCTCGGCGGAGTGCGAGACGAGCGCGAGCGGCGGCACGGCGCCGACGGCGGGCCCCACGCCGGGCGGCGCGGCGTCCAGCGCGCCCGCCTCCACGAACGCGAAGTAAGCGTGTGCACGTACCTAGCGGTCCTTCCCCGGCGTCGTTGAGCAGCTGCTCGGCGGAGTGCGAGACGAGCGCGAGCGGCGGCACGGCGCCGACGGCGGGCCCCACGCCGGGCGGCGCGGCGTCCAGCGCGCCCGCCTCCACGAACGCGAAGTAAGCGTGTGCACGTACCTAGCGGTCCTTCCCCGGCGTCGTTGAGCAGCTGCTCGGCGGAGTGCGAGACGAGCGCGAGCGGCGGCACGGCGCCGACGGCGGGCCCCACGCCGGGCGGCGCGGCGTCCAGCGCGCCCGCCTCCACGAACGCGAAGTAAGCGTGTGCACGTACCTAGCGGTCCTTCCCCGGCGTCGTTGAGCAGCTGCTCGGCGGAGTGCGAGACGAGCGCGAGCGGCGGCACGGCGCCGACGGCGGGCCCCACGCCGGGCGGCGCGGCGTCCAGCGCGCCCGCCTCCACGAACGCGAAGTAAGCGTGTGCACGTACCTAGCGGTCCTTCCCCGGCGTCGTTGAGCAGCTGCTCGGCGGAGTGCGAGACGAGCGCGAGCGGCGGCACGGCGCCGACGGCGGGCCCCACGCCGGGCGGCGCGGCGTCCAGCGCGCCCGCCTCCACGAACGCGAAGTAAGCGTGTGCACGTACCTAGCGGTCCTTCCCCGGCGTCGTTGAGCAGCTGCTCGGCGGAGTGCGAGACGAGCGCGAGCGGCGGCACGGCGCCGACGGCGGGCCCCACGCCGGGCGGCGCGGCGTCCAGCGCGCCCGCCTCCACGAACGCGAAGTAAGCGTGTGCACGTACCTAGCGGTCCTTCCCCGGCGTCGTTGAGCAGCTGCTCGGCGGAGTGCGAGACGAGCGCGAGCGGCGGCACGGCGCCGACGGCGGGCCCCACGCCGGGCGGCGCGGCGTCCAGCGCGCCCGCCTCCACGAACGCGAAGCCCGCCGCGCCCGCCGCGCACTCCCGCGCGCGCACCGCGTCCCGCGCCGCGCCCAGCTCGCGGGACACGGACTCGTGTTCGCGCTTCACCCGTTCCAAGGCAGAGCATTTCTCTCTGTGCTCGCGCTGTATAAAATAAAATATTCATTCATTTTTCATTTTCATAGTATCACGCCTATATCCCCGAAGGGGTAGGCAGAGGTGCTAGCACCCACATATCGCCAGTTATATTTAGGTCCCTATGTAATAGGTGGCGAGCCTATTGCCATTAACCGGTCACTTATAAACCTGCGATAAATACACACATAACTTCGAAAAGCATCGCAGTCATTGGTGTGTGCCATGGTAAACCTGGGATCGACCCATACCACTAGGCTACATATTCAATTAGAAAAAAAAAACAAAAATATACACGGTGATTTTATAGTGGTTTCGGAAACAGAATATTTTGTTTCATACACAGTTTCGGTAGCAAAATCGACTGAAAGTTTTAATTTAAAAAAAAAAAAAATACTTTATGTATGGCAATAATGTACAGGTGAACAGAAAAATTTATGGGACGTGTAAAATTTTTTTTTTTTTTGCCAAATTAGGACTTCCTTACGATTTTACTATCGAAATTGTGGGCAACATTTTTTTTTTCCGAAACCACTATAAAATCAACCGGTATAGTTCTTATATGTGAAGAAATGATATACGTATCTCTATCTAAGTTTACTATGAGATCATTACGAGGAATTATTGTGTACTAACGATTTAATTATTGTTAATAATCACTATAAATCTTAATGAAGTTACCTCTTCATTGTGAAGTAAACTCATAAATTAACAAACCATAAATTCAAATTAAAGTGGTAATCGTTATAAGTACAGGGTCTTGATTCTACCAATTGTCAGTCATTGAGGTTACAAACAATGTTATTGAATATTGAACTTTATTGCTATACAGTTAAAATCTAAAGTTAAGTGAATGAAACAAGGTCTTAAAAACTCTTCTTCATTTAAGTTTAGACGTAAGCAGCCAGTAAAGTCTAAAATTTAATGGCACTTTTTGTAATCTCGATGGCTTTTGACAATGGTTGTCAATTTGTAAAATTGGGGTCCAGCTATAATTAGTGTAGAATGCTATTAATAATGGTGTTTTTCAAATAAATTTCCTCAAGAACTAACGTTAACTAACTGACCAATCACAAACACAAATCAAAGAACTTATTTATCTAGAAACCAATCCCGCCAATCAGACGTCCACGTGGACACATCACCTGTAGCTGCGCGTATTCCTCGTGGAGCTCCTCTATCCTGTCCTTGAGCAGTTCGAGCTGGTAGCCGAGCGCCGCCTTGTCGTTGTCCAACTGCGCGTTCAGAATCATCGCCTTGCGGAACTTCTCCTCCACTTCCTTCAACTCGTGCTGGAAATAGCAGAAAGAACATAAGTAAATTGCCAATCTTTTACCTATATTGTTAAGTCACCCCGTTTTTGCAACATCTTTCATTCCTGCTCCGCACCTGTTTGTTGTAGCATGATGTTATATACATATAAACCTTCCTCTTTAACCATTCTATCTATTAAAACAAACCGCATCAAAATCCGTTGCATAGTTTTGAAGATTTAAGCATACAAAGGGACAAGAAAAATAGGGACAGAGATCGCGACTTTATTTTATACTATGTAGTGATAAATATTCTAGGACATTTTAGAATACAGAGTAGGTTAGGGGTTATTCTTTATATTCTCGAAAATTTTCGGAAGTATTAACCAAATCAAAACTAATTTTGGAGGAATTATTACGCACGAGTCTACCCTACTCTCAGTATGAGAGAAATTCATAGAATTCACAAGTCTTTTCATATAAATTTGCAAAATTTTACCATCGTTCATTATCTAATACAGATCTCTACTCATATAATATTGTTCGTTCTTCACTTTGTAAGTTCGTTTAATCCCATATTATCGCAATAACAGCACTGATGAACTGGACATTTTTACACTGAAATAGAGGTGTAATGAGAGAGAGAGATTAAGAGCCTTACTCTAAGGTCCTTGATGCTGAAGGTGTCGTCAACCGAGTCCTCTGAACTGCGGCGCGGCGAGTGCACCGAGCTGGCGGGGCTAAGCGCCGCCAGTCTCGTGCGGTCGCGTCGTCCCACTGTCTCTGAAAGTATTGAGAATTCAATTTTATTATTGTGCTAATAAAGTTGGTTTTTGTATGAGTGTATGAAAACTTGACCAGACCTTCGGAGCCTCAGTACACGCTGATAAACGGACGAAGCTGTGGCAGGCCTTTGCTATTGGGGTTTCTAAAGTCAGATGGCGATTGCTAAACTCTAGTCAGAGTAAACCAAACAAGAGAAAGAGCAGGAGAGCGAACTCCACGCTTTTGATGAAACAAGGACTAATGCTGTGACGATGATGACTATTTCGCAAAGAAGCAGGTTATTGTCGAATACTAGTAATATTCCCGTTAACCGCTCCAGCTAAGCTTTGCTCGTGTAAGGAGTGGGATCACGTGGGTTCAACCTCTCGAGCGTAAGGCTGACTCCTTAACTTCTAAGCTACCGACACTTATTTTAGACTCAATCAACAATAAAAGGAGTTCCACGAACGAAACATGAAAGCAGTATGTACTATTTATCCACAAGTTTCTTACAACAAGCTAAAAAGCTCTCCTCACCTGTCTTTCCCCCGTACATATCATACGCCTTGTCAGCATGGTCTTCTTGTTCCCTCTGCTGTCTCTCCAATTCCCGCATGCGGATTTCCCGCGCCTCCGCCCGAGCAGCGCGACGCGCCGCCAACCGCTGTTCTGCCTGCAAACAAACACACCGTTCTCAATACAAAATACTACACGAACTTGAACACAGAAGTTTTCATTTATATTCTCTAGCTAAGCCGCACAACGCAGTCGCGTCACAAACTATAACCTAAATTATGCTCGTCTATTAAAAAGCCGCATCAAAATCTGTTGCGTAGTTTTAAAGTGCGTACATACATAAGAACAGACAGACGGACAGACAGCGGGAAGCTTCAATGTTTTGTACTATGTAGTGTTAGTAATGGAGAACTTTCAATTACTTAGATTCATCAGCGCACGGAATATATAGAATTTGTACTTATTGACATCCATGAAAATACCTAGATACTTTTTGAAGACTGAACAAATGTGGACATTTATAACCATACAACATCATTGGCATTAACATCACAAAGTTTATGCAAATTCCCGCTTCCTGGACTGCTTCATGTTTCTAAATCCTCTGGTTTATTTCTGATAAATTTCGATATGATTTCTAAGTTAATAATCCTTGGAATTCATCGAGTGTCATTCTCGGTATTTTGGACAGTAACTGTTGATCTTGGCGTAGGTACACATACACCAAATATGTGTAAGCATCGAGCAGTGTATTTAATTCGGACAATACACGCAAGCAAACAATGCATAAATGACAGTGACGGAAGTCGCACGCTAATGGAAGGGCAAGCCAACCTATTAATTCCCGGTTAACTTCTAGGAAACGTACCAGGCGAGGCGTTTAGTTAGCAAGATATCAAGACTATAACAGATTCAGAGCATACGATTCAGACATCCCAGTTGGCAACGAACAACCCTGAGTAATCGAAATTGTATTTACTAGGTACTCAAAATAAATAACAGTAAGAGAGACGGTACGGTTGCGCAAAGTGGTTCGTAGATAGAACATTCACCTGTAGTTTGTATGTTAGATACTCCTCAAAGTAATTAGCTTGCATATTAATCGTTATAAAATAACATTAGTGTTGCCTCGCGAGGTATTTTTATACTGATTAGAATTATTTATTGCCTATATGTAAGCAATATAGCCACAAAACTAGTTTTAAATGACTTATACTTAGTGGCTCAGTTCAATTATGCGGGTATTTAAAATTATTGACGTGGTATTCGCAGTAGCTTGTAGCTTAGTCAAAAATATGGGTTCGTGAAAATAGTAAAGTCTGGTTTCTCGTGTTTACATTCACAATTATTTATTCTCTTATTGCACACATTGACTATACAATTTTTTCCACACAAACCACAACTCTTTCTAGGCCTTAAATGGATTGGCCGCCGCCGTGCGGGTGGCACATCTATCGCGTGATGGACAGAGGGAATACTTTCGAATATGACAACACGGCACAAACGTAAACTTACGGAATACAACATGATATGTTCACAATCACAATAAATAGAGTTATATACAACGGAATGTAGAGTCCAATAATACTGACATATAAAGATCACTATTAATAACAAGCGTAATAAACATAAAAAAGGAAAGTTCAAGAAAGTTTAAATTATGGTCATAAACTTAAAACATAAACGTAGCCTAGATACATTCGAGAATGTTGCATGATATAATTGCATGTAATTACGTGTAAGCACAATATACTCTGAGGTGGAAAGGTACAGGTATTTCCTAGTCAACGCAACTGGCAACACCACTCTTGCTTCTGGAGGATATGTGACACCCTTAGTGTTGCACACGTTCATAGGCCACGGTGGCCGCTTTCCATCAGGTGGGCCGTGTGCTTGTCTGCCACCTACGTAGTATAAAAAAAAATGTTGTTGCTTCAGACGAATGTTCTACTGAAGTGGTTCACGTTTTTGTTAACCGGTTTTAGTGTATCAATCATATTAGATCTCATATTCAGTAGCGCCGAAGACACGAGAGCTGACTGGATTCTGTTTCTGTGTTCTTTCGGAGCAGAGGACATAATCAGGCGATCAATTCATTCATTATTCAGGCAGCAGGGAAAAGGAACTGTAACTCTTCGAGCCAACGAAATGAAATAACCAATAAACACTTGGTAAATTAATTTAAAATAGGAATATACTCATATTACAATGATATGAGTGGAGATGGAACGCAAATAATGCATTAGAGCTAAAACACCTACTTGCAAAAGATGGCTTACTAAAGACGATCAAAGCCTTCCCGTAGAGCGAAACCTACTTCCCGTAGAACGAAACCTATGCTCGGACCCTCTCCGTGAGTATCGACGCTGCCATGAAACAAATAACTACACCACGAAATATTACGACGATGGCAACTCAAAAATGCCGTCGAATCGACAGAAGAAGAATCATTTACGTGCCAGGACATCGGTCGTTGGTCTCAGAATGTTCAGATCATAAATGTATGATCCCAATACATCAACGTATCTTCACGTACCTGCCGTATTTATAAATATGTATACAAGCGTCAACCAACACGAGTAAACAACGGTGATATCGCTTGAAACAAACATTTTATGTCCGTTAGTCCCATTTTCATAACTCTAGCTTAAGTACATTGTGTTAACTGCTACTAATAAGCAGTACTTAAGTAGTGTAGTTATTGTTTATGTCATCTGCAGAAACTTTTCCTTCAGCGTCAAGTTGAAGCTATCGTTAAGTGACTTGCCTACCTACAAAAGTATATTATGTATATTAGCGCATATTGCAGCACACTATTGCAAGCAAACCTATGTCGGTCGCTTTTTTTGCTTACGATTTCGGCAGCGAAGTCATAACGATAATGTCGAGACAGTATAGTAGTATAGTAGATAGAGCCCCGGACACTCACGTCTGGCAACTTTCTTTCTTAGTTCTCTTCTCATAATGATTTGCGTTATGACTTTTATAGCTGGAACACTTAGATGATAACGGCCGCACTATAGAAAAGTCAGTAGTAGCAATTGTAGCATAAAATCACTACAAAGCGTTGACTGAGTTACGTTACCACATATTGAAGTTGTTGAAATATTCGGAAGGGAAGTGATTAACAGTTGCAACTTGCACCTCGTTACGAGGAAGTAATGCCGACAAAGTAGTACAAGGATATTGAAATGTGCAGGATTAAGTATGCTCTCTCTTTTATATGTTCCTAGGGATACCTCATCCATGCAATAGGGAGTACGTCAATAATTGCGGCCGGTTGCTAGTACCTATTAAAATCTAACCGAAAAACATAACAACTTGCACGAAAGCCGGTACGGCAGGCAAGCACTCACTTCTTAGAGTAGTGTTTTTTTTAATTTCGTTGACCCTACACTTAGCTACAGCAATAGCGTTTCCCGTGTTGCACTCACTACCAATGAGGCAAGTAGTGCACCTTAATTAATTCAAATTAGTTTAAGATATGTACATATCTTTTCCTTTTCTTAGAATATTACTAACTAGCTGACCCGCGTAACTTCGTCTGCGTCACCCCGTTTTTGCAACATTTTTCATTTCTGTTCCGTACCTGTTGGTCGTGGCATGATGTTATATACATATAAACCTTCCTCTTTAACCATTCTATCTATTAAAACAAACCGCATCAAAATCCGTTGCGTAGTTTTAAAGATTTAAGCATACAAAGGGATATAGGGACAGAAAACGCGACTTTGTTTTATACTATGTAGTGATACCTAGTAAGCTGATGACGTGATTGATCAGTTGTTATTGGTTGACGTTGCGTAAATCCCCTAAACCTTTAAGTGATATAGCTAAGTGCAGCTGTACTCCAATTATCAGTAACCTATGAACAGGGCCCTCTGGTGGTGGATAGGAGACCCCCTCAGAATCCTCATTACTCAACCAGGTGCGAGGAAAATGACTTTTAGTGTAACTTTACATTCTGGTAATTGTGATTGGAAAGGGTGTGCCATTTTAGTTGGTTCGATTCCGACATAACCACACTAAGCGACCGGCGGAGGATCGTATCCGTATTCCGCACGAGAAAAAAAAATAGTCTTTTAAGCAGTAAACAATAGGAAAATTACGTATACTGTGTCCTGTGTCAAAGACTATTTCGTAATAACCAGGTACTGTGTACTATTGTGAGAAAAGGGGAAGTGTCCATGTGAATGCAAATTCACGTATTAAAATAAAGATATAAGTCATAAGATAAGATAAAATGATAAAAGCTAATGCAGGTCTTTTTTATAATAACCATTGTAATCGAGGGAAATTACTCACCAGAAATCATCTAACATAAGATTATGCAATGACATTAATATAAATTCATTATGCAATGATTTTACTGTATACATTTATGTTAGATTAATATCAATTCTCAGACAGGTTCCACCTACGTCTTAATCTGTAATTTGCAAGTGATAATGACGACACTACATTTTGATTTCGTATAATAAAACCAATTAAGCGATGCACGACTTCTTGCTGTTCTTAATAGTTATATGATGACGACAGCCACTGTGGCGTGGCGGTAGTGAACGTGACTGCTATTGCTGCTTGGGTTCGATGCCCACTGAGTGCAAATATATGTATGCATGAATGTGTCTATTTGTATTGGTTTGGGTGGTACTGTGGCCGCACGTTAAGCTTTCGGCCTCTGTTATCATACGAACATCTATAGCAATCGTTAAATGAGTATGGGGCAAATGGTTCACCCCTCCGGTCCTTCTATGATAGTCGTCATATATAGGGACAACGAGTGAAATGGTTCACATAGAGGGGCTGTTCACCCATCCGGTCCCGTCCGATCCGTCCATGATAATTGTCATATATGGGGGCAATGAGTGAAATGGCCTACATAGAGAGGCTGTTCAGTTCACCCGTCTGGTCCGTCCATGACAGTTGTCATATATGGCGACGATGAGTGAAATAGCCCACACAGAGGGGCTGTTCACCCGTCCGGTTCCGGTTCGGTTCTCATCATAGATTTTATCAAAACAATTGTCGCGCGCCAGGGTTTCATTTTTCTCGCCAAGGTCTAAGAGCCATGCCGCCGATAGGTATACATAATAAAAGAAGAGTCTACCGCGTTGCAACTTGTAAAGGGTATCCAATATCGTGATTCGGTGTCAATTTGGGGACGGATCTCTTTTGCAAATCAAAACATCAATATTACGTTAACAGTATTGATCACGATACATATCTAACGACTGCCTTAGAGACTATGCAAATGGGGTATATTGGTACTTATAATCGATATTAAGAGACTGCGATGGCGGTGCTTCTCCAGTTAAACCAGCCAATTCTAATTACACAGCAAAATAAAATATTTAAAGCAATAAAATTCTTCACGGTCAAACTCGAAATCTTTGTTTTGGAGATTTAACATAATTAGATAAAAAATACTTCATTGTATAATTATATTGTTGTTACTGTTGTTGCTATCTACGTGGTATAAAAAAAAATAACGGCGCGAGGCATTGACAGGTCGTAAGGTTAACCGCTGCTAGGAGCGGTCGTGGGCGTGGCAGCCCCTCCTTGTCTAGACTTATCGTATAATTCACAAGTATTGTAGAAACTGAGTAGCCCTAGACAACACAGAGATTGGATGCCTTTAGGATGTGTTTCTTCTGAGGCGGAGACGAGCGGAGCGGAGTCGTGCAGGATAATGTAAAGATATCAACTTTAAATTTACGTTTCATGAATTTCAAGCAATATGATTAGTCAGCTTAGTGTTAATAATACTGACAATGATCTTAACATCTCTTGTGGATATAAAAACAAGCATAATTATGAAATCATGCTTGTGTTTATATCTACAAGATGTTCATCAGGTAAAAAGTTAATAGTAATAATAATATCACGACTGTATTGCAAATTAAAGAGTACAGCTTTATCGTGGACTGTTAGGCGGCACTTCCCGTCGTCGCCCGTATAGCTAACGGTTCATACCCGTATGACTTCTACTATGCGGAATTATATTATCAACTATTTCCAACCAATTAAAAATACGGAAGGTATGATGTATATTTTTACACGTTTTTTATTTGAGTTTTAACTATTCAGACGAATTCAAAAATCTTTTAATAGTTTGATATTACTACAACCAATCAGCAGTTCTCAAGAAGTATCAACAGGATATCGGAGTCCGCCGATTGGTTGAAATTCTAATTCAAGAAGCTCTAGTTTCCTTCTATTTGCCTAATATAAAAACGGGTGAGAGTTTGCGACAGAGTTTCACTCGTTAACCGGTAGGTTCTGGTCTCTAGTGATAGTGGTGCGAAGACCTTGGCGAGTCTATAAGCCCATACGCTAACAACGAATGTAAACAAATCTTGGAAATAAAATTATTCAGCTTCTAATTATCATGTAGATTTGAAACTTTGTGAATAAGTGACATATCAATTATCATCTCATTAGGCATCATGTTTTGTAGCAAAGATGTGGATAATGGAACTTTTTTAAACTAAGAAACCTTTCAAATTACTCTTATGGATGAGTCCCATAATACTTATTTAAGCAAGGTAAATGAAACTGAGAGGGCGACCCATTAACTGGACACAAGAAAGTGAGGCAGTTAAAACATTCTTTCCATAGATAAGCGAAAGTTAATATTCCAAAACAATAAACGAAACTCAAAAACAAGAGATATCACAATCGGGTAATGGATGAATCGATTACGAATGAGCTCACCGATGATAAACAAAAATTTGATAAAACCAAGTTTCTGGACAAGGTATGTACCTTTTGGTGACGATTATTAGTCGATAAAAGGACGTAAGCAACAAAGTATTAGTTCATCAAGATTCACTTAAAATACCATCTCATTAAAGTTTAAATTGAAATCCAGGTGAAATAAAATAAGTTTTTTATAGATAATTTAGTTTAACAAGATGCGGAACAGAGTAGGCACCAAAGTCAAATCTTTAGACATAAAAAAATTAGCTAAGGTCTTACGTCACCACTGCCAAATATTTGTAAAGTATATCGTTAAAAATTTAATTCACGACACATGGTGGGCTGTGTAAATAAAGACGTGTGAGCAGACATGGTGACATCATCCTTCAACACAATGGCTAAGGATACGGTCATTCGCCACCGTCCGTGATTGTATCCTTGACGACTCATGAACAATATAAACAGTCCTTGTATAACTGATAATTTAAATGAATATGCATGCCGTTATTTTGACCAGGGAAGCACCTTTATACATCTTTACTGCTAATACCAGATGCAGTGGCAATACTAAGTTGTTATAATAATAATAATAATAATAAATCCATTTATTGCACGAAACATGGTTAGTTATAAAGGTGTTAGATTATTATCATGGTGTACAGCATGTCTCACAGAAATGTTAGACACATGTTAGACACATAGTTCTCAATAACCACTTACAATCAGATTAAAAGCTTGTTAATTCATTTAACTGGGGTTACAAAACACTGCAGAAGGGCAAACGGTGGAGAATTGGGCTACACGACCTGATTCTTTAAAATAAATTACCACAGCCTTGCTACAAGACGAGCGGTAGGAAGGAGGTAGAAAACATTGCCATTGCTTTAAGTCATCCAAAAATATCCAGTACATTTATCTCTGTCCAGATTTAAACTGTACTAGAATGAAACCTGAAAACATATCCTTTATTGGTCAGTAAAAATTAAAATGTATAAAAAATAATATTCGCGTCTGCTTAATAAAGGTAAGAGAAACATTCTACTTATTAAGCGACAATTTTATGCCATGTAGTTGAACGACCAACCGTCAGATTAGAGACTGAATGTTGTATGCTGCATCACAATTTCATTGTTTAGACACTCCCACCTGATTGGGAGATAAAGCCATTGCGGTTCCACTCTATTTGTGTCTGATAGCCTTACAACAGTGTTACGCTTTTGAATTTTGACAGCATCGTGTAACAATTAATCGCAATTTGACCGAAAATTTGCTGCCTCATCCGACTTTAGCTATTCATTTCCGGTAATTGTGCTTGACCGATTACTCATTCAAGCACGTTAATCATCATCAAGCAGGTGTTATATAAGAATATGATGTAGTTTAAAGAGGATAGTTAACTGTTCAAATGGTAGGTAAGTGCTGTGGAAATCACACGGTATGACCATGACGTCATAATAAGTTATTGTCGAATAATGTAGGCTTATGAATGGATGGGTATAATAAATACGACTAAATGAGACCAGATGCAGCTTGTTTTAACCAATTGCAAAAGTAAAGTCAAACAAAATTTTGTCCGTACTTAAATTTTGTTTTAACTTAACGAGATACTTCGACTGTGACGAATGATCGTCGTACTTTTAAAAACAACGAAAGAATAGAGCGTGACAAATTGCCAATGTCATAGTTTAACGTCAATTGTTTATATTATTAGTGTAGACGGGTATTCCAAAGATGCTTTAGAAACTGGTGAACAATGAGCATAGCACAGCGCCGATGTTATAGCTGAAGCACGAGGCAGGTGAAAACATTTCAGCTATTCCATTGAAAACCATCTCGCCGATGACACAATAGGTTTTATATTTAAAATAAACACTCTGTATGAAGTTATAATAATAAGAATAAACGGAGATGAAGTATTTTCAAGGAATATCAAAGATTAGTCACAGTCAAACCGGTGAGGTTAGCTACTCAAATAACAAACGTAGCAAGGACATTCAAAAGGACGTTGTATTATTATCAAACAGATACAAATGCTGTTGCAGAAACTTGTTCTATTGATGTTTCAAGTATATATAAAAATGAAGCGGTTTTACTCACATAGACAGTCAAAATTCGTATTGTGATGTATAACAACAGTTCGAGCTCAAACATGATCGTATGAGGTCACCAGACAATACCACCGCACAAGTGCGACCAGCTGATGTCACATACATACTGAACAGCAATGTTTATTTACTACATATCAACTACATTATAACCCATATGTACACCTTTAATAAATTCAGGTTATGAAACTTATAGTTAACTTGTGACGAATCGTATACTTTTATTCAGATTAGCAATACATGAAACGTGGACTTACATATAGGCTCAACAGTTTGCAGGCAAGTGCTAATAAACTCTCTGGAAACGTCATATCGATGCAATCTAGCTTCTATTAAGACGAGGTCATCTCACCACAGAACTGGCCAGGTAAGAACATGAACGCTACACTGAATATCTCGTACATTTTACTACAACTTCGACACACTACACTAATGACCTATTCACGACAGTATAAGTGTCGTAAGATTTGCTACAAAAACGTTATAACATCATGTACAAAACGGATGATAACTATAGCATACTGTGTTCACCTGAGACAACTTTACTTAAAGACTGTGACCTTGGAATTCCTAACATTTGAAATACAGCGAGAGATAAGATAATCTCCATAGAGGCCTATTTGGAACCATGAACTAAATTTAGTTTTGAGAGCACAATCATTTACACATTCGTGCAGCATTTTAAGGGAAAGGTGTTGACAAGCAGATGGTCGAAACGTGACGCACCTGTAAATCATTTTGAGGACCGGAAAATACTTTGAATTAAGCATGACACCATACAAAATTCAAAGAAGGTCAACACTGTATAAATGAAATACGTACGTGGTTCTGTTGGTCGCCAAGAATGCCGACTATTGAGGGATTCTGGTCGCCGTGAGAGTCTCTGCGTAGGTCCGATAGGGAGAAGCTCGAGTTCTCTGCATCGCTTGAGTGAGTCTCGCTTATCGTGCGAGCTATATGCCTGGGTTGTTCTTTTACATCATTAGAAAAGCCATTGGTTGCTCCATTTACTTTGTGAATATCACCGTTCTTTGGTTCGTTTGTAGACATATTGGATCCGTTCACATCACCGTTTCTTTCTATAACAGTTTCATCATCTGTATCGCCAAAATCGCCATCAGTAAAAGCATCTCCACTTTCGTCGTCACTATTTTGAGGGGTAGCCACTTCAGACCGTTGCCCCATGATTACCGACACTGATTAACTGTTTGGTGTTGTTGCACTTGTTCGTAGAAAACAAACAAACAGACACACGCGACTGTTTTCAAATTCCCACATCCACAGCATGCGTCAACAAGTGTAGACCGGGCGAATAGATTGCACCATCGTCTTTGCAACTTCAATAGAAAGGAAGGACGTAATTTTTACACTGAATTAGATGCCTCCTCCCCTCAACTGCACTCTATAACGAATTGCGATAACACTTATTGTCACGGTATAGTTTATCTTATCGATATTTTCCACTTTATTATGCGTTGCTCCTATTTTCGAGTGTTCAATAATAAAAATTATTTTGTCATTGATGTAAAGAATATCGTTGAATTATTCACTTCATAATATCAATTTTTTGTTAATTTAGTATTAGACTGACGTTAATTTAATTTTTTTTATTTTTTTATACACGACACGTTTGCGATAAAAAAAATTGCTCGTGAGGAACACGCGTGTGATTGTGTCGACGTCTCGGTAAGACTGCGTCTGACCACAATACCCGGCCGCACGTTACACCGTGTAATACTCAAACTATCGTTTTCATTATAAATACAAGTGTTATCGTAAATGTAATAAATAAAAGACGTACTACAGTCTACAGTAGGGAGGGCATTGTAAAATTGGCTAACAGTTGTGCAGCGGAAGTTGACGTCATTAGAAAGTTTGTAAGGGGACCCGAACCGCGAACATACCTCTAAAGCACTGAAATGTCACAGAATTCAGAATATGTGCGAGATCAAAGACGTGCCGCTATCACGTGCTCCTCTGAATTCTTGCGTAGTAAATGCATAGCATTACTAAACGTTGCTGTTTCTTGATATTCCAGTTATGTCGACTGATTTGGATGTTAGTGAATCACAGCATATGTCATTATACCTAAGTAACTATTGCCCGCGGCTCAGTCTGCGTGGATGTCAGTTATCGCGCATTGTTGTTAATTTTAGCGCTTTTCACAATTTTCTACTCGCCCCTCCACTCGACTCAGATACCTTTGTTCTATCATCAATAATTTCCATAGTGCATGCAACATAAGATGTTTTAGGGCACTTTTTTACACCTTGGGTTACATAAGTTAAGTATTAGTAAGGATCCCTAATCTTTTCTAGCAATAAATATAGCTAATGTACAATAGAATGAATGTAGCTTTCCAACAGTGAAATATTTTTTGAAATGGGCTTATTATTTTTTGCGTGAACACACAAAAATACAAATTTGTCCTCTTTATAATATTAGTGTATAAGTGTCATTGTCATAACTTGTTACCCGATTGGACTGACAGTTACCTTTAGGCTTATTCTTTGTTGAGCGTCATAATCCTGTTAGTGGTCATCATATATGTGTGAGTTTAGCTAACACATACCAGATTTAAAGGCAATCCTGATACATTTTTTATTCGTTATGAGAATAGCCAATAAAAAATAGTTCCCTGTTACTTACTATCTTTATATAAATGGGTGGAACTGCACATTGAGCTGATAATACTCTACAATGTATTTTTATTAAACTGTAATGGTATTAGTGACATTGAAATTATCACAGGAAATTATACGACATACAGTCGGATATAACGACAATGATAAATAAGTATTTAATAACCACAACCAGTGGCGATTTATTACATTTTAATAGTACTAGTACCTATTCCAATATAATATATATAGGTAAGTACGACACCAGGGCAAGATGGGGACACCGTTTTTCTACACTCAAGGGGGTCATCTAAAAGCTGGAGTACGAGGGAAATATTTGATGGGCAGTCTCACATCCAAACATCAGAAACCTCTAGACGGCGCGGCGTGCTGTTATAATAAGTTTGAGGTAGACATAAACGTCACCATCAGCCGGTGATGGGAAAAGGAATCCGTGGGAATTACTGCAAGACAAGAAAAGGTACGAGAAGTGTTGACTTGACAGTAATATAACATCCACCACGTTTGCTAACAAGGGTTTTCAGTTCGATGACGGGTGCAAGCTTATTGTCAGTCTTCCCCATTAAAATAAGTTAGTTTTAATTACTGTTATTGTATGTTTTGATGTAAAACATTGTTGGTAGACCTAATAAATAAAATAAAATAAAAAATAAATAAAATAAATAAAAATCCGGTAAAAAGCATCGCTGAATCATGTTCTAATGTTTTATGAAATCTAGGCTGGTACACAGAAATATAAATTGACCAGTTGATACAACACAGACATCTTGAATACAAACATAATTTCTTTTAATGGTCTCATCCGGGAAGCAAACGTTTCACAATTTAACAAACTTGCTACAAGTACGACAATCCTTGATACAAGTACTATGTTGCATCTCGTACAGTTTGTGAGAGTGACTATAGAACAGTACCTAAAAATGCACATTGCTGGATGAGGCAGGTAAATTGCTTAAGAGAATTGTAGATACCCATCTCGATCAGCCCGTGAAGAAGCTAGAGGTTGGCCCTGATGTCTCGGAAGCAGGATTTTTTAACTGGGATTTTGATGATTAATGCAGCTATGCGCCCAAGAGTCGTAACCGAAAATATGCTGTGCAATGATTTCAATAGTCTGCCATTCAGCTGCTTCAGGGAGGCAATCGAGTATCACGGTGTGCCGCTATACCTGGGGGGCTAGTGGCCTATTAGAAGAATAATTGAGTTATGTACAAAGACCGAGATGGGAATACTACTACGTCGACTGACCACAGGGGTCAACCCATGGCCCGCTCCAGGTCCTGTAGAATATTGGGTAGCTTAGTACCTACTACTGAATGATTGATGAGTGATTTTCTCTCCTGAGGGCTGAGATGACTTGCTTGCGAGAAGTCAGACCACTAGCACTCGCAATTCATTGTAATACCGCGACACCGGTAACGGACCAAATTGTAACATGTGTTTGTTCCTAGCATAAAAAAATATAAGTCTTGACATTGAGATCTTTACATTTCATATGATACTGTTATTTCTAATTATATATTCTTATGGAATAATTTAACGAACTAGAAATGTATTACGTAGTCTGATATTCTCACGAGCTGCTCTACATTTCTTTAATTTTATTGTTTAAATTAAATAATAATTATGCTTAGAATGTTAATTATGAGAATTTAGAATATACCAAACAGTAATATCAGTAATTATTATTGCATGAACTCATTATTATATTATACTAGCTGTTGAACGTGGCCCCTACCGCGGAGAACTTGCTTTTTAAACGGTTTTTTTAGCTCACCCCGTTTGTTTTTAAATAAAAAGTCACGCACTAAGTTAGGTATAAAATCCTAATGCATAAAATACTAATGTATGCATGTCAAATGGCAAAATCGATACAGACAAGGTTTTAGTAGTTACTGTCAAGGGCAACTCATACACCGTAGATAAATTGCTAGTTGTCTGAGCGTTATTAGCGGGGATTTTTATCTTTTAACATCAATAGGCCGTGATTGCAAGACTGATTTGAAAAAAAAACTTGGGTTTTCACTTTCCATATGTGTATTTTAGGAAAAGTAAAGCAATTCAAATTTTGTTTAATAGCTGAATTCTGTTCTGTTAATAAATTGAGCGTAGGTACGCCAGGTACCTAAATGACGGTGATGATGTATTTGCCTATCTACTTCTAAGATAAATTGATTCAATGAATTTACCTGTCTTTTACATTTTTTCCTTTCGTGGACATGCAGCAACTTTTATGTCTTTGTAGCTGCATTTAGTATCTTATTGCTCAGGTAAACGCTATCCATTACGGGAACCGTGTGCTATTTTGGTACTTATTGGTATGAAAAAGTTATAAATCAGAAGAAGCAATGATTTTATCAATTGCATTCTTGTGATTAGGGAACAAATAGCTTTCTTGGTTTTGGTGTAACTATAATAAATAAATTAATTAATATTCTAGGACAATCTACACAACGCCACCTAGACCTATGGTAGGCATAGCTTATCCAGCTTGTGTTATGGGTTCTAGAATGTGGATATACATATTTAGATACTTTTTTGTAAATAAATACATAATTATACATAGCAACACCCAGACCAATGCAAATTTTCATATTCATGCACACAAATATTTGCATTGAGCGGGAATCGAACCCACGAATCCTGCGTAGCAGTCGCATTCACTACGCCACGCCACGGAGGTTGCCAATTGGATATTGTACTCGTAATGTCCTTTTAATTTCTAGTAACATCAAACTATTTATTTAAAAGAATTCACGTCACACTTACATTTCCTGTATTTAAATGTCTACGCATATAGACTTGCTCTCCGCGAACGAACCTTAGACACGCCGCAAGGACGTCACGGACAACACGCACACACAATACATCCCTCTCTGTAAACCTAGCCATACATCCTTGATGCTTATCCCGTTACATCAAGGTTCAATATCACTTACCGGATCTCAACAAGTTGGTTATAAAAATAAAGCCGTAAGAAGGTGACAGCTAAATGAAAGATGAGTATTTTAACAGACACCATAATCACTCGCAGGCAAAGATTCAAACATTAAATAGAAGATTATTTTTTTAAATTAGTTTAAAACTGTAACAGATACATTATGTTAAATGGCTTTGTACAATAAATCATAAAACTGTATTTTGGGTATTAATTACTTAAGCTTACTTTGCTATGAGTATTTAGGACGGAATGGAAGCCGCGATAGTTTTACACTAAGTTAAAATACATGTTTTAAATAAATAATAAATAATGAAACATGCCGTAATTCTTAAGAATGTTTATACTATAGTCGTCTAGATATCCACCACGGTCAATAATTTAAAATAGGAAATCTAAACCGTATAAATCGAAAATAATTGAAAATCCGCATTTCCTGTACAGAACTGAAATTTATAATTAAAACCGTCTACTAACGTACAGTAGAACTCAAAAGTGCAGTAGCAATCCTACGCAACTATAGCGTCAACATTCTAGCGCTACTTGTGACCTTTTTCTTTTAAGACAATTTACACACACACGTAAATAGTTCTTCCGTAGGATAGTATCGACAAATTCGCTTTGACTACTTAAGTTACCCGTGGCTGAATGGTTCCGGCATGAGGTTTATCGGTTTCTGAGGTAGTAAGTTCGAATCCTACGATACCTGTAAATTCTTTTTGGGTTTCATTTATAAAATATGAATATCAGGTTGATGAATAAAATATGTGTCTTAAGTAGAATTTATTATTTGTTAAACTTTAGCAAAGATCATCGTAGAATGTAAAAAGTATGAAGGTAGATTTGAAATAAAATGGAACAATTACCGGCTTAGAGAAAATAAAACGATGTTGTTGGTGTTTAGTTGCGAGTGCTTGTTATTCCCGTGATTCGATTAAATATTAATTGCAACATGTCTACAAGTAATATAAGTATGGAAGTCAAAGCTAATATTGTGGCTTTATTTATATGAATGGATTAAATATAAGTGAAATAGCTAATGAAACTGGCTTATCCGTAAGTATATTATTATACCATTTTATTTTTATATTATGCTAGCTGTTGCCCGTGGCTCCGCCCGCGCGGTTATCGTGACCAAAACATAGCCTATGTGTTATTATTGTAAAGTTCTATAAAATCCATTCATTAGTCTTTGCGTAAAAGATTAACAAACCTCCAAACATTCACATTTATAATATTAGTAGAATAACATACATAAACTCATAACATAAACTCACGCCTATATCCCCGAAGGGGTAGGCAGAGGTGCTAGCACCCACATTTCGCCAGTTTATGTTTAGGTCCCAATGTAATAGGTGGCGAGCCTATTGCCATTAACCGGACTCTTAGTAGAATAATTATTCAAATAGATCTAGTGTATATATATATAAACCGTTGCTTACAATAATGTGTAAAAACGTTCTTTTTAGAGGAATACTGTGAGCCGTTGGGTGAAGAGGTTTGACGAAGAGGGTAGCCTGAAGGTTCGTACAAGAAGTGGACGGCCTCCGCTGATTAACCACAACCAGCGGCACTATATGGTGGCAGAGTATAAAAGCAATGGTTTCATACCAACACGACGATGGGCCAATGACTTTGACACGTCATTGATGACTGTTCGCCGCGTACTCCATGCCGAATGCCTACATCACCAGACGCCAGCAAAGAAACCTTTTTTTAACGCAACGGCATAAAGACGAAAGGTTACGTTTTGCCGTAACACGGAGTCAGGCAGAATAAGCGTTAATAGGTATGTGGAGGTGGAGCAGCGCGCAAGAACCAGGCGAATTTAGAATTCATTCCGCCGCGAGCGGACAGCAGCAGTTATGTGGACGTTTTAAATAATATAATGTTACCTACAGTAATTAAATATCTTTAGTTTTGTGCACGACAATTGTCTAATACGTCGTGGTGTCATGTTCGCGAATGGCTTAGGGAACATGTAGACGTCAACGTTATTCCTTGGCCAGTACGATCCCCTGATTTAAACCCAATAGAAAGTATATGAGGTATAATGGTCCAAAGATGGGACTTAAGGGATGAGAGATGTCCTGAATTATTAAAACAATTACAAAAATTAATAATTATTAGCAGGAAAAATATTATTCATTATTAATATTTTGCCCGCCTACAATACTATTATTGTCTCTGAGCCTATTCCCAACTCAGTTGGGGTCGGCATTCTAGTCTAACTAAGATGCGGCTGAGCTTCAATATTTTCTGTGAAGCGACTGCCATCGGACCTCCACAACCAAATTGGCGATATCGAAATTCTACAGTACTAATTATACTTAATTGGATGTTTGGAAAAAAGTAATCTTGTTGTTCTATATTACTTAAATCTGTGTAAAAATAATACTTTTGTTACATAACTTACAAGTAAGTAAACTATACCTACTTAATGATCTTTCTATGTATTACAAAAAATATAAATTCAATAACCCAGTTAGGTAAGAAGTAGTTTTTGTGAATGTGGTGAAAAGTGGACGTGCTGGCTATAGGACAAGTCAGTTTAAGATTGTAAGATTGAGGTTAAGTTTCAATCCTCTTTTCCTTGAGAAAACGAATACTTAAACTATAAACCTCAATAAAATTTACATTGAGCAGGCAGGTAGATTGTAAAGATGAAATATATTTAGTTACTGATCAAACATTTTGTATCATTTCTTTTCATAACCCCATAATTTAATCACATAAATAACTATGCCAACTTCATGCAAAAATACTTTATAATTATTCAAAATTATGTTTTTGTCATAAATATAAAAAGTCGATATACGCTGGAATCGAACCACAAGCATATCCAATCATTGCGATTCGATAGTATCTTGCATTAACCGCTTAGCTATCAGTTGATTTACGAAGGCCAATGAATTACTGTATTAGTATCTAATGACTCACAGCAGTTGTAAACAATAACACATGAAAACGAACATATATTATTGTCCTTCTCTAGCACGAACAATTCAAATCTTGTTGCATTGAAATCCATAAGAGATAGATATATACCATTACGCACACAAGTAAACTCAACGAAGCGCGATGTTGCATTGAAATCCATAAGAGATAGATATATACCATTACGCACACAAGTAAACTCAACAAAGCGCGACGGTCGCACGGTAAACCATATTGAGCCTTGATGTGCTACTGCACTTCTGAGCCCTGACTGTACGTGCACAATCTTAGAGTATATTAAATCTATCAATCAACTGATAAACACTGATTGACAGGCGCGCAGACGCACGGAACTCGCTTAAAAACTGCGCGAACGCAACTGTATATGCGGGCAAAATATTGAGATGACGGTCACACGACAACTGAACGCAATGTAAACGGACCACGAACGATTAAGTATAACTGTTTAGAGTACAAATATCGAACGGGATCGATGGACAGGGGCCTGTCGGTGTCTTGATGTGCGCACGCGACGCGGACGTAAATATCGTGACATTTGCGACGCGATCTAATGCGTCTACTGCTATGCCGGCGTTTGCAAATGTACGTGAGATGCGCTTTCGTAATATCTAAAGGTGAATGATCGATGGATGAACTATTTATTAACCATCATCAAAGTGATCTTATTAAAATACATTTATAAATTTCAATATGGAAACGATTCACGGTTGCTATTGCTAGTGATTTATTAAATCAGAAATTCTAAATATTTATAGTAACTTGGTGCGTTCCTCATCCAAGGCAAGCTAAGTCTAAAGTAAACAGGTTGCTTCTAGGCAAACGCGTTTCACCTTGGACCACATCACCAATATTGCCAACAGGCGAGATAGTGGTCAAAATCTGCTGTTGTTTGGGCAGGTAAAACACCGACTAGCTGGTGAGCTTGGGTCTCAAAGATGTTGGTAGGACCCTGAACATCAAACTTTTGATGTGGAGAAGAAAGAGCCGGAAAGCGGTCCCTGAGCTCCTAGGTAAAAGCATTAGGGCCGGGATACGCGCTAAGAGCACGATATTCAATTAAAGATTTTTGTAAAGGGTACTGTTAATTTCAGGATTATTTAGATGATAAACAAGCCGGGCAATGAGCTGTCCACTCAACTAGCAATTCAAGCAAATTACTGTATCTAGACTAAGTAAATGTTTGTAAATAGACCAAAAAAAGGAAAAGCCCGCTGAGTTTCTTGCCGGAGTCTTCTCTGGCCGGGGCTGCGTTGCGAACCGGTGGTGGTCCATTTGCTCACTAAACTTATATTATTAATTTTGACGTTTTGCAAGGTCCGTTTAGTAGATCACTATATTACAGAATAAATGATTTTTGAATTTTGAATGATACCTTCTCTGCTAATGCAAAAATTATCTTTATTATGGACAGAGTTGTATCAAAAGTGAAGCCCCAGACCAATATCCGCATAAATTGATTGATACGGAGACACTGACTCATATTCCAACGACAAACTTAACAGAGCAAAGCTGCAAAGGGTTAACAATGCATCAAGAAACAAATATTATAGAGCTCAGGTTTTCTGGACAATATTTTACAAAACGAAGACACGTATAGTCAATTAACATAACGATTACTTCGCTCTAAATCAAATGAGCGATAGGGGGAATTTACGAGAGGGATTTATTTATAGAACTTATTAGTGTGTCCTGTATGATTCAGTGATGCGTTTGTGGTGAGGACCGAGGACCACACGCGTACATCGCGCTTGTGACGGTAAAGCAACATTTCCACATGGTTTTCATACCGTCCGGTTTCACGGAATGGTGTTATCCAATCATGAACAAGATTTAAGCGCTCTGATAACGCCATTCAATAGCCAGCTATCAAACACACTTCATCGTTGGTGGGTGGTTTGATATTTAATTTATATACCTAAAATAGCACTACTGCAGAATATAGTCGATGCTAACATCGGCATTGTGTAATTAATTGGTTCAGCGACATTCAAGTCGTCACATTGTCACCCCAGACAGTCTGGTTAACAAATCGGATACGGCTTATCGATCATAGTGTGGTACAGTCCCTTGGTGTGGTCTTAAGATGTGGGGGAACATTGCCACTCTGCTATTATTATGGCAAATCTTCTATATCATACTCTTCAACATCATTGCAAAGATATTTTGTATTGTGTGTTAACGTTCTGATGCGGAAGATCCGCGGTGTCATTTCCATCAAGTGTAAATTGTAATTACACGGACACCGACGTTTCGTATGCATGTTACATTAAGTATACTTAATATTCGCTTATACGGTATAAGGCTTTGAACACAGTTTAATGTGGCACAATGTCAGCCTTTCAATCAACTACCCATTACAATTACCTAACAGCTGTTAAGTAATCCTAATCAGTAATCTGTTTCTCTTACGCGAATTATAACATCTGTGGTTATGTTACGCTTTCCGAGCTTGCTGAAGATAAGCGGCGACCATCATCGAGGCCACTTTTGTTTATAATATTTTGGTGAATAAATAACCGTTATATCAGTTAGTGACAAAATGTTATGTTACGCAAATAAGACGCTTTCTCTACCGACCGGTCGCGATTTTGTATAGGTGTACATATAGCTTTGAATAAATTAATTTCGACTCTATTTACAGCCGCGTAACAGCGAATTGGAAAGACAAGTTTAAAGTTATTATATTACACACATCCTTACATTTATCCGCTGCAGTAACGTCCGCGAATTACTCTAATATTTCCTTGATTAGTGTTACGTGAGTTTAGTGATTATTGTTTACATTGTGGTATACAATGTAGTATAATATCATGCTCTTAACAATTATCTGCTTGAGGTCACGCTCTGAATAACAGTATAATGCAAGCGGTACATGAACGCATCTCAATATGCGTTTTCTCTTTTATGCCATTGTTTGACCATTCACCATGTAGTATGTATCCGTTTATATAAATTCATCCCATGAAACATGGTTGCTGACAGTCTGTTATTGCCCTCAATACTGATTTAGTGTGACTGCCAACACTGCTTATTCTTACATGAAAAAGGTAAGTACTTGATGTTAATGATGATGATAATAAGCACGCGATTCGTTCGTTTCACAAACGAGGGACCACTGAAGATAACTGTATGCTAATGAGCCTGTGAACGCTTCTGACAAAGCTTTTGTCCTAAAATTGTTCCTTGTGGTACACCTACAAATACACGTGGGTAGAAGTAGTAGGTACTGCAGTCTTCTCTATTTTATAAGTCGTTCAAGACAAACAACAAAGAACAAAGCTAACAGCGTAAAAAGGTACTCACTAGCTTTGGTCTGACTAGACAGACAATCGATCGAGCGGAATCCTCGTCACTGCTGCTCTCCAGACAGTCGGACAAGGACGGCGAACGCCGCTGCCACGACTTAGGCGCTTTTTCTGTGCACGGTGAGGGCACGACCAGTG
This sequence comes from Pelosia muscerda, assembly GCA_963691645.1. Classification (NCBI taxonomy): domain Eukaryota; kingdom Metazoa; phylum Arthropoda; class Insecta; order Lepidoptera; family Erebidae; genus Pelosia; species Pelosia muscerda. The sequence continues at coordinate 2,173,894 of OY829102.1, forward strand.
GTGGCAATAACCAGTTACCCTGGCCTCGCCACCAGGACACCAACGCCGGCGCAACACCCACCACCATGGCTAATCCCAAACGCACCATCATGCCAAATATACACTTAGTTATCCGCCAAAAACAAAACAGTCTCACAACGGCATCTCTTTATAGCCGCACTAGGAAGTGCCCGCGACGCTTAGCCACGTATTGTCATAAATAAAAACGTCTATTTTAGATCGATGCAGTGTCACTCACTTTCACACATGCAATGTGTCACCAAAGAGGCGAACGCACGCCACAGATCATCCATCAACGTGTCAACCCAGCGGTAGAACAACACGCGCGTTTTAGTATTACTCTACATTAACATGAATAACTATCATCTCAAATCGGTACACGTGCCAAATGCCAGGGGACACCGACGTGCCGGCAATGCACCACCGCCACGAAACGCATCATGCCAAACGAGTGACTGTCCGCAACCGGAATCTGCCAGGTATTTTACACAGACGACCGACGATTGCCACACGAGACGGCAGCTATGTGCACCGTCCGCGAAATTGCACGCTTCGTAGAACGCTATCGAAATATCGAAAGTTGAATTTTCGTTCGGGTGCACCATGGAACGGTGTTCCCTCGCGCTCGCAGACAGACGAGTGGCGGTCGTTGACGCTGGAGGCTCCCCTCCGCCGACCGCCCAGGCCCCCCTCCAGCCGCCCGCCCAAAAGTACCAACCCCTCAGCTTTAAAGCGAGAATATGTCGCGCGAAATCACTGCTTTACTTGTTAACTTAAATTTACATCTGGTTTTTAATTAGATGAAGCATTAAATCTGCTTGCTGGCACAGAATAGATATGTTTTTGTACATGCAGCTCAATCTGGTGTCGTAAAGTAGGTCAGGTACATGCAACAGTCGTAATGTAATGGACGATAAATTTCATTATATGCCTACTACTTACTAATGTTGCAGCACAAAAACAGTGTTTAAAAATCAACGTCATCGGAGTCGTTACATAAAAGAGAGGCAAAAATAAAAATAAACTTTGTTAGAGGTACCTCACCTGAACATAAAAATATGACCTGGATATTATGACGGCCATATGCTGCTAGTCTGCTTGTGACTCATGGGAGGATTGTACGTAAACATTTTTTTTAATCTATTAATTTACTGGTCCGTTGATGCGTGAGCTTGAGCGCGACAGATGTTTCACGAGATCCCGGATTGATTGGAAACCAAATCTAGGATCTCACGATCTCAATCCGTCAAAATATTGAGTCAAAAATTCTCAGCTAAACGCTTCTAGAGTGAAATTTAGGCCAAATTTTATAGAATTTATCACGATTTTATAGAAAAGATTGCATACAATCAGATGTTAATAAAACTCTGTCTGCCTCTGTCTGTTTGAGAATGTACAGGCGTGTGTATACGTATTTCGGTAATAATATCTTTTTTAACATTAAAATTAAACATCACCAAGCTGATTGAAAATCTTTGTTACAATACAACTTAATTGGAAATAATAATAATTTATCATATTTGCCGAAATAAGTACAAACCAACACACTATACCATTTCTACAAACCAATCTTATATGTTTTTTTATGAGAATTATTCACACAGATGGTGTGCAGATGGCTAAGCAAATAAGAGAGTGATTTTCTCAAGAATCAAGTCAGAAGAACGTAACCAATCGGGACCACAGAGAAGTGCCACGTTACTAACAAATAAATTAACAAAATCGATCCACGTGGTGGAGAATAATAAATCCTATGAGTTAAAGCTTCAAATTTAAGAACGTCTTCATCGATTTTGTTTTTTTTGTCCAAAATTCATGTCATGAACATGTGGATTTTTGGAAATCTTCGAGAAAATGTAGAAATTTGATAACGCCGCTGGCTATTGAAAAATGCTTGACGAACTGGTATTTTGAAACTAACGGAAAAATTAAAAATGTTGAGAAGTGTTTCTATAAAAGGTTTTGTGAACGTAACATGTTTGGAAGTTGCATCAGCCAGTTCTGTCTGGGGGTGGGGAACAGACAGATCGATGCCTGCTGACGTCAAACAGAGCAGACTAAGGGCGGACGGTATCCACAAGCTCAGTCTAGCTTCGCAACATCCATATTGATATTCTGATCGCGATTTAGATACGAGGACGAAAATAGCTTGTCGTTACACTGATATGATAGCTAATTTTATCTACATTTATAAAAATGGATGTTTGCCGATAACTCTAAACCTCTTTGACCGATCACCTTGGAAATTTGTCACACCTTTTTGTATGTAGTCAGTTATTTCATACTATTTGCTCATGTTCACTCTACTCAATATTAAGTTTTAGGTAAAGTCTCAAGAATGTAGACCAAAAGGTCCGTTCGGTCTAGTAATAACTTTCCAAACTTTCACTATGTTGGATTAGTTTAGTTGGTGACTGTACTTCGAGACCATGCGAAGTGGAAGAGAAAAAGCCAGAATGTGGACCCCAGACTCCGAGAATGCGACCGGGACTAACGCTGATGATGGTGACTGTACTTCCCCAGTCGAGCCGGCCTATTCGTGCTGGGGAAGCTATGGCTGTATGTACCTTATTTGGTACTTAGCAGGGCTACATTTATTTATTCAAATAGCCTTAGATCGTTTCGATACTAGGCTGGTAATATTATAGGCAGTAAGTAGGTTACGATACAGACCGGAATCAATCGTAAAACAACGGTGTTTGACACATCCATACAATATACAAGTCCCATACGTTGACCCCAGTATTTTAGAAATATTTTCTAAATATTTATAGAAAATATATTCATAAAATGCAGTAACAATGATTGCGATTTGGTCTTTGATTCCCGGGGAGAATAAAAAATGTTATTCGATTCTTTTGCGCGGCGTCGGGATAAGGAACCCCGTTGACGGCAACTGGCTCGCCCCCTATCATTTAAACAAGATATAATTGGCTAAATGCGGGCCTTAACATATCTTGCTACCCTGCCATGACGATGAAAAGAAGATTGACGCTATAATATTACATACTTACTATACGTACCTATTGCATAATAAAATAACTTAGTCACAAAAAAGGCTCTTAAGAAACAATTTCAATGCTTGCATAATAATGGTTGAGTGAAACAACTTAAGTAGGTGATTACAAGCACTAATTTATTTATGCTACTAAAGTAGCAAATAATTAAGCACATGTATATTATGTGCCTAATTGCTCCTATTAACAGGAGCGTGGGCACTGTGGGCAGTATCTGTTGAAGCTTATTGGGACGTCTGAAGAATAATCACCATTACCGGTACATCTTTAGCTGATAATCAAACTTACAGACTAACTAACGGTACAGAGTGGTTTTAATTCGAGGTTTCCTTCTCTCGCAAAGTAACTTATGCCAAAAAGGCTATTATAAAAACCAGGATTATTTGGAAGATAAACACGCCTGGAAATTAGCTGTTCACTCAACTTGCTACTCAATCTATTCCTGTACTCAATTTATCTAGACTAAGCCTAGGTTGCACGATTGTGCTTTAACATTAACAGTGCAGTTAAAGTACCGGTCAGGTATAAAACAGGTTGCACCATTTGACAATTGTTAAAATCACGTCATAACTTGACGCTAACTGTAACCGGCCACGCTCAAACATCAAATTCTATTAAAAAGATAACTATAACATAGCTACTAAATACACTGGTGCAACACATTTAGCCAAACGATTAGAATCACTGTTACTGACTGTTACTGTTAAATTTGACGGAAACCTTAACTTTAACAGGTAGTTGGGGCTGGAGCCGTGTTTCAACCCGGTGGTCCATTTGTTTAAGTAACTTATAATATATTATTGATATTGAAGTTTTATGAGTTCCTTTTTACGGTCTATACGTATAGAATATATTATTATAATTTTGCAGTGATATTTGTGTTTGCGTCTGCGTTTGTCGTTAGTCCTGTACTACGCCTATATCAGTTTTTATACTGGTAGTACCTTTTTATATGGTTTATATGGTGGCAGAGGTGGCATGAAGATTCTCTACCCATTTTGCCACATAAGAGCAAGTTGCCACACAATCCAAAAATAAATGACAAATACATACATACGAAGAATGCCAAACCGCATCCCTCAAAGCAAGTAAAAAGACTTCTTACCCGAAGAGAGATTTTATCACATACATACGCTAACACCCGCAAGGGGTAGGCAGGGGTGTATTAAACACCCACATTTCGCTAACTATAATTTTCTGTCCCACGTAATACGGTGCGAGCCTATTGCCGCCAATCGGGCAATTTGTGAAAAAATGGGTATGACAAAAATAAATTCCTAACCGAAAACGCAGCAGCTAAATAAATTTTGCAAAAATTTTGACCCGACTTCTTGCTATGCGGTGTCAATCGCAAGCAAATTAATTACTTGTTTAGCCGCACAAGCTCTACCAATTAACGTGTTGGAGAGTATCAGACGGTAAATAGTTAGCCTCAATTCCTTTATCCTGGGTCTTACATAACCTGCCCCCTGTGCGGTAGGCCCCGCGGGCACAAACTGGGACGCCGGATCGATGTGGACGGGGCGACGACCCTTACGGAACTAGTGCCAACTGACCTATATCTGATATCAAACGCACAGGTGGTATTATATTTCTACAAAAGGAAATAATTAATTTAAACAACCTCAATATCGTGGCTACAAGGTTTATAATTTGAAAAAGGAATATTTCTTTGTTTATTAGGCAGTCATAATATATGTGTTTTAGATTTTTTTATTAAAGGCACGTCAATTTCACTTCACCCCGCTTGATGGTAAAGTCTCAGGAAAGAGGATCACCATTACAAACACGTAGAATGTTACAATGGCGGCGCTTAGTTTGACGGCCTCATTAGATGCTTTTTCACGCCTTGCTTAAAGGACCTGGACCTGGCACTGTTGACTGCTAAATGCGAGCGGGTTCAATTACTGCTCAGTGCAAATAATTGTATATGAATATGGTATTTACCCGTTGGATGCAGACCGCCTCCAGCCGGTGGGATTGGAGGTCGATGGGAGAGGGACCTATGTTCAGTAGTGGACGTAATATGACTAAAATTATTTCTCCTTTAATAAGAAGTCCTTTTACTAGCTTTAAGGGGTGCTGTTTGGGATTCATTTCTCTGACAATTGGTCATAATTTGGTCATTCGTTGGAATTGTAATAAATAATAATAAATATTTTTTGTTATGAATTTCCGCGAAGTAAAGCCTACTTCTATATCGGATATGAATTGATGATGATGACGATGACGGTATTTACATACATTGAAGGTAATTCCTATCCAATCTATTCTACCGCCTAAAGTTCTATTTACATCGAAAATCATTTTTTCACTATGTGCCCGATTGGCGGCAATAGGCTGGCCCCCTAGTACGAGGAACTGTTAATCATAGTTGGCGAAATGTGGGTGTATAATACACCTCTGTCTACCCTTTCGGGGATTACGGGCGTGAGCATATGTATGTATGTATCAAATAAAAGAGCTCATAGTCTATCTTTTTCTCATTAGTTATTACTGCTTACCCTGAAAGAGAAAAATTTGTACTAACGTATTTATGCATGCATTTTAAGTTTGAAATTGACCAACTGAAATCACCCTTTTTTAAATCATGGTCATACATAAGGATTCCTCTTTACGTCCTACTTATATAGCTAAGTAATGTAAGTACATATATAACAGCAAGAAAGCTATGTGTATACTAATAAGGAATTATAAATTGACATTGTACGAAGAAAAAAAGCACATAAGGTCGAAGCTACTTACATACAGTCGGTAACAAAAGTATCTTTGTTCAATATAATAAACAATACCATGTAACATTATATCTGGATATTGTTTTTCACGAAAATTGTACAAAAACCTTCGGTTATAATAATAACGTAATACGGATAACTACGATTGAATAATTTTTGAACTAATTAGTGTTCGCTTTACATGTCTTTTTTACATCACATACACGGAACACATAGAACGAGCGAGTGAAGTAGTCAAAAGTAATACTAAAGTAGAGTCATTTCACACGCACTCTTTGTCTTCGACGCACGTTATCTATATGTATATCAAATGAATTGCTGTTCGTTAGTCTCGCTAAAACTCAGGAACGGCTGGACCGATTTGGTTAATTTTGGTCTTGAATTATTCGTAGAAGTCCAGACAAGGTTTAAAAGGCGAACAAATATGAAAATGCTCGGAATGGAGCAGCGGGAACGGGATCAGAAGTCCACGCGGACGGAGCCGCGGGCAACAGCTAGTACTATAATACATTAATGTTAGTTTAGGCGGCTTCCCTCACTAGTTATATTTTACTCTTTTAGTCGGAAATGAAAACATGTACAACGAACCTAGTATTCGTGTGGTTTCAAAATTGTTCAACGTAGAATTGTTTAAAGTTAATGAACTTCTTAGTGTACAACAACTTTTGTAGCCGACTGTAACTATTTATCCGCGAAACGCAACGAGATGAGACGCGTGCCAACTCTCAGGCGTGCCCGTTAGTTCGCGGAAACAACTGACCTACTGCAACGTTTCCTACGCGACTCAACGATTGTGGATCGCAGAGATTGTGGACTCGACTACATGACAACCCGCACGCGTGTAAGATTGCCGCTAAATGCGGACGTGTGTCGGACCTCGCAGGTCTTGAGTGTTAGGGTCGTTCATAAGTTTGCTAGTTTTCGGCAAATTCCGTGAATAAACGTCAAAACGTTCGCACATACGCATTACCTGTCCAAGCAATAACTCATCCGCCGGACCTTGTAAGACTTGAGCGGGCTGAGCGGAAAGGTCGTTTACTAGGATTCATTGGCATTTGGTCATTTTGTTTGGTCTCACCAACAAGCTAGCCCGGCAGGGGTTTTCCTTTCGAAGTGCTCTCGTAAAAGCCAAGATAAACCAAACACAGAAGAGAATGCGTAGGAGAGCTGAGCCTCCTTCCTTCCTCCGAAGAGGAAGTTTGGGAGATTTTCTTATATACCACTTAGGTGGCAGACCAGCACACGGCTTATCTGGTGGAAAGTGCACGAACGTGAAACGTTTGCAACTCCAGGGGCGCTACCCTCGTGCTGCCTACTCTGTAGAAACCTCCTAATGTCCTTCTTGAAGAACCCCATATTTTAGTCGATTGGAAAAATCACCGTAAGGAGTTCGTTCCATAGCATGAGCTTGCGCGAAATGAAACTCCTTTCATACCGCACAGTGCGCACCGTTTCCGGTCGTAGTGTGTGAGGATGAACTCCCTGCTTGTGGCGAACGGTGATATAAAGTAGTCGTGGGCATCATGTCTAACAATTCTTCTGAACATAAACCATTGTACAGACAGTAAAACACACAGTGACGCAAAGTCAGATATGATGATGCCTTGGTAAGGCAAAAACACGTCTCAAACTAGCCCTATTACTAAACATCCAAGTAACGGTATGCTGCATTTCGTTCAGTACCCTTAGCACGAAATACTATCGAATTCGTAATGTAAAGGTATCGACAGAACGGAGCATTGCGATTGGCAGGCTACACACGCACACAGGTTCACAAGAGGCAGACTGCCAATCACAATGCTCCATTCTCTCGAAACCTTTACATTACGAATTCGATAGGAGTTCATGCTAGTGCTACAGTTGGTAATCGCTACTACAGCATTGCGCATTGTTATTATAATTCACAGAACGAAATGAAGCCCGCCTGTAAGCCATCATTGTCATAAATGAAATCCAATAGATGACAGATGTATATCAACACGAGTGCAAATCGAAACATTAATCTATCAGTAACTATTGCTCACACGTTCGGTTCCCAGACGGTTATGTAGGGCACAGCATCGTTGTGTAGGTACTGTATACGTATTATGTTACCATGAGATTATGGTAACCTACTATGTTGCAGTGTTCAATACGTTCATGTATCTGTTCCGGCTAATACCCGAAGTGCGGCTGCACCTAGTTTTAGCCGGTTAGAACTAGGTGTAGCCACTTACTCTAGATTAAAGTCAATGTTATAAATATATTACTTGATTAGGGTTAGGTTAGGTTAGGTTAGTTGAACTGTGACCACAACAAGAACTATAAGCCAGATAAATAACACAAATAACATGAAAAAAATAACAAAAACCAAACGGCTCGTACTAGGTTTAACCAAGAGTAAGTGGCTACACCAAGTTCTAACCAGCTAAAACTAGGTACAGCCGTATTCGGGTATTAGCCGTAACATATCTATAACATTATAAAGTTAATGTAGTACAATCTGTTGGTGAGGTCTCAGAAAGGAGTAGGGAATTATGAAATCCAAAAGTTAATTTCGATTTGGTTATTGGATAAGCTGTTTTGTTGGCAGCATCACCGACCACCCATTTGGTAAACGATATTGGGCGCGATTGTCTTCCACTTTCCCGAGACGGACACAGTAGTCAGCTCCAATCGACTAGGGGTAACACCTGCTAATGATTTGGTCTTACCATAAAGGAACCTATTCATTTGACACTTGAAAATTCTAAGACTATAGCTTCCCAGAAACAGAAGTATCCGTTTAATTTAAACACATCAAAGAAGGGTCTCCACGATTCTTCGCCCTCTGGGGCCTAAGTATACTGCACGCTGATATCGTCATAACTGCACAATTGTATAATTTTCTTTTTTTTATTCAGTTTAGGCACATAAACAGCACTTATGCATGTCAAAATAGAAGTTATAGTCATAATAAAGAGATGTTCTTGGAATATCGCGGATAAATGGATTATTTATAATTTAGTCCACGATATTCCGGGTGTACGTGTCAGTGCATTTTGAGGATAATATTATTACAGTACATACAAATACGCACTGTAGCTCTACCATATGATAGAGTTCATATTTCGAGCTGGAAGGAGGGTTAGAGCCATATATAGGGTGTATATGGGTTACATTCCTTCAGTGCAACAGATCTCTTAATAGATCTTCGCTTTTCAACTTTGCTCTGAGGGATATACCCATAGGAGTGCAGTGCCGCTAGGAATCCTAGCATCTAACATTTTGTAAATAGCTCAATCAAAACGGGCCTCGTCTATTTCCGTCGCACATCGTTTTATTTCGCACCACGTTCCAATGGACGCGCTCTATGCGCTAACGCATAATATATTAACGTCATCGTCATCCCACAGGGTTGGCATATTTATTTTATTAGGATGTAATGGTGCTAACACAAATGGTGGAGAAGAACGACACCCTTGTGCTATATTTGCTTCGAAATAGAGATTCTCTATACTGTGTTATATCTTTTTCAGTTAGGGAATACCTGGTTTTGTCAAGGATAACTTAAAATGTAAAGTTAATTTTATCTGACACTTTCTTTTATTTCAACGTCATCGCCACTAAGGCTTAGTTATGATAAACTGCTTCAATATTTACAGCCCTAAGTTGGGTGAGACACTATAACCAAGATACATACTGCCGTACGGTTGGCATCATGAAAACCAAATATTAAAATGGTAGAAAAAGAATTCAAATCAACGAAGACGGCATATGAATATTGGCCCGAGGCATAACACTACCAAAGTTTTCCAAATATTTGTATATCATTGGCAAAAATCTTGGGCCTAAGACGTCAGAGAAACGACGCGAGCGCGGATTATTTAGAAATAACTTATGCCGTAGAATTAAACGCATTCGCTACTGTTGCACCATGTGCTATCCTCAAAAGACAGCCCACAAACGAGTGCTAACCGTACAAAACCCATGTTGAGTACAGTAAAACGGGGTGAATTGAGATCCAGGGGTGAAGAGGGATAAAATGGTCAAAGGAACAATTTAAATAATTTCTTTTACTAGATTTCGAATAAGCCTGTTTCCAGATATTAGATGATTCTGTTATTACAATGAATGAGTCCAGAGTTTTGCTTAAAAAAATAGCTACAAAATTTAGCTAACCATTTTATCCCTATTCTCCCCGTTTTACTGAACATCTTGGGTCCACAACTCGTGCTTTTAACAATACAAATACATGACGCCCAAATCGTTTTCCACAGACAATAGCAAGTGTAACAACCCTATATACCCTCACAGCTCATAAAGCAATAATCATCGGATTCTGCAATACACTTCATATTGTAATATCCCTATACATATTATAATGGCTGGATTTGTATTTGTGAATTTATTATCGTGATTACATGATACATAATTTATAGATTCAATAATATTGGCGTTTTACTACAATATGTTATTGCCCACCAATGCAACATATATATCGGATCTGTATTTTACGAATACGAATGATACTCATCGTGTGTCGGATTTGGAAACAGGAAATGTATTTATGGTTTATGAGGATTTGCAGTACAGCACAAACATAAATATACCCCGATTGGAAATAATTTTACTGTCTACTAATACTATAAACTAGCTTGAGAGTGACTACAAAGCTCTGCAAGCCGGTATACCGAGATCCTCCAACCGAGACCTCTCTGGAGATAGCCCTGGGTCTACCGAGGTACAAGAGATATGTTCTCTACTATCTCACCTCCGGTTATCAAAGACCCAACGACGGTGTACATTTTAACCGGTTCGAGTGCGATATAGCACTCTCACCGCCTTCGACGGTGTTGGTATCCGTGGGGATTTTGTGCACGATAAAAAAAGTCTATTATACCTCCTGAGGCTTACTGTAGCCCCGAAGATCTTGATGAGGCCTTCATATACCCAATTCATTACAATAAGCAAGATAAAATATTTAATCGCAATAAACAAGTATATTATGAGAGAGGGAAATATAGACTTTTTGCGAAATGAACGTATTGCAAATGTGCCGTATCGAAAAATGGACATTTCGCGTCCTATATACATTTTGTGATGTAACTGCTTTGCGAATGAGCCTTAGAGATATGCCACAAATACTTCATAGAATAAAAAGTAGCTTTACTTCTAACTAAACATTAAGCAAAAGCAGCCCCCTGTGCATAGTTTGCATGTATTATGACATCAAAGGCGACATCAGTCACGCCGACTGCTAAGGTGCATGCGGAAGTCTATTTCGATCACGCGTCATTTTACACTCTACATTAACAGGTGGCAAATTGCATAGTGGTCTTTTGTAAGGAGATTTACTAAACTAAAATGTTTTTTTTTAAAACCTTCGGTCTGAGGCTCTATGCAAAGTGGTTTATATTGGCGAAAACGCCAGTAGAAGAAAGCCGCAGTGTGAAGTAATCCATTGATAATCGAATGAAATGAAAAGAAGTAATCCAGAATGTCACTTTGTTTAGAGGTCCTGGTCAATGATTTAGCAGACGTCAAAAAGAAGTTCAAAACTGGGAGATTGGGCCATAGGATATCAAAGAGCTAAAATGCAATTTTCTATAATCGTAATGATAAGAAAAGCAACAGATAGACGAAAGGAGGAGATAGGGGATCAGTCCAGTGAGCAATTCAGGCTCGGGCTTGACATAAAAAGTAGACGAAAAGCCGACGAATCTTAGAAAGATTTTTGATGGTATGCGTTTGCAAGTTATGTCATCAAAAATCTTTTTCGCGTCGAATAAAGTAATCTCTCATCATCTGAGAGGATGTGTGTGTGATCGGAGGGCTAGAACCCAGCGGGTACCAAAATCCCAGAGCCAAATCGCAGGCTCGTTGCATAGATAAATTAATTTATAGCTTACTTCACATTTTTACCAATGAGACGGGCGTATCCAATCCATTGAACGAAAGTAGCGACGGCAATCGATCGGAACCTTGAAATCTTTTTTGTTTCATTTCCTATTTCTTACAACAAATCTTAAGGGACAAATGACGAATCAACGCTTGAAGTATATTTGTGTTATTTGTTAGGATATGCCTACTTTATGCAGCAAAATCCATGTGAAATATCATTACTTCTATTCGCTTTAATTGCTTGATTTCCGAACTGAGTTATAATACACTGGAATTATCACACCGTGAATTATAAGGAATAACTATTCTATCTAATCTGGGCAAGATAAATTCTGATATCTAAGTAACAGATTTTAATTAATGTAAATCAACTTCAATGCTTCTGGTAAAAAAAAATCTTTTCTTTTTCTAAACGCATGTCGACTTGGCACAGTGTGTTTGGTTTGAAATCTTCTTTGACGCGGCGAGATTCAAAACGTAGCATTTGACGATTAGATACAGGTGAGACGACGTGTGGCTAGCATGTTCCTTTGTCTTATAATAATAATAATATGTACTGATTGTAGTCAGCAAATAAAGTGTAGAGATATCTAACATTCTTATCTTGCGACTCGTGATACTCGAATTTATTCTCTATCTTATCATTGCGTTGCGTTGCGGTGCGATTGTTTTATAGTTAGTAGCAATTGTAGTGTGTTGTGTACTATTCAATTGTGTTTTGAGATTTAATAATTAGAAATAAGGTATGTTTTGTTGGTGATTACATCATAATTCTTAATTTTTTATTACACACACAAAGTACAGAGATCATATATAAAAAATTGCATGAGCATGACTATTGTGCGAAAGCGAGCTTAATTTACTATGAGTTCTCTACTAGAAAACCTTTGAGTAGGTATGATAATGAAGGGGATGTGAAGTGTACAACATAAAATGTACTTGAGGAGGTACTTATTTGAGGTTGATTGTTGACTAAGTTGGTAAGGTTTATGGCATCTGCAAGTTTGCAATCTTTATTTTATCAGCGTTCAAGGTGTGTTAAAACACAAGAACCGTGTGATATGTGGCGAAATTCTTTCACAACTTTTTAGTTATTTCATAAACTTTGTCAATTTGTATTGGTCTGGGGTCTAATACATGTATTTAATATGTACCTAGTACGATTATCTGCATTATAGTACCAATAACACAAGCTTATATTTGGTCTTAATACTGCTGTTTAGAACGTCCTACAATATTTACTATTTATTTATTAACTTGTAGATTGTTATAAACTAATTTGCAATAAATCTTATTTGACATACTTTTTGTGTCCCCGTCTGGGAATGTGTAGAATGTCGTGCAATATTTATTACTATTGCAACAACGCACTACAATAACGTATATGATTTTGATTATACATAAATAAGGATATATTAACTTAAAATCGCGTGTTTCGATTAACCTTACACACCATTATTTCGAAGTATTGCAACATTTCCGCTTGCCTTTCTGTTACTCTGTGTGATATGATATGTTATAGTTAGCCAATAGTTAGTAAACTTACATGATCATGTAACTTGATAATTAATTCTCGAGTTATTAACGCAATATGAACGTAAATAGTCAAAAAAGTAAATACCAAAACAATTTTTTTTTTGAAAATTTCCGATCTTCGCCACTGGGCCTAAATATTTGATCTTCGGAACATAAACTAATTTCACCTACGTGCCGGTATACCTGCTGACTGATTGGTTTCTTGGGAATAAGGGAGTAAGACGGGATTTGCTTCCATAATATCCAAGATACACCAATCAGGAATGGAAAGTGGTGACCCACGCTCCAGAGTGCAAGGAATCAGGATAATCTCTAAGATGGTGAATTTTTATAATGATTCTGAAGAAACTAGAACCTATTCCTCTTATGAATTCGGTTCTAAAGTTAAATAATCGAGTTCGACAAATTTTGCGTCCTCTTAATACGACCTTTAAAGACCTATGGCCTTAACCCTTAATTGGATTAGCAAAGTGATCTCATGCGAGGTTTAATGCCCCACGTGGCCGCCATATGCTAATTGTAAAATTAAATGACTTTGGGACAATCCATTTATTATTGCTAATTTGTGTCTTATGAGTTCAGACGTCTTTTATTGAGCGTAGCTTCTTTTTTGTTTCTTAAATGTACTTATACTCACGCCTGTGTGTTTTTAAGATGGCAGGCAGTGGCAGAGAGACATATTCCCTCTGGATTTCTTCACAGAAAGTACATACTTACACACACATATTACGTGTGTATGTCTGCTTTCAGTGATGAAATCCGCCATAGTACGACTAGGCGTACATAAATTGTGGTGGGTGTAATCGGAATACTATTTATTCTTTCATACGTAAATATACAAAGAGAAATAAACATCTGTTTGTGTATAACAACTAGATATTTCGATCTTCACGTTCTTATTAAAGTGAGAATCCATCGACACGATGAATTAAATAATTGCAAAAGGTATTTTAAGATCTCCAATGGAAAAAATATTTTAAATATACACGCCTGTATATATATATATATATAGGCGTAAGCAGAAAATGTAGGTATTAACGCTTACGTTTAACGGTGGTTTGTATCTATTGTTCTATTCTGTAGTCTGGTTCTACCCCGCGTATTTTTTGCTTTAAATATGACTATTTTCAAAACTTTCTTCTTAAAAAGAAAGTCATATTTATGAAGCCGTGCTTTGAATACAAAGTCAAAGCGGCTATTACTTAGAATATCCTACCGGTCGTTACCATAAATTAAATTTAGGTAGGAAAAATGTGAATGCTTGTCTATTGTATTCGGACTCCTTTTTCCGCACCTAGCAAAAAAGGGATTTGCCATTGTGTGCTAAAAAGTGAATGCCTAGTGCGACACACAGATCAAACCCGAGATCTATCAGCAGTACTCATGAAGTGACACATACCTCTCTGGCAATTTGATCGAGGGCCTGCTCCTCCGCCGTGGCCTTCGTCTGAGTGCGCTGGCGTCGTGACGGATCCATCTCCGCACAAACACTTCACTCCCTGCGAAATAAATGAAAAAATAAAAGCAATAGCAAAAAACTGCGTTAAGACTTAAAATTAGTGTATATAGCCAGAGACAAAGCTCACTGGAGAGGTTTTGTGTTGTCTGTGGAAAGACCGAAGGCTTAAGTTGTCACCCAATATGTGATGGTATGAAACCCTGCTATGTCTTCTACACTGACAGCACAAAATTAAACCTTTAGCCCTACCCACTTGGCCCCCTAAAGGCTGTCGTCTCTAAAGGCTCAACAGAGCGAGTGAGACGCCACTAGTGTTGCAAACATCCATAGTGCACGATAACCACTTTCCTTCAGGAAGGCCGTGTACTTGTCTGATACCTAAGCTATAAAAAAATATAATTATGTTCTGTTGTGTACCATCCAATAGTTTTTGGCATATCTTTTTTTAATTAACATAGCTATTAACATATATTTGCATATCATAATGACAGAAATTCATGTTTTAAAGCACTAAGGCCTAACAATTATACTAATTATGAATATGTAATGTCCTAAATACTTAGATAAAATATTCAAATTCAACTTTAATGAGTTCATAATTAAGTACATATTACACAGTAGTGAGCTAACCCTGAATTAATTGCTCAGTGCGACACTAATGTGTCACATGCATGCCTTATCACCATTACCTAGTAAAACTGCATTAACAAGGTTATCTCGACACAAGTCTTATTCAAATATTTTGTCCCTAATTCCTAAGGCACTGGTGCTAATTCTGTTGTTTCGAAAACTCTCTAAACTAGACAAAAAATAGCTAAAATGTGGATTAGTTACTCTAAATGACATAAATCATACAGAACTAGTATTTAATGCCACCTGCATGTATTGATTTTGTAAAAAATGTAATTATCATAATCAAATACCTTTAAAAATTTGTACATAAAGTCTAAAATGAATCTAATGCCAAACAGTTGGAAATTTCTAAATTCAAATAAAGATACTTTAGTTTATTGAAATGAGCAACCAAATCGGCACCTAGGTTTATTTAAAAGTTTTAGAAAAAGTGTTGCAGTGGACTTCTCCACAATGTGTTCAAATAACCTGCATTTTCAGTTATTTATTTAGCCCATTTTGTTCCACTACTGGGCAATCACAATACATATTGTATCTACCAGTGCAGATCTTGGACCAAAGTTAGAAGAAAAAGAGGAATCTATGATTGGTCCACCACCTTTCTACTCTATGCTTTGATAAAATAACATACTTTGTGTAATAAGGTGAATTTTAAGCTCATTTTGTGTCCAAAACTCATACCTATACATATTCTATTGTGGAAATTTAGTTTCAGTAGATTGCTCTAATAATTTGTCATTATTGTTATGTCAATTTGACGATCCCACCTTCTACTTATAAATTAACACTGAAATATGATGGCCACCATTACAGAATATGGCAAAAATGGTGATCTGCAACCTCTAATATTACATTTTGTAACATTTCTATAGCTAATTATAACTTTCATTTTTTTAAGAGCATACAAAAGAAAGATCCTAAGCTGATAGTCTAACTAGAATGTACACTAATACATACAAGAGATTTCTAATTACATACATAAATTTAATCAAATTTTACTTTTGTAAAAGTAAATTAGAATACTTTTTAAGTCGAAGTAAATTAATCTTATAGGTATGTCAGTATGATATGTGAGAAGCACTAGTATATTGTTAAGTCAAAGTAAATTAGTCTTATTGGTATATCATACAGGTGTGTAGCACTTGTATATTTGTAAGTCAAAGTGAATTACACTTATTGGTATATCATAATAATGTGTTGCACTTGTTTAACTAACTAATTGACTGATAGTGGTACTTCAAGAAATGTTCCAATACAAATATCAGATAAGTCTGTGCATTTGTTTACTAAGGTTTCTCTGAATATTAATGTCAGATTTTGAACTATTTAGTAAAGCTGTGAGACATGTACATGTTTGTGGCAGTAAGCACTTGTATATTGAATTAGATTATATATGTATATGAAGAGGTAAAATCTGTATGGGCAGTAGGTTAAGGATAAAATTACAACAAAAAATGTGTTATCAAGTCTACTCTTAGTATTGAAGTATGTGCCACCTGTGAAAGATTGTTATATCCACTTCAACTGGCTTAGAAAAGGGTTTAATTTAAACCAATATATCACAATTTAAATTGTTACAGTCCACATTGTATGACATTTAATCCATTCACAATATAAACCAATAGTCTTGACACAAATAACATACATTTTGAAACAGGTTGGATATAACCTAAGGGGTTCATTGCGCTTTTCTCACATGCCTGTTATCTCAAAAATATATTGGAGTCACGTCTAGTTGGAAAACGGGTGGGCACAAAGCCAACATGGTTTTTTTATGGTAGCACTACAATGACATCATAGCACACTTACTGAGACAGTTACAGATGTAAACACATCACTGCAACGACACTATCACCTACTTATCGGTCAACAGTCCCGATATGATCACACAGTATTCTTAGTGCACAGAAAACGCGAAAGATACTTAAAAAATTGCAATTTTTGTAGAAATACGGCGACACCAATTCACTGCCTACACGATTCACATTGATTATACGTTAAATTCGCGCTAACAACAAAAGGCTATGGATTGTTTGGCACAGTTTTTAAGGCATACAATTGATTATAAAGTTTTAAGAACGTGAAAAAATGTAATTTAGACCATTTTTACTAAAATTAATTTTTACAAAAGCCATGTATGACATGCATGCCATTGCCATTTAAAACCGTTGCGTTCGTTTAGGAACAGCCTGTTGGAATGTCAATTCATGCAATTATGGAAGCGTTCATTTTACTATTACATTTAATTTTTATTTTAGAAATAATTCACTTCTATTCTTTGAACATTAATCTAAGTACATAACTTTTCTGCAGTCATTGACATACATAAAAAATGAACAACTAATTTTTTTTACTTGTCTAGAGATTTGCGGTGTTGCCATATTCGAACATCAGTCATCACTATTCCTTGTATCTGTTCATGGGTATTTCTTTCCATTGTATTTGATATGTAGGTAGGTAGGGTCATGAAAAAGATTAGTCAGTAAAGTTAATAAGTAAAAAACCCAACTTTAATAATGTATGTTTTATTATCATCATACTTCAAACAATGAATTGCACAAAATTTCACATCATACATATACTTATTATAACACTATATTGTGTACAAAAATTGTCCTAAATTAGTCACTCTTAGACTTAGGAGTATCTTCCTTGTAGTATAGGAACACAAACGAGAAGAGAAATACGCCGATCATCATAGAGAAGGAACTGACGTAGTATGGGTAAGCGCTTGGAATGAACCGCTCATATTGCGTGTGTTGCAGAGGACGAACAGACACCTGAGGAAAGAACACACAATTAGTACTAATAAAAATATAATAATAAACACTAAGCCTTTAAAACCACAAAAACTCACAAACAACTCATTGTTCCCTGTTGTATTTATGGAAAAGATTATTATCTGACCTCTCAACTGTGAAAGGATAGTTTGCACCAGAGTTCTCTCTATATGACCTGAGTATCTAAAGCTGCCTTCACACTGGCGTTTATCCAGCGTCGAGCGATATATCGACGTTCGAGACGTTTCCATCGATGTTACTGTAGCGTACTCAAATGTTTCGGCAAAACGCCGCGACAACGCGACGCTTGCGCTGCGCTACGTATACGTTCATCGAACGCCTACGCTTGATAAACGCCAGTGTGAACACTCAGTCACCATGTTTTGGCTCAATTTGCAATATCAATCAATCAATTGATCAGCCCATCACAGTTCACAGCTGACATAAGTCTTTCCCAATGATGGGAGCTTTCGGACTACAGTTTCCACATAGGACAGAGTTCGAATATATTAACTAATAATAGTATGCATACCTGAGTAGAATGATACAGCCTGGTATACCCAATTCTATCATAGTCAACCTTGAACTGGTAAACGCCCCATACATCGGGGACTTTAAACACTGCTTCATAAACACCATTGGGTTTCTTCTGCAGGGTTGTGCGGATGAAGGGATCAATGCGTACAAACTCCAGCTGTACGTCACTGGCCTCAAAAGGCTGCCATTTGCCATTCTTCAGCTCTTCAATTTCAATTCGGTAGACCTGTATCAATAAAAATTTAATGGTTTATTCATTGAATTAAAAATTTGTGATGGTAGCTTTCAATTTCAATTTCCTCCATTTCTTTTCGTCTTTTTTTTCTCTTTTCCTTCTTTTTCTTCATTAGTTCTAATTTGAAAGTGTTGAATCAATGTTACTCCACCATTCACCCAACCTTAGACAGTTTCCCCCCTCTTTTAATGTATGAACATAATTTATGACAATATAATGCCCTATTACAAGGTAGGTACTCAATTAGTAAAGTAATTGAAACTATACTAATGGAGTTGACGCTCCACTATGTGTAGGTATTTTGATAATTTCTAGGTCCTATGAAACACTTTCATATCTCAGATAAACTGAAAGACAGTAAAAAAAAAAATAGTCCGTCTTCTAAAAATGAAATCAATATTGTGAATCATGTTAATTATATACTCACCACAGTATCAGTGATAGTGTAAGTATTTGTAGATGCCTTCTCTCCCTTCTTGTGGTGGTTCACGTTGCGCACGCGCAGTTGGCCACGCTCACCAAAGGCCCACTCGCTCAGGTGCAATGAAAGAACCTTATTTCCGGACTGGTTAGCTGACACTTTATCACCCTGTAACAACATAAGATTTGGATATGGGATTTGTGAAAAGTTGGTAATGTTCAATTATTTTTGCCCAGACTATTGACAAATTTAAAAACGTCAGTAGCTTACTGGTTAAGGTTTTGGTCTTTCAACTGGGATCCCATGTTCGAATCCTGGCCATTATATTACCAACATGAACACACACTAACACAAACCTTTGAGTTTAGCTGGAAGGGTTATATTAAAAAAAT
This sequence comes from Pelosia muscerda, assembly GCA_963691645.1. Lineage (NCBI taxonomy): Eukaryota > Metazoa > Arthropoda > Insecta > Lepidoptera > Erebidae > Pelosia > Pelosia muscerda. Next base: position 2,193,501 of record OY829102.1, read on the forward strand.
ATTTTTGGGTAGATATAATTTTTTTGTCAACATAGTTTATGTTGTGTATTCAAATGCTCGAGACTACATTTTACTTGTAGATCTACTATTGTGCTGAATCTTTACATGCTTTTTTTACTTGAAAAAAAAAAACACCATGTAAATGTGGTATGGTATCTCCTTTGTTGACTGTACATAACTTATTTGTTTCATGGGTTACTCAATATAATCATAATCTTATAGGTATGTAACCAGAGATCATAATAATTTGATATCTGATATATTTTCTAAATACCTACATGAACTTTAGCAATGCCAGAGTTGAAGGCCTCATCAGAGAAGAAGAACAGAGATCCACTGAAGACTATGCGAGCATTGTTCCTTGCTTGCAGGGCAGCTATCAGGACTGTCTTGCGGCCAACAGCGTGAGGGTACTCTTTCACCTGTAACACAAGTAGATTAAATATGATAAGTGTTTTGATTGACATTTTATTGTTGATATTGACGTTTTGTAAGTGCCGTTTACTGGTCTGTGCAGAATAAATGATTTTTGATTTGATTTGATTTTGATTTGATATGCAGTTAATAAAATATTGCGTAAAATATTCATGGCTTTATTTTCATTACTTTTCTCTTTAAAAATTCCAATAAGAAAATGTAAGTATACCTACTTGTCTTTCATTCTCTAATTTGAGATTACAAAAACAAAAGTTTGTTTCTACCTTTTCATTGTAAGATTGGTGAAAAAAAATGCAATTACACTTGCCTACTACTTTAATTTATACACAGTGATTTTATAGTCATTTTGGAATAAAAGATTTTTGGCACAGTTTCAATAGTACGATTGACTGAAAGAATTAATTCACTAAGATAAAAAAAAATTACACAATCCTCTAAACATTCTCTTATTTTTTTTCCAAAATGATAGTCATTGCAAATCACAGTTGGGTTGGCAGAGAAGTCACGGCCCAAGTTGAAAAATGAATTCATATCAACATAGATAACATACCTGGCTTTTAGGATTGTAGCTGTAAGCAGTTGAATCGGCAGTGAGGATTGGCAACACTAGACTGTTGTCTTTGTCGAGGATAAGACCAGTGCCCTCAAATATGAGGGGTTGGGTGTTCTTCTCACCAACAATGGTGGGAGCAGAGATTAAGTTCTTTGGGGAGACCACAATCCTGGTGTGTTCACCATCATCTGATGCATCATAGTTGAAGTGGTCAATTACTGCTGCTGATTCTTCATCCATCTGTAAATATTTTAATTTAAGTAACACTTATAGTCATGTCATGGCTAAGCTTCGTAAATAAAGTTAATAAGAAAGGACTAAAAGTTTGCAGCAAAGAATATGACATTGTTTACCCAACTACAGCAAAGTGGAAAAAGTTTTACTCTTTGGTGTAAAATTGTAGTTACTATTTCGCTCATTTGCAAGAAGCACGACATAACTAAAAAAAGACAACTTTTGGGAAACGCGTTTTTAAAATTAGATTTCCATTTTTACAATAACTATTAATGAAAAGATCGCTAAACTGCATTTTATTTTGTGAAGCATATATTTATCTTTATTTTATGAGTCTTACAAATCAGATTAATGTGAGGAATATTTTATAATTTACATTTTTAGGGCATCTGGGATCACTTGTGACATTATTTCTAATAAAATAGTATAAATTATTTTATACTCTTCAGATTGTGTCATTATTAATAATAAATATTTTCTAAACTGTTTAACTAGAGGGTATGTAAATAAAAAAATGTCATTGATGAAAAATGAAAAGTTTAATATTTTTTTGTTATGACAATACTATTACTTCTGAATCAGTCATTTTACTTAAACAATACTTAACTTTTATCAATATGAACTCCTAATAAACCAATCTAATCAATTATTAGCATCTAAAATCAGCACGGAATCAGTCTTTTATTAATAATGTATGATTTTAGATTGACATGGTCATTTACAAATTCACTGTTAAATCGATCTGGATATTTACCATGTTTGTTAATTTCTTCGCGTAACCGATATTTCGGCGCTGTTGCAAGCGCCATGATCACGGTGTACTTTTTATGTCTTAGTTTGTAGCTTATAAAATTCTAAAAATTACATTAATTTGGTATGGTATGGTATGGTTTGGTTTGGTATGGTATTTTAATGATAAACTTAAAAAGATTATAAAAATCATATTTGTATTACTGATAAACATAAAAAGAATTAGGTATAAAAATCACATTTGTATTAATTATAAACTTAAAGAGAATTTAAAAATCACATTTGAATGTGTATGTAAGAACTATAATAACTTGGTAAATATAGCGTTTATGTTTATTAAGTTCAGCAAACCATCTTTTTTTCTTGTTTAGCCCAGGACGCTAACTGTGTGCATGTTTAAGCTCTGTGTTGACATGCTTTTTCTTTTTTATTACTTTGTTGGAATAAAATAGATGTTGATATTTTAATCTGCAATTGCTGGTGACACCGATGTAACAAGATCTTCTGGTTGATATAGGGGATCTTTCACAAGAGTCATCACTATTTGAAAATGCATAGAAGTATTGGCAAATAGTTTTTTTTTTATTTATGGCACGTCAATTTGACTTCACCTCGCCTGATGTTAAGCTGAAGGCAAAGTCACATGAAAGAAGGTCACCATTGCAAACACGTTCAGTGTTACGATTGTGGCGCTCAGCTTGACGGCCTCATCAGATGCTTTTTCACGCCCCGCTTAAAGGACCCGGGACTGTAGGAAGAAGGAAACACGTGCGGAGGCTAGGAATTCCAGGACTTAATGGTGCGGCAGAGAAAAGACTCACCGAAACGCTTGGTTCTTTATGGAATATTCTGTACCGTATGCGAGTGACATCTAAGCCCTGCACGTGTTGTCCTGTGTAGGAAAGGGGAGGGTGGGATTCATTGGAAGAGCTCATCAGAACATTCACCATGGTAGAGACGGTAAAATACTGCCAGGGACGCAACATCTCTAGGCAACTGCAAAGGCTCGAGGGTATTTGTGACCTCAGGACTCCCAATAATTCGGGTCGCACATCGCTGCAACCTGTCTAATAAGGAGCATCTAATAAGTACTTTGCGGAGCGATCCCAGAGATGCGAGCAGTATTCCACGCAGGAGCGAATTTGTGTCTTATAAAGAAGACACCGCTGCTCCGGCGTGGAAAAACGTCTCACTCTGTTCAGGACTCCGAGTTCAGGCGAAGCTGTTTTTATGATGCTCTCGATATAGTTCTTGTTGTTCAACTTGTTGTAAAACTAATTACTATAGTATTAAACACTAAAACCATTAACCAGAATGACTGTTAAAATTTCGAATTAAGATAATAAAAAAATACCTTCTTTAAATGAAGATGATGAAGAATTTGTACTGCTTGTACGGGAACGTAAAAATAAATAAGTAGCATAAATACATATAGAATGTAAAAAAGCATTGAAGAAAAATACAGATGTAGAGAATAGTGTGTACTGTTTTATCCGATGAAGTACTCGTAGTTGGTGCTTCGTTGTCACTGGGGGTGACTAAGGCCAATATTTGCCTGGAGGTCATCGTAGTTAATACGTATGTATTAACTACGATGACCTGACCTAAACGAAAAAAAATATTATTAATAACGACATAAAATTAATTAAAGAAAAATAAAATTACAAAGGTAAACATAATTTTACAACAAAAACAGCTCATAAAGCAATGTGTCGTTCGTGAAATGGTGCATATTAAATTTATTATTGTCAATAACGTACTAAGCAAAATAATTATTTACAAGTCTGTATTTTTTATTAAGAAAAACGACACAACGTGAAATATGACTACTATTACTGAACCATATTTTTACGGAAACGTCGTCACAAATCGTCATGTGTCGTTCTAACATTTAAGCTATTAAAATAAGATGTACTTACTTTTTCGAGAAGATCATCATAAAACAAAATCTGTCGTCTACGTTGAAAACCTGTACGTGCACTCGTCATAACAGACTTGAAGTAACAGAAATGAGCCGGTGTCGAATTAAAGCGAGCTGTCCAGCGAGACTGAGACAGAGTGACACAACCTTTCTCAGCCACTCATATTAAAGCGCAGAGTTATGTCGTTTTTATAGAAAATAAAACATTATTTTCTAATTATTTGTGTATAAATAACTCAATTTCACAGTTTTTTGAGTTATGTCGTGCTGCTTGCAAATGAGCGATTTATTAATCTGTGGTTATACTACAAAAATCAATAGCACAGTAATGCAGGTATTGTTGGCATTTGCACTAAAATGGTGTCACTTCCGAGTTCAAGTACCATCCTGGAGGCTAGACAATTCTAATTAAAATTCCTATGAGCCACTTATTGGTGATAAAATGAAAAATTAAATAATTTAATCTTTACTATCTCTGTTATACAATTGGGTCGGTGTGATAGAGAAAATGAATGAAAAAAAATTGTAAGCCCTAAGTATTATGCTGCAATTCAAGTAGAACTGATGCATTATAGATACCTCAAATCCGCATTCTGAGGCGATTTCCCTGTACACATCACCAGCGGCCGCATTACCGGCCATAAGAAGGTTGCCACCATCGTCAATGAATTTAGTGATAGCTTCAGTATCAACTTGACCGCCAAACTCGAGTACGGAGGGCGCAAACACGATCAGATTCTTGTACAAATATTCGCCGTACTTAGCTAAGACTAGGTTAGCATCATCGGCTAGTTTGAATGTTAGTTTGTAGCCTCTGTCTGAAAAGTATAATAATAAAGAGCATGTAATAAATTCATTTGGAGTAGCTAAATCGTAATAACACAAGAATAACTAGTGCATAGTACCGGTGTCTTCCACTGCTTAGTACTTACCTTGCAGAGATTTGAAAAATTGTGAGTGAGTTTCCTTGATGTTAAGGTTATCTACAAGAACTAAAGTATCATGTTCAGCTAATGCTACTGAAACACAAGATAAAATTCCTATTATTAATGCAAACTTCATTTTAACAAATTAGCCGCAATTTTATATTCCTAAAATGACGTGACGTGTACCTAAAATCTATAGACACAGAAATTACTGAACCATAGAGTAGAGTAATACTTACATCAAACAATGAGAAGACAATCTTACCCTATTTTATGGATTTGATTTCTGAACTGGATAATTTTTCTGCAGAGTTGGCAAAACTGCAACAATCAAGGAAATGTTTTGCATCATCTGTGGTGCAGTCAATTTATTTTGATTGACGTTTCGTAAAATGATTTATTTTTGTATCAAAAACCTGATCGTGAAATTAGCCAAATAAGTAAAGTAAGACGTACGAAGTAGCAGCTTCAATAGGAAGTCTTCCATAAGTATTGATAAAATGATAATATCGCGGTCTAAACACCGCTCCTCGGTGGAAATATGCGCCGACTGCGGTGCATCAGGTCAGAGCGATGTTCCAGTTTTAGTTCCAATGTTTCTGTGCTAATGGGCTTTTGGTTTTATTGTTATGTTGTGTGTGTAGATCCGTCATGGGCATCGATCAACCGTGGGTTGCTGCTCTGTGCTGAATGCTGTAGTGTCCACCGTAGTATGGGGCGCCACATATCCCACGTAAAGTCTCTGCGCCAGGGTTCGTGGCCCCCGTCACTATTAGCTGTAAGTACCTACATGTACACTGTAAAGAAGGATATGAGCTGTGTCCAATTAGGGAATTATATTTAGTGGTTTCTTGATGGTTAGTCACTTGATTAACTAACTAACTCTAATTAGTGAGCCTAGTGACAAGCCTATTACACCTAGTTAACTTAGTCATAAGTCAACTATGAACTATGTAAATATTCGGTCAAGAATTTTGTTTATTTTTTCAGTGGATTGTTTTAATAACTACAAACAGACAATTGAAGTTTTCTCACATAATATTTTCTACAGATTGCAGATGAATAAACACTTACTTTTTGTTTACACTGACTTCTGAACACTTACAACACTGATACTTATGACTATTATAGTATATTGCTACCTCTATTGAGAAACGGTTAAAGAAACCAAACAGATAAGGCCTTATAAACAAAAACATTACATTACAAAAAATATTGTATTATGGTACTTCTAATCTTTCATAAGGCTATCCCAACTCAATCATCCAAGAAAAAATTACTTACTAATCCTTGAATGATCACACACAGATGGTGCAAGCCCTGACAGCTCAGAATGTAAACACCATTTGGGAACATTCTTTACTGGACACATCTGCGCCGAAGCACTTACGTAAAAAACCACAACCCAAAGATCCATTACAGTAAGTATCATTTTATTAAAACAGTAAACATAAAATCATTGAAAAACTGGACGGTTATTGGTAATTATACCACATGTAGGTATACCTTTTTTGTGGCAGCCACATTATGTAATTAAAAAAAAACGAAAGCAAACTATATGGTAGCCATTTATTTTTAGATAATGATGATAGACTTATCTGATTAATAGCTTTTACTTTCTTTTTTATACCACTCAAGTGGCACAACAAGACTTTCTCGCTTCTCTTATTGTGCAATCTTAAAGCATGAAAGACTGAAGCCCTGCATTACAAACCCCTGGCAATGGGGCCTTCACTGGGTCCTATTGTCACCGGGAGGGGAAGGCGCAAGAAGTCCTGGCTTGACTTATGGAAGAGTAATTAATGTGCCAATAGATGCACTGCCATGGATGCCCAAGATCGTGCGAAGTGGAGGAGAAAAAGTAGGAAGGTGGACTGAAATTTGCATTGACCTCTGATGCAATCAGTTAATGATGATGATGCCTTTGAGCCAATGTGTTGTTCATTGGTGAATAAAGTCATATTTCTTCATCCATTATACATCCAGCTATTACTCTACCCTTTAGTCATCCACCCAAACATCCATTGAAATATTAGTCCCTATAGCTTTTTCAGTAGGTGGGCTGAATATATAAAAAAATCAATAAGATTAGACTGCCCCACTTTGTCTGAGGTTCAGAGTTCTATGCCTGTGTGTGCTAATTTCTTATCAAGTTGTTTACTACTTATCTGATAACATATTATATGCATTAAGTCGTATATGTTTGCTTATGCATATCACATTTTCTAGTAGCAGAATGCTATAATGGCCGTTTGACATACTGATTTTGCTCGTTTTCTCTTTGGTGCGCTTAATATTGAGCAACGAACTATTAGACAAATACCTAATAAAATAATACGGCGAGACGCACAGGAGAACTTAAACTTCACACACCAAAATATAGGAAACGAGCAAAACCAGTCGTATCAAAACGGGCATCAGAGCGTGCCGCGGCTATAACCTATAGTTATAGGCGAATCCAAGTATTGCAGTCAGACCACTGGTTGAACTTATTAGGACTCCAACTACCCGTAACGACTGCCATAGAGTTCGTATACAACCACAACCAAAAGCTTAACGTATTCTCCGAGGCACGACCAGACTGCAATTAGCTATATTCATGCAAACAAATATTTACACAGAGCAGGGATCGAACCCGTGTCTCCTGCGTAGCAGTCGCGTTCACTACCGCTGTCTGAGTCTGTCTTCTTACATTTAATGAGTTAATTTGTTACATACTTTTTAATTGTCATAAGTGACACATAACTTAGCGAGGAGTGGCGTAACAACGCAAGCCAATGAAAGAGAAACAGAGGTGAGCGGTGGGTGTTCTCTTTCTCTCTCATATGCTGACGCTGCTGCTTGCTCGGCGCAATGCATGCCGCTGAATTCGCGACTGAGATCTAATTCATTTTAAATATTGTTCTAGCCCGGTGAAATCAGAGTTTATATTAGCAAAACACTTGAGATTGGCATATGTGTTGCGGGCAAGACGAGACGAGCCACCGAGTGAACTCGGGAGGCAGCTTCACAGTGCCGTGAGGAGCTCGTCCCTGGATACCGCTATGAGGCTGCTGGCACAAGGAGCTGATCCCAATTATTATAACCAGGTATAGTGTATAGCTTTGTGGCATTTTTTAGATTGGGGCAGAAAGAAAGGACTTGGTTCGTGTTAACATAATCCTTATTCGTCTGTTCCCTAAATTATTTCAAAGTTACAATGTAACTATATTGTTTCATGTTACTGTATCGTGTTCGATTATCTATTATGCCTGGTACACATTAAGCAAATAAAAAGAACAATGGTCAACAAATGAGTGAATCCGCATGGATGTCACAAAAAAGCAAGTGATTAGGATTTGTCGTCTGTTATGCTACGTCACGCTAATTTATAGATGCATTTATACTTCAAAAAGTTTTAAGTAATCTAAAAATAGTTTGTAGGTAGATCAGTTCACATAATACTTAGCAAAGACACTATGACCAAACAAACTCTAAAGAGTGACAATCATTGAGCCGTACGTCATCAAGCGAACTATAATTATGACAAATTACACTCGCTTCCTGTCGCCGCGCCGCCGTGACGCGCCAACATTGATTGATTTGCGTTTGTTTTTAGCCATTGTTCGCCGGCGTTGGTTTGGTGAGTACCCGACCTAACAGGCAAAATAACGAAATGTATAGTGTCTTTCCTCAATACAATTTTAAAACAAATATATAATAGGTTATTTATAACACACATGTATTATTCATTAGGTATTCTCTTATGTAAGGAATAATATCATTCAGTTGGCAGTTGGCCAATGAACCAAATTTCATTTCATAATAATTTCTTAAAAAAAAACCGCCTATTCCTCATATTTTATGTAAATTATGTGGAGAAACTATGAACGTACTGTTTAGGGTTCTGTAGTATATACTAAGGGCTTTAGTCAATACTAGCTGATGCCCACGGCTTCGCCCGCGTGGAATTTTGTTCCCGTTCCCGCAACCCTTGGGAACCTTTTCCCGGGATAAAAAGTAGCCTATGTGTTATTCCAGGTTCTAATCTACCCCTGTACCAAATATTCAACCAAATCAGTCCAGCCGTTTATGCGTGAAAGAGGAACAAACATCCATCCATACATCCATCCAAACAAACTTTCGCCTTTATAATATTAGTAGGATTAATTTATACTATGTCTGTTGTCTGTATGTACATATATTTGCTAAAGTACTTGTGTCAGTGTTGTCACAAAAAAAAAGAAAAAAGAAAAAAGAACTAAAAAAAAAAGTAGTGAAACAAGATATGTTTTGTTTGTATAGGAGAAAGGGTCCATGTGCCTACACGTGGCGTGTCGCGCCGGACAGCCGGCACAGGCTGAACTGTTGGTGTCGTGGGGCGCAGACCCCACTACGCGAGATGCCGGCGGGACTACACCTGCCGACTGTGCAAGGTTAGCAAATTATTAAGTATATAGAAAATAAATAATAATGATGGAGGTACGACATAAGGGTATCCCCCGTCGTAACTGAGCAGTCCGACTGTGGAAGTACCTCCGCCCTTCGGAATAATAACCTTGTGTTGTGTTTCCGGCGGTGAGTCCCCCTCCCCTCTACAGGGTCAGTACGAGTGTGACGCCACTGGTATTGCAAACATCCATGGGCCAGGTTAACCATTTTCCATCAGGTGGGCCATGTGCTTTCCTGCCAAGTTGTATAAAAGAATAAAATAAAGATAAGAAAAATTTACGGCCACCATTTTTAATATTGACGTTCGAAACCACCGATTTAGGGCGGGGTCGGGCGCGGGTCGTTTTGACATCCATCGCCGTTTTCTTTACACAGTTTTTATTACTTTGTTTTTTAAACGGCGATGGATTACTAAATGACCCGCGCTGTGTGTATCGCGCTTACCCCATGTTTGATTATGACCTACACTGAGTATCGACGGCCACAACTAGCTATTTGATTTTGTTTTGGTAACTGGCAAGCTTGTAACATGAAAGATTAATAAAAAACCGCCGCCATCAAATTTTGACGTCACCTAAACATTAAAATCAGCAGTTTAGTAAGCATCCTGTCACCTATAATTGACATAATTACGTACGTACGTATGAGTCGTGAGATTATATTGTGACCGGAGTACTGGCTCAGCCAATCCGTATAATTTAGGGCACGTCAATTTCACTTCACCTTCACCTCACATGATGGTAAACTGAAGGCAAAGTCTCAAGAAAGAGAGTCACTATTACAAACACGTACAGTGTTACAATCGCACATTTTAAGGAGGTTTCTGGCCTACGCTACGGTTGTGAAGCGCTTTAGAGCCTATGTCGTATGCTGTTTAAAACACTAGGTATCTATAATGGTGACCCTCATTCCTGAGTATCTAAATTCAGCTTCTCATCAGGTGAGATGAAGTCATATTGCTATTACCAGTATAAAATGTCTTTAAAGTTTGTAAAATATGTGTTCAATATTTCGTAATTCGATATTCGGTTTTCGTTACCTATCTAACATTTGACTTCGCGCCACACGTAGGTGTTAGAACGGCCTTGTCTTTGCCATATCGATAAACAAAACATAGGTTATGACGTCACATTATTACAAAATTATAAGGTCATTATGCTGGACGTGGGAAGGAACTGCTATTAGTTTGCAGGTGGAATTATTCCCAGCGAATAATCGTATCTATCGGCGCTATCCATTACTGAATTTATACTTCTAACTATTGCCGTACAAGCAATAAATAGTATACCTATCGGCACGGATCTTGACCTAAGTCGCGAGGGAACGAGACCCTGGCGCGTCCAGATTGTTTAATAAACTATAATTGGTAGATTTGAGCTCGTCCCCCGTCGTTGCGCCCCGTGCTATTCTCAAAAGGCAGCCCAAAAGCGTGTACTGCGTGTGCTGCATTTTGGGTCCATAACTCGTGCCTGTACCTATATGTTGATACAGATGCCCTTAGAAGTTGCTGAACACTAAGAAATCATACTATCGTCATATCCAATGTAGTGTAGTGTACCTAGTTAGGCCAGAGTGTCTGCTACATAAGTGGTATAAAAAATGAAATAGTAAATTGTTACATGATGTATAATATCAAAATGTGTTTCTTACTTCGGCTACTGATATTATCTCTAAAGATAATGGATGATGATAAACACGAAGATTATGGATGATGATTCCCACGTGTCGTCTACCCGACCTTCAGGAAGACATCCCCCACAGTCTTAAGTGCACTTCTTTTTTTATCGTGCGAAAAATTCCTACAGATATCCCTCCGCCGGAGCCGGTTGGGGATGTCGGACTCGATCCGACTAAAACTCGCACCGTCTTTGGGTCTTTAGTTGCCGAAGATGAGATAGTAACTAACATATCCCTTGCACCCCTGCTTCTTCTTCTTTCGAGACGACCCTCAGTCTTAAGTACAATGGGTTTCTAGGAGTGAGGTCTCATGATACGGATACGAGCGCATTTACTATAACAAACTCGTCTGCCTGCACCATCACAGACTTCCATTCCACGGTGGGTAGTCTGCAAAAATGCGCTCGCGTCCGCAAAATCGCAGACCGTGGAAAAGCCGCTTTAGTTGTCTGTTCTCCTCAGACAAGGCGGCCACACGGAGCTAGCGGACCGTATGACAGAGCTGGTGTATGAAGCCACGGATCGCATGATCTACTTCCTGACGGGCGAGCGGCCCGACCACGCCGCCGGCCGCCATTACATAGTGCCGCGCGCGCACGACACGCACGAGATGACCGACGTCGCTAAGGCCGCGAGGGGCAAGCTGCAGCTGGTGAGTTACATTTAGGACGCCCGCTGTGTTGTGCAATTACCTGGCACTGATGTCTACTGAACTACAACCGGCGAGTCACCTCACGCTGCGTTATTTTATGAAGGTGTTGAGGAGCCTTAGAACGAACTACTATCAAATTCGTAATGTAAAGGTATCGACAGAACGGAGCATTGCGATTGGCGGGCTACACTCGCACACAGGTTTACAAGAGGCAGACTGCTAATCACAATGCTCCATTCTCTCGAATACTTTACATTACGAATTCGATATTAGTTCATGCACTTCATGCTAGTGCTACGTGTTACGTGCTAGTTCTGCTGAACTACGTGTAACAGGCGAGTCACCTCACGCTGCGTTATTTTATGAAGGTGTTCAGTTACTGGTTTAACGCAGCGGACGACCGTATCGTAGAGGTTTACTTACAATTTTACTTACTTTTGGGTATCGTACACGGGAAATAACACATACAGTAAATCAAAATCTATCTATATCTCTATCTAAATAAATGTCTTGTGATTTCCGGCAGTGTAGAATTTGGGCTATCCCATCTTTTCCCATGTGATGTTATAAAAGGCGACTAAGGGATAGGATTGTCTACCATCAGACAGATATATACAATCCAGACTCAGCCTCAAATGAGTGGCTCGAGTCAACACTAGTGCCAAGTATACGGCAATAGGCTCGCCCCGTATTACGTGGGACCGAATACAATGTTTCGTGCAATATGCGTGTTAATTTACCTCTGCCTACTTCGGAAGGGAAATAGGCGTGTATGTAAATAATATAATCCATATAAATGTGTTATATTTCAATGCCTATATAATATGCCCACAAACTTTTGACAATATCTTATTTTGTTAAGGTCACCTTTTAATCGCTAATGTATTTTTAATAATCTCTGTAGGTTGGCAAAAAAAATTATAATGATATAATACACTACCATATGTGTTATAGTTTCAATGTCATGAATAACTATAGATTTATATATGGCAAGCGAGGAGCTACGCCCGCTATCGCGACGCCTCTTATAGCCAATTACTTATAGCGAATAGACTCATAAATCTACTGTAACCTTTATACCCGTATTTTCTATTGTCCTTTTCTATTATCTATCAAACAATAGCGTAGGGTGGCGATTGTATATATAAATTCCTATAAAATGACGACATTATTTTGACCTATAACGCTATCACAACTATAATACACATTTATAACTTCCTATTTCTTTCCATAAATAAAATTGTCGCGGGCAGTGGTGAGACTTGTTACAAAGAATTTCCTTGATTTATTTATTCATAACTAGCTCATTCTCGCGGCTCCGCCCGCGTGGCTGTCAGTTATCGCGACCTAAACGCCATCTGTGCAACTTAAATTCTATATTACTAATCATAACTCTGGCTCTACTTGACCGATTGCAATCAAACAAACGTAAAATTTTAAGTTTCACCAAACATCTTCAAACAAAAACACTGCATCGAAATCCGTTCAGTAGTTATTGCGTCCATCGCGGACAAACATAAACTTTTTACAATTAATAGTATAGATAGATAGAATAACTTATTGCATAAAATTTTCCTTTTTTACTTAATAAGACAAACATTCAAATATAACATAACAACAGTGTAGTACTGGCAGTGCAGTGAGATTTATTTATGAAATTATAGTTTCATTTCGCTTTACTGATACGATGGAGAGTAAATAATGCGATAATGGTATAAGTATAAAAAAAATTGCCAAATCGTAATTTACCAATATATGTATAGTGTACCAAGAGCACTGTACTGTACCTTCGCCTTCGGGAGAGTTTCTCTTACACACTGTTGTATATCACAAATTTGTACACACGTTATCAATTTGTAGGTATCCAAGAAGGAGGTAGAATGCTTAAGTAATTATGCCAATGTTGGTGGAGGTGTTATACGTAGTAGGTACAGCTGCACCATAATTTAACAATAGACATAATATTTTAGTGGCTGGATTAAAAAAAATCATCTCCTCAATCAAATAACTACCTAATTAATATCATGTAATCATACTACCTTCCTTATACTACTGTTATGTGATTGGTTGTTGAATGTATTCCAGTTGCCGAATCATCTGTTTGAAGAACTTGTTATGGACATCTATGATGAAATCGATCGCAGGGAAACGGAAGCAAGTGAGTTTTTTTATTATCTTAGAGGTATTGAGACCGTCAAGCTGAGCGCCACCATTGTAACATTGTACATGATTGTAAGACTTTCATGAGGTTTCCTGAGACTTTGCCTACACATTACCAACAGGCGAGGTGAAGTAAAATTGACGTGTCAAATAAAAAAAATCTAGATATGGATTATGCCTGGGAGTCCTCCCGACCCTCACCTTTCGACACTTTTTTTCTCGCACCTAAGGGGGCAATCCATTCATACTCAGGGTTATCTGGGGAGTGCGAGAATTGCCTTATTGGGTCATCTTACACCCGTTAGATGAGACCTGAGATGGCATGGTAGGTATGGATGGCTTTCATAGGTAGTCTCGCTGTAAGATGTGACTTGGAATTGCGATCAATTTCTTACAGATCCTAGACGTAGACGTGGTCAAGTAGCTGTGTGTGTGTCATTCGACCTCCGTCCTCCAAGAGCGTGGACCTGGGGGTGACGGGTGGAGCCGCCTGTCCCCTAGCAGAAGCAGACTGCGACAGCAGCCTCCCCATACCGGTGGGCTAGACGGGGCCACCGTGGTCCCTACACCTGACGGGGGTCATCTCGAAGAGAAGCGGGTCTGCCGGGGTGCGGGGATTTGTTGGCTACTACCTCACCTCCGGCAACTAAAAACGGCGTGCGTTTTAGTCGGTTCGAGTCCGACATAACCTATCCAACCAGCTCCGGTGACAGTATCCGTTGGGATTTTTCGCACGATTAAAAAAAAATTGCTGTGTATGTGAGGGACTGGTCGCGTGTTCCGTCTGATTATTCACTTCTTCTAATTTTAAAACTACACAATACTATCTTAAAATTTCTAAAAAAATACGCAGTTTTGAAAATGATCTTCTCATTCGCAGTATGGCAGACGAGTGCGAGCGGGTTGGAGCGTAGCGGCGTGGTGTTCCTGCCCGTGAACCCCGCGCTGTCGGCGCCGCGCAACCAGGGCCGGCAGAAGCTGGCGCGCCTGTCCACCGCCGAGATGGCCACGCTGCTCAGGGACGTGCTCGTCGACGCCACCAGGAGACAGCATATAGCTACTCTACAGCCCAGAGGTAGGTGCACGTTAATTTAATTAATGCCTTACGAATACGATAGGGGAAATGTCGTTGTCTTTTTTTTTATGTAGGTATGTCTTGGCGATCTCAATGCCTACGCCATCTACTCAGTTTTTGATTACTATTCTACTGTTTTATAAATTATATAGGTAGGTAGGTACTGATCCAATTTTGAAGGGACGTGAAAGTACAAGTGTCAAACAGATTTGATTGTTGGAAAGATGGCCGAATGGAGTACAATTTAGCGTGTTGAAGTACCTGGAAAGAAGAGACATCATTAAAACAAACACAGTATTATGAGGTTAAGCAAACGGACGCAGTTCTGTTCTATAGGTTAATATTGTTAAGGTCTATATAGTAACTTATCATGTTATAAATACGAGATGAATTGACATAAGTCAGAAGAGTGTTAAAGTTAGCAGGAAGAGGGACATCGTTTGAGGGTAGGAGGTCGTGTCGCTATGTCGCTAGCATCAAGTTTGCTGTCATTTGGCTGTTGCTCTATCATTTTGTGACATATAATGTGACTAAGTGAGAAGATTGTACTTTATGAGTCTTGATACTCGAAATAACTGATTATTATTATTATATTAATATGTTATTGTGCGTAGCGCCGGCTGGGCTGGCTCACCCGCTGCTGTCGGCGTCGCACCTTCAGCACTTCTCGCGTGTGTCGGACGACGAGCCGCTGTACGACTCCGTGGCCTCCGACGACGACTACGCGCAGCTGGCGCCCGCCGACCTCGACGTGAGCAGCTCTTGTACTTACTATATTATGTAATAAGGCGGAACATCGGGCATGTTCAAAATAAATGAGACATTCGTAGATAAATATTGGTTTGTGTTCAAAAGAATTGTTCGAAATGATGCCTACTTTCTATCATCGCACCGCTCGCCATAGGCAGGGAGTTCATCCTCCCTGCCTATGGCAACATTACAACTGTAAACGGTGAAACTGTGCGGTTTGAAAGGAACTTCATTCCGCACACGCTCCAACTGTGGAATGAATTCGCTGCTGTTTTTCCTAACGACTACAATATGGGGTTCTTCAAGAAGAGCATTAGAAGTTTTCTGCAGGGTAGGCAGCACGAGTGTAGCGCCCCTGGTGTTGCAAACATCCATAGGCTACTGTGATCACTTTCCGTCAAGTGAGCCGTGTGCTTGTCTGCCACCTAAGTGGTATAAAAAAGGGTAGCAGAGGTTTCTAGAGAGTCGGAAGCAGGGTCGGAGAGTGCAGTGGTGTCTCTGGTGTTGCTCGCGTCCTATAGAAATATTCTATATATTAAATCATGTATCTATGATACAATTTATACTTTCTTTCTTTCATGCTCTATACATATTTTACTAAAAAAGTATACAAACAAAAAATCATACATAATCTTTTATTTTATTCCACAGTTATCAACCATAGCACCACGAACAGGCGAAACAGTATCTTCCACATACAACCCCTCACTCCCCGACTCGTTCAGCATAGACTACCGAAGAACGCAATCACCTAGCCGAATGACCCACATACCCATGCCAGAAAAAAAAGACGAAATCGAAACATTAAAAAAGGAATTATACACTAAAGATTCCACCATTACCGAACTAAAAAGCCAACTCAAAAACTTGCAAACCATTGTCGAACAACTAACAAAAGAAAATAGTGTTCTTAAAACTACTAGTAGTGTTGACGACGATCAGAGTATGACGTCACAGATATCGATGAATGACAGCACTAGTAATGTTCTAGAAGGTTCCAAAGGTCCAGAGAGAGGCAAGAGTTTGGAAACAGAACAGTTCGGTAGAGAGGAGCCCGATGCTAAGTTGGCAAAGACAGCTCAGAGACCGGTCAGTATGTATGAGACTAGGGAGGGACCAAAGAATAACTGGCAGGTTACTAAACACCAGGTACTAATATTTAATTATACTAACTTGATTCTGTTTGCCTTTACGAGAAGATCTAAAGTCTGTTTGTTAATTTAGCCCTAAACCACTGAACCGATTTTGATGAAGTAGTTTAGACCTTGAGAAAGGATATAGGCTATATATGTCGCGATAACCAACTTTGCGTTAGCGTCGGTAGCTTAGTGGTTAAGGTGTCGGCCTTGTGGTCGAGATATATAGGTTCGAGTCCTGGCAATAACACTATGTTCGTAACCCCACTTAACACAAGTCATTAAGCTTAGATGAAGGGATCAAAAAGGAATATTAGTAATTTCTGGTAATTTTGGGGAGGTTGGTAATATTCTTTAAAAAAAAAACAATCAGGCTGTACAAGGAGCCATACTATCTGTATAGCTTTATCCCTCTCTCGCATTGGATATGAATGCTTGTGACATGTCATGGTAGAGTTGCATATAGGTACATAATATTTTAGATTGTTAAATACATTTTTGAAGGATTCATTTCGAATGAAAAAATTTTTCCGCAGATTTAGTGTTTCATATAAGTGGAGCCGCGGGCAACAGCTATCAAATTCGGAAAAATTAGTTTCATGTATCTTCTCGTGGTAGTAATTATAATAGATACTAATATTGGAGGTGTCCAGTACTATAGTCTGACTACGAACACTGTATTTACTCATTGTGCGCTTTGCGTGACGGGGAGGCGGAGAGAGGGGGGGGGGGAGAAGGAGAAAGGAAGAGTATGAGTTGAGAGAGAGTGAGATAGTCGTGAGTGGAGGCGCCACCCTCGGCGGACTGACCAAATCTGATGAATGCCTCCAACCGGTCGAATTGGTGGTCGATGAGGGAGGGCTATGTTCAGCTGTGGACGTCCTATTGCTGAAATGATGATGATAAAGATTATATCAAAACAATCCGCGCGTGCGAGGTCTTCGTTTATCTCGTGACTTAGGTCCAAGATATGTGCCGTTATGTGTACAGTGCTCGTGGTCAGGCTAGTTTAGTCTAGCGTCTAGTTCAATCTAACATCTTTAACTTTTCTACTTCTTTTTAGTCTGCACTGGTGGATATGGTGGCTTCAATTCTAAATTAAGTAAACTACTAAATTCATCTGATACTCTCCAAGACGTTAATTGATTTTGTGGCTAAGCACGTAGTTCATTTCCTTGCAATTTACATCGTATCAAAATTGTTTCGGTTAGAAGTTTATTTTCGGCATACCCATTAATTTTTACAAAGTGCCCCATTAGCGGCTATAGGCTCGCTCCCTATTACGTGGAACCGAAAATCATAGTTGGCGAAATGTGGGTGTTTAATACACCTCTGCCTACCTCTTCGGAGATTACGGGAGTTAGCATATATATGTATTAAGTTCAGTTAACTGCGCTGCTACGAGAGCCCACATGCTAGGTGTCCCTTACATAAAATACCCTCAAATATATGTTAAGTACTTTTCACAGCTAACAACACTATCAAGTCTCGAGCGGTCTCTGTCCCCACTGTCTCTAGTGGCTGACTGTTCGGAAGACATATCGGAGGGCGGGTCGACTCCCTCCCCGGAGATAGTACAGCGGAGGGCGGAGAGCGTGACGCGTGCTATATCAGAGCTGTGGGCGGCGGCGAGAGACCAGCACCCTCGCCTGCAGCAGCGAGGACTTGCCATCAGGCACGCGGTGCGCGCACTGCTCGCGCTGTTCCCGCAGGTATGTTGTGGTGGTGGATTGGGTTAATCTATAGGTGATAAGGTAGATAGATAAATGTTACTAATATTGTCAATGTGGAAGTTTGTCCAATGTTTGAATCCAGGGATTCTTACGAGTTGCAGTGGTTATATAATATCCATCTTAACACAAAAGATTGCTCTTATCTGTAAGCGTCCAAATATTCTTCCTCCTACCATTTTTTACCTATTAGGAGTTCCTCGTAGGTAAAAAATGGTAGGAGGAAGAAGGAAGAAAGAGGAAGAATTGGTTAATTCTTATCTCTTTTCTTCAGTCTTCTCTTCTATAACATTTCTTATAAACAAACATATTTTTTTTTATGGCACATCAATTTGACTTTACCTCGCCTGATGTTAAGCTGAAGGCAAAGTCTCATAAAAGAGGGTCACCATTGCAAACACGTTCAGTGCTACAATGGTGGCGCTCAGCTTGACGGCCTCATCAGATGCTTTTTCACGCCCCGCTTAAAGGACCCTGGACTGTAGGAAGGAAGAAGGAAACATGTGCTTTGCCGTAAGGAATTCAAAAACTTAATGGTGTGGCAGAGGAAAGACTCACGATGATGGATGGAATATTCTCCACTGTATGCGGGTGACATCTAAGCCCTGCACGTGTTGTCCTGTGTAGGAAAGGAGAGGGTGGGATTAATTGGAAGAGCTCATCAGAACATTTAATATTTGCACGCCACAAATGGCAGAATATGCTGTATATCCTAAATCACCCCAACACCTGTAACCAACCATATTCTAGGAAATAAAGATTCTTATTCTTATTCTTATTCACCATGGTAGAGACGGTAAAATACTGCCAGACGCAACATCTCTACGCATCTGGAAAGGTTCATATCATATATTATCAAATGACTAATCGGCAACAGAATTTCTGAAATGATGTAGGTATATACGAAATAAGTAACAAATCTGGTTTTGTAACTTTTAAACTTTTACACCATATGGGGTTCATCAAGTAGGGCATTAGAAGGTTTCTTCAGGGTAGGCAGCACGTGTGTGACGCCCCTGGTGTTGCCTTCCCATCAGGTGGGCCGTGTGCTCGTCTGCCACCTAAGTGTACAATTGTGTCTCTAGGTGAGCTCCGACCAAGAGCTGTCCCTGGTGCTGTCGGAGCTGCGCGCGGCGTGTGACGAGGTGACACTGGCGTGCTCGGCGCCGTCACCGCTCAACGAAGTGCGCGCGGCCGCCTACGACCTCGCCAAGGCCACCAAGCTGCTCGTCACGCACCTCGCGCCCGGCTCCTAGCGCTCGCCGCAGGGCCCCTACACCACCGTGTAGGCCGGGGCCTGCCCGCCTGGACTGTCTGTTGATGATAAGTGCTTCTGTTCATATTTGTGCGAAGAACTAATGCCGTCTTTACTGTAGAGGCACTCGGGGCGTGTGCCTGGGGCCCACCGCTTTAGGGGGAAGGAGTGATAATTTCTCGCGTACCAACTTAAGAACACTTTTTTATCAAAAAAAGTGACTGTCTATCAATCTATCGGGTGGGCCGTGAGCTTGTCTGCCACCTAAACGGTATAAAAAGGGGCCCTCAAATTCTGGTGTTCAGGGCCGCCGATATAGGTAAAGACGGCCCTACGAAGAACGGAGAAAGAAGATCATTGACTCTGAAAATAGTGCAAGTATAGTATACTGTGGTTCCACATAATGTTTACTATACTTTTCCAGAATATTCTAGAAGGTACTTTTTTTACCACCACTAGCACCGTTTAGTTACAATCGCAACTTTTCAACATGTTTTCTTCTCATTTGACACGCATAATACAGAATCAAAGCTTAGAACAATCTCAGCGCGAGAAACACTACACGCTCGGCTATGTATGTGTGTGTGCATGTGTGTATTAAATTGTGAATGCCATAAAATAATTTAACGGAAAGAATTTGTTGAATTAAATATCACGACTTAAATATAATACAAAGCACTAGAGCTTACATCTTAAAGCATTAGGGTTTGACTTCCCTTAACCACAATGGATGCTAATTATTATTGAGACCGCTCAAGGTAACACTTGCCCGCTGTCTTCATTAAATTTAACTCATATGTTAATAGACAATATAATCAGCTAAACGTGATCATACAATTCCAATTCTTTTATACTTAAGCATATATAATATACACAAAGCTGCTACAGCAAGTTTCAAGTAATTTACATCACAAATTAGCGGTATTTAAACAAAATAGGGTAGTTAAATTCACTGAGGCTAATAGTGTCTTTAGACATTAGTATAATTGTACCTCGTTGCGAAATATATTATGTGTTTTAATAGCCATTGAACGTTGAAATTCTAATAGCCATGTTGTGTATATGTTGCCACCATAAAATTACCATTAGATGAATAAAATGTGCAAGTGACATATGTATCTTTACACAAAACTTAAGTGTGAGAAAATGACAAAGTATTTGAACCGTGAAATCCTTTTTTTATAATTCTAAATGAATACCTAGTTAAGGTAAGAAACACATATGCTGAGACGTCAATTTCTCTACACTCAGTCACTGCCACTGAAAATTTAAATTCGGTAATAAAGTAATGAAGGATTATGTGGGTCTATTGACGGTAGTAATATTAATATCTATGGTACCAACTGAGATATATGTAGCGTTAGAAACATTATTATTATTATTTCTAAACAATACCACCACCAGCAACACATGCGAGCTATCACGCTCCCAAAACTTCCTTGTTTCCTTGCAGAAACTCGCGATCTGTTCCTCGAAACATAGTTTTAACAAAATTGCTAATGCTAATAGACAAAATTTCTCAAAAATACAAAAATACGCAAGAGGAAGATTGATCGTGTTTAATGTTTATAATGTTCGGGACTTCACGCGATATATTTTTGAACACTTACTTTTGCCAACGTTTCGGGTGCGTTGCAGCACCCGTGGTCACGACTTGACTGGCCTGCGAGCATCGCGCGGTGTGCAGATAACATTTTTTTTTGTGTGCCTGGAGGGTAGGCACTTTCATATTGAATGTAAGGCTGGCGACACACCACACTCACTATGTCAGTTTTAGACGACATCGGCGGCATTGTGTTTTTGGGTTTCACTATTTTGATTGATGAGTTTAAAAGTTACATTATTATTGATCGTTAGACAATAGATATGATACTGTTTAAGAAGCTTAAATATCTATATAACACATTTGTATATGTGGGTAAAAATACCCATGGGTACAATGCACATACTATAATGCAGATGCATATTATGTTTAAAGGTTGACATCCATAGATGCATGTGTCAATTTAGCTTGAATGAATACTATTACTGCTTACCCGATTTATTGTTACGTCACTGGTGACAACACATTCACTTGTTTAATTGATAAATCCCATCATTCTATTTTCAAGTTAGGTCGTTTATAAAAATATTATATAAATTTAATACTGAAGAAAGTAATAGAGTAGCAAGTCTGCTTTTATGACTTAACAACAGCACTGACTAATAAAAATCACAATTCTCTATGGTTAGTCAATAAAAACTTCGTGGATAAACCGCTGTAATATTACAGAAATGATTTCAAATACGGAATCTTAAATGTTTGCGAATGTTCTGTGAACGCAGATCCAGTTGTGAATATTTGTAACTGGTGACTATTAAAAAATAGTTGTGCAAGAGTTATTGACAACTTAAAACTACGTGTTATTTTTTAATAAAATATAAATAAATAGAGAACTACTTACAGTGTTCAATATTATTTAATTGGTATATTATAAACAAATAGATTTTAAATGGCTATTGTATAACGCTTGACGCTTAACGTACCTAAATATTACAACATTGCTTACTAGTTAGACAAAATGTATAAGTTAAGTTGAATTTTAATTTCAAATGTGTACAATATATTATTAAATGTGAAAGTATATTAAATTTTGAACCTTAGCGCGTCCGCTTAAGGTCGAGTATATAGAGGCCCAGTTATGTCACGCTAGGTAGCAAATAAATGATGTTAGTGATTACGTATTTAAGGAAATGAAAGCTGAAGAAAGATTATAACTTTTATTTTTATTTACTATATTGTTGTAAGTAAAATGGTCGGACAAGTATAGATGCGTTCATTGTTATATCGTAATGAGTCGACTGTGTCATTATTGCATGTATGTAATACGGGGTGTAAGGGAAACACTCCCGAAGCCGAAGGCCCCTGGTACACTATATAATTGGCGTTAATAATACGATACGAAAAACGTCACCACAAAAAAAAAGCAAATGGCGCTCATTTTTCATGAAATTTTTGTTGCATTTAGCTTTACTAACACGATGTAGAGTGAATAACGCTAGTTGAACGGTATAAAAAAACTAAATCGTAATTTTTTTATGCCAATTTGTTGTATACCAGCTGTAGTATGCCCAGGGGCCTGCGGCTTTGGGAATGTTCCCCTTACACCCTATGTATTATACACTTTCAGGCAGACTTAGTGTGGGGTCACACTTGCCGAAATAAAATTGAAATAGAATAGTAGAAAGTAGTGCTATACAACTACTACTGCTAGTAAGAAGGTTATATATATTATATAAATATACTAATAGTACTATCAGGTAATATATATTTGCTAACCTTCAGAAATTCTGTTATTTAACATCAAAAGAAATAATTTAAAATATTAAGTTGAATATCATCTGTTTCAGCATTACTTCGGTAATATGTTGAGTGAGACCCACTATGAAAGTATGCATTGATATGCAATCAAGTTAGTTTTATATTAGAATTATGGTATAAAAACACTGGATCGGTTATGTCTGCTCTGACTCGCCTTATATGCTTTCGTATTGGAAAGATTCTAGCACTGAATGTAATTTAACAATGCAGAGTGTATTTATATCTTTCCTGACGGGAACTTATTGTGGTACTGTATTTTTTATAATATATAACACATAATATTGTAAAAATAAATCATATTTATATTAAAATATATGTTTCTTAGGTATGTTTTTCATAATTGCGAGTTGATTATGAAAGAGGTTTAGCAATATCAATGTATTTGTTGTTGAATATTTGATTTGTGGATTGATTTTGATAAAACTTACTTTATATCAACTATCACGAAACTTGAAACATAAATTTCTTATTATTTTACTATTTTAGACTAAAGTCGAACCGAAAATTAACGTTAGAGACGATCACGCTTAGTAGGTCACTTAATATTGGAAACAGTCAATCAGTTTGCAAACTTGCTAGCGCGATGCAGGATCAAAAGTTCCTAAGTAGTTCAACTTGTTTATGCTAGATGGAGCTACTGATGTTGCCACGTGCAATAAACATACGCTTTAGTAGAAAATTTGTAGAATAATATAATACTTGTATTCAAGTTTGGTATAGTGTGCGTCACAATTGGGCACGTTTCTCATCGTTATTTCACTGATATTGTTATACCGGGTCAGAGCATATACTTGGATGTAATAACTTATCCAATATGAAGTAGCCTTAGCCCACAATGCGTTCGTTTGTGGTAACCCAAGTGCCATGCCCGCGCGGGTAGTAAACATATTGTATATCATTCACACTGGTGTAACCAAAGCTTCTACTGTCACTCTCGCAGACGGGACACTTTTAGTTGCGAACGTTTAAAAAGCTAACCTGTAAACAGGAGGGGACGCAATAATCCTTCCCGAAGAGCGAGACCTATGCTCGGGCCCTCTTCGTGAGTAGCGACGCTGTCGTGAAACAAATTACTACACCACGATGGCAACTAATGCCGTTGACTCGACAGAAGAAAAAGTTCAATGTATTTATTTGAGTAATTTTATATCGTATCGTCTTATTTACTCTACAATGCATTTAAAATGTAACAGAACTATACATTTATTTCATTCATAGAAGAGTATCGAAATAAATGATTCTCATACTAATGTCAAATCACATACGTAGGTATACCTAAATTACAAGGTAATGCCTGTCAACTATAGAGCAACAAAGTGTCCCGTCTGTACAAGTTCTTAATGTTAGTTGATCAACGTACAGTCAGAGCTCATAAGTGCATTAGCACATCAAGGCTCAAAATGGTTTAGCGTGCGGCCGGCGCGCTTATATGTGTGTGTAATGTTACTATGCAATACGAGGCGACGCTGGCTTGTCTTAGAAGAAAAAGGTCACAAGTAGCGTTAGAATGTTGACGCTATAGTTGCGTAGGATTGCTACTGCACTTTTGAGTTCTACTGTACCTTCGTTTCTGTCACAAATTTGCATTTCTCAACTTACGTGTCATTCCATTCGATGTGTTCTATATATCGTACTGTCTGTAGGTAGTTATCGTAACGCTTCTACTTATACTGCATATCTTTATCTTATAGTATTCTATTCTTTTATTGTGATTCAATTTGCTGGAAAGTAACGCATGTCACAAGATTGGTTTTGTTTCTGCATTATGGTTGTTTATTACATATACTAAAATGATACTCAGTCCTGTTTCTCGGTTAAAATTGACAGATTGTAACAGATGTAAGACCTTTTAGAAATTACCCGTGACGCTCCTAGCTGGTAGTGTAGAAGGGAAAGAAATTTCTCCACGACACTACCGGTAGTGTGGCTTGCTAGTGTGGTGGGTAAGAAGGGTACTTTATTGATACACTCAATTTTAATGTCCTTTTAATTTGCCCAAAGCTAAGTATCATTGTAAAGCCAATAAAATGAATACAATTTTGCAACATGCGTAACTTTTTAGAGCTCCTAGACAAGTGGCAACCATTCTGTGCAATGGAATAGAAAATATTGACAAATATATGGGAATGACATTCGTTCACGCCTGTCATAAATGTCACAAACGTCAAAATATATGTCAATTCCATACATTGAACATTATATTAACCGTGAACTCTAATCTTACCTAGGTAGGTAAATTAATATATAATTTACGTTAACTAACAATACCAACCCATGTGACGTCCTTTTTCAGTGAGCGACAACGATAAATCAAAATTATCCAGTACTTACCTAAAGACAACGATTAAATCTATTCTCCACTCTGATATTGGCAGAATCATCGGTACAAAAATAACCGATGCAAGGAGCCATTTCAATAAAAAAAGCATTCTATTCCATTCTGCAAAACTGCCAGGAATTGCCACTTGTCTAGGGCCCCAGCCCAATCTCCTACATGATACCTACGTCGAGGTGCTTACCATATAAGTTTCCTATCCATCCCAGTAATTGTTAGTACCCAGTACACTTGATAAACAAATTGTGCCTAAAAATTTTATATTCATACATTTGTTAGTATACCTAGATAAGTTTATTGGTTCGTAGATTTTTATATAAGCGTTTCATAATAAACTATACTACGTTGTTAGATAGGTATTTGTATAGTTAAAAAGTGGTTTTACTATTGTGGTTATTATATGTATGGTCTTCTCAAAACGCCTGTCAACAATGATGGAAACTCTCATTGAAAATAAGTTTCAAAACATGTATCTGACAAGTGAAGCAAATGCTTTTTAGACAAGTTTTAGACTTGTATATACATATACTTGTTGATAACAAGTTATGTATCAGACAAGTATAAAACTTGTTTCTCTGTTTAAAGAAAACGAGAAGGAAGGACATATTTAAGAATCGGAGTGTATAAAAGTGAAGTATTCAGCTGATTGTAATTATTTATTTTCCGGAGTTATTCATTGAACACCTTGCCAATTTATTTAATGTTATCAGACCGGGTAATCACTTGTTATCTTTTGCACTAAGATACTCCATAATATACTAACTTTGTTATTATAATAGAATGTTGATTTCTATTATATATTTCTATTCTGAATATTTAGTAACAAGTACTAGCTGAACCGCGCAACTTCGTCTGCATCATAAAATATGACCCATGTTTACGCATTCGTATTCCTCACCTGTTGATCGTAGCACGATGTTATAATATATATAAAAAATACTCTAAACCTTATTCCTGAATCAGGCTATCTATTAAAAAAATCCATTGCATAGTTTTGAAGAACTAAGCATACATAAGGACAGACAGACAGCTGATAGCGACTTAGTTTTATACTATTTGGTGGCTAAAATAAACATGCAATGACATGACGAATTTTCTTTTAACAAATTGCTTCAAATTCGTCGATCTGTCGCGTTAAAACGTATCTTAGCTCGCGCGCGGATACATCCGCCTAGAATACTAATTCCATACCTGCCACCCACAAAATTTAATACTCCGGGTATATCCTACTAATATGTATTCCAGATAACAATCTAGCCGTTTCTGAGAGTATGAGTAGCAAATAAAACTCTATTTGTAATTATTTATACTATTGATGGCACATGGTGGAACTTATTGTTATATTATTAATTTAGCACTGGTGGAACTTATTGTTATATTGTTACATTATTGCTAACACACGTGTACTTCTCCACTGTATTTATTATTGTACCTAACCAGTTTCGCCTTGGGGCATTCTCAAAGGTTTACAGGTGACAGTTATGAATTGAATTCAATTGACAGATATAAACTGTAATTTACGAGTTTGGATTGTTATCAGATGTTTTGAGAGGATCCGCGAAACAATATTAGCTTTGATACTATTATATAAGTATGTTTAATATACGTATGAGTATTATGTGATCACTTCATGTGCCAATGTTTATGTAAAAGACCGTAGATTAGACAGCATTTGTGATGGGATCCTGTTTCTGTATTTTTGTACATATATACACGTTCCCACCCTACAGTAGATTAATGTATCTGTTTATTATATTAATATGCATTCTTTAAATACTGCAAAAGTGGGATGAATAGAAGTTGGGGGAGATTTCAAGGAGTGAAAATAAATAAAATGATCAGGGACTTTTCATCGATACCTATGTTAAAAGGGCTCTGTAGCAGAAGGACAGATTCGCAAAACCCCGGAATAGCAAAATCCCAGATTAGCAGAAGGACAGATTAGCATAAAGGCAGAAGTACAGACGCACACAGAAAGTGTAATAGAATAAATAACAGCGAATTTTCTTGTAAATTAGAAATGTTGTTTTCAAATGCTTTCTGTATTGGTTCCAAGTTTTTACATGCTTCTTCCCTGCACAGGTGTAATATTTCATCTGTCGTATTGCGTTGAAAATCACAAATGCAAGAATGCTTCGTTTCTCTTATTATTTCGTTTCGTATAAATAAAAAATATCCTAATTATATAGGTATGACAATTAAAAGTGTCCATTATAGAAAGAGGTGACAAATTAATAACAATGTTGATGTTAACGGAAATGTATGTAATCCGTCATTGTATACAATTCCTAGGAAATGTATATAAAATTCCTAAAATCGCACGGAAATGTGTGAAATAAATTATATTATACTTACACATTACACATTTCCTACGAAATCTATACATTTCCTAAATAGCAATCGGAAATGTAAACCATTTAATTTTTTTTTGTTTTTTTTTTATATTAGTGGGTACGCGGGAATAGTGGGACGAGGGGAGGGTATTGCTTCGCTTGATTAGGATTGCAGCGTCTGTTCAGAAATTTGATTTTATAAGAATGAAAATGAAAATTGATTTTGTGATATGTTAAAAGTTAATAGATAGTTGATTTTAGAAGTTTTAATTAGTAAGATAATTTTAACATATTCTTATTATTTTACGGTATGACTGTCACCCGATTGTCTCAATAAGTGCTATAATAAAAAAATATTATTAACCACGCATTTTATTACAGAAAGCATTGACTTTATACATTTCCTAATACGATATTGGAATTATATACAATTTCAAGGAAATTTATACATATCCTAGGATATATTATATGCATTAAATAGTTTTTCAAACAATATTTTATACATTTCCTAAATAGTATCGGAATTGTACACTTTTTCTAAGATTTGTGTACAATTCCTTGATTTCATACATTTCCGGTAACATTGACAAGACTTATATTTGTTACGAACGCGACGGTACATTTTCTGCCTTTATGCAAGTCTGTCCTATTGAGAATCTGGGATTTTGCTATTCTGGGATTTTGCGTATTTGTCCTTCTGCTACTAAAATATTATTTCAATCTTAGTTTACTTTCATAATGTGATTCGAACGATCAGCGTCCGTCAGAATACACAGGATACTAGTGTTATATAGTTGAATAGTGTCTTTTACTGTAGTGGATATATTTATTTCTTTAATTTATTAGAACTTACATGTGTCTTACAAGATTGTATCGTGTACACATGTAAAAAAATATCGATGGACGACAACGACGTTCCCAGTCCGAATCACACTACGATAATATTGAAATAGTATTACTTTTAAAAGGTGGTGGTAAGGTCCCATATAATTTTTGCATTGTTTTTCATACGAGTAATTCTCTTTCAGTGTTTCAAATATCTGGCATACTGAAACGTAAAATAAATAAATATTTTTTTATATTCAACTTTTTAATCGATATGTCGCAAACTCTACATTAAAACTTACATTATTGAGCCCGATAAAAAGAAAATAGTTTTGTTTCTTTTTTTGAAAGTTCATCTATTTTTAGGTATTTAAAGTATGTTATTAAGTTATAAACACAATGATCACGGAACATAAAGTCAAGACAATAGCCCTGGTGTATTTGAATAACGTAATTGGCAATGCAATTGGCTACTGACAGACATTTACTGTTACTTTCTGTTAGAAATGTAGACTAACCATGTCAGTGTTTTGTATGAAATGGTTGGTCATGATAATTTGCCGACTGTAGCTTCCATAATGAGTGTTTTTTTTTAATTTACGGCACGTCAATTTGAATTCACCTCGCCTGATGGTAAGCTGAAGGCAAAGTATCGGGAAAGAGGGTCACCTTTGCAAACACGTACAGTGCTACAATGGTGACGCTCAGTTTGCCGACTTCATCAAATGTTTTTTCACGCCCCGCTTAAAAGACCCGGGATTGTAGGATGTAGCATAGACTACTCTGCAGAAAAATGCTATAAACGCCAATGTATAGGTATATGTCTATTGGATAAATAATTTACTAATAGCGAGTAGGTACATGCGAGCTACCGAATCCGTGTATTAGTACAAAATAATTATATTTGCGTTCCGATACAGAACATTTACGACGGCATTTTCGTCTAGTGTTTTGTAGGCCTTAATATCCTCTTGAATTTATATTCCGTATCTATGATGACATTTTGTGTACAATCCGCAATGTATGCGACAGTATTAAATATAGCGAGATATATCAGAATAAAAATAATATCAAACGAATAATTTAAATCGAGTCTGGTTCACGTGTACCGATATATTGTCTAAGCTGCACGCTACATCACATATATGCGTTAGGTATTAAATAAATAAGAAGAAATGTTATGTAAAAATATCATATAACAGTACTGTAAAAGATATATATATCCAAATATTCAGTGCGTTTTTAATAGAACAATTGTCTACGTGTTCAGAAGAGGGCCTTTGTTTCTACTAATTTTTAAACATTGTATCACTGAGATTACAAAAAATGTTTTTGAATTTTAGACTTTACTGCTATAGTGTTAAAGTCTAAAATTAAATGGCATCGTGTAGAATGAAGGAAACAATGTAATGAATTAATTTTCATTTAATTCTGAACATTAAGACTATACAAATAATGCTGAAAATTCAATGGCAGTTTTTCTTATCTCATTGTTTAACAATTAGTAGAATCATGGTTTAATTTCTAAAGAATATTAGTAATCAAATATAACTAGAATTTTGCTTGTGTTAGGCGTAGGCAAATGGACTATCACATCAATAGTCTATCGGCCGGGGTTCGAAGCTGTGAACTATCGATCGTAAGCCTGACACTCCGGCTATTAAATACGAAATTGTAAGCTATTGAACTATAAATACAGATGATTTTTTTTGCCTATGCGCGGTAATCTAACTGTATTCAAATTGGTACTGCAGTTCGTTGTGTAATGAATGCATGCACAAGTATTTCGATCTATATTTCGTGATTCGGTTCTATTCAAACGCACGTAGACGAACTACTTATTGCTTTTGTACTAAATAATAAAGAAATAAAATATCTACGGAAACATGATCTCAAGCTGATTCGTATGAAATTTATTGAAATTTTTAACGTTTAACATATAAAAAATTATTATATTGATTAATTTTGAAATTACACGTTTGTTTTATTTCCATTTTGGAAGTGTACCTAATATTGTTGCTATGTCCTTAGCGTATGACTCTTTGGGTACCTATGTGGCAATCTCCTCTAGGGTTGTCTCTGGTGTTGCAAACGTCCATAGCACACGGTGGCCACTTACCATCAGGTGGGGTGTGTGGTTGTCGGCGTAAGTGGTTTAAAAAAAGAGGGTGGACATTCTATGAGACAGAGAAACGACCTGCAGGATTAAAGGCCATATTGTAAGTACGTTTCATATTTTGATCATCGTGTTTCAATTCATAGATTGTAATATGGCAATATTTTGATGAATCATAAAATGGAAATCATCTTATTTAACAGTTTCGTATGAAAATGCGAAACATGTTCCAAATAATGATTTATGGATCATCATCATTCTCTGAACCTTTTCCCAACTCAGTTAGGGGTCGGCTTTCCAGTCTAACTGTGATGCGGCTGAACTTCGAATTTTCCGTGAAACGACTTCCATCTGACCTCCACAAACAATGGTCCAATGACCAATGGCGATATCAAAGTTCCAAGTTAGGCTGGTTGGACTTTTGAGGGCTCCAACTACCCGTAACGACTGCCATAGATGTTTGTATGGCAACCGGGACCGACGACTAAATAATGAATTATGGATAATATCTAATTTGACAATATTGATAATTATTGTAATGAATTCATTACATTATATTTTATATCATTGACTATTTTTCAGTTAGATAAACCACTGTCGCCGCGTTCTGAAGTCATAATCGTCGATCAAGAGACAGTAAATCCATCGATGGATCAAAGTGGAAACTAATCCATCGATGGATTGGTTTAATGGATTCAAGTGGAATAGAGCTTCCAATCCAGCCATGTCACGCTTGTAGCTGCAGGTGGGTGTGACCTGCTGGCCCTCTCGCGACCTCTGCCCGCACTTCCCGTGACGTCACAACAATATTGTATCAGCTGTGTGCGCATTGTGTTGCAGCCAACCTTAACCTCAGCATAATGCAAGTAACACGTGTAGTTCCTCAGCGAATCACATATGAAGGTGAGTATCCTACATAGTACTCGTACTTATTTTAAAGTGAAAATCAAAAGTGTGTATCTGAACTGAGAACCCACTTTTTAAATCCTTACGCGTGCAGTGTCTTTTTCGGTTTTACGGGACGTATCCAGGTGGTCAAAGTAACCAGTCCTGGGTGGATTGGTTACTTTGACTACTTGGATACGTCCTGGAAACCGTAAAGTCCGTACCTGGGCGTCGATTCTACTACATAAGGGTGGTGTGATGGTCAGTCTGGACCCTTATTGTCAAACCACTGGCATTACAAAAAATACCAGATTTTTATACCACCTCGGTGACAGACCAACACGCTGCCCATGGAAAGTGATTACCATGGCCTATGGACATTTGCAACACAAAGGGCGTCACATTCACATTCGTGCTGCCGACCGTATAGAGAAGATGGGGAAAAGGAAAAGGTTAAGCGAGTCTGTGCTGTCAGTGCAGAAGACAAAGGAGAGTTTCTCGGTCTTTCCACTGACAACACAAAACACTTTACTTTCGTGCTACGGGCACCGATAGAAAAATACTTACGTATGTACCAGTAGTTTTTAACATAAAACTTCTAAATCTGCCTCATAGCGTCCTCCAAATGAAACAACATGTCTTATTCAAAAAATATTTATTTCATTATAAAATTTTCACACGGTCAAGTGTAATAAAGTAATTATTAGGTACAAAAAATGCTCACACAACTCAAGCAAGAGTACGCAGTTCAACATATGTAAAAAATATGACCTCGTTTTTTGTTTGTACGTTTGTTACGTTAAAAATGAAAAATATGTATGAATAGTAGTTACGTACATAATTGACAAAATTATTGTGTAAATGCACAGAGCAAGGTCGGACTTACGGTATGTTCCGTGGTCAAATTATGTGCCAATGATCAACTGATTACGTGCTGTCCATGTAATACGCAAGTACTACCTAATATTTATTACATTTGAGATTGGATACATACACATAATATTATAATTTCTCTTTTTTACAAGTACCCGTTCAAGACTACCTAGGTAATAAGTTAGAAAATGAAAACACAAAAGTGTCTATATAAAAGAAATGGCATTTTCGCAGTGTCCGTGGTTTGACCTTTTTTATTAGAGGGCTTTGTCACTTTGCGTCCACAATACCCAATGGGTTTGAAAATAATTGACAATTGAAAGAATCAGAGTCTAAAAGCAATCCTTGCAAGATTTTCTATACCACTTCGGACAGACAAGCACACGGCCCACCTGATGGGGAGTGATTACCGTTGTGATGATGACAATTAAAAAGTACACACTGATGTATAAATAATGACATTTATTCACTATGAAATCCATGTTTGGCCATGACTCTTTAATTATGAATGGAAGGTAAGTAAGAAGGAAGGTAATATTACAATTCACAACCGTAACCAAAACCTTTCCAACAAAAAATACTTAGTATCGCATAGTCACGGTGATATTTAAAGACTTTAATTAAAACGTTGGTAGGTGTCTACTTAATTAAGTACATAAAAAAACATTATTGAGTGTCGATCAATGCTTGTGTTTCCTAGCGACCTCTATAAAAGATTTGTTCCTTAGATGCTTGTAGTGCCTTTCTGTAATATACAAATTCGCTGTCGAATCTCACTCAAACGAGAGATCTCTCTAAAAAAGTTCGGGGAGCTGTTGGTACAATATCGTTATTTTATTACTCTACTAACTGTTGAATGTCGGTTTATTGCGACCAAAATGTCCTTTCCTTTTCCAAGCTCTTAAGCTGTCTGTCTTAGATTTTATCAGGTCATCTTCAAAAATGGCGAAGATAAAATAGGTATACCTACGGTCTCCAATGACGTGCTTATATTCTTCATCATCGATTATAGGAGTAGATATACAATTTTTAATTTCATGTATAATACGTATTTGTGTACACAATTGTGATTGGAAAAATATATTCTATTCATTTACATAGTTTCCCGGATGTAATAAGCTATACAAGATCTCCCCCCTAGCGACCTCTATAAAAGATTCATCGAAGATAAACTTTGATTATTTTATTAGATTATTATTCACAGCTCCGGTTCTATTCAACCGATTGCGATCAAACAAACGTAGTCTGACCAAGCCCTTTCTAACAAAAAACCGCATCAAAATGCATTTAGTAATTTTGGCGTCCATCGCGGACAAACAGACAACAATAAAAAAAATCGTGTTGAGTATCGTTAATATAACACAAGTATTTTTTTTAATATCTCCAATGTACAGACAACCACTTTACAATTATATAAAAGTAGAGAAGATAGAGACGAACAGAAGTAGATATTAACCCTTCAAGCCCACAATTTATTAATTTTCAAATACCTAACGTATGAGAATATGCCGGATTTGCTGACATCAATATATTATTACCATTGTACATTAGAACAACTGTAACTCTCACTGCTTGTCCTTGGTGTTTTCTTGTATTTATTTTTGTTTTGTTTTTGGTGTACAATAAAGAGTAATCTATCTATCTATCTATCTATCTATTATTACTGCTCCCTTGAGTTCGTCGGTTAACGTACTATTCACCACAAAAAGAAACCCATTAGAACCAGTAGTTACCACAAACTGATAACGTGGGAGTCTAGATGGACTGTGGGAATAGAGACAGTAATAAAGTATTAAACGCACCAGGCATCTAAAATAAAATAAGAACGTAGGTAGCTAGGTGCAATTAAACGAAAGTAGATCTCGCCAAGAGATTTCTAACATTTTTGCAGTTGTTTGTTATTAGTGGTTCCCATTTTGTATAAATGCCTAATGTAATATTGCGTGACGAATAAATTACCCTAACGTTTACCTACTTTTCTAAATATTATATTTTTTTATATCACCAAATCCCCATGGACGCCTCACCCGCCGCGAGATGACCCCCTTGGTATGCGGAGGCGCTATTTTGCGTCGCGGCCAGTTTCTGCTAGGGTGACAGGCGGCTTCACCCGTCATACCCAGGCCCGCGCTCATGGAGGACAGTGGTCATTCTGCGACCTCGAACTAGGTTGTACCAGGACCCAATCAGTTGTTTTCCCTCAATCAGAGAATGCTTAAGCCTAAATACACACCACTGCTTAAACAAAACCTATGTTAAATGCGTTACGCAGAATTTAAGACACGTCGGTAAGTACCTAAACAACATACATATTATACCTACATTATAATACATACGAGTATGTTGTTTGTATGCATGTATTACGTAGGTACCTAATTAAATATTTTCTTCCGTTCCTGCAATTGTTGATTACAAGTGCAGGTATCTTAGCATAATCCTCATTAACTACGTATTACGTGACGTGGCGACGGCGTTTTTCATAAATTAAAATTATGTTGTTCATTATACATTAGTACTTACATGCCTACGTAAGTACAACACACTCGTTTTTGTAAAGAATTCTGAAGTTCACGTCTCTATGGCCCGGTAACAGTAGGTAATAGAAGGGAAAACATTTTAACCCTGCACCAGTTTTTGAATAAGAAAAGTAGATCCATTAGAACTTACTTGAACATTCGCCATGATGGTCTATGCTAAAACCTAGTGGACGTTAAAAGATTCTATGAAAAGTTGTCAAAGGCTAGTTGTTTTCAACGTTTATGTTAATGTGTTCTCTGAAATGTTTATGAAGTAAAAATTCAAAGAATTCATACGTGTGTCGACTACTGTTTTACATTCAAAACACGACATTACTACAACATTGTACGAAATATTGTTAATTTTCAACTTTCTGTAACCGCATTTAGTTAAGAATCAACAAAAGAATTGCTCTATGCAGTGAGATTGTAATGAAATATGTTTTCTAATCAATAGATGCATAAGGTTCAATTTGTGATGTATTCGAAGTAGTATTTTCAGATTTGAAACTGACATCGTACTTATATCAAATACGATAGCTACCTACTGTCTCAACAAAACTTAAAGTAATATTATTAAGTACATCAGTAGCTTAATCAATTTGAACATTATGTGATTAAATTCTATTTACGTCTATGTTTTCGCCATACCATAAAACAACATCAGATTTAAGTCCCCATAAGTTCATTACGTTTAATCTTGCATTTTGTCTTTTTAAAAACATGCATAAACTAAGTAGGTATGACAACATTATTGACAAGACGCGAAAACGTCTTAGGTAATAACTAGAAATAATAATCGTCGGCTGCGAGAACCGACCTACGCCTTTACGAACACTTCCATATGACGATAGCCTGGTTTCCCCCGAAGTACATGTAACATATAGTGGTGCATTCGTAGGTGATCTCAAATCCATAGCTCTCACCGACGACGACGTGGAAGGCGGCGCCAAACTTTTTGTCCATAGACTCTTTTACCATACGCGCGGCTAGTTCATTGTTCGCGGCATATTTTTCACAAGCCGTCACAGATAACTCCATCGCTTCTATCCTCATCTCTTCTGACATGTCTGAGTGCTGTGGACAAACATTCACACTATAAAACTGAGTTCGAATGGCGTTCTTAACTATCCTAACAAACCTATCTGTCTACTATTGTCATTACCGATGCGCTCTCGAACAAAATAGTTAATCTAAGTAAGTAATTAGGTTGGAGGAGACCTTTGTCGACTGTACGTAAATCAATCGTAGAAACCTACCTGGGTCTACATAACAATTGCCCGAAAATTCGGTTCAAAATGCCAACAGTTTTGGACTGACCTACTTAGTTATAGTTGAAGTGGCATTCACTATCGCGGATCTCAGTTTAGACAGACTGTTTAGCCTATCTTTAGTTAGGAATGAAAAGCGAATAATATTTGAATTTTTCTTACAATTGTAATAATCTACGGTAGCTATTGCTCAAAGTTTTACAAATACGATGGAGAAACAAATAACTTGTTATCTTAGTAAAATCTCTCATAGTAACATCAGCTAACACAAAAATGAGAACAAAACATTCCAAAATTCTTTTCAACACCTTGTTTCACGCTAAGTAAATCCATTACTAAACTGAGCGTGTACAACTCTTCTCCTTACATAACCGTCTCTAAATACAAATCTAGAGACCAAGATGGGTCCAACTGCCAAAACAAACAGTAGGATATTAATGTTATTCGATGAAGCATTGCCACCGTATCGACGACGAGGCGAGAGCTTTCAGAACGATATGGCGTTTGTGTTTACTTGCTTCCGATCCGGTAATTTATAGTCATGTTTATACGAGAGAGATTTGGTGTAGAATGTGTGCTTGCAAAACAAATATTTGTACAAATGAATGCATATTACATAGGCACTTGTACGCAATCTAGTGTGAAGATTTTTTCACGTTTTTTGTTCGTTATAGGTAGGTCCTACAGCTAACCATATTCTTATCGTATAACGATTTATAATTGTTCGTTCGGTTGCATGTTAAGGTATTGAATTCGATTCCCTACTTATGCAAAACTGTTATTGAGTTTTACTGTTAGAAAATTCTCTCAGCTGCGGTACAGGATAGCTTATATTGGTTAGGAATGTGGGTTCCAAAAATCATGATTAAATAGTCCTCTATTTAATTCTTCTTCCAATTATATCGGAAACGGCGAATAGTAGGTACTGTTGGCTTAGCATTTATGATGCTTGTATCCACCCCTAATCGACCACAATAAGTTTAGCTTCGAGGGTTCTTTTTGTCGATATGTTTTTAGCACAGCTTCTACAGCAGGCTGCTAAGGTATAGGTAGGTACCACTTGGAACGGTAATCAGATGTCATTGCAATCTATCTGGGTCTTTTCCAGATTAAAACCAATTCTCGGTCATTAAGGGCTTTTTAAGGAATTAATTCTAAACATTACACATAGTCCGTGTTGTTAGTTGGACGTGACGTAAATCCACAATTTGACGATACGTTTATTGGAAGACAAATATATACCTACTTTCCAATATAAAAGCTTAGATATAAGTCAGCTGTAGGTATACATAGTTTATAATAAAAATAAGTCGGGTTTTCCTTCCTGACGCTATAACTCCAGAACGCACGAACCGATTCCCATGGTTTTGCATTCGTTGGAAAGGTCTCGGGATCCGTGAGGTTTATAGCAAAGAAAATTCAGGAAAAATATAAAATTTTTTCTTCATCTTTTAATCACCAAACGAAATGTTACATAAAACGAAGTCATCTGTTATTGGATTACCTTCTTTGAGATGGGGATTTTACAAGAATAACTGCATTATAACATGTTATATTTTCATATATTTATTTTGTCTTCAAATCATTTCTAAAACTTTATTACATCATATACCAAATTAACATATCAAATATTGATATCAAATTCACATAACTTTCACTACATCCTGGTATAATATTCTACAATAACATAATCATAACTCTTCAAGAAAACTCCAAGAACTGAACTGAAAGACATTACACCCAAATCATCATCATCTATTTTTTCATAAATTCCAAATTCAAACTCCTAAATACCAAAGACAAGTATTTAAACTTCTTACATATATTCAACATCCCCTCTAAGTTTAAATTACAAACATCTTAAACTCCTTCTTAAAACCCATATAATACTATCATTAATAATATATATTATCCCAACATATCCTCTAACAAAACAAAATTTAAAATTAATTAACCAACTATCATAATATTAAAAAACTAAAACTAAATTTCAAATTAAGTACCTAAAACACCTTAACTCTACTTATTCTATGACAGAGTTCACATACACATCACTGATCACTCACAATACTCTTCCTCAATCGTAAAAACTTCGTTCTATCTAATCCTTTTGTTAAAATATCTGCAATATTAGCATTCGTTGGACAATAGAAAATCTCTATCTGATTCTGTTCAATCTTTTCCTTGATGAAATGAAATTTAACATCTATGTGTTTACTCCTTCGGTTTAAAATTCCATTCTTGATTAAAACTATGGCAGATTGATTATCAATATATAATTCTATTTTAGGAACTTTTCCTGTTATTTCAGTATAGAGACTTTGTACAAACAATACATCTTTAATGCATTCTGCAGCAGAAATATATTCTGCCTCTGTACTGGAAAGAGCTGTTACAGACTGCTTACGTGAACACCAATGAATGGGTCCACTGGCAGAAAAAACTATAAAGCCAGTCGTGCTCTTCCTAGTGTCAGGGTCACCTGCAAAATCTGCATCACAATAGGCTCTTAAAGTTGTATCATTCCCTCTAACATACCTTATACCAGAATTAATTGAACCTTTAATATATCTAAAAATATTTTTAATATTAGCAAAATCATTTAAATTCGGTACCTCCTGATGTCTACTACAATATCCTACATGAAAGGATAAATCTAATCTTGTTTTATTCACCAAGTACAACAGAGAACCAATTAACTGCCTATACCGATGCACATCACTACTATCAACTTTCCCCTCTTGATGTGTATCTACTAAAATATCTGGAAAAGCCATTTCTTTTAAATTACTATAATTAAACTTGCTTAGTAATTGATTAATATATGATTTTTGAAAAATTTTTATACTATCCGTTTTCTTTTCTATGTCAATTCCAATAAACTTTTCTATTTTATCAAATTTTTTAATTTCAAATTCTTTCTCTAACTTTTTAATTATATTATTTAGTTTTATTTCACACTTCCCCATCAATAATCCATCATCAACGTAAATTGCGAGCATAATTTCTTTATCACTGCTCACGAATAAACAAGGATCTAATTTCAATTGACTAAAACCTAAACTTTTTAAGACGGATGTCAATTTCATATTCCACATTAGCGGGGCTTGTTTTAAGCCATATAAACTTTTCTTTAATTTAAAAACTTTGTCTTTGTCAACATTATATCCTAAAGGCACTTCCATAAAAATTTCTTCATTTAAATCACCATAAAGAAAAGCCGTTTTCACATCAAATTGTTTTATTTTATATCCTCTTTGTGCAGCTAACGAAAATAATAATCTAACACTAGTTGTATTCACTACTGGACTGTATGTTTCTTTATAATCCACATTATATTTTTGCAGAAAACCTCTTGCAACTAGTCTTGCCTTATATATATTTCCTGGTTTAATAGTAAAAATCCATTTACTTGTTATTAGTTTCCTATTCTTCACTTCAGATCTCTTCACAATGTCCCAAGTTTTATTCTTTTCTAAAGAATCTTTTTCACTTTCAATAGCTTTCATCCATAAATCCTTTTCATTACTTTTCAAAACTTCACTGTATGTCAAAAACGATGTCTCCAAATCATAATCCTTCAATCTCTCTGGTAATCTTCTATTTCTCATTGGTAAAATTCTTCTTCCAACATCTTCACCACTCTCCACTGCATCTTCAAAAGATTCATCTTCAGCACTGACTGCTTCATTATCAACATTAATCCCCTCTGAAACTTCAACTTCTCCTCTTATTCCCTCCTCTGAGACCTCATCAGCATCTCTTATTTCCTCCACAACTTCATTATTTTCAGTATTAAACATGTCTTCTCCCATACTGTCTTCAAATACCTCCTCTCTATCTTCATCTAATAAAATATTTTCGTCATTATTCAATTCATCTTCAGATCCGCTACTCATTAACTCATTTCTTCTCAAATTCTGTCTTCTGCTTTCTATAGCTCTAATTCTTCTCGGTTCAGTTCCTCTTGTTTCAGAACCACTTGTTCCAATACCAGTACGAGTTCCAGTACCAGTACCAGTACCAGTACCAGTATCTGTTCCGATACCAGTTCTAGTTCTTCTCTCTTCACTTCTTCCCCTCTCAAAGTTGCAATTTTCATCAATGATTTCCACTTCACTATCTGTTTCTTCATCTTCAAATAACTTAAACAACACTGTCTTACTTGTAGTAGATAATTTACACTCTCGCAAATAGTCATGAACATCTTTCACTTCATTATAGAACTTAACATCACGAGAATAAATAATTTTATAAGTTAACGCATCCCAAATTTTATATCCATTATTAGTGAAGCCTACTAATAATCCTCTACAACATCTATTATCTAATTTATTTAATTTTGTATTTACTTTATAGTAAGCCAAAGAACCGAAAATATTTAAGTGTTTTAAATTAGGTATTCTACTAAACCACATTTCTGCTGCAGTTTTACTATTAATTGTATTAGCGCATCTATTTGTTAAGTATGCTGCTGTTAAAACAGCTTCACCCCAAAGAACTTTTGGTAGATTAAACTCAAATAGTAATGAACGCGTTCTATCCATGATAGTTCTGTTTAGTCGTTCTGCTTTGCCATTATGTTGAGGAGTATATGGTATTGTATAATCTATATTTATTCCTTTATTATCACAAAACTTTTTAAATAAGTTATTTGTATATTCACCCCCATTATCACACCTAAAAGTTTTAACTTTAGCATTAAAATGATTTTCGGCATTATTAATGTAACTTACTATTTTATTATAAGCTTCGGACTTAGTTTTTAATAAAAATATTTTAACAAAATTTGTGTAATCGTCTAAAAATGTTATGAAATACCTAAAGCCGTCAAAGGTTTTTGTATTAATTGGACCGCAAATATCAGAATGAATAATTTCTAATGGTTTATTCGCACGTCGTCGTTCAGATTGAAAAGATAACCTACTGAATTTTGCTTGTGTGCATATTTTGCAGGTGGTGACATCTTTTTCATTATCCATATTAATGCCTAAAACAATTTTGCTTGTTTTTGATAAAGGCGTATGTGCCAATGCGCGATGCCAAAAGTTGTGTGAAACATTGAATGCAACAGGAACCTCGACTGACCTTATAGCTTCATCATACCTTACAACAGCCTTCATTCTAATGTAATAAAGGCCATCATCTCCAAGTACACCAGTTAACAGAGGCGTCGTACATTGCTGCTCAAAAATTTCACAGGTTCTTCTGAAAAATTTAATTATAAAATTAT
Source organism: Pelosia muscerda (assembly GCA_963691645.1). Taxonomy (NCBI): domain Eukaryota; kingdom Metazoa; phylum Arthropoda; class Insecta; order Lepidoptera; family Erebidae; genus Pelosia; species Pelosia muscerda. The sequence continues at coordinate 2,234,937 of OY829102.1, forward strand.
TTTCGGCAAGCTTCGAGACTGACATTAAATTCTTCTTCAATTTTGGAACATATAACACTTTATTAATATTAATATTTTGAGATTTGCATTTAATGCTGCCAATCATGTCGATAACGTGAATGTTTCCATCTGCTGTCATAATTTTATAATCACATTTATGTGTGTTTGAAAAATATGACGAATTATTCACGGTATGACTCGTGGCGCCAGAATCTAAAATGAATTCTATGGTCTCTTCTTGATCTTCTGTTGTTCTGTTGTATACATTATTAATATAAAAATTAGACCTTACCGAGTTGTTCTTCTTTAGGCAAAATTTGCTGTAGTGGGTGTCAGATCTGCAGTATTGACAATTAAATTTACTGTTGCAATCCGCGCTCATGTGTCCTGTCTTGTCGCATTTGTAACATGCTTTTAATGTTCTATAGAAAGGTTTTTCTTGAGGACTCACGGTCTCGCTGCTTCTACAATATCTCGCAATATGACCCATTCTATTGCACTTAAAGCACCTCTTCGATAATAAAAAGGCATTTTCATTAACATTTACTGGTGGTTCTTCAATTTTCCTTGATCTAATTTTTGTTTCTAAATTTATTCTTGAAATTAAATTGGTCAAAGTTTTTTCTTTTGAAACTGTTGCTTCCCATGAAGTTCTCAGGTTTGATAAATTTTCAGGTAAGCTGCTTAAAATTTTCGATATAATTTGAATATCATGAAATTCAAAATTTAATGACCGTATTTTTGTTGAAATATTTTCTATTGCACTGACATCTGTCATAATGTCAACATTTTTGAATTCATAATTATAAAATTGTTCTAAAAGATGATTAATTTGCGTTTCTGTATTTCCTAAACATATCTGATCCAATTTATTGAGCATTTCTTTGCTTCCTTCACAGTTTATAATATGACTAATATACTTCTTATCAAGGCTGTTCAAAATTATGCATTGTGCTTTCGCATCCTTCTGGTCAAAATCTTTATCGCCTGTATTCTCGTGCAATACATTTAATAGGTTCTTAGATTTTAATATAATTGTAATTTTCTTACGCCAGAGTGAATATTCGTTCTCGTCGCAGAGTGTAAAGTTATCAAAAATTTCAGACTTACTTGAGGATGCCATTCTTACTGTTTGAATTATATTCACAACTCACAATTACAATCAATATTGAGGGCCCATGACCTGTTATTGGATTACCTTCTTTGAGATGGGGATTTTACAAGAATAACTGCATTATAACATGTTATATTTTCATATATTTATTTTGTCTTCAAATCATTTCTAAAACTTTATTACATCATATACCAAATTAACATATCAAATATTGATATCAAATTCACATAACTTTCACTACATCCTGGTATAATATTCTACAATAACATAATCATAACTCTTCAAGAAAACTCCAAGAACTGAACTGAAAGACATTACACCCAAATCATCATCATCTATTTTTTCATAAATTCCAAATTCAAACTCCTAAATACCAAAGACAAGTATTTAAACTTCTTACATATATTCAACATCATCTTGGTGGCGAAACGGAATTCGCCGGTTTTGCTAGTAGTTTATAATTATGTCTACCTTGCAATCGCAACAATTAAAATCTGATTCGTCATGAGAATGGCAATCAGCCGTTCGGCGTAGGTGGAAATCAAACACCGATCGTTCCGCTCGAACGATTTCACCTGTAACACTGACGGACCTTGACTACGCCGAAATTTAATATCTTACCGTTTGGTCGATATCTCTGGATATGTACGGTCACCTGCAATAATATGTATACACTTTGGAACTTTCTCACAATAATAAATGACAAGTCAACATTATGACAAGAGACGGTAAAATTCGACAAGTTTAATGTGATAAAGTTCTAAAACGTATACCTACATATTATTGCAGGTGACTGTACCTACTTTTAGATTAAGAAGAAACCCACTTCATTATAAGCTAGGAAGGTCCACCCGAGCAATATTCTACTATTAGTCGAATGTTGGACTAATATCTACCATCTACCGAAGTGAACCCACTCCGAATACAAGCCATTGAACTTAGCTGGTGGGGTTAGAGAAAATATTAGTAATTTCGATGTTTAATATTTAAAAAAATGCATGCTGTGCATAGCTGTGGGCTAGTGGGCTTCAGTTGAGATATTAAGATCTTATAGTGGGCTGTAGACGTACAAATATGGTCCTTCTTATTCATTTTTAAATTGTTCATTCTTTAAAAAAAAAATTGTCGAATGAAACAGTAGCGCCCGAATAATTTACTTGTCTACCGCATTAGGGGCAACCTGTAAGGATAGCAAGGAATGGAAAAAAAACAATAAAGAACTTTTCAACGCTTAAATTTTCTGCCTCTACCACTCACCCTTTTTTTTGTTGCTTTTGTTGTTGTTATTTTAGTAATTGTTTACATAATGTAAACAAAGTTTATCAAAGCAAAAAAAGAATACAAAACGCAATATTTACCCTTATAAGAGGATACGTATGGACCACTTTTTCAACAGCCGCCCCTGGCGCAGCCTCATCACCCATTTTCCGTAAAATTCACAGATTACCCAGATATTAAATAATAAACACAATCACTTCACCACTTCACTACAAGAATGCAAAGAGAAATATATTTGAAACTCGAACACGACGTGTCGAGTCGACCGCGCAGTGCAATGTCGCCCCGCTATTTACCCGTTGCCTTGGAAACACAGAAGCGGGAAGATTGTGATTGATTTTTCTCAACGCAGTGCACCCAGCCAGACTTACTGGCTACTAATCTACTAATGGTAGTAAAATATACGATGTTTTGTTCTCCAAGGTTGTGCGTGGGAGCTAAGTACTTTAAGTTAAGTTAGGTGAAGATTATACCTATTCAAACTTTGATCACTACATAGTATAAAACAAAGTCGCGTTTTCTGTCATAGGGATGCTTAAATCTTTAAAACTACGCAAAGGATTTTGATGCGGTTTTTTTTAATAAATAGAATGGTTAAAGAGGAAGGTTTATATGTATATAACATCATGCTACGACCAACAGGTGCGGAGCAGGAATGAAAAACTGGGTGACGCAGACTATAGTTGCGTGGGTCAGCTAGTTATAACACATAATTATTGTTATATTACGTGGGGTTCATTGTGCGTAAGTATGATGTATTTTTAAAAAATAGCAGACGTTAGGGTATTTATGGTCGGTGTTTAATTTTTTCCAGTTGGTCTTAGTCTTACGTAAGTTGAAGAGAATCAAGAGTGTTGAAGTTTGACTGTCTATATAAAGCTTACTGTGATTCTATGTTTCGATGTACTCACGGAGACGGCCCGAGTGTAGGTTACATTCTACGGGAAGGCTTACTACGTCCACTCCTACGTCGGTCGTCGGTACTTAATTAGTATCATCATCATTGCGTAAGTCCCGGTCTGGTAGGATCATGAATATCTTGGTCATGTTTGGATCGATTCCTGAGCCATTCTGATTTTTAAATTGTTCTATGATAATGTAATGAAATTTTAAAGTAATTAGTATGCTAACTGTTTCTAATCAAAATAGAACGAATAAGGTAAAGATCGCTGGTTCGAATCCTGTCCGAGCATACGGTACCTGGAAAAGTGCCCAAAATTGCTTGAACAACTGTACTACATTATGGAACGCAATAAATGTATTGAGTATTGAGTCTTGAACAACTGTACTACATTATGGAACGCAATAAATGTATTGAGTATTGAGTATTAAATAAAAATTAAAAAAGTAAAGTAACCTAAATTCAACAATCCAAAATTCAACAATACACTCGCCCTACATTACCTACTTGGTACAGAAAATATAGATAGCTTCATGATGTACCTAATAGGTACATATATCTCAGCCTAATACACCTTTGGGAGTAAACACAGAGTAGGTACCTACCTATTTTATGGGAGTAAATATGCATTAAAAAGAAGTATCTATGTGTTTATCTATTTAAATAAAATATATTTGCACATTCAACGCGGTCTGTGCTGTGACACCTATTTCCTACGCCTACGTTCTTCAATTTATGCTTGTTAAATCTACCGCTCGTAAAGGAAAATCATTGCTTCTACCTTTAAACACGTACCTAATAGGACATCTCAATTGTAACTTTATAGCAATGCTGTACTTAATGTTTTGCGATTTACTAAGATTAGACGGTTGATACTTGTACCTATTCGAGAAGGCCATAAAACGAAATGATTTTTTACCCGACTACGAAAAAACCAAAGGGGGGTTATGATTTTGACATACAATGTATGTAAGACAGATACAGAGGCTTTTATTATTATTTGTCGCACGAAACCTTTTTTTATATAAAACCGCGGTAGCCTAGTGGTATGGGTAATGGACTGATAAGACGAGGTCTCGAGTTCGTTCCAGGTTTACCAGGGCACACACCAGTGACTTTTCGATGCTTTTCGAAGTTATGTGTGTATTTATCGCAGGCTTATAAGTGCCCGGTTAATGGCAATAGGCTCGCCACCTATTACATTGGGACCTAAACATAAGTTGGCGAAATGTGGGTGCTAGTACCCACATTTATGTATGTAAGTATGTTATGTTCGAACGATCTTTGGGTCGATTTTCTTGCTTCTTGACCTGAAAATCTTGTTTCATACTAGTTCTGCGTCGTTTTTGTCGTAGTTGGGTTTTAGCTTTTACTTTTTCACCTGATTGGTTGGTGGAAACCACGCTCTTACAATAAAAAAATAATAATAATGCACTGTACAGTACAGTGTACAGTAGGTACATCAGCGCTCAGAGGTGTGAGGTGACATGGAAATGTAGCGAAAACAGAAGAGAACAGGAAAAGGGGTAGAAGATAATCCCGTGGGTGCTTTCGTAACACAAGAAACACTACCTACAAGATATTTTTACTAAGAAAGTCGAAATAAAGTGAACATAGAAACCTAGATAAATTTTGATATCATGTAGATGTAGGTATACAAATATATTGAATAGAGCGTGAATAGAAGCATGACATTAAAGTACCTAGGTACTAATGATTATTTTATATGTGCACTACTACGCTCTATAGTAAGCGGTTAGTAGAACACGAAACCCACCCCCAGTTTTGTGTTCTGGAACATTAGGTATATTCACAGACATATTATATAAGTCTGTGGGTCCATTACAGAGGTCGGGAAGTATTCACTTCCCGACCTCAGATCGCCGCGATCGTAAATTATTTTTTCTTTAATTTTTGTTATATTCTCGTCCTTTTATAACAGGTTTCATCCTACTATGATTATTTTTCACTTTTTACCACACGCTTTGCAATGTTTAATAAATAGGCACTAATTCCTAAAAAAAAACACTAATTATATTGAAAAATTGAAATCTTTGGTAAGAAAGTAATTTATATCATAGCAACATTTTTAAATTTCTACTAAATGTCAATGTCAAAATCAGCTGTGCGTAACAGTGTGTTTTGGTGTTTACGTGTGCTATAAAATCATATGAAAACCTATTTTATTTATTGTTTAAATTATAAATAAAACCATGGCTTCTCGTTTTAGTGGAGCTTTGCAGTTAACAGACTTAGATGATTTTATAACTCCCTCACAGGTAAAAACATAACCTATTTTGTAAACAATTATTTTGTAAACTTTTAATTACACATTGCCTGTCTCCTTACCTATATTCTGACTTATTTACTGTACACGCTTACCATTATCTAGATCGTTATTCGAATACCACAACGATATCACTTACTTTTAATTTGTACTTCAAGGTCAGAAGTATAGGTACTTTGTTTTTAAACTGTGTTTTCTTTAGTTCGGCCTGCTTATTTGAACATATTAATTGAAATTTTAACCCGTTCCGGTTGACTGATTGAACAAATATTCGGATACACCTTTAGTTTGGACAACAATAGAATTTGAACCATGAAAACTGTACTTTATTTATATTTATTATTACCATCCTTTCACAGGAATGTATTAAACCTGTAAAAATACAGAAAACGAAGACTAAAACAGGCGCGAAAATAAAAATAGGCGAGGATGGATATTTTGATGTGTCAAATGGAAAAGAGCAGAAGCTGCAGAAAGTGGAGATAACTCTTGCTGACTGTCTCGCCTGTAGCGGCTGCATCACGTCTGCTGAGAGTGTCCTGGTCACGAAACAGAGTCAAGAAGAGTTGTTGCGGTACATATTTTTTTAAATTACAAGTTATTCTTAAATTATAATATTATGATATTAATAATATATATAATACTACATTGTTACTCAGAAAGTAAGTCTTTTAAAAAACATAACTATAAGTTTTGAAAAGACATTACAGTTACAGCACACTGTTATGGACGTTTTGACACAACTTACTATTGGACAATGAACTGTTAGACAAATAATTAAGAACTTTTCTTTGGCGAGACTAGCACAGAAGAAAATAAACTTCACACACCAAAAAAAAATAAACAAGCAAAACCAACATAACATAATATAAAGACACGCCTGATCCCCGAAGGGATAGGAGAGGGGTAGGCTGCAAAACCAGGTGTGTCAAAACAGCCGTCATTGTGTGCTTAAATTAATAATAACAAATTGAAACCCTCTGGTGTGGTGGTAGGGAACACTACTGCTATACAAGAACAACGAGTTTGAGTCCCGCTCAGTGCAAATATTTGTATGCACGAAAAGGCATCACATTAACCCCGCCTGTCCCAGTTGTTTTGCAAAAGTCTCTGGTAGTTGGTATTAGTAGATGGAGTCCTAAAAAGTGCACCAACCTATTATCAGCCTATACCTATAGGTTGTGGAGGCTAGATGGCAGTCACTCCATGAAAAATATTGAAATTCAGCCTTGTCCAGCATTTGCCTATATTTAATCATTTGCTACAGGCAAACCATTTACTAAGATTAGTAAATTCGTTTTATTATTCCACAGAGTATTCTCAGAGAGGAAGTATACAGACAACAAGGGTGTGACCAATGACGTGAGTCTCATAGTGATATCTCTGTCACCACAGCCTACCCTATCGCTAGCAGCCAGGTACAAGCTCACCGCAGAAGAAGCTACCAACAAGTTGGCAGGTGCTGTACATTTTGTAACAATATTTTAGGTGATAGACCCAACACTGATTCAAGAAGATTAAATTCTGAAACTAACCTGGAAACGGTTCAGAATGGGGCATGAAAACTTTTTTCAATTTGACTCTAGAACACAATCTGTATTTAAATGTATTCTCATGTTGTTATTTATGAATAAGTATTGTCATAGAATATGGGTCTTTTGGATTCTAGAAATAGCCTCCCTAGATTGAGTCTGGCATGGTGCGAGAAATATGTCTTGTACCATCTAACCTCTGGCAATCAAAGCCGCAATAGACGGTGTACGTTTTAGTCGGTTCGAGTCCAACAGAGCCTCTCTGGTATACGTGAGGATTTCGCGCACAGAAAAAAAAATAGAGTGAGCCTATTGCCCTCACCCAGGCACTCTAATGGGCTATACATATGTTTTTTTTTATATATATATTTTTATTTTAAAGGAATATTAGCAACCGAAGTTACTAATATTCCCATTAACCCCTCCAGCTAAGCTCAATGGCTTGTGTTAGGAGTGGGTTCACGTTGGTAGTGTATTGGCCAGGATTCGAACCCGGGACCTCTCGATCGTAAGGCCGACTCCTTAACCACTAAGCTACCGACGCTTCGACGTGTGTACCGACGATTGAATAGATGTAGTAACCATATTCAACAGCATCAGGAACCAATATAACATAACTTACTATTTAAAAGTAATGATATGAGATAAAACAATTGATGGAAAAATGTGAATTCTATTCAGGTTACTTCAAAAGTTTGGGAGCGGATTTAGTTCTAGATATGACGATAGCAGAGGACTTCGCTCTGCTGGAGGCACAGCAAGAGTTCCTTCAGAGGTTCCAGAACCAACTTCACGATCCAACATCTAAAAACCTGCCGATGCTTGCTAGTTCCTGTCCAGGTAAGTCAAAAATGTATATCGCATGAGAAAGTGTGTTCAGAATCCATGGATGATGATGCTGGAGAGGCTTGGTGTTAACATACATAACATAACATAAACTCACGCCTATATCCCCGAAGGGGTAGGCAGAGGTGCTAGCACCCACATTTCGCCAGTTTATGTTTAGGTCCCAATGTAATAGGTGGCGAGCCTATTGCCATTAACCGGGCCCTTATAAACCTGCGATAAATACACACATAACTTCGAAAAGCATCGAAAATTCATTGATGTGTGCCATGGTAAAACCTGGGATCGAACCCGAGACCTCGTCTTAGCAGTCCATTACCCATACCACTAGGCTACCGCGGTTGGCTTGGACATGACGATGGCTTGGTGCTGTCAGTGGGAAGACTGAGAAACCCTTCTTTGCCTTCTGCACTGACAGCACAGTAACCTAACCTGCTTCCATCACTTGCCCCACCCCGTTCTCCCTCTTCCACCCTCTCTCACTCTTCCACCCCCTTCTCTATATGATCTACAGCATGAATTTGACACCCCTAGTGGTGCAAACGTATATAGGGCAAGATAACCACTTTCCATCAGGTGGACCGCGTGTTTGCCTTTCACCTAAGTGATATAAAAAAAAGCTATTTACTCTAAACCTTTACCCTATCTTAATATTCACCAATCTACCAATAACACCAATTCTTCTCCCCACAGGTTGGGTATGCTATGCTGAAAAGACTCACGGCAACTTTATCCTCCCATACATCTCGAGCACGAAGTCTCCGCAGCAGATCATGGGCTCAGTGGTCAAGCAGTACCTGTCCAAGCGCAGGGAAACCAGCCCCAAGGAGATATACCACGTCACCTTCATGCCGTGCTACGACAAGAAGCTCGAGGCTTCCCGCGAAGACTTCTACAGCGAGATGGTGCAGTGCCACGATGTCGACTGTGTTATTACTTCGAGTAAGTTATCTTTTATTGTGCAGTTATTATCAAAAGTCGCTGAACAGATCTTGGTGAAGCAAAAACTTTCCAAGTATGATAAGTTTTTTTTTTATTTATGGCACGTCAATTTGACTTCACCTCGCCTCATGTTAAGCTGCAGGCAAAGTCTCACGAAAGAGGGTCACCACTGCTAACACGTTCAGTGCAACAAGCTCCAGCTTGACGGCCACGTTCGCGCCCCACTTAAAGGACTCGGTACTGTAGGAAGAACCGGGTGACACCTGAGCTCTGCAGGTGTTATCCTGTGTAGGAAAGGGGAGGGTGCGATTAATTGGAAGAATTAGAGGAATTGGAATTGGTATTCCACGCAGGAGCGAATTTGTGTTTTGTAAAGAAGACACCGCTGCTCCGGCGTGAAAAAACGTCTCACTCTGTTCATGACTCCGAGTTTACGCGAAGCTGTTTTGATGATGCTCTCGATATAGTTCTTGTTGTTCTGTTCGCAGCGAACATCCATACCCAATTTCCATTTTTTCCCATTATAGGCCTTATGAGAGCTTGCGTAAGGTCTATGCCTATTATAAACAAAAGCCACTGTCTTGTCTTCTGCACTCCTCCAGCTCGAATGTGACGCCCCTGGTGTTGCAAACATCCATAAACACTTTCCATCAGTTGGCCGCGTGCTTGTCTTGCCACCTAAGTTGTATAAAAAATAACTAAAAGCCATTGATGATGCTCAATACATAAATTATTATCATATAACAACAATCTGTTCCCCCAGTCGAACTAGAACAAATGCTGGAGAACGATCACAAGTCTCTGCGAGACATCGCAGGCGTGTGCCTGGACTGGCCGTGGAGCACCCTCAGCGAGGAGGCGCCGGCGCTCCGCCGCCACACTGGCAGCGGCTCCGGCGGCTGGGCCGACCACGTGTTCCTGTACGCGGCGGAACAACTCTTCGGGGAGACGAACGCGCAGCTCACCTACAAGAACCTCAGGTACCTATCCTATCACATACTTACAGGCAGTGTGGACCATAATAAATATTTTGGGCACAGTTTGATAGCAATACTAATAATTTGAAAAAAAAGAATTATAGGAATAATGTATGGATTTTATAAAAAAAACTAGCTGTTGCCCGCGGCTTCGCCTGAGTGGACTTCTGATCCCGTTCCCGCTGCTCCATTCCGAGCATTTAGGGGTATCAAAAATAGATGTTGGCCGATTCTCAGACCTACTCAATATGCTCACAAAATTTTACGAGAATCGGTCAAGCCGTTTCGGAGGAGTACGGGAACGAACATTGTGACACGAGAATTTTATATATAAGATCGTTTTAACAGACAATAATTAACGAAAAATGATCGTTCACCATGGAGCCATAAACTAGTACCAGACCGACTTTCAGAATCCCAAAGAATGGAATACCTTGGTGGCGGCTCTAATTCGTGTGAGAATTTGCTTTGACGAAAAATAATGTTCATCAATGCAAGAAAAAAGTTCGATTCGGTAGATATTAGGTGCGTTAAATCAAAGCGTAGCGCCATTCATCTTAAAAAACAATTGCTGTTCTATAAACCCTCACAGGATGAATTGATTCATTAATAGCTTGATCATAATTAACATTTCGTTATTAAGCACGGCAATTTTTTCGTTACATTATAAGATATTCATTTTATAAACTGATGTTTTGTAAAAAATGTTTCATAATATAAAAAATATAAAATAAAATCATTGGTACACTTTATTTGCTAACAAGTGTACACCTACAATGAGCGAGAGAGCACTACTCTCTGAATTTATTGCATTTTCAATCTTAACGTAATGCAATAAAGTCGGCGTTTCAACAGCATTAGCAATCGTAACTAATCGGCGTAGGCTTGCTCTCTTCTGCGCAGACGAATTTTACCGATGCGACTTATAAAAGTGGTACACCTGTACATTATTTGACAAGTAGTAGTAGTGCTATATTTTAACATACTGTGAATTGGAGTTGCCGCGTTTCGAAACTAGAGTTCCGCACATACATGACATTTGTAAGGCGCCTCGTAGGTATATTAGGCGACCGGCGTCGCTACTTTGAAACCGAAACGCGAAACTAAGGCCCTTCTTACATTAGACAACTCAATCGAAACTCAAGTTGCGCCACTACTCGAGATTTGACTTCTCAACAACCGATCAAAAAACTATAGGGTCCGCAGCATGAGTACTTACCTATGCAAACGTCCATAAGCCACTGTGACCACTTTCTATCAGGTGGGCGGTGTGTTTGTCTGCCACCAAACTTAAAATTAGAATAAGTGAAATCTAGACCAGATTTGAACTTAACCGGAAACGGTGCGTACACACGGTCGATTAATGATCTGTGCAATGATTTGCCTGCTGTGGTTTTTCAAGCAGTAAGTTTTGCTACAACAGTCATCATACTAACGAGACTCATCAAGAAAGAATCTGATTATACACTGACGGACTCATAAACTGCATCAAAGTAATAGACGACTTTGAAATAAATATTTTAACCAAGTATGCATACTTTCTATTCAGATTTAAATTGAAACCTCTAGATTGGTTCGTGAACTTTAAAACAGCGTAGGGTCATATCTTTAAGTTTAAGTTTATGTACTGGAAAGGACCTTAAGACTTTTTTTGAAGAAAAAACAGAAATTTAAGAAAAATTGGTTTAATTAAAAAATTGGTTTTAACAATAGACACAAACTTTATGCAAGGGTTTATTTGTGTTTTAATAAGGTGTATTACCCCCACGTGCCCTTATTACGGATTCTAATCGGTTCCGCATAGATTTTATAAGGGTTTTTAAAAGATCTTGCGGAATATTGTCCCATTCTTCTGAAAGTGCTGTTCTTAGTGCTGCCACTGTCGTGGGCGAAGGGTTTCTCGCATATACAGCTCTTTTTAAATTGTCCCAAACATGCGGCCGGGCATTATCCTGCATTAAAGTAAAATTTTCGCCTATGAATCCCATGTAAGGCACCACGTGATCTTCTAATATCTCTGTTATGTAGCGATGTGCTGTCAAACCCCCTCTATTACCGTTTTGACGGACCATGTCTATGAACACAAGTTCTGTTCGCCCGTTCATCGATATGCCACCCCAGACCATACATGAACCGCCTCCAAAAGGAACACGCTCCCAATGCAACTTTGAGCATATCGCTCCCCACGTCGACGATAGACTCTTCTGCGACCATCTGCACCATAGAAACATGTCCTACACTCGTCCGTGAACAATACAGAGGCCCACTGCTCTTCTGTCCAATTCAGGTGACGACGCGCAAATCTTAAGCGAGCTTGTCTGTGAGCTGTAGACAACTTTGGACCATTTGCTGGTCTAAAAGGGGTGATATCCGCTTCCTTTAACCTTCTTCTTATTGTTCGTGCACACACGTTTACTCCACGCACTTCATTAAGCTCGGTTTTGATGTTAACTGACGTGAGGAAACGATTTCGCAGGGAAGTTATAACAATAAATCGGTCATCACGACCTGTGGTTGCTCGAGTTCTGCCTGTACCACGTCTCCTCCTGTAAGAACCTGTCTCTACAAACCTTCTGTATATTCTAGAAACCGTAGACTTGTTTAAATTTAAATTTCTACCAATCGTTCGTTGATCCAAGCCCTCCCGCACCAATGCTACAATTTGTGCCGCTTGTTCGGACGAAGTATCCATATTATGGTTCAAAAACTCTCGATGTTTTAAAAAACTAACCCAACAATTATGCTGGTAACAATAATTCAATTGACAAAACAAAAAAAATCAATGAGAATCAATTTAAAACTTTGCTATAAATAACACGCAAATCTGATACTACAAGTAAATTTTCTTTTCCCGGCTATATTCATTTGTTTTACTGCAGTTCTATTTTTAAATTAAATTTTTTTTAAGATTAAGAGCCAGTCTTTCCATTTTTATATAATTTAATCTAAAAAGTTTGCATACTTATTATAAAAAATCCTTTTAGAGTAAACCTGAACTTTGATGCAGTTTATGAGTCCGTCAGTGTATTATTAATCGACTGGAGATCTTAATAGAGAAAATGTAGAGAATCATAGCTCTAGTTGAAATAAACAATATTGTTTTCAATAGTTTACAAACACCACAACTGTTACACAACACAACAATAGTTTACAAAGTGACTGATTGCAACAACGTTCATTTATTAGTTGTATTGACGCAAATGCATTGTCGCGATTCAACTCACGACCCTTCAACTGTGTTGCCAGAAACACTTTATTGTCTGATCATTATGCAAATCAATATTGTAGCGCGCTTCACACATAGCGCGAGTGCGGGCCGGACGCGGGTCGGTTTGCTATACATCGCCGTTTACAGATAAAAGTAAAAAATATTTTTTATAGAAAACAGTGATGGATTGCAAAAACACCCGCGCTAGGAATCGCGTTTAAACATTCTTATTGTATGCAATGAAAACAACACCAACTGTACCAATACATTTATATTGTTATTGCACTGAAGAAATAGAACAGAGCTGAACAGAATTTTACATCACACAAAAATAACGTTTTTACTAAAAATTACTTTTCTTTTTTTTCTCCAATTTGTACGTTTTGTTTACGCCTTGCGCGGGAAAAATTTGACATGACATTTATACGTTCGGGAATCGCGTCACTTACACCTATTGTTCGACTTTTGATACCTCTGCACCGTGGTAATGCGTTAGACGGCTGGCGCGAATTCGAAACCTACTGTTCGTAAATATGTCTATGCTATGCTATGTAGTATGTATGTCTATTTACGGGTGAAGGATATGCCAGAGACTACCTCACTCTCGGCAACTGATAACCCGAGACGGCCGTGTGGTTTTGGTCGGTTCGAGTCCGATGTAATCACCCGTGTTGACTTCGGCAAGGGAGTATACGGGATGTTTCCGTACGGAAAAAAGAAACGAAAGGTCCACGTCATTCACGTCTGTCAAAAAGCCGTTGTTACGCTTGCAAATAAGGCTGGCTTAGGCCCCGACGATAGTCCACTACAATCAATTTTTTCTAGTTTGACGGTTAAATGGGAGTCGCTTCCCTAACAGCCAATATAAGCCATATTATGGTAAAATACAGATTAAATCTAATAAGTAAATAAGTATATTAACATCTAGAAATGTATTGTAACGTTGATAACATTGACCGAAAAATAGCAAATTGTATTGTATTCAAGTAGAAATGCGTTGGAAAGTGTAGATATTCAAATGTGATGTAGGTCCTATGGCCTTGCTGTATCTATTTGAATATATGAAAATAAATCGCTTTAATAACATCCATTATTAAGTGTCGGTACTACACTACAATCGAGAGGTCGCGAGTTCGAAACCTACCCGACGTGAACTACCATGCAAAATCGTGCAACACCAGAGGCGTCATACTTAGGGGAAGAGGGTCATCTCAACAGAGATGTCTTCGGGTCTGCCGGGGTGCGACAGATATGTCTTGTATAATCTCACCTCCGACAATCAAGGACTCATGGACGGCGTGCGTTTTGGTCGGTTCGAGTCCGACATAATCACCTCCACTGGTTTTGGCGGAGGTGGTATCCGTGGGGATTCTGCGCACGATTAAAAAAGAGGTGTCATACTCTTACTCACTCAGACTCTGTAGAAACCTAATGTACTAATACCAATTTTTTTGTGTATCTTATGCAGAAATCCAGACTTCCGTGAGGTGGTTCTAGAGAAGGACGGGAAGGAAGTGCTGCGGTTCGCCATCGCCAACGGCTTCAGGAACATTCAGAACTTGGTGCAGAAACTGAAGAGAGGCAAGTCGCCCTACCACTACGTCGAAGTGATGGCGTGTCCTTCAGGTATAATAGCACTACTTTAAAAAAAATTGTGACTCATGCACATCCACTCACACGCACTACACAGTGATTCCTGTACACTAGAGCAAAACCGCAACCGATTTGGCGTTCTTGAACATATAATACCCTGACCTTGGACTTAGGTTGACACTGCTCTGTGGCGGTATTGAGCTTTGCTTTGTCTACTGCACTGGCAGCACAGAAACTCTCTTGACCTTTATCCCTCCCCCTGGAAACCCCCTTCCCCCCTCTACGAGATGGGTAGTCCGAGTGTGATGTTGCCGACGTTGCAAACGTTCATAGTCCATCAAGTAGCCCATTTTGCTTGTCTGCCACCTAAGTGGTGTATAAAAAGCTAAATGTATTGATTTACTTTTAATGGATTGGTTCTTCAAGAAGGGCATTAGAAGGTTTCTACAGGATAGGCAGCACGTGTGTGGCGCCTCTGGTGTTGCAAACGTCCATAAGCCACGGTGACCGCTTCCCATCAGGTGGGCCGTGTGCTTGTCTGCCACCTAAGTGGTATAAAAAAAAATTGACTTCACCTCGTCTGATGGTAAACTTGAAGTCATAGTCTCAGGAAAGAGGGTCTTTTTCCTTCTTCTAATCACGCGGCCCACCTGATGGAAAGTAGTTACCGTGGCCTATGAACATTTGCAACACTAGGGGCGTCACATGCTGGTTTACTTCATAGCATTCAAAATTCATCATCAATTCTTTATAGGATGCCTCAATGGCGGAGCGCAAGTCCGTCCTGTAGCAGGAGAGAGCAGTCGCGAACTATCATCCCAGCTCGAGGCGATGTACTCGTCGCTTCCCCTGGCGTCGCCTGGCGACAACAGGCTCGTGCGCAAGCTGTACAACGAGTGGCTCCACGGGAAGGACTCGGATAAGGCAGTGGCCATGCTGCATACGAGCTACCACGCCGTGGAGAAGTCCGATATAGCGCTTAATATTAAATGGTGATAGGTTTTTATGTGTAGGATAATTATCGGCGCTGATTGACGGGACGGCGAACTAATATTCTATTAAATTTAGCTGGAAAAAAGGAATGTTTCGAGGGATTACAACTCGCGATCTTTCCCTAACAGGGGAACGCTATGACCGCTAAACCACGAAGCCTCGTCTGAATCTTTGAGGCGATGTTTATACAGTATTTCCTTTCTTAGTTTTTTCTATCAAAATTTAAATTGAATAGTCAAGATACTAATAGCTCTTCAGGAATTTTCTTTGTCAAATAAGAATTGAACTTATTTTCATTTGCATAAAGTTGAAATTTCAATGACGATAACCGTAGTCACAAATACAAAGCCAGCAGTATGTTTATCATTAATATTTCAATTTTATGTCGATTATGATAATGGCCATAGCACGAAAAAGTATCGAATTCATATTGTAAAGGTATCGAGAGAACGGAGCATTACGATTGGCGGGTTCACAGTGTAGGCAAGCCGCCTATCGCAATGCTCCGCTCTCTCGATTACTTTACATTACGAATTCGATAGTTGTTCGTGCTATGGGTACTGTTTTTATTCGACAAATTAAATTTCTTTGTCGGAGAGCCGTCAGTCGACCCTAATAGTTATATAAGATAAAATGTTAATTAATGATATTGATTGTATATAAAGATGTAGGTATGTATTCATACCCTTTCCGCTATCTGGGTAAGCAGAGACGGTCTTATGTACCTAATGTTAACAGAAGCTTACCAACCAAACTTATAATGAATTACCGCGATCGTGGTATATGTATTACTAGTTGTTGCCCGCGGCTCCGCCTGTGGATGTCGGTTATCGCACAGTACAATATAGCCTTACTGAGGGTGAATGTCTCCAACGGTGAAAAAATTTAGAAATCGGCGCAGTAGTTTTTGCGTTTATACATTACAAACATACACACAAAAATACAAATCATAATTATTTATAAAATTAGTGCAGATAAATAGGTACCTACCACGATCGCGTTGATTGCATGATGGGAATTTTTTATTATTTTTGTATAGTATACAATAGTATAAGTAGGTGATTTGTGTGACTATTCTATATAACTATATATAGTTATCTATTATCATTCGAATAATTATTTTGATATTATTAAAAAGGGTACATTGCGTTGCGCCCTTGTTTAATTTTCATTATTTTAGTAAGTAACACTTGTTCCTACTTTCGTAAAAAGAACAGACTCTTGTTTATTGTCTCTTGATAATTAACCACATTCAAAACATATTATGCACGCACCATATAAGTTCATAACATAATGTCTCGTTTAAAGATTATTGTTTCAAATCTTTTGAGGTGGGAGTAGACGAATTTTGAAGCTTGTCATTTGTATGGATGTATTTAAAGTTGCAGCACGATATGATGGCCGTTTTGACATGACTGGTATTGCCCGTTTTTTCTTTTTTGGCGCTTAATAATGAACGCACTGTAAGACGAATAAAAGAAATACAAAATTACATTAATGTATGTTGTATCTCATATTTTTTCATAATAGTTATGTTTTTAATAAGTCAGATATTTGGATATCAGCTTGGTTTATAAAACCGACTGGCAACATTTGGTAGTTATTGATTATTTTATAAGAGGTACAATCTAACTTTATTGTTATTTATATAATGTGATAAGTATATTTTCTTACTTTTGTGTTGAACACAAATTAAGTTAAGTAAAGCACCTACAGTTATCATTTTCAAACTAAAATAATAAATATCTAGAACTCCTAGTACTAGCGTGTGAAGTCGCCTGGAGTCGCATTGCGCTCGCAATCTTTGTTACTCAAACGAGTGCAAGCGAAATGGTACTACTTTAGTAGGTATAACTTGAGGTGACTTGACGCTCTAGTTCCATGCGTTCTGTAGGTAGGTATATGTTATTTTTTAGTCTGAGGTAGCTATATACAAATTGGAAGTCAATATGAATACGACGTTCATATTTTTGAGGATATTCGGAATATAATAAAATGCTATCAGTTTCATTTTACTGCTAAATATTAAAAGTAACCCATAGCCTACTTAAGATACTATGGTTTCTACCTATCTTAAATAATCTATGGTATATATTTTAAAATTAGAAATACTTTAGAATTGTATATCTGAACTAGTTCGTTGACCCCTGAAGCTGTTGCAGCTATAACTAAAAAATGAACTTTAAAAAGTAAAAATATAAATAAATAAATATTAAATAAATTTCATAAATAAATTTCCATAAATTTCTACGACGTAAATTGTTCCGAATATCCTCCATCAATTTGTACGAGGACTATATTGTACGTATGTATGTATATTGGTTGTAAATATTATAGTAAGAACAATATCAGAACAATACAGTTGTTTGGAAAGCATCGTGTTTGTGTGGTAACCGCTCATTAACATTTAGAACTTAGTCATTATAAATATTTAATTATTCCTTTTTAATATAAATGGATGACCTCGCGTGTCGCAACGAAATGCTGTCACTTGTGCGCAGTCACTTTCAGAATACATTTTACTTTTATTTATTTTGAAACTCTGCACTAATTTAACTGTTTCCCGCGGTTTTTTGTTAGAATCGAATCAGTTCAGTGAACCATTATTCCATGTTCAAAATAACGTTCGGCGAATTGTGAGAAATATTAATTTGCGCGGTTTATTCAAACGTTTCCGTATTCCATAAAACCATAGTCAAATGCGATTTTTTATTCTTTTTATTTACTTTTCTTTTTTGGACATATTATATGTCTATCTGTCTGATAGAGAAGAGGCTATTAAAATATTTGTCAATCTCTAATGAAATTATTTTACACGAGACGTGTGATGTATAAATAAAATTATTAGTATCAGACAGTCATCTTGAGGCTTGGTCTCCGAAGCTGGTTGTCGCGACAGGAAAAGAGACCCCAAGATATTAGCGTTTATTTTTCTGTTTTTCAACAATAAACAAAAAATATTATAACGTTATTCATATTATATTAGGTCAGTACATATCAAATTGCCGTTTTGTTTGAAGAAATTGGAGGAAACACAATTTTTCAGTACTAAAATTTTTGCATTTTTATGAATGACAAATTCAAATTTTATGATTTTTTTGTGTACGAATGAGACAACATTAAGCAAACTGCAACTTTTATTACATTTTTGAAAAGTGACATCTAAGAAGTACCTACTGTTTTTCGAGCGGCCAATAAAAACAAAAAAATCTTGAATTCAACTTTCAAACGAAATATAAATAATGAAAATAGCTATAAGTTACAGGAATAACGAATGTATGAATCTGTAAAAAAAATTCGACAACTTCATATGTAAAGACCTATTATAAAGCACTAATTAGTGCTCCGAATAACCAACCAAACATTTACCAAACAAAAGATAGACGAACGACATTTGTACAGACCATAAAAAATTACATCTCAAATATGACATTTAACACTTACTCAATACACATGTTAACAGTATAACAACCGTGTCTAACTACTCAGAACCAATACCAAAAAGTGATTTTTGAAATAAAAACTGGTATTGAAAACGATCGATGAATTACGTCACATATCGACAATACGCCGACGTTCTACGCCCGTCATCTACACTATCGACTTTCATGAATAGCGATTGTATTCAGCGTGGCGTACGGGCCGGCCGCGCACGACCACCGAACTACACCAGTGCGCGTGTTGAACAAATAATGTTAAGTGTTTACAAAACAAGTGTTAATTTGTTCCGTGACTGAGCTCAATAGGCCGCTGATGCTGGTGTGAGATGGGGGACTCCAGTGCCATCTCTAGGATATACTGCGTGCTGTTCTGCACGATCATCAAGGCTGTGATGAGCACGGGGCTCGGCAAGTGTCCCGTGTACCCGACGTTACCTAACTTCGACGTACAAAGGGTGAGTGTTTAGTACTTATGTATTCTAAATTCCAAATTCAATTCAATCAATCTATTTATTAGGACAATCAGTATAAAATTGAACTGAATAAGTACCTATATTTGCATGCGTTGAGGCGGAATTTGACTGTTCTAAATATAATATATCATCTAATCACATAATGTACCCATTTTCGCAAATAAACAATTATGATTATGAAATTCTAAAATCATTTATTCTGTATAGACCACTAAACGGCACTTAGAAAACGTCAATTACAATATTTTATAAATTAGTGAGCAAATGAACTCCGGCAAGAAATTCAAAAACTCTATTAGTTTCTTTCTTCAGCTTGTAGTTTTTCAAAGAATTTTCCACGATAATCTTTCTCCATAAACGAAATATTTAAGTAGTAATGTTGTTTATAACAGTGTTGGAGTTTATTGATCAAATATATTACAAAATCCAATTACATAATATGTTTATAACAGTCATTGCACAGCTTTATATATAATAAATTGTAATTATATGTAATATAATTAAAAATTATTATACTTATATAACATGGGACCATTATATGCGTTTGAACATTTTAAATGTTTCAAAATCGAATCAGTAGTTTTGTATAATTCTAAAACATGCATTATTTATATTTAAATAATTAGATTCTGACTAACTGAACCAAGTTTTATAGTAGAATTCAAAGTCATTTACAATTTTATAACAGTATGTACTTAAAGAGAAGCTTTAGATGAAGGGCCCTCCCTATGCCCAGGGCCCTAAGGATGATGTAGAGCCCTGCTCACCTTAACCCTGCCAACTTTACGTACTAAAATACAGCACCCACAGCCGAAATGTGGGTGCTAGCGCCTCTGCCTACCCCTTCGGGGATAAAGGCGTGAGTTTATGTTATGTTAAGTAAAAAACAGACGAAACTCTGGAGAAAGCACAGGCTTGTGAGGTCAATAATTGAGAAATCAAAATAATTTGAAAACTGCCGTTTTAAACCTTTCTTTAAATGGTTTCCCATAAGGAATATAATTTGATTGACCAAGTTTATTAAATGAAGAATACCAAAACAGCGGTAAAATTAGGTTTTTACATTGTATTTATTGTAACAAACCAACCCAATATTTTTTAGACCGGTTATCTATTTCGAATGTAGTATACAAGTATTAAGTACAGAGGTCCCAAAATGCTTCCTTGAGGAACACCATAACCGTTCAGTGTATACCTAAGCTTAGCCATTTTTGGGTAAACACATTTCTACATGCAGTTCACGTCTTTCAAGACTTTTTATTCAGCCATTTCGCCATTAGGTATACCTTTCGCATACTCTATAGGTAGCTAACCTATTGTACGCGAAACAAGCGTTAATGATGATGAAATTATATATAATACATACACATATACATACAGCCACGCCTCTTTCTTATTAGAATAGATAGATCGAAATTAAAAAAAAACCACACTGTATAGACCATTAAAAGGAACTTATAAACCGTCAAAATTAAAAATATGCGTTAGTTTAGCAAATGAACCATCGGCTCAAAATGTGGCCCCGGCCTGAGAAGACTCCGAAAAGAAACTCAGCTGGTTTCCTTTCAATTATATTACAAATACCAGTACCAGCAAAAAAGGTTTGCTGGTAGAGAACTCATTTGTGAGTTAAGCTCGCCTTTGTACATGATTCTTGCAAATATATATGTATTATTTCTGTACTTTGTGTGTGGAATAAAGAATTAAGAATCTTTATAATTAAATTTAATATAGGCATGGTACCTACAGTCTTGTGTTTTCATAAATGTTCACCGAATGAAACACGGTACGGGTATTGAACTGCATTATATATTCTGTGACCTTGCTATGATTATACAGTAACACAGATTATACAGAAAGTACAGTGGAAGGCATCTCCTGCTTCGGCCTGAGGCCTCGCCGTAGCTGGCGTCTTTCAGTTGGAAGAGAGGCGCTGCCTTCACCCAGGCGGAAGTTCTAATACTTTTAGCATGAACAACAAATTGAATTCGTAATGTAAAGGTATCGAAAGAGCGCATTACGATTGGTGGGTTTGTCAGTTCACACACATACCTACGTTCACAGTAGGCAGGCGGCCTACCCTAATGTTCCGCTCTCTCGATATCTTTACTTTACGAATTCGATAGTTTATGACGCTATAAGCACTGACCGCGCACCCCGGTGGTGAAATATACTTAGGTGGTTAAAGTGGCATCGCAAATGAATTATGTGAGAACGGATTGGCTGTTGCAAAGACTCCAATTTAGACTTGCCTGCGCGTTTTACCCGTGGCATTTTTCGCGTTAAATCGTAATAAACATGAATGAGACATGAATCAGACTGCGGGTCTGTAAGATCCACGGAATAAATTCCCAAGATTTAAGGCGAAAAAGGTCACGGGCCAAACGCGCCGGCAAGCCAGCATTTTTGTTATAAGTATTGTATAATAGTTATTTCATTTAATAATCGATACAATAAATATGCACAATTATAAGTACCTACACGTTTTAGTATTCAAAAGACACGATTTGCATTCATGGGTGCTAATGCTAAACGTGTGCTTCAATCATTGTAGAGAATTAATTTCTTTGTAAAATAATGGTAGCACTATAGTATTACACTACCTACTTCAGTTCCATAGGATAGTAGATTGTAGGTACTGTCGCCGAAACAGTAGACACACTAAATAATACTCACACATTAAAGTATCTGCTTAATTCCCTCCGGCCGCCAGGTTCGATCGCACAGTTCGATTAATCGAACTGTGAGGAATTGTATATCCTTATAGTTCGATTGAAAAGTCGAACTGTGCGGAGTTTGCTATTTTAAGTAAACCGTGGTTCGATTAATCGAACTATGAGGAATTGTATGTCCTTATGGTTCGATTCAAAAGTCTAACAGTGCGGAGTTTGTATTTTAAGTAAACGTGGTTCGATTGATCGAACTATAAGGAATTTTAGAACCTTACAGAAAATTAATAATTTAAATGTGTTACTGTATGAGAAAAGTAATTGCTATTTAAAAAATATCCTTTATTTAAATAAAGAGCCTTTCCATGCCATACGTTCCAGGAAAAATCCCACATGCATATCACCATGAGCAAGCATCATATTTGTTGAAATTATGAACTCATTCCGTCTTCATGGTTCTTTTTCTCGCTTCTCTAACAGTCCTCCTTTCATTTTAATGGCATAATACTCAGAATCTCGATGTAAACTGGTCATCAAATTTGGTCCTTTTTCCCTATAAGAGCATTGATTTTTTTATGCCACCCTTCGAGACAATTTGTTATCCGGTGTAGCTCTCCATAAGTGAACTTCGGACACTATCGCTGACTTTTTTACCCATCGAACTATAAGGAAATACAGATCGTCGTAGTTCGATTGATTGAACAACAAAGACTTAAAATTCCTGATAGTTCGATTAAACCAAATTGATCGAACTACGAGGAATTACAAATCTTCGTAGTTCGATTGATCGAACCATAAGGAAATAAAATATCTCGTAGTTAATAATCGAACTGTGCGATCGAACCTGGCGGCCGGAAGGGCTTAATTAGGTATAGGCACAGCTGACCAGAGTCGTACTAGCCATTTCGTCGACCCATGTATAAATATCTAATAGTAGTAATTACGTACATCTAGTATGTGTCCCTGGGTCCCGGTAGTGATTCCGACACCATACATATACCTACTTGTCTATGTTTTTTTTTTCTTTAGTGTTCAAAGTAAGTTCAAGTAAGTGTTCAAAAAATATATCGCGTGAAGTCCCGAAACTTATAAACATTGTCTATGTCTGGCTCCGAGGTGTTGCCGTTTTACCAACCGCACCCCAGACAGTACCTACTTGTGCATATACAACTAGGTATAGAATTGACAACCTGCAGGCTACATTTAAAATGGTTCTGGAATATTTAAAAATAAAGAGGTGCTTCTTAAAATATCCAGCAGCAAAAAATTTTTAGGCTCAAATCGGACGAAATGTATTATTTCTTAGTCTGTACATAGTTTTATTTTATATTATGGCACGTCAATTTGACTTCAAGTCGCCTGGTGGTAAGCTGAAGGCAAAGCCTCAGGAAAGAGAGTTATCATTCCAAACACGTACAGTATTACAATGGTGGCGCTCAGCTTGACGGCCTCATCAGATGCTTTTGCACTTTAGCGTCGCATCGAGACTATATGTACCTACCTATAGGAGAATTTCGGCTTCCCAAGTCATACCCTGGATGCTTTTTTATTTTTTTTATACCACTTACGTGGCAGACAAGCACACGGCCCACCTGGTGGGAAGCGGTCACCGTGGCCTATGGACGTTTGCAACACTAGAGGCGTCACACACGTGCTACCCTGTAGAAACCTTCTAATGCCTTTCTTGAAGAACCCCATATTGTAGTCGCTTGGGAAAACCACGGCAGGGAGTTCATTCCACAGCTTGAGCGTGGGCGGGATGAAACTCATTTCATACCGCTCAGTGCGCACCGTTTCCGGTCGTAGTGTGTGAGGATGAACTCCCTCTCTATGGCGTGCTTACTTCATCAAACTAAAATATATGTCAATTAATTAGTTTTATAGTTAGGAAACTCCGTGCTTTACAAAACATATTTATTTCAGATGACAGGCACATGGTTCGAAGTAGAGCGGTCTTTTTATCTCGTAGAGCTGACTGCCAGCTGCACAGAGCTCACACTGGATCTCAACGAAAGGGGGTACCTGCTCATCACAATCAACACTGTCAATAGATGGTAAACACCAATGGAATAACTTGTTGAAATTATAACGTACTCACCTAAGTTACCATTGCGACTTAAATTTACTGCTCTTCGGCATTGAGTTACTCAAATTATGTATTAAGTATATACATGTATGGATAAGCTTCGGTAGCTTTAGTAGTTAAGGAGTCGACCTTACGATCGAAAAGTCCCGGGTTCGAATCTCTGGCCGTTACACTACCGACGTGAACACACTCCGAACACAAGCCATTGAGTTAAGGGGATGGGTTAAAGGATATTAGTCATTTTGGTGGCTAATTAAAATAAATAAATACTTAACACCTGTCTCAATGCTCTGCGGTAATTTCCGACAGTTCTATAGGATCTTTTTCCGTAGTGTGCGCCGGCCTTAAGAATATTAACTCACATGTTTCGATTGTTATTAGATGTCTTCAAGAGTAGCCTAAGATATTAAATTTGTATTTTTACACACAGACATTTTATCATACGAAACATTCAACATAAATTCAACAAAATTCTAAACAGAAAATAATATTACTGTTGGTGTTAGGACAGGTAAAGCTTCTACGACAAACGGGCTTGGAATCCCGAGCTTCAACGGTTCGTCAATTTTCCGATACAAGTTGAACAGCCGTGTGCCATACGTGATCGGTCGGCTACTGCCCGGCGCCGGCCTCTACAACATACTGTTCACGGACTACGACCGGTTCGCGATCGTGTGGTCCTGTACTAGTCTCAGCATCGCACATTCAGGTTTGTGAAGTTTCATCAAGCGATATCATCATCATCCGAGCCTTTTTCCACCTCAATGGGACTCCGTAGCGATACTGTCGACTACAGTCAACTTCTCTATCGACAAAGCAAATTGCGGGGCTTTTTTAGGCCGCGTTTGGACCTCAAAGCATAGTCTGAGGAAAGAGGGGTCACCATTGCACTCATGTACAGGGTTACAATGATGGCGCTCAGCTTGACGGCCTCATCAGATGCTTTATCACGCCCCGCTTAAAGGACCCAAGACTGTAGAAAGAAGGAAACACGTGAGCCTGTAAGGAATTCCAAGACTTAATGGTGCGGCAAAGGAAAGACTTACCAAATCCTATTATTTTATGCCACAACGTTACGCCAAACGTTTATATGGCAATCGGGACTGGGTGCTCTTAGAGGTCCGGATGCACTCATCCTGAAACTGAGTTGCCTAGTAGGTACCTATTCTTATATCACCACCTCCCGCCGTAACCCTGGCCGGATGAAAATAGTGACGATTTCAGTATTAAAATACTGTCGTTAACCTTTCCGACATTCTTTTGCCGGACTTCAGTTCAATAAGGAAACATTTCTAACGAAAAATGCTACAACCATTCAACCAATGTAATTCAAGTATTTCCAATCATAAATCATGAACAATGTCCTTTGTTCAGCCAAGAGCTACAATGGTCGAACATTTCCAACATTCCTTATTTTCAATAAACATTGTCTTTTGTTTGAACAAGTGTCCATTTCCGGATTGTTATCTATTTTCAGATCACATCTGGGTACTAGGAAGAGAGCGCGAAATAGACGCGGCAGTGCGCGCGCAGATCTACGCCATCATGGAGGAACTCCACTTGGACCCCGACCGCCTCATCATATCTAAGAATACAAACTGCATAAAAGAAAACAGCAATATTACAATATACTAAATAAATAACAGGTGTGTTTTAATTCGGTAGCTTTTTTATATTTAGGGCATTAAATTTCGCGATGAGCGGAGGCGAATCGGAGGTCGGAGGTCGCAGAATGACCTCCGTAGTACGACGGGCGGGGCTGCCTGTCACCCTAGCAGAAGCAGGCCGCGGCGGCAACGCAAAATGCGTCTCCACATACCTAGGGGCTAGATGGGGACGCCATGGTCCCCACATTAGGGGAAGAGGGTCATCTCAAACGAGATGTTCGCGGGTCTGCCGGGGTGCGAGAGATGTCTTGTATAATCTCACCACCGAGGCGAAAACTCTCAATCAAGGACCCATAGACTGCGTGTGTTTTAGTCGGTTCCAGTCCGACATAACCACCTCCACCGGTTTTGGCGGTTTTATCGAAAGTTAGGAACGCGGATTATCCGTCAATGGCACTTACCTATACGGTGCAATGAAGCATAGTCCTAAGCTGCAGACTTACAATACATCGTTAGTTAAACTATATTATAGGTCAAGTTCTAATTTGAATACTGTTTGTCATCGCATATTGACAAACACGAAGAAATGCCATTTCAAATGGTTATGCAAATTTGAACTCTGCATTGTTTTATTGTGACCGTTATTCTACAAATTAAGGAAATGTCTTGTGGCGACTCGCAAGGTTACATCGGACGTAATATAGGTACTGGGAAATTGGGAATAACAGCCAGGAAAAACCACCAAACAAGTACATAATTATAGGTATTTAGAATTGATGTGAACTATATAAATTCATACATCATTTATACGTTACATCTAAGGTATAAATTACTATACGTCAAGTGTAACTACGAGCGCTCACAATCGTTAGCCAATAGACACTAGTGAAGCAGTGTGACGTCACAGCGGATACTAGTGTGTTTGTATTGGATTTGTGACGTTTACGATTAAATTAAATCGCATTGTGATATTACTTGAATTGAATTAGGTAGAATAAATCTATTCTATTCGTTCACGTTGAATGGTGTGTATCCAGCAGAATAGTGGGTGGAAAAGAATAGTAGGAGTTTTCTTTGGAGTACTAATAGAGTAATATTTGTTCTGTGATGGGGAAATAAACATTGTAACTCATTGTGTATATGCATGTATTTTCGCAATCGTTTTTTAAAATGAAATGGAATAAATTGATCAATGTTTGGGATTGACATTCGTTCACGCCTGTCATAAACGTCAAATTACGTGTCAATCCCATACATTAAACATTATATTCTGTTCCGTTCTACAAAACGACTACTAACGAATTGCCACTTGTCTAGGGCCCCTCCTGGTTAGATAACACCCAAAGTGTCTTACACCGAAAAGAAACTGGTAATAATTAGGTTTAAATAAGACACACAAGAGTCCATAATCACACTTTCTATTTTTTTGGAAAAATATCTTATATTTACAGTAAAGTTTAATACAGTAAAAATCTTATGAGAAGTTTAATAGCTATCCAATATAAATAATAATCGTTCACAAGAAATGTATCACCTTTACGTAACCAATATTAAAACGATTTGATAAATCCCTGTTCTGCTATAATACTTTTAAAATACAGATAAATTAATTTGAAAAATACTTTTTTATGAGTTTTTTTTTTCGTGTTTAGAGAAGTGGAACAGGGTCTTTTGTGATGATAAGTTTCTATTTAAAATTTAAAACAAAAATAGAATTGTGCTTAGAAACCACGGAAGTATAAAATTACGGACGGAGTGTACCATTCAGAGACTGTAGCACACATTATCACCATAAGTAATCCACTTTTTGTGCATAAAGTTATCCATAGAGGAACAAATATTGTTAGTGACAGAAATCTATGGTGACAGACATACCTTATGATTCCGTGACACCCCGTCCGTTTCTTTATATATGTCCTAGATAGAAATCTAAATAATGCGTTCAGAATGTAAAGTTCAATAACAGTGTATAGTGATGCAAGTTGTAATAATGTTATAAACTATTTAATTTGGCCGATTTATCCTTTATAAAGATGAAACAATTTGGTTATTATATTTGGCATAGTAATGCAACAGCACATTGAATATATACATTTAAAAATTTAAGGATGTTATCTGCAGATATTGGCGATATATTGAATAATAGACTTGTAGGGGATGAAGTAAATTGTATGTACACACTGAATATTGTCATTCTGTTTCCTTTGATGCTACTCACTCAAACTTAATAGTTATTTCTCGTCGTTAGGACCTTTGTAGCATTATTTCAGCAGCTTCACTTATATATTTTGTTAAAATATGGAACCAAATCACAAAACGTTATTGCTAAGTAGATACCTTTCTTTTTTTTTCAATGTGTGGCATTGGTACACGTTAGTTTTTATCAACGATATCAACAATATCTCAGAATACATCCTTAAAACACACCATTGGTCAATTCTCGTTAGAAGTTAAATTCGTCACATAATAGTACTGATTTGAGATGATATATTATGTGTATCAATCTATAGTTGCGGCACATTATGATGGCCGTTTCGACGAAGTGAAAATGAGCAAAACCAGTCGCGTCAAAACGGCCATCATAGCGTGCCACAACTAGAGTATGTAATAAATAATAAGTACACAAGGCAATCTTTGACTGTGCATAGAATTCAGTTGTATTATATAGTCATCCAAGACTCCATTTTTACGCACAGTTTGTATAATGACAGCACGAGAATCAACCTCCAGATCTATTGCTCACCTCTATATTTTATAATCACGTTAAAATCGCTAAGAGTCTGAAATTCACTATGAAGATTGGATGGCTTACATTATTCTTACAGTCTTAGACTTATATTGCTTATATTGTTGAAACGACCATCGATATATTATGACAAATTACGCGTCGCTACCAAACCTTTAGACCTCGTGTAACATAAATAAAATAATTTAAAAAAATAACAACATGCAATCTTTAACAATAAATTTGTGCAAAACAAAAATGAAGTGCAAATACAAAACAAATAAAAAGAATTTGAACAATACTTTTTAAGTACCGAAACAATTATGATTCATTTTCGACCAATCAAGACCAATTGGCTAGAGGTGTGACGTCACGCTCTATGCACACAAACCAAGCACAGTATGTGCTATAGACGTGCTTAGAATTGAGCAAAGATCCCGCTAGATGGCGTTGATCTAAAATAATACTAATAAAAGTTCTCGCTCATGATTGATATATTAAAACCTATATATATATATGTCGCACAATGTGATCATTAGATGCACTAGAATAGTTCATAAGCACGGCTACATTATGTATTCGTGACAACACGTATTCTTTGCTACATACTTTTACGACTTCCTAGTCTGTGGTGGAGTGGAGCCTATCACCAGAACACATTATACCTCATTTATCGACAGTCCACACTTTATAGGTCGTACGGGTACTTAGCTGTAAACTGAGCGGTTTGTGCGCATGCAGCATGATGCATTATTACAAAATATTTTGTCAATACACAACACACATACAGTGAAAACTGTGAACACATAAAATGCCATACAAACAGGCACTCTGGGAAAAGACTTACCAAGTCTAAAATTTCACACTCTACAGATTATTTGTATCAGAAACAGAACAGTTCCTTATGTCCATCACTTTGAGGCACTCTGCATCGCGGTTCTTGAAGTCGTACTGCGAGGCTATACTACTGTCAGGACTTTCGCAGCTATTGTTCTGAGGCAGTGGGGCGTTCTGCTGCCCTGTGTGGTTGTTGAGAGCATACTGATGTATCCAGAGCTGTTTCTCTTCCACTTCTTTACTGACGACTACAAATAGTTCCTTTTCTTTACAGTCTAGTTGCTCTTTTAAGTATGCTATTAGATCACTGCTCTGAAAATTGGAGAAATATTTGATGTTAGAGCATATTTTTCAGGTAATTATTTAGTCTTGGGAAAATAAGATTGATAAAAAAATGAATGTATCGAGGATATAAACTTGTAAAAGGAATCTAGCAGGTTCGATCTTCTCTTGAATAACAAATATTTTAGTAACAATACAAATGACTAATTTAGACCTTAATTTAAACCTTAGTGGTTTATGAATACTGATGTATTTTAACTGTACCTAAATTGTGTATATTAATAAATAAATGAATATAAAAACTCATCACTTTTTATCAGGTATATACCATCAAGCAAGAATTTCCAATGACTGATTAATTCAGTCATTGGAAATTCTTGCTTGATGGGTACATAATATTAAAATTTTCCTTATACATGAAACATTTATTGACACGAAAAACGCTACTTAATAAGAATTTAAGTAGATTGAAGAGACATGGCATATCAAACCCTGCGATAAGATTCGCCGATCCTCACAATTGAGAGATGGGTCTCTGGACACATCAAACCAGATTGTATCGGACATCAGATTTGATTATTGTTTTAACAAAGAGATTGCCAAGAAGTAGGTATGAAAAAGAAAAAAAAATTTCGCTTGCAATCGACTAGCCTAGTCATAATCAGATTTTGCCTTATGCTGTCTGGTTGATATGACCACTGCTCCAATAAGCATAGTCAAAATATATAAAGACTATATAAATATATAATTATTATGTATTTCTAGGATCAGTAGGCCTTTTAAGAAATTTCACAGTACTTGGCAGTGGCAGTTACTTGACCTGTCAAATTGAACTAGATAATATGTATAGGCAATTTCCATTCCCCCTATTTTTCCCCAGAGAAGAATGGACCAAAAATGGGGAAGTGGCCTACTAGAATCATGAATGGATTGTCCATCCGGTCAACAGTGTCCCAGAAGGAAGTAATAATAACAAATCCCAATCATACTTACTCTCCCTATTAATTGTGGTGTGTCAAGTTTGGAATCCAAATTATAAAAGTTGCCTTGTATTTGTCGAATGGTGATCCAGTGTCGACGTCTCAACGGCAGCATCACGAACCCCAACTTATAGTCTGATGGCACGTTGAGAATAAATCCACAAATGTTTGACAAGTCCAAACATCCTGGGTCTCTGAAATACAAACATTGAAAATAAGTAAATTGACTGTAGGTCTATATTAATCTATAGAATAAATTAGGAGGACATTGATTTGCTAGAAAGTGTCCATAGAATGGCTACTATGAGGATACCACCGGTACTCGTTGCATTGACTGTTTCAGAAACTGACTTTGCACACAGAAACTGATCACTCTCGCGGAAAGAAGACTCCGAAGCGATCTGATTGAAGTGTATAAGATTCTAACTGCACACTAAAGTCTGCCAAATATGCATCCTCATCAGAAGAGACAACCAACAGCCCTCTTCGATTCATATGGGCCTCTGCTTACTCACTTGTTGCTCACCACTTCTTCACCACAATAGAGTGGTCCATAACTGGAACTTACTACCAGAGGGCATTGTTACTGTCACCTCAAAGAGCTCAATTAAAACTCGAATTGATAACTCTAGACTATTCAGTGCTTAAAAGTGACAGACAGTTATAAAGCTTAAATAAAGAGATTAGAACATTTTATCACAAGAAGTGAACACATCAGCTTGTAGTTGCTTGTTCATAAACATATAGAGAATTACATGAAGTCAGATCAAAGACCAAATAATTATTTTATTGAATAAAATGTAAATGAGTTAGAAATAATGATGTTATTGAATGCAAATTAGATAAAAAATAATGTTCTCATGTTTTCTATACTTCTGCAAAAATTAACATTATATCATAGGGCTAACAAAAAGTGCTTTGTATGGTAGCTGACCCAAACCCAAAAATATGGATGTAAAATCTTAAGGTAGTTGTTCGATACATTCAACTTAGATCATTACTTTTAGCTACTTATTGAACACCTTGTGTAACACTAACAAATACATACACGGAATGTTTACTTAACTACTAAATCCAAGGCTACTCACTTCCTCTTGTCAAACCACACAGCTTCACAACCTTTTTTCTGTAGAGCAGCCATTATCACATTGATATCATAGTTGCCCATTCCTAACATGGAACGGTGAGGATTGATCCATACATTTGGTGACAGTCTTCTACATATGGCATCTAACTCGGACTTTGAAAATGTTCCCCGAGTCTGAAATCACGAAACATATTCATGAATACTTTACTTATTCACAGATTAGTGGTAATAGGCCAATAATCAACATAACAAACAAACTTGTTGTATTTGATAAAGCTGAACTTCACGGTCACTATTGACGTTTTAAAATGGTAGTAATTAAAATTCAGTAGATACCTGGAATAAATTGTTAAGCGCGTGTAACGCGCAGAGCTCTTTAACCTGTTTTT
Organism: Pelosia muscerda; assembly: GCA_963691645.1. Classification (NCBI taxonomy): domain Eukaryota; kingdom Metazoa; phylum Arthropoda; class Insecta; order Lepidoptera; family Erebidae; genus Pelosia; species Pelosia muscerda. The sequence goes on from OY829102.1 coordinate 2,267,183, forward strand.
CATGATAAATTGGTGATTTTGAACTCATCGCGTTTACGTCCCATTCAAAACGTTTCCTGTTAATAAAGCCACATTTTATTCACTTGTAAATTTTTAACAGTATTATTGCAGTTAATCACAATTAATATAAAATCATTGCGAAATGAATTTATTTAGAATTTATTTTACGAAATTCGTTCTAAACAACTTGACAAATTATTCTGATTTCTGACACACTGACCTGACAGCCACTTTTGACAGAGTTACCGCTAAGAAAAATATTAGTACAGAAGATAAACTTGTTTTAGGAATATTACTACTCTGTGACTGTCTATTGAAATATTTAGACTCTGTATGTATCAGTAGAATGGCGAAAGCGCGGGAAATTTAGTTGAAGTCACTTTGACAGCTGTTTGTTTTCATTTTCATTACAATTTTATTTTCTTTATAATTTCCCAGGTCTGTTTTTATCTCAGGTTAGCTAAAACGACTGATTTGATTGATTTTGCACGATGTTCGAAGCTGATGAAATAGACGGATTATTTCCTGAGGAGACTTATGAAAACCATTTATCCACTATAAATAAGTCATGTCTCCAACAGTACAAACTTTCTCTACACAGGTTAATTTTTTTGTAAACCTTATACAATTATATTCTTTCTTTAATTTATATGTCTAAACTAGTTCTGTGTTTTCAGTGCCTCTAATATAGCTTCCAAAGACTTGCTGAATTGTGCCTGGAACAGCAATACAGACCTGTTCAATGATGAAGCAATGGACCACATTCTTAGTAATGCTAAATCACTGCTCCAGAATGCCGATACCAGTCAAATGAAAACATGGAGAAGTTGTTTGAGGTATTTATATTTTTTCCATAATATTTGTAACATCCTAACTAAAGAATGATTAATCCTTAACAATTAAGACATTAATGTGTTTCACTAATTTCAATACCATTGCTGTAAATGCACGACTTTTACAAAAGTAAAATAATTGCACTAAAAAGAGGGATGTAATGGTAAGTCGGGCTGGATTCCACAACTCCATATCATGGGCCGGTGTTTGCATACATAGTGTGGGAACCGGAATCAAACTGTGATTCTCAGTGAGAAGAGTTAACGGTGCCATGCTATGGCAGCTACTACTCTCACATATAGATGAACCAAGAAGCACTGTCTCAGTACTTTATACAAATAAAAAACAACATTGAAAATGTTGGTACATTTTTATATTTATTGAAATTACATAATTTGTTAAATTTGTAGCAATTTAGATGCTGAATCAATATTTGAACAATCAGTACAAACATGTGCTCAATGTCCTTCAGTAACTTTTGCGGGCTTGGATAAATTTCAACACAACAAATGTAGCTGTAACTTAGGTATTGCAATCACTACTGAAAAACCTAGTAAAGAATGCGCTGATAACAAAGGAAGTTCTATTTTTGTAAAGCATTTGAATTCAGAACACTCCTCAAGCCAAGAGTCGAAATCTGGTGAAGAGAGACCAGTTTTCAAACCGAGGTTTGGACGGCCAAAGCATGTGATTAAACCTCAGCCAACAACAAGTGCTGCGGTAGAGGAAGTAGATTTAACTAAGGAAGAGGAGGAGAATAAAGCCCATAAAAGTAATGTGGCAAAGTTTACGTTTAAAACTGCTAAGGAACAGCTCCTGGCTTCAAATCCGGCCGCTAAGAGAACATTAGGAACTTCAAGAAAAGCTCAAGCTAAGTTTGTGTCACCAATGATCGGTGCTCAGTGAGTAACACGTTTTTTAACAAGTTTTTTTAATATTGTTGTTTTTAATATATGTTTTTATTTTTTAAAGAATTCTTCTAACCCCTCCAACAAATCTCAATGGCTTGTCATAGGAGTGGGTTCACATCGGTAGTGTAATGGCTAGGATTCGAACCTGGGATCTTTCGATCGTATGTCGTCGACTCATTATCCACTAAACTACCGACGCCATAAAGAGACGATATAGAGATGTAGTGTGACTAGTTTTTTAGCCCAAACTGAGTTTTAACTATTGGCTCCACTGTCAGTTTTAGCCGAAACTAAAACTGAATCAACCTTATATCATAATAATATGATCATGCAATGTTCTGACTGAATTCAAAACTGTAGTAGAAACTAGATGTTTTGGCTGAATCAGATACTTCAGTCTGTCACTATTTAGAAGGTATACTTCGAGAAAATAAAACAAAGAAAAAGAAATAATGAATTTTCTATTAAAATTTTGAGAAATATTGAGATCAACATACCTAGATATATACAAGTTCAAATTAAATCTTTTTTAAGGGTGTCTTGTTGTTTTTAGAGATAAACAGGATGCAGTTGAACCTGATGTAACAGATGAGAGACTCAAACATATTGATCCCAAGATGATTGAACTTATCGAGAGTGAAATTATTGACAAGGGGGCACCCATAGGTGAGTCTATATGATTGGCAGCAACTTGTGTCTACCAGTGTGAACGCTTTAGTCAAAACGCACACAAATGGACTATTTTCAATTTTTTAATGACACGTCAATTTGATTTCACCCCGCCTGATGGTAATCTGAAGGCAAAGTCTCTGGAAAGAGGGTCACCATTACAAACACGTAAAGTGGCACTCAGCTTGACGGCCTCATCAAATGCTTTTTACGCCCCGCTTTAAGGACCCGGGACTGTAGGAAGAAGGAAACACGAGAGCTGGTAAGGAATTTCAATACTTAATAGTGCAGCAGAGGAAAGACTCACGTGAGCGAGAGTGAGAGAGAAAGGAAAGAAAGAAGAGGATATTAAGATGAATCCGCCGATAGTAAAACTTCTTGTATACCTCGATGTCCAATAACAAAACTAAAGCGCGATTCACACACAGCGCGGGTGCGGGTCGGGCGCGGGTGTTATTGCCGTACATCGCCGTTTTCTTAGTAAGGTATTTTTTTACTTTATCCTGTAAACGGCGATGGATTGAAAAACGACCCGCGCCCGACCCGCACCCGCGCTGTGTGTGAATCGCGCTTAAACATTTGTTTATATTTTACAAGGTTATATATATTATATGTAGCGACAAACAGACCAATGCAATTATATATTCATGTATACAAATAGGAGGAGAGGAGGGTAAGGGGTCCCTTCCACCACCCAACCCAAGCCAACCTCACCTGCCCGTGGTGCCCTCTGCCGACCAACGAACGAGGCTCTGGCTACCCGCCAACCCGCACTGGACCAGCGTGGCGGATACACGGTCCGAAAACCCCCCAAGATGTTGGTGTGCACCAAACGGCCCCAAGTGCCCGGGGGCTTCAGTCGCAACACTGGCGCGCCTGACGGGCTTCAGTCGAGCGCTGGGGCCAGGGGTGCTAAGAATCACCGGGCGGGATCCCTCCGTCAGACGACCAAAGCATGCACAATGGACAACCGATGCAAACGTAGGGTGTCGCTGGTGACACACAACATCCGCACAATGAGGACAGACGAGAAGCTAGCAGAGCTGGAAGTAGAATTGAGCAGGTTGCACTGGGACATCGTTGGGTTATCCGAAGTCCGAAGAGAGGGAGAGGACACAATAACCCTGAGGTCTGGCAACCTGCTCTACCACCGGGACGACGGCGGACGACGGGCGACGAGAAGTCGCAAGGTGGTGTCGGGTTCATCGTCCATAGGTCCCTCATAAACAACATCATATCCATCACGAGTGTGTCGAGCAGGGTCGCGTACCTGGTACTCAGAGTGTCCAAGAGATACTTGCTGAAGGTCATTCAGGTTTACGCACCGACCTCGACACGACCAGATGATAAAGTGGAGGCTATGTATGAGGACATTAGTAGAGCCATACATGCCTCTAAATCACACTTCAGTGTTGTTATGGGGGACTTCAACGCAAAACTGGGTACGAGAGGTGATAACGAGTTGAGAGTGGGGCAATATGGGTATGGGAGGCGTAACCGAAGGGGTTGGAGGCTGGCCGACTTTCTTGAGAAAGAGCGACTCTTTATGATGAACTCTTTCTTCAAGAAGCCGCCCCACAGGAAATGGACCTGGATGGGCCCCGGTGGTCGTACCAAAAATGAGGTTGACTTCATCATGACTACGCATAGACGGATATTCAATGATGTCTCAGTGATCCATAGGGTGAAAACCGGAAGTGATCACCGAATGGTTAGAGGCACATTGAATATTAATGTTAAGCTGGAGAGATCCCGTCTGATGAAGTCTACGCTCCGACCTAGAGCTTCCCATAAACAGTACCCCGAGAGCTTTCAACTCGAACTTTCGAATCGCTTCTCTTGCCTAGAAGAATGCAGTACAGTGGATGAGATAAATAACAGGTTGGTTGAAGCTGTCCATTCAGTGGGCTCCAAATTTTTCAGGCCCCGTCGAAGAGATAGACCTCAGAAGCTCACCGATCACACCCTCAAACTCATGGCCGAACGACGCTCTATGAGGCTGCAGTCTACCAATGACGCTGAAGCACATCGGCAGCTCAATAGACGTATCCAGCAGTCTTTGCGACACGACATCCGTGCCTTTAATACTCAATGTATTAAAGAAACGATTGAGCGAAATAAAGGCTCCAAAGTGTTCGCAAGAGACTTGTCTATGGGGCAGAGCCAGTTGACAAAGCTGAAGAGGAAGGACGGCAGTGTCGCGTCGACTAAGGCAGATGTTTTGAGGGAGATCGAGGGGTTTTATGGACAGCTTTATACCTCAGTCACTAAGCCTGCTACTGATACGGCTAAAGATCCAAGAGCCAAGCTAACCCGACACTACACCGAGGATATCCCGAACATCAGCCTGTACGAGATTAGGGTGGCCCTCAAGCAGCTTAAAAATAACAAGGCACCAGGAGAAGACGGAATCACTTCGGAACTTCTGAAAGCGGGTGGAACACCGATACTTAAAGTCCTTCAGAAGCTCTTCAACTCCGTCTTATTCGAAGGTACTACGCCGGAAGCATGGAACAGAAGCGTGGTGGTCTTGTTCTTCAAGAAAGGTGACAAAGCCTCTCTTAAGAACTACAGACCCATCTCGCTTCTGAGCCATGTTTATAAGCTGTTTTCGAGGGTTATCACGAATCGTCTCGAACGCAGGTTTGATGACTTCCAGCCGCTCGAACAAGCCGGTTTCCGAAAAGGTTATAGTACCGTAGACCACATTCATACGCTGCGGCAAGTCATACAGAAGACTCAGGAGTATAACTTGCCACTATGTTTAGCGTTTGTGGACTACGAGAAAGCCTTTGATTCGATCGAGACGTGGGCAGTGCTACAATCTCTCCAGCGGTGTCATATAGACTACCGGTACATCGAAGTGCTGAAGTGTTTGTATAAAAACGCCACCATGTCAGTCCGAGTACAAGATCAGAGCACAGCGGCGATACTGTTGCAGAGGGGAGTGAGACAAGGAGATGTAATATCCCCGAAGCTCTTCACCAATGCAATGGAGGATGCCTTTAAGCTACTGGAATGGAAAGGTCTTGGCATTAATGTTAATGGCGAATACATCACTCACCTTCGTTTTGCCGACGATATCGTGCTCATGGCAGGATCGCTGGAGGATCTTAACACAATGCTCGACGACCTCAACCGAGTCTCTCAACAGGTGGGCCTCAAGATGAATATGGACAAGACCCAGGTTATGGCGAATGCTCATATTCTAAGGCCCTCCCCAGTGTCAGTTGAAGGCTCTACCCTCGAAGTTGTAGACAAGTACGTCTACCTTGGACAGATGGTCCGATTAGACGGATCAAACTTCGAGGCGGAGGTCAATCGTCGAATCCAACTCGGCTGGGCAGCGTTCGGGAAGTTACACAGCGTCTTCTCGTCCAAAATACCTCAGTGCTTAAAGACAAAAGTCTTTAATCAGTGCGTGTTGCCAGTGATGACCTATGGCGCCGAGACGTGGACCCTCACTATGGGCCTCATAAGAAAGCTCAAGGTCGCACAGCGAGCTATGGAAAGGGCTATGCTCGGAATCTCTCTGCTAGATCGAATCAGAAATGAGGAGATCCGCAGACGAACGAAAGTGGTCGACATAGCCTACAGGGTTAGCAAGCTGAAGTGGCAGTGGGCGGGGCACGTAGCAAGAAGAACAGAATATGGCCGTTGGAGCCAAAGGGTTCTTGAATGGAGACCGCGTACCGGTAGACGAAGCGTGGGACGGCCTCCTGCGAGATGGACGGACGACATAGTCAAAGTCGCGGGTACCCATTGGATGCAGACCGCCTCCAACCGATCGGATTGGAGGTCGATGGGGGAGGCCTATGTTCAGCAGTGGACGTCTTGTGGCTGAAATGATGATGTATACAAATATTTGTACTGAGCGAAAATCGAATCCGCGCCTCTTGTGTAGCAGTCAATTTTTCCAACATAGCTATGGATTCTACAATCGCTTTGCCGCAGTATTTCATGTTTATACACAAATGCTATACAGTGTATTACTATTTTTACTTTTAGAACATGAATTAGACATTACCTTAATGTATTAATAAGAATTAATAAACAGTAAATATTATTTACCATAATTAAATATTATTTTTCATTGTAATCGATTTTAAGAATATCTGCAGACTCATTCGTAACGTAACTTATGTAGTGTGTAGCGATATATAACGCATCATGTTCATGAGATATTACATACCCTGACGTCCGTCGTCGCGGGAGTGCCACGTACGAATTTGCCAAGCTATAGAGATAGCTATAGATATATCTTTCGTGTAGGTCCGAAGATTCGAAAGTCTCGTGGTATCCCCCTAATAGTCCCGATCTAACAGTAGTATTGGAATGTCGCATTTTTTTTTTTTTAGGATGGGATGACATAGCTGGCCTACACCTTGCAAAATCAGTGATACAAGAAGCAGTGGTATGGCCCTTGCTACGTCCGGACATATTCACAGGGCTGAGGAGACCACCTAAAGGAATTCTACTGTTCGGACCGCCAGGGACTGGAAAGACTTTAATTGGTATACCTACCTATTTTTATAAGATACAGCCTATCAGTACAGGTACCGGCAAACATCGTGGACAAAAGTCAGCGTAGTGACGGAATGATCTGTTCTTTTGGATAGCTATTAGTGGTCAAACGCGAACCTATCGAACATTAAAAATAACCATATAAACTATTTTTACGATTGGGATCGAGACAATCAAATATTTCATTAGGTGCTTGTGTGCCATCTAAGTGCTATAAAAAAAGGGACCAAGATATGTGACATGGTATCTATGTAGGCCACGCCACATATCTTGGACCGTCGTAGTACACCGTGTTATCCTCAAAAGAAGCCCTAATTACGCATGCTGAGCGTACAGAGTACATTTTGGGTTCAAGATATGTGGCACGGACTATACATTTGGTTACCCTTCCGGCATGGAAACATTAATGTAACTGTTTCCAGGCAAGTGCGTGGCGGCTCAGTGCAACGCCACGTTCTTCAGCATCTCGGCGTCGTCGCTGACCTCCAAGTGGATCGGCGACGGCGAGAAGATGGTTCGAGCACTCTTCGCAGTCGCGCGCTGCCACCAGCCGGCCGTCAGTATTATTGCTTCATTGATAAATGTTCATAGGGATTTCTTTAGATTTCCTAGTGTTATTTAAAGTTCCCGAAAAAATGAATCGAAAACAATAACAATACTTAGGGACCCGGGATCCACTTATACTTTTCGATTCATTTGTCGGCTTCAAATCAAATCAAAAATCATTTTTTCTGCATAGACCATTAAACTGCACTTACAAAACGTCAATATCAACAATATTTTATAAATTAGTAGCAAATGGACCACCGGTTCGAAACGCGGCCCTGACCTGGGAAGACTCCGGCAAGAAACTCAGCGGGCTTTTCTTTTTTTTTCTAGTTTTGGTCTATTTACAATCATTGTTGTCAAGCCTGCACCAGAGCTTCTAACGTAAATCGTGTGTGTGCCCTTATATCCGTGGCATTGGCTCTATAGAGTCGACAGCACGAGTGTGACGCCCCTGGTGTGGTGTAACCACCTTCCATAAGGTGGGCCATATGCTTGTTTCCACCTAAGTGTGTGTTAAAAAAGTAACTTGCAATTATCTCATTTCGATTTACGCTATATAATATTGTATAGGAAGGGGGGAGGGGGGGGTTACTCTACACTCACCACTTTACCAATCCCAACGATAGTGTGAAGGAACGGGATGTGATGTCCCTCCAACACAAATGAGGAACCTCCGACCAGGCAAGGTGATCACGCCTGGCGGGCCGCGGCCCTACGGTTGTCGTTAGGTTGTTGTATGTATGTTATACCAGCGCGAGAACGTCGCTTTCGCGATGCAGGATCCGGAGTATCGTAGTAGTTACTCTTGCTGTCGCTAGATGGCGCTGGGTACATGTGGTATCGTCACAATAGCAATAGTAAACTATTACTTGACATTCGGTCCTTTGACCATTACCCGTAATTAATTCACTTTCGGTATTACAGGTTATATTTATCGACGAGATCGACTCGCTACTGACTCAGCGCAGCGACACAGAACACGAAGCCACCAGGAGGATCAAGACGGAGTTCTTAGTGCAGTTCGATGGTGCAGCCACGGGTGAACATATTTTGTTATAAATAAATTAAACTAATGACAAGTACTACGCCACGCCTTCGGTCCGTTGTTATACTAAAATATGGCGGGCGTTGCGGCTAATTGGAGCTCTAAAATCATAATTAATATAATATCAATAAAAAGAGTAGAATTTGGAACCCTCCAGGGATACTATATAGGGGCGTGATTTTATGTATGTATATAAAATATCGAAGTTCTAACACACTCCCACAAAAAGTGACCCTAACTCAAAAATAACTAGAAGGATGATGATGATGATGACGGTACGGTACCTATTCTCTACGGTACGTATGATGATGATGGTAAAGAACAAGTACATCTGATGGTAAGCAGTTACCCATGAGGTGTAATGGTTTTTGTGACTAAGAAAGAACCCTCTGAATAGGCTATAGGGTCATCACAACTATTATGTTACTAACTAGTTCAGATTAATTGCGCTAGATGGCATTGATTAAAGCTTTTCGGCAGATCGAATACGACGCCCCTGGCAAGTTGCAGACTTCCATAGGCCACGGTAACCACTTTCCATCATATGGGACCGTGTGCTTGTGTAAAAAAACAGTGACGTCGTTTATTTATTGCCACATGAAGTCTACTTTTACTTTGACATGCGACTGCTGTGCTTGATATAATATCGCCTACCTATATTCCAATCAAAATACACAGGGGACGAAGACCGTCTCCTGATAGTGGGCGCGACCAACCGTCCTCAGGAGTTGGATGAAGCGGCGAGGCGAAGACTCGTCAAACGGCTTTACATACCATTGCCGGACTCTGGAGTAAGTTCGTTTGACACTTGACTAAATACGTTACCTACCCCTGTTTTGCCGTGCGAAAGTCCTCGAATACCGGTTACCCTCAGCTCCGTCCTCGTGGAATATTGACCTGTGACTTACAGAAACCTATTCCAAGAAAAACACGAAATCCTATTTCCGATATAAAAATAATGTATGTATCATTTCAGACTCTGTTTAGCCGTTCTGGCGCAATATGAGTAACAACATCATAAGTCGCATCTTTTACTCGTACTAGTAATAAGATTTTCAATGATCATTTTGAAGCAATAAATCAATTCACTTTTTTCAATCTAATCGATATTTTTTTATACAACTTAGGTGGCAGACAAGCACACGGCCCACCTTGGCAATCTGTAGCACTAGCATGAACTCCTATCGAATTCGTAATGTAAAGGATTCGAGAGAACAGAGCATTGTGATTGACAGTCTGCCTCTTGTGAACCTGTGTGCGTGTGTAGCCCGCCAGTCGCAATGCTACGTTCTGTCGATACCTTTACATTACGAATTCGATAGTATTTCGTGCTAAGGCTACTGTTTGTAGAAACAATAATCCAATCGGATGTCCGATGCAATCTGATTTAGGAAGCGTCACAAATAAATTATTTATATTTTTTTTATTTTCGTGTTTGTATTCGCTCTGCTGCTTCCATTAACCATTTTTTTACCATTATACTTACAGGCTCGAGAGCAAATAATAACGAATTTACTATCTAACGAAAACAACGAGCTATCCCCTGCTCACATCGCGGAGGTGGCGGGGCTAACGGACGGGTACTCGGGCGCCGACATGAAGTCTCTGTGCTCGGAAGCCGCCATGGGGCCCATACGGTCTGTTCCCCTGTCTCAGATCGTGAGCATCGACAGGGATAAGGTACGACATAGAATTATTTCCAATGGAGACGCTTGGTGACCAGGCGATTCACCCATTTCCCCACGTAGGTACGATAACTCAGTCCCGGTTGTATTTAAAACCTGGGCCACCGTGACAGCTTTTGTAGGAGGTTCCACCAGTCAGGGGGTGAGGTTGAATTGGGAATTAGGATTCAGCTGATTTAGTTAGGAGTCGGGCATCCTACCGCCACGCCACAAAGGTAAAAATGTAGTACCAACTAGTATAATTTCTATTGAAAAAACTAATGCTTTGAAATTTTTTTTCAGGTACGTCCTGTCAATATTCAAGATTTCGTAAACGCGCTACAAAGAGTGAGACCGAGCGTATCCCAAGACGATTTGGGACAGTATGTTAAATGGAACAAAACTTACGGCCAAGGATTTTAATTCAATTTTATTTATTTATTTTAATAAACTAGAGGTTTCTTTAGCATGTCTTTTTATTGCGCGTCTGTTGTGCCAAGCAATTTAACCACATTACTGAAAATACGAAACTACATTTAAATAACATTTTATTACCATGCTAACTTTTCCTATAAATTTAAATAGGAAGAGGTCTACATCCAGGACACAACTGGGTTCCATTCTAGAAGGAACTGACCGCACTACTAAGCTGAATAGCCAAAATTCTTGTACCTATACGTTTGGACTGTGTCCATTCATAAAAATTAGCGCTAGATGGTTCTAACATCACCCTAAGATGTGTGTAGACAAGATTGTTGGCTATCCGATAGTCCACCTTCCCCCGTAGTCCGCTTCCTCATTCCTCACCTAACACCTTACTGGAGTAGTCCAATGACAAAGTTAGGTGTTGCAACTTATACTAGAACTGGCTTCACGAACATGCCCGACCGAACATGACAGCTGCTGTCAATGTCTGAAACTGTCAATATCAGCTGGCTGTTGATGCGAAACAATTTATTTTATTCGTCGCAATTTTTGGCGGGAGTTGTAATAATTAATTAAGATGTATAAAATGAACACTAAATAATGAAATACTAATATAAATGTGTAAATACAGATATACAAATTAAGCTAAGATAACAAAATGGATCAGGGAAATAGAGTTGTTGTTCTAATTGATATGGACTGTTTTTATTGCCAAGTAGAGGAAAAGTTAAACCCTGAGCTGAAGGGAAAACCTATAGCCGTTGTGCAGTATAATCCATGGCAAGGTGGCGGGTAAGTTACCTTACAAAGACTTTGCTATATGTTGTTCATCATTATTCGCCATAACAACCAATGTTTACTTGTTAGGATCATAGCTGTGAATTACATAGCGCGAGCCCAAGGAGTTAAGCGTGGTATGAGAGGTAACGAAGCTAAGGAAAAATGCCCCGATATTGAACTGCCTTCAGTACCATGTACGAGAGGCAAAGCCGACATTCATAGGTAAGTAAATTATTGAATACATCTCTAATAATATTCAGACCTGTTATTCAACTTTGTTTGTTGCAAGTATGTGAAACAGTTTAGAACTCACTTTGTTGCTTAATTAAGGATATATTTCGGCTCAATTGATTTGATTGTGACTTTAAAAGTTAAACTTAACTTATATTAATCTTGGCTCCAATCATTGATGAAATCAACCCTTATGCTTTCATTAAGATTTTCATCATCTTAGTCAGGCCTGGTGTATTGGCATGGTGACCACCATGAAACTTGTCCTGTTTGCTACCTTATCTTTCATTTAGATTGTATCTAAATAAATTCTTACACACTAAAACTCAGGTATAGAGAAGCAGGCAAAGAAGTAGCCAGAGTGTTGCAGAAATTCACTCCTCTGCTTGAAAGAGCTTCAATTGATGAAGCTTATTTAGACATCACTGCTCCAGTAAGTAGCTCCTCACTTTTTAATAGATTAACCTGTTTAACACCAACCTGAAAAAAAAATAGATGGACCTTTATAACAAACAGAAAAATAAAATTATGTACATTACCCTGCGTGCACCATTATTAATATTTAGTAAATTGTATATATTATTGATTTATAAATACTCTATTAAAATAAAATTCTGCATGCATAATATTTGCTGCTATTAAATGTTTCATACTAGCTTTGCTTACCCTCTATAAAATGTACTGTGTGTGTTTAATCCTTTTTCTTAATTTTTTTCATAATGTTTTCTATGCAATATTAAGACTCAGGTAAACTGTATAAGTGTTGGTAAAACCCTCATTCATCCTTCTTTCTCCACTTCTCCCTATCCTCAACCGTGTGCATTCAGTCCCTTCCCTACACTACGCTTAGTATGTCGCCCGCCCATCTTTTCCTTTGTCTTCCAATCGTTCTTTTCCAAGTTGGGCCTTTCCATTCCATTGCTAGTCTAATACATCGCTCGTCCTTATATCTTTTGGCATGAGCAGTGACAATAGTATGCCATTCGGAGGTCAAACCAGTTCCTGAATAAGTATTTACAAATAAACATGTTGAACATGTTCTGGACCCAAAATGCGCTCTATGCGCTCAGTGCCCTAAGCACGTAAAGCTATCGAATTCGTAATGTAAACGTCCGTCTACATTTACGCATTGCCTCGTCTAATGCCGCGACGATGACAGAAGTGCGTGTCCGTCACGTATTCAGCGGCGCGTGATAGCCGATTTGAAATGAAACCATCGACCGACTGGTGGCCGTGTCAGCACAACACTAGTTTGTGTGCCCATGTGCCACAAGTTGTTACGTCCACACTCAACGTCATGTCTTGATGTCACGTTGCCCGATCCGGTGTTCATGTCACAAATCTGGACGCACCTTCAAATTACGAATTCGATAGTTGTTCGTGCTAAGGGCACAGTACTCCTACAATCTGCGTACGCCCGCCAGGGTCTCGTTTCGCTTGCAGTTAGGTCCAAGATCCGTGCCGATAGGTATACGTTCCATATGTTTAGCGACACCCACTTTACCACTGCTTTACTAAATTACAAATTCTAGGTGGAAGAAAGACTGAAGACCCTGAATTTAAATACAGTGGATACGAGCATAATTCCTAATACTTACGCACTTGGTTATGACGAGGTAGAAGGGTTTATATCAGATGTCCACAACCCCTGCATGGAGCACATCGACTTTGACTATGAGCATGCCAAGAGATTACTTGTAGGAGCTGTCATTGTTAGTGAAATTAGGAATGCTGTTTATGAAGAAACTGGTGAGTAAGCCTCATTGTAAATAGCATATTAAAAGATGACATGACAAAGAGTTTTCCAGGAAGACTTCTACTTTCCACAATTAGTTCCTTAATATCGATAGTATGAAATGAAATCAATGTACTCCATTCCTGGATTGAAATTCAATATTACATTCTTAGTTTTCATCAAAATTGGACCTCACTCTTTTGTGGATTTATGTCATCATAGTTTCTCTCCTCCTCCACCTCCCCGTCCCACGAGTGTGACGTCCCTGAGGTTGCAAATGTCGGTAACCACTGTCCAACAGATGGGCTGTGTGATTTTCGGACACCTATTATAAGTGGTATAAAAAAAATTATGAGAAGAACGAAATCCACATTGAAATTTTTTATCATAAAGTAAATACATACGTGTATCCACGCCTGTGAATCCCGGAAAGGGTAGACAGAGGTGTATTTATCGTTTATAAAGTACAATACATGTCGTGTTTATTTTACATCACAGGTTATAGGTGTTCAGCTGGCATAGCTCACAACAAAATTTTGGCCAAACTAGTTTGTGGCTTCAATAAGCCTAACAAACAGACAATTCTACCAAAACATTCTGTCGATATATTGTATAGGTAAGTGAAGATAGGAGCAGTTGGTGATAAGATAATATGTGATGATGATAATAAGTGAGATTTGTTTTTCAGCACGCTTCCAGTCAAGAAAGTCAAACATTTGGGAGGAAAATTCGGGGACAGTGTTTGTGAAATACTAAAAATCAGAGAAATGGGTGAACTACAAAAGTTTACTGAGAAGTTTCTGCAAGCTCGATTTGATGAAAAAAATGGGTAAGTAAATATCTTTCTTCTTATCGTGCGAGCATCTCTACGGGTACGTGGGTTATGTCGGACTCGAACCGACTAAGACCGCATATCAGATACCTGCGGGTATGATTGTCTATGCTGATCCAGATTCATCTCAGTTTTTGAGTTAGCCCCTCTCGGGTGTGGAATCACTGTCCCCACCTTTCAACGAAAAATGAGGGGGAGCACATAGCACCGCTGTTGCGTCCAATATTTAGGATACATTCTATATTTAGTAGTCTCAATGTTTACGAGACACGGGGCCGCGTTTCGAACCGGTGCACGGTGATCGATTTGCTCACTGATTCATAAAATATGGTTGATATTGATATTTTGTAAGTCCCGTTCTGTGTTCTATAGAGAATAAATGATTTTTTAATTTTATGTAATGATTGCAATATTTTTAGAACATGGCTGTACAATATTGCACGCGGAATTGATTTAGAACCAGTGCAAGTAAGGTTCAATCTGAAGAGCATCGGTTGCTGCAAACAATTTCCGGGCAAAGCTGCTCTTCTCCATCTCGATAATGTGCGGAAGTGGCTAAAAGACCTCGGCGAAGAAATAGACGACAGACTCGAGCAGGACGCTCTAGAAAACAATAGAACTCCGAAGCAGATGGTGGTCAGCTTCTCGACGCAAATGCCAGATGGAAGGGATGTTAGCAGCTCAAGATCTTATAATTTTGTTGCGGATGATGAACTATGTGGTGAACTGTTTTCTAGCAAGGCTTTAGAGCTTCTTATGGAGAGCTCTGAAGGAGTTAAAGTGAAAGGTATGTTGTAAATCGGGTCTGCTTTCTACCTGGGTGAAGCACTGATACTAATAGGGTCCCGTGCTACAACTGTTGATGTTACTGTACTGTGATGTAGTGAAATGGTCTTCCTGATACGATTCAAATGATCTAAACAATTATAATAGAAGTGAATATGTATGAAAAACAAATTCTCTTTCTTTTAAAGTTCCGTGAAAATAAATTCTGTTTTAATTTCTTAATTATTTGACTGCTATCATAAGTTGGAGCATGAAACCCTGTAAGTAGCCGTGCTTCATCTAGCATTTATACTGTATCGTGCGAGAGATCAAAGTTCCACAGACGGCGTGTGTTTTAGTCGGTTCTAGTCTGACATAATCACCTCCACCGACTTTGGAGTTTTGGAGGTGGGATACGTGGGAATTTTGCGCACGATTAAAAATATCATTTAAACTGTTTATAATTAATTTGGTTGCAGAAGACGAAGGCGATAGAAGATTAAAAGCTCCTATAAAATTCCTGGGCATAAGTGTTGGGAAATTCGAGGATATTGCGGAGACAAAGAAAACTAGGAAAATATTAGACTACTTTAGTGCAGGCACTTCTAAAGAAATTGTTGAGAAATCCAAGAATATAAAACACGAAGATACTCGTATTGAGAAGTCTAAATCGAATTCAAAGAAAAATGGCAAAGAGTACATATTGCAAAGATTTTTTCAGGTGTCTGACAAACCTCAAAGTGAATCTAATAAACTAACTGAAACATCTAAAGAAGTTCAAAGTAGAATTCCACAGACAGAAGCTGAAAACGCGCAACATACTGGAAGCCCGAATTCTCAAAATATCAAAATATTAAAATCGCACAATATTAGCACTTCAAAATCTGATAATATTGAAACCTTACAATCTCGAAATATTGCATCTTTAGAAGCTCAAAATATTGCACCATCAGAATCTCATAAAATCGGACCTGTAGTTGAATCAAGTTTAGATAAGCAGGAATCGTTTTTTGCCAAGATTCTAAATCAAAACGCCAGTAAGGTCCCTCGTTTTCATAATATTGATTCAGAAGAAAAAAGACGACCTCTAACACCACTGTGCGATGTCGTCAAGTGGCAGGAAGATACCAATGACACAGATTATTCTGGCTCAACAATCATTGATGAAATTGACAAAAGTATGGCTTTGTTTGAAGATGACCCAGAAGATATAGCCCGTGTGAGTAATATGAGAGAGTTACTGATTGGTTCGAAAATAATGAACGAAAACGACGAATGTACAGAAGCAGTTACTCCAGAGCCTGAACAAGTGCCTGAGATAACTCCTCAAAAAGAACCTCAAACAGTTGATACGTTTGATTGTACAGAATGCGGTAAATCTATACCTATCGAGGCTATTGAAATGCATTCTGATTATCATGTCGCTTTACGATTGAGAGACGAGGAGCGCGAGCAAGTTCGTAAAGAGAAACTAGAGAAAACGCTCGTGAAACAGAAACCGGAAGAACCTAAGAAGAAAAAACGACCAGAGGAAAGTAACAAAAATAAATCGATTTCATCAATAGCTGGATTTTTAGTGAAAATAGATAATAACGTACCGAATGAAACATGTCAGGAATGTGGGAAAAGAATACCAATAGAAAAATTTACAGAACATTTGGACTTCCATGAGGCTCAAAAGTTAAATAGGGAATTGAATAAGAAAATCAGTTCTCAGATTAGTGGAACTAGTACTAGTACCGCCAAGAGAAAAAGGAAAACTGTCTCGCCGATAACGAAGAATACGAAGCTTTGTACATCTAAGAATTCGCTATTTAAATAAATTTTCAAATCAAATATGAAACTTAGGAATTTGTTTGAATGAGCTCTTCTCAAACTACCTACTGGTTCGAATTAAATTACCTACCTAGACAACCATGATTGGAGCCGTCGCATCACAGAAAAGTTTTGAATTTCGCCGCATTACAGGGAAAGACGCAAAAAAATTCCCCTACGTAGTAAAATATAAATGTCGGGGACCCCTAGCTGGAAAAGTACTACGATATATTTTCGCAACGATTATAGATTCCTATCTTGAACCTATTTTCATCAAACACTGCTAAGATCTCTCTTGACTAATTCGCCTTTCAAACGAAACTACATCTAAATGTCACCGCTTTACTTTTATAATAGATTTTAATACACACGTTGGTTCTAAAAAATCCATTTTGTAAATATTCCAGGATCGAGGATTAAAGTGGACATAAAAGTGTAAAAAGATCCATCAATGGATTTTTGTAATGGATCTTAGTGGATGTGGTGGAACTACGATGCACAAACATACAACGAGTTCGGGGCAGTGGTCCAACTGCTCTGTCCAACCAGTTGGACCATGGGTCTTTACTAGGGGCAGTTGTCCAACTTTCAAAATAGTTGGACCACAGCACCTTTTGAGGTTTCCCTGGTCCAATTCATTTGAAAAATGTAAGTGGCCAACTCTATATTTCTCAACTGCGTCTTTGTGTGTGTATGGTACTTTATGGTATACGGTTATATTGTGAACCTCTTTGCAGTAAATAGAGGGAGGTAGATACTGGCTGCTTGTTATGCTTGTTATCAAATAAAGTACAATACATTTGTCATGATTTTGTCAGGTTATGTGTGTGTGTGTTTGCTTGTACTTCCAAATTCCCCGTATATACTAAATAGTTGTGTAAACGGAGCAGGGCAACACTTAAAAGTACCAGGTGCTCATCATACATCTTGCTATAAAGGCTATGCTTTATATTGAAATACGACCGAAACTTACTCAAAATGTCAAATGTGTTGTTTTTGTAATTTTTGTGGGAATGTTGTAAAATATTAAAAAAATAAATTGTAAACCTTAGTCACCCGACTTTCATTTCGTTATTTTACTGCGAGGTTCACAATATAACCGTATACCATAAAGTACCATACACACACAAAGACGCAGTTGAGAATTATAGAGTTGGCCACTTACATTTTTCAAATGAATTGGACCAGGGAAACCTCAAAAGGTGCTGTGGTCCAACTATTTTGAAAGTTGGACAACTGCCCCTAGTAAAGACCCATGGTCCAACTGGTTGGACAGAGCAGTTGGACCACTGCCCCGAACAACGTCGTTTTTACGTCTGAGGTCTTTAAGGAGCTTCTTTGGCTCCGAGAATGATTGTTTGTTATGATATAGTTTAGGGTATAAGATTAATTAAAAAACAAAGCTGTTTTTAAAGTTTATTGCTGATTACACAGATTTACACGCTGTAGATCTCATTCTGGAACTTCCTCCATGCGTCAAGAGGCCCGTGCTCAGGGCGGTACCTAACGTTGCACCCGTCGTTGGCCAGACGTCCATCATCACGCAGCTTCTCAAACTCATCACGGTCATACTTGGTGAATCCCCACTTCTTGGAGATGTAGATCTAGAAAGTTATGTAGTCAAATTACAATGATATAATGATAAAACACTTATAGATAAAAAAATGGTGTGCTTTGAAGCTAATGAATATTTAGTTTTTCCTAATTTTAAATTTAGAGTTAAGTAAGTACATCACTATTTTACTTATTTCACAGCATTGACAGATAGTATTAACATAATATAGAAATGTAATCCTATTTTGATGCTAATTAGCAAGATCATCTCTATTTTCATTATATACGCTAGATTGCAGGATACTCCCAAACACTTCACACAAAAATTCAAAGAGTAGCAGAACTTACCTTCTGGCGACCGGGGAACTTGAACTTGGCACGACGCAGAGCCTCGATGACCTGCGCCTTCCAGCGGTCGCTAGAGCGCACGGACATGATTGGCTGTCCGATGTGCACACGCGCTACGGTACCTTGCGGCTTGCCGAACGCACCACGCATCCCGGTCTGGAGCCTGGAATTAGTCATTATAATAGATTAATACATTTGCTCCTATATTGAAGAGATGATTCTAAAATGTCTTAACAAGTTTTTGTCCATGTGTAATTTTGACCTCATTTTTGTGATCCACTAAAGCTTAGTCTTCAAATCAAATCAAATCAAAATCATTTATTGCTGACCAAAGGTATTACACAGGTCATCATCATTCCCTGAACCTTTTTTCCCAACTCAGTTGGGGTCGGCTTTCCAGTCTAACTGTGATACGGCTGAACTTCGATATTTTCCGTGAAGCGACTGCCATCTGACCTCCACAACCAATGGTCTAATGACCAATGGCGATATCGAAGTTCCAAGTTAGGCTGGTTGGACTTTTGAGGGCTCCAACTACCCGTAACGACTGCCATAGATGTTTGTATGGCAACCGGGACCGACGGCTTAACGTGCTCTCCGAGGCACTTATAAACCTGCGATAAATACACACATAACTTCGAAAAGCATCGAAAAGTCATTGGTGTGTGCCATGGTAACCTGGGATCGAACTCGAGACCTCGTCTCAGCAGTCCATTACCCATACCACTAGGCTACCGCGGCTTTTTTATTACATAGGTATTACACAGGTATTTAGTACATTTTAAAAGTCCTCTTCGGCCCACCTTGTTGGCATGCAAGAATATAATATATTTATTATTACATTATTATTACAGGGTCAAGTAAAATGTCTTAAATATAATTATCAAACGCTAATAAAAATTATAAAATAACCAATTCAATACAAATACAAATATGTCATCATGTTTTGGGATAAAAGTAGTGTTTCCGACCACAATTTATCCATCCAAAAATGTCCAAGACAGTAGCAAATAGCTTATTGTTATCTACCCTGCCTACCCCAGAGAGAGAATGGTGTATGTACATTAAAGATTGATCAACCTTCAGTTATGAATTTAGCTACCATCTGGACAAAAAAAAAATAATGGAATGTAAAAAGAGAGGTTTTTAAGAATCTAATTCTGACAGACAAGAGTATACTTGTTTTGATTCAAATTGTTGAAAAAAAAAGTTTTTGGTAATAAAATTATGGATTTGATTTATCAAAGCTGTAAATATTGTCAGCTGTTTTAATTTGTGTAATGTTGTGCAACAAAAATGACTCATGATAATGAGTAGGATCACTATGATTTGCAAATTTATCTGCTGTCAGTGGTTAAACTTGTTTGATACCTCTTTTTGCCTATGTGCAAAGTGATAGCACTTCACTGAAGACATGAAGCTGTTTGTCAGTTTATGTAAACATCTCCAACAACAGTCATTGACTAGATTAGGTGTATTTCCACAAAAATGCTTTGAACAAATTTTTGAGCTCATATAATAAGCAACAGTGTGCAAAACTTTATGATTATTTATGATGAAAGATAATATAAATAATCACAGATAGCAATCCAAATTGATTCATCACATATTGGTAGCATAATCAGGGTCGTGCAGCACAGGTACTTTTCATGTGTGGGAAGCCCTTACAATGTTTAAAATGAAATATATTATTCTAATCAACAGAACGCTCTGATATTGAAAATCTTTCACTCACATTGTAGATTTCATTTTGAATGAAGAAAATTTCACCTAAACTAAGTATGTACCCACCCAAACCTCAACTATGAAGGTTACAATGCATTTGGTTGTACAATCCCAGACAGATAGTGTGCCCTCTTTGAGTTTAGGCATTATTATAACCTTAGGCTTATGTAAAATTCAAGTATTACTGTAAGGCAATAAAACATGTTTTATAACACTAGTTTTAGCTTGCAGTTCCATCCGCGTGTGTGTCGGTTATAGCGACTATAGCCTATGCCCTTTCCCAAATTCTATTTTATCTTTTTTTCACAATCGGTTCAGTTGTTCGGGTGTGAAAGTGGAAGACAGTATCTACGCATTTATAATATTAGTTACATACCTATCAGCTCCAGCGCACGACAACATTTTATTGATGCGGATGACATGGAAGGGATGCAGTCTCATGCGGATGTGGAACTGGTCCTTGCCGCAATTCTTGACGAGGTACTTGTTGCAGCAAATACGGCCCGCCTCCAGAGCCTCAGAGCTCAGCTGCTCGTACTCATCCGACACTAGATGCACGCATAGCGGGAAGTCGTCCACCGTTGCCTTCTTCTTGCCCAAATCAAAGATGCGAATCTTTGGATCCGGAACACCACGACAGAACCGTGACTTGGGGTACGGTTTGTTTTTACAATACCGGTAACTGAAAACCACATTTCACTAGATAAAATTATGTTCAAAAGTACACCAAAACATATTCACGACAGAAATTTATTTACCATCTCGCTGGCCGGCGCCCCATTGTGATCTGAAATATATAAAAATAATTACTTATTAACGATCCTAAAGCACTTATTCATAATATCACATAGAAATTATTAAACACTTCATTCGATTACAACAGATTTTATATTAGAATAAAATTGATAAGCACCTTCACAAAGTGACACCACTACCTCGAAAAGACAGACGGAAGTTGAGGTTAGTTTGACTTTGACGTCTTTGTTTTTATACTAATTTAACGGCCATGGATACCGGTCTTTGAAGTATTTTCAACGGAGCTAGTAACGTGAAGGATGCTACAATAAAATTACAATAATAAATCGTGTTGTTTGTTCAAAGAATATAAAACTGCCCAAAGAATATACAACTTTGTAAAATAATCCTAATCGTCTGTGAGCATTGCATATTACAAAAAAAGTCTGTGGGCAACATGGTTTTGATCCACAGGGCGACCCTAACGAACGACAGCGTGTCAAGGTCAACAAAAATCTATAAATGATTTGCGCCAGCCATTCATAACATTTTTAGACTTTTACTACAACTAGCTATTATAGTGACGTACTCCAACAAATCAAACAAATGATGTATCGACGGACAATGGGGATGATGACTACTTTTTTTATTATAATGACCGTAATAATATTATGATGAACTGCTAACGTGAATTTTCTTACAACAAATATGTAGTTTTAAAGATATATGAATCAAAGAATCAAAGAATCAATTTCGTTTATTCAGTTTAGGCACATAAAGAGCACTTATGAATGTCAAAGTTTTACAATAATCATGTACCTTTTGTCAAAAAAAATCATAATTTATAATAAATAAAATACTTAGTAAAAAAGCCGCGGTAGCCTAGTGGTATGGGTAATGGACTGCTGAGACGAGGTCTCGAGTTCGATCCCAGGTTGCCATGGCACACACCAATGACTTTTCGATGCTTTTCGAAGTTATGTGTGTATTTATCGCAGGTTTATAAGTGCCTCGGAGAGCACGTTAAGCTGTCGGTCCCGGTTGCCATACAAACATCTATGGCAGTCGTTACGGGTAGTTGGAGCCCTCAAAAGTCCAACCAGCCTAACTTGGAACTTCGATATCGCCATTGGTCATTAGACCATTGGTTGTGGAGGTCAGATGGCAGTCGCTTCACGGAAAATATCGAAGTTCAGCCGCATCACAGTTAGACTGGAAAGCCGACCCCAACTGAGTTGGGAAAAAGGTTCAGGGAATGATGAAAATACTTAGTAAATAAATTTATGATTTAGAAAATTCAAATGAGAAACTAAAAAAACCAGTCTATACGAAAAGACTTAAAAAAAATGATGGCATGGCTTTCAAGTCCACAGCTAAACTAGGCCTCTCCCAATGTGCAATTGCTTTAATAAAAAATATATATATACGTTAAAATTAAAATATATATTATACGTATAAAATAAGTCACATAAGGTGTAAAATTATTATTCATTAATATCTCATGAATGTAGCACGTTACCGCTCTTTTTAGGTTAATATACTTTAAAAGAAAGGTAAATCTAATTGTATTAATATACGTAAATCGACATCTTCTACGACAATAGAAGGTACAGCCCTATTGTTATGGACAATCTCACTTTTCAGTTGAGATCGTCCTATTCTACTCTTCGTGTGGACTGTATTGTGGACTTTTATCTGACAACCTTTTTGATAGAAACACTAATTGCTTCAAAACGTTTATTCTATCTTCTATATACTAAGTTTTAACAACTAATGTCTTCTAGGTTCTTCCTTTTCTTCTTGAGTGGTTCTTGAGAGTAGTTCTTGAGAGTGGTTCTTCGTTGGTTGTGCGTTTGCGGTTGTGGTTGTGTCTTAGCGTCGGTTTCACCGAGCTTAAGTACCAATTTTTTCATTAGCCCGCAGTGGGCGTTAAGGAGCTATTCTTTATTTACAATTTATCTTCATTAGCCCGCAGTGGGCGTTAGGGAGCTATTCTTTATTTACAATTCATCTTATACCTATATTCACAATTTATCTTATTCTACGTGGTTCGGTGTACTCGGCGTACTGGACAGTTCTCCCCCCAGTGCAGCAGTCCGCGTAACGGCCTTCTCAAGTACGACGAGCTTGCTCACGGGGCGCTTGAAGACTCCAGTCTTCGTCCTGACGTCCGCCATCCGAACTCCGCCGTCGGGTCCCACGTAGGTTCTGGTGACCTCTCCCATCGGCCACACGTTGCGTGGTAGTACGTGATCCATTACCACCACGATGTCTCCTTCTTGCAGGGGTCGTCGTTGGCTGCTTGGCTCGCCGCGGGGTACCAGGGTAGGTAGGTACTCCTTTACCCATCTGCTCCAAAAATGGTCGGCGAGGGCTTGACAACTCCTCCATGTTCGTCGATCGGCGTATTGACACGGCCCGGTCGAAGGCAGTCCTGTGGATGACCCCAATAAGAAATGGTTAGGGGTCAGCGCCTCCGGATCGCTCGGGTCGACACTCACGTGGGTCAACGGTCTTGCGTTTATCGAGAACTCAGCTTCGGCCATCAGAGTCCCCAACACTTCTTCGGTCGGCTCCTTTTCAGTTAACGTCGCCGCCAACGCTGTTTTCACTGACCGCACTAGCCTTTCCCACGCTCCGCCTTGGTTCGGCGCTCCCGGCGGTATGTATCGCCAGTTCACCGCATGCAGCTGTCCCAGTTCTCGTAGCGCCGGCATCCACTCTTCGTAGGCGACCTTCAGCTCCTTGTCTGCTCCGTGGAAGTTGGTGGCGTTGTCCGAGTATATGGTTCTCGGCCAACCCCTTCTCGCAGCCATCCTCCGAAGTGCCATGATCGCGGAGCTTGTAGTGAGTGATGCGACGATCTCCAGGTGCACAGCTCTTGATGACAGGCAGGTGAACAGGGCGCCCCACCTCTTCTCTCGGCGACGTCCCACCTTGATGACCATGGGTCCGAAGTAGTCTATCCCACAGTGAGTGAAAGGTCGCTGGTACGGTTCTAGGCGCTCTCGTGGCAGATCTCCAATTGCCGGCGGTTGCGGTCTGGCTCTTCTTTTTCTGCACAGGCCGCAGTCTCGTTCGGTTGCTCTCACGGTGGGTCGCAGGTGGATGATCCAGTACCGCTGCCGCAGGTCGTTCGTTACTCGTTCTCGCCCAGCGTGTCCGGCGGCCCGATGCTCGCGCATCACTATAAGTTTAGTGATGTAATGTCGGCCGTCGAGTATGAGCGGTCTCTTCGTTTCTAGCGGCGCGGTGGCTGCTCCGATGCGTCCCTTGACCCGCAGTAATCCGTCTTCCATGACCGGGTCCAACTTGTACAGACGGCTCGCCTTAGGAATAGGGCGGGCGGCCTGCAGTCGCGCGATGTCTTCTCCGAAGCTTTCGTGCTGCGCGCGGCTGATGATCGCGTTCTCAGCTTTTTCAATGTGTATAGTTCTCAGATGCGACGTCAGTCGGCGACACTTGTCTATGAAGGCTAACACGTAGGCGGCGGCTCTAACATATTTCGTGAAGTTAGAGAATCGCGTGGGGTCGGGTAACCACGCATGATGTACTTCGCTCTTCTCGCTGACGTGTAGTACCTCGCAGTCTTCGATCAACTGTGTCTTATCTGCCGGCCACTGATCTTCTGGTTGCAACAGGAACTCTGGACCGTGAAACCATCTGTCGTCTGCGGTGATGGGTGAGTGAGTGATGCGCGTCGCGTCGTCTGCTACGTTTTGCACGGTCGGCACCCACCGCCACTCCTTGCTGTGCGTGAGCTCGGAGATCTCGCCCAGGCGGTGAGCTACAAACGGCGTGTAGCGTCGCTCGTCGTTTCGTACCCAATGTATCACCGTAGTTGAGTCGGTCCAATACACTGTCTTGTCAATTTTCACCCGATGTTCTCGCTTGATTGTCGCCGCCAGTCTTGACCCGATGACCGCCGCTTGTAGTTCTAGTCGCGGTATTGTTTGCGCCCGTCGGGGTGCCACCTTTGATTTGGCGGCCACGAGACATAGCTTGATGCTTCTGTCCGGCCGTGTGATACGCCAATATGCCACTGCTGCGTATGCTTGCTCACTCGCGTCGCACAGTATGTGTAGTTGCAGGTCTTGAGCTTCACTTAGCGCGTAGCATCGTTCGAGTCGTAGGCGGGCTAGGTCGGGGAGTCGTTCTAGCCAGGCAGCGAAAAGCTCGTTCTCTTCTTCGGGTATTGGTTCGTCCCACGAGATCTGAAGTCGCCACAGGCTCTGCAACACGATCTTGGCGCGTATGGTGAAGTGACTCAGCAGTCCGAGGGGGTCATATATGGACATTACCGCGCTGAGGGCTTCTCTCTTCGTCGGCGCTCTTGTTCGGTTGACGACTTCGGTGGGAACTCTGTTCATTGAGGTGTTGAACCCAAGCTCGTCTTGCTCTGCGTTCCAGATGAGGCCAAGTATCTTATTCTCGGGCCCATCTCCCCCCAGTGGGGTCGGCGACGTCGCTCGTAGCTCGGCAGGGACGTCTCGGAGTACGCTGGCTTGGTTCGTGTTCCATCCTCGTAGTGTGAAGCCGGCGGCTGCGTGGACCGTCATCAACTCGGAGACGGCTCGCTGGGCTTCATCTTCATTTTCATAGCTGGCTGCCAGGTCATCCATGTAGTGACTTCTTGTTATGGCTTCGAAGGCCGCCGCGTGAGTGTCTGCGTGGGCCTTCGCGTTCGCGTCTCGAACGTAATGTGCCATGAATGGGGAACTGGCGGCGCCGAAGATCATGCTCGTCATCTTGTAGTGTCGGGGTGGTACGTCTCGTTCGCCTCCCCGCCACAGGAACTGCTGAGCTGGTTGATCTTCACGTCTTATCTTCACTTGAAGAAACATCTCTTGAATGTCAGCTGTGATCGCGATCGGCTTCTCTCGGAACCGGAACATAATTCCCTGCAATGACATTAACAGGTCCGGTCCTTCTAGCAGGTGATCATTTAGGCTGACACCCCGGTTCTTGGCTGCTGCATCGAAG
This sequence comes from Pelosia muscerda, assembly GCA_963691645.1. Taxonomy (NCBI): domain Eukaryota; kingdom Metazoa; phylum Arthropoda; class Insecta; order Lepidoptera; family Erebidae; genus Pelosia; species Pelosia muscerda. The sequence goes on from OY829102.1 coordinate 2,293,308, forward strand.
ACGAGTCGTAGTTTCCCAGGCTTGTTCGGGTTCTGTACGGCGAAGTGAGGTAAGTACCAGCTGACTGGACTCGTAGCCTCGGTGCCGTCGCACGGTGTCGCGTACCCCTTACTTAACAAATTGTCAACTTGTTTGGTGTAGGCTTCGGCGAACTCTGGGTCTTCATCCATCTTGATCTCGATCTTCTTCAATCGGCGCAGCGCTGAGTTGTAACTCGGTGGGAGAGCGATGCCGTCTTCTTTCCACGGTAGCCCCACCTCGTAGCCTTGTTTCGTTCGCTTCAATGTTGTCTCGACGATTTGTACTGCTCGACGTTCCGCGTCGCTCACTTTCGGCTTGTGAGAGACACCGAGCGCGTCGATCTTGAAGTGGTTGTCTACGAGGTCGTGTAGGCGTTCGTCTCCGTTTTCGGTTCGTTCGGAGGTAAAGACATGTAGCACGTTGCTCTCGCTTTTGCAGATGACGCTTCGCGGTAGCGTCCCATGTACTACCCATCCTAGGGTGGTTCTCGATGCTACGGGTTGGCCTGGCTTGCCCAGACGTAGTTCTCTTGACACGATGAATTCCCAGTGGTCGGTGCCGATGAGGATTCCCGGTCGTGTTGATTCGTAGCAGACGTCATTCTTCCCTAGGTCTCGCAGGTGTTCGTATTCGAGCAGTGAAGTCGGAATGGATTGCTGGTGTAGTTTCATAGACCGGACGGTGCGCGCTTTAAGCACGTGCGGCACTCCTTCAGGTCCATGAAGTCGTACGGTCACCAGCTGGCTTCTTTCTTCCGACTGCTGCATGTTGACCCCTCGCATCATCAATCGTTGCGTAGGTCCTCTTGCCCCAATCTGCCTTGCTAGGTCTGCATCGATCAGTGAGATGGTAGCGCCTTCATCCAGGAGTGCGTGAGTCTTCACCTCCCCCCCTGGTCCCACGACGGTGACGGGACACATCTTCAACAGCACTGCTTTCGGTTCAGTGGTGGTTTGGGTGACCACCGACAGTACTGCTTCCGTCGGGCTTGCGGTGGTAGATGGCTTCTCTGCTGCCTTCTCTTGATGCAACGTCGCATGATGGGCGTGGCGGCATTGGTTGACACCACATGGCTTAGCTTTGCACAGGTTGTATCGATGCCGTTTCACTAAGCACTTGAAACACAATTTCTTCTCTTTCACGAAGTCCCACCGTTGATCTACCGTTAGCGCCTTGTATTGCGGGCACCTCGGTAACTCGTGAGTTTGTTCACAACTTGCACACTGATTCAATTGTTCTTTGTTCTCTGGTGATTCGGTGACGTTGAAGACTGAGTTCGGTTTCTTCTTAGGCGCGGGCGGCTGACGAGTTTCTTTCTTCGCTTGTGTTGTACTCGCAGCAGGGACGTAGGCGTGTTTGAGCGCGCGGTCTGCCTCCCTCATCAGGAAGCGGGATAGCGTGATGATTTCTGGTTCAGCTGCGATTCCGAAGTCCGTCGCGTAGTCACACCATCTGGCTTGCACGTGGGGGCTCAGCTTGCTCAGGATCTCTCGTACCAACGCCGGGTTGTACAGGTATCCCCGCTGATCGATGCTCTGTAGTACACACACAACGTTTTGCACTCGTATGGCAAAGTTATTCAGCTCCACTGCCGATGACCCTGGTCTGGGTAGCTTCTTCAAATCTTCGAACGCCTTGTCTATGATTACTTCTGGACGACCGAATGACTGTTCTAATGTTCTAAGTATGATCTCTGGATCCGTTGCCGTTGCAAGTAGCGCCATCACGATGTCGCGTGCTTCCCCGGTGAGGCTTTTTCTCAGACGCTGAATGTTTTCAATCGGCGATATGTTGTACAGCTTCGTGGAGTCGGTGAAAGCAGCCTTAAACGTGAGCCACTCGCCATGGGCCCCCGAGAACGTAGGTAGATCTGCGCATCGTATTCTGGGTCTTGCTAGTCGCTCCATAGCCTCGGTGAGTTGATCTATGCTTCTTGTTCGCGTGGGTGTGGCGGATCTGCCGCGTAGATCAAACCGCAGATGTCGATCTTCCTTGCTTCGCGTTCTTGATTCTTCGGGTTCTGGTCTTGGCACGACGGGATTCGTTTGCAGCCATTCGTCCACTCTCTTGTGGTGTATTTCTGTAGGTATTTCTTCGTGAACACTCTCTTGATCTTCCTGGATGGCCGTGAGGTCGGCGGCCAGCCTTTTTCTTATCAGGTCCGCTTCAATTTCAAGTTCCTTCTTCTTTAATTCTGCCAGTTTTTCTGCTGCTTCTAGTTCGGCTAGTCTGGCTCGCGCTGCAGCGCTCGCAGTAGAGCGGTTCGTCCGAACCGACCTTCCCGGTGAACCAGTTCGGGGTAGGTTCCCGGGCTTCAGTCTAGGGGTCGTGGGGGGGGCGTCCATCGTAGCCCCGATCCCTGACTCCATACCCTGCTGCGTGCTTGGCGATGCCGGAGGACCCTGAGCCAGCCTTCGGCGTCTCTCTTCGTCGATGCGCTGCTGCCTCAGGTACTCTTCCTCTCGTCGATCTTGAGCTTCTTCTGCATCTGCTTGGCTTCTGGTCACGACCATTGTGGAAACTTGATTCTTCTCTCTTGAAGCTCCGGTGTCTTGCCGCTGTTCTTCACTTTTTGATCCGTCTTCGGAAGGATCAAATCTCGGCGTCGATCCGGCAGGCGAAGGACCAAACAATGTTATGGACAATCTCACTTTTCAGTTGAGATCGTCCTATTCTACTCTTCGTGTGGACTGTATTGTGGACTTTTATCTGACAACCTTTTTGATAGAAACACTAATTGCTTCAAAACGTTTATTCTATCTTCTATATACTAAGTTTTAACAACTAATGTCTTCTAGGTTCTTCCTTTTCTTCTTGAGTGGTTCTTGAGAGTAGTTCTTGAGAGTGGTTCTTCGTTGGTTGTGCGTTTGCGGTTGTGGTTGTGTCTTAGCGTCGGTTTCACCGAGCTTAAGTACCAATTTTTTCATTAGCCCGCAGTGGGCGTTAAGGAGCTATTCTTTATTTACAATTTATCTTCATTAGCCCGCAGTGGGCGTTAGGGAGCTATTCTTTATTTACAATTCATCTTATACCTATATTCACAATTTATCTTATTCTACGTGGTTCGGTGTACTCGGCGTACTGGACACCTATCGTAGTAAAATGTTCATTCATGAAAATGGAACGTAGGTATTTTGTACTTATTTAGCCACAGCATTTTGTAGGTATGTCCTATCCCTCTGTCCCTAGATCAATGTTTTGATCAGCTGCATGACCATTGCGTGACATTTGATGACATTTGACAACAAATTATTTATCATTTTATTTGCGTATAAATATTAAATATTAATTTTGTGCATAGTGTTTAACAGAAGGACGTTTTTTTAAAAAATGGGAGCCCTAACAAGTAGACAGAATGCTGGCGTTGAGGAAGCTGATGTTGTCTCCAATCATGCATATAAATACCCACCTAGATCGGGTATGCGCGACCTTTTTATTCAATTCCATAAATTATCATAGCTATTACGATGTAGTTTACTTTTCGTTCTCTGTAAATATTTGTTTTAGCTACTAATCCAAATTTTATCTTCTAAGTAACTTATTCGAGGTTAAAACTTTACATTGGCTCAATTACTACTATCAATTATTGTGTACCAACTCCTCAAAACTTTTACCTCTAAGACTAAATGTTTAGGAAAATAAAAGAAGCAATCTCACATTCCTTTTCAAATTAAGTTTTTTTACTTTTGGTAAAAAAAGTTTTGTTTTACTTTACTTAACTTTTTCCTTTTTTTTTTATAATGTTAAGTACTTACTCTTATTGAATCTGGTCAACACAGTTCTATGAAAAGATTAATATAATAGTGTATGTTATGATTTGTAAAGCAGGTAACTACTTTGGAAGTCACTTTATAATGGGAGGAGAGAGATTTGACACACCACAACCTGAAGCGTATCTGTTTGGAGAGAATGCAGACCTAAACTTTCTTGGTAGTAGGCCTACACCAGTAAGTATATGATTTTTGTAGGCATGTGAAGACTATGATTTGGTTCTACATTTTGCTGGCCAGATTTTGATTATGTTTTTAATATTAACACTAGAATCAGTGTTTGAAAAACAAAATATTGTACACTAAATTGTCTATGAATATTTAAAAAAAAAATACTTTCAATAAAGAGTTCTGGTTTCGCCCTTTGGGTATAGAACCTTAAAAGTCTTAATAATAATTGTAATTTAAACTTATAATGTGAACTCTTAATAATAATTATGATTAAATAGCTGAAGAATAATTGACTTAGGGCACTATTTTTTTATAAAAATATTTTTTACAGTTCCCATATCCACCACCACAATCAAATGAACCAACAAAAACACTAAAAAGTTTAGTTAACATACGTAAAGAGTCTTTACGTTTTGTCCGTTGTCCGGAACCGGTTGGCAAACTAGCTGACAACAAAATTGGAGATGGGATCATTAAAAATATAGATGGCAATGGCAAGGGGACGTACTATAACATTGAGTTTACGTTTGATTGTGATGCAAGATGTGCCATTACTGTGTTTTACTTCTGTACTGAAGAAGTCACTCCTACGGGTGTTGTGTGAGTATGAAAATTTTCTTATATTTTTGTTATTGTATTTAAATGACCGCAGAGTCCCATTTATAAAAAAAGATTGTTACTGTTTTAGGGCATAACTCCATTAAGCCTTCTTCATTACGTTACAAACCGTTTATATGTAAATTTATATTGAGAGGCAATTTCTTAGTCAAACCAGACTATTATGCTGAGAGTTTTTCAGTTAGACTCTGATACATTATTTATTTCTTCTACCCTTCTCACGTCACTTAATACATTGTTTTCTCTACAGGTATTACCCCCGTGACCCAACAATGAATTCTCAAACATATCACTACAAAAAGGGTGCCAACCAACAGTTCTGTCAAATATCACATGTGTTTGACCCATCTAAGTACCTTGACGAAGACTTGGTATATAATGCTGACCGGGAGATCATACCTATCGCTATATATTGTGTTGTTGATGAAGGACAAGAAGGTATTACATTGAAATTTACTGATAATTATGTTTGCTTTACAACACACGACATTAAACTTGCTTAACTAATTGAGTATAATCAAATAAAAAGTGGTTCCCACTTTAGTACCTTTTTGCGTGGCAGGATTTGATGTACAGTCAGAGCTCATAAGTGCATTAGCACATCAAGGCTCAAAATGGTTTAGCGTGCGGCCGGCGCGCTTATATGTGTGTGTAATGTTACTATGCAATACGAGGCGACGCTGGCTTGTCTTAAAAGAAAAAGGTCACAAGTAGCGTTAGAATGTTGACGCTATAGTTGCGTAGGATTGCTACTGCACTTTTGAGTTCTACTGTACCATCCCAGGCTCTAGGCCTAGAGGTCTTCTCTTGTAATGACCACTCAATAACATTGTGTGTAGGGTGTATTAGCTTTGTATTCTAGAATACAACAACAACAAAGCTAACAGGCTAGCTGTCCACACCACTTTTATAATATTGGTCATTCCAGAGATTCGCCAGTCGCATACAACTATCGCCGTGGTAGAGAGACACTCGGACGGAACCTACGTTCTGAAGGCGCTCAAACAGAAGCTGTTCGTCGATGGACTTTGTTATCTGTTACAAGAGATATATGGTATTGAGAACAAGAATCTCGATACGAAGGTTAGTCATTTTGAATGCAAGGTTTTAGGTTAAACCCATCCACTTTTTTTCCAATTCACAGAAATATTGTTCTATTTGTACCCAATGTTTGTGTAAAGGACTCTTCATTGTAACCCCACAGCCGACCTCCGACGAGGAGACAGAGGACGGCGGGTCGGAGTGCGTGATCTGTATGTGTGACGTGCGCGACACGCTGATCCTGCCGTGCCGCCACCTGTGCCTGTGCAACTCGTGCGCCGACTCGCTGCGCTACCAGGCCAACAACTGCCCCATCTGCCGCGCGCCCTTCCGCGCACTGCTGCAGATCAGGGCGCTGCAGAGGCGCGCCGACAGCGCCGCCACTGCGCCGCCCTCCACCACTGATGTTAGTATCGTGCATATGTCGCAACCAACTGGCTAAAATAGCCGTTCAATCAAACAGCTAGCGGACTAGCAGCTAGCTAGACGGCGACTTTGAATCACCGTAGTGTTGAACGTTTTGAGCGACTGAATATTCAATTAAAAAGCTAGACGTTTGGTTGAATGGCTTTGTTCAGTCAAAGGGCTAGCTGTTTGGTTGAACGGCTATTTTAACCAGTTGGTTGCGACACATACATATACTGCCAGGCTAACAACTGATCCATTCGAATCACAACTGCTACCTATACTTTAACTGTACTGCACCACAGGGCAGCACGGAGAACATCCCGCTGGGCTATGAGCCGGTGTCTCTGCTGGAGGCGCTGAACGGGCCGCACCCGGCGCGCTCGCTCGTACCGGTGAGGCCCGCGCCCGCCATCGCCAGCCCCGACACCGACACCGCCTCTCAGGTATCGTAAACTTCCACCCTCTGCAGACATGGATGAAGTGGCAATGGTGGCCCTCATGTCTCAGTAGCAGAAGAAGCTTCACATCGTTAAGGGTGACATGCGTGCCAATGGTCTCACCATATCAAGATCGTGAGGAGTGTAGGAGGAAAAGCCGGAAGGTTGACACGGGTTCCGATATGAATGAAGGCTGCAATATAATCAGGTTTATTGTCATGGTGGTGACGGATCTACCGTCCAGTCACTGATGTCTCCAAAATGAAAACTGACACAGAAATATTAGTAGTCCCAAAACAAATTGTAATTCTGCTGTTTTCTCACTGTCAGGCCGCTGAGATCCTGAACCGCTGCAACCTGGAGCGGAGTTCGTCCACGAGTTTGGGCAGCAGCGGCAGCAGGAAAGCCAAGAGCGGCTCCAAGGACGACGTCAAACGCGAGCGCTCCGCCGCGCCCACCGTCACGCCCGAGGTATGTGCCAGGGATAATATGTCGCCATTAGGATACTCTGATTCCAAAATCCGCAGTAGCCTAGTGGTATGGGTAATGGACTGCTGAGACGAGCTCTCGAGTTCGATCCCAGCTTACCATGGCACACACCAATGACTTTTCGATGCTTTTCGAAGTTATGTGTGTATATATCGCAGGTTTATTAGTGCCCGGTTAATGGCAATAGGCTCGCCACCTATTACATTGGGACCTAAACATAAATTGGCAAAATGTGGGTGCTAGTACCTCTGCCTAACCCTTCGAGGACAAAGGCGTGAGTTTATGTTATGTTATGTTATGTTACTCTGATTTGATATACACATACATACACATACGCACGCAAATCATACCCACACGCACACATAATACAGAAGGACGCGTACCCTACCCACCCACACACTTGCACACAAACACAATGAAATCTACAAACTGACACCGAGTCACAATGCCACACACACACTCCCACGCACGTATATTCACACGCGCGCATACGCACACTCGCACACAATTTCTTTTCGATTGAGACAGTTCTTGCATACAGTTCCGCATGTCGGTGCTGCTGGCTCGCGAGGAGGAAGCCAAGCGCGTGGAGGAGAAGGCGGCCGCGCTCAGCCCGCTGCTCTACAACCACAAGGGGGTCAATGGCGACAAGATCACTAAGGTAGGTATAGCGCTGACGGCAATCGGTGTTCATTTCTATATTTCTTTCTTCGCCTCAAGACGTATGACAAAGTCGGAGTAAAAAGTCGTTCATTCTGTATTCTGTAACTGCCAACGCCAAAATGTTGAAACAGCAAGTAAAGACTTATTTAGCAAATGGACCAACAGCTCATTTCCAAACTTGTTTCTCATCTCAATATTCTTGAGTTTTATGGAAAGATGGATTTAATCTCTTATAAAAGTAAGAGTATAAAGTTATGAAATTTTAATTAATGCTGTAGAGGAATTCAGTTAGTCAGAATATTCACCCTATAAAGAAGGTGTACGCGGGTTCGTATCCTATCCTGGATGTAGCCAATCTATCTTAGTGGTAAAATATTAATCGTATTTGTTTTATCATCTAAATGTATATTACTATATATTCTGTATGTAATATTTAAGAGCTACGTTATGACTCACACAAAGTCAGCAGTGGAAGCACTTTTTGATCTCCATCCTACAAGAACGCGGGCCTGGTGGTGACGGGTGGAGTCGCCTGTCACCTTAGCAAAAGCAGGACGCACCTCCCCGTATTAGGGACACCATGGTTCCCACATTATCATGCAGGTTGTCATTACAAAGAGATGTTCCCGGGTATATCGGGGTGCGAGAGATATATCTTGTATTCCCACCTCTGACAAACAAATACCCATAAACGGCGTGCGTTTTAGTCGGTTTGAGTCTGGCATGATCACCGCCACCGACTTTGGTGGACGTGGTAACCGTGGCGATTTTGTTCACGATAAAAATATAGTAGTAGGCATAGCTGGGCATTAACTCGTTAATCCGTTAATCGCTAATTAACGAAGTTAACATTTTGATTAACGGATTAACTTTTAAAAATGTTAACGGACACGTTAACTTCCGTTAATGTGCAGAAGTCCGTTAATCGTTAATCCAATGCCTACTATTTACCGCACGAAACCGCGGCGCGGCGCGAAAAACAGGTTCAGACAAGTATGAAATGACAAGTGCCGGGCGGCGCGTGGCAGCGCGTGAAACAAAAACAAAACTATATATTTGGTTTGGAGAAAACTGCGAAAAATTTTTTTTCGTTTGATCATTTCATTACTTAGAGCCGGTGCTTACAGTGACGAGTGTTTTGTTTGCGAGTGTAATTTAGTTAAAAATAGTGTATTGTGCAGTTTAGTAATTAAAACCGTATCATGGAAGATATGGAATCGAATTCCAGCAATGCTGATGAGAATCCATGGCCACATTTGACTGAGTACGTGGAATTTGTATCCAGAGGGGAATATGCACCTTATGCCCGACGATTAAATTACACATTTGAATTATACAAGTATTTTGTTTTATTCATAACCTTTCTTTTAAGTTCACTAACGCAACGATATAAAAATGTAATTTTACACATATTAACGGATTAAAGATTAACGTTAACTTGCGTTAATTCTTCCGAAATGTAACGCTTTAACGTTTAACGAAGCTAACTTTTTTTGTAGCGGATTAACGATTAACGAAGTTAAATATTTGATTAACGGTGCCCAGCTTTGGTAGTAGGCGCTTTATACCCAACCGAGTACAGATCGAAGTTATTCCACAGTCATCATTGAGCCTGCAGTACCCGGCCGAGAGCGACGCGGGCGAGGGCGAAGGCCCTCTGGACGCGTCGGGCTCCGACGACGAGGCGAGAGCCGCTAGCGCCACGGGGCCCGACAGCGACGCTGAACGACTGTCGCCGCTGCTTACCCACGCCAACACTAATGGGGTGAGTACAATGGTCACAGTTAAAATTCAAAATTCTAAAATAATTTATTCTGTAGGAATAGACCATTAAGCGGCTCTTACAAAACATGAGAATTAATAATATGTTATAGATTAGTTAGCAAATAGAACACCGCCGATTCAAAACGCGCTCCGGTCTGAGAAGATTCCGGCAAGAAACTCAGTGTGCTTTTCTTTTTCTATTTACGAACATTAGTTTGGTTACAATAATTTGCCTAAGTAGCAAGTTGAGCGAACAGCTCATATCCAGGCTCGTTTATCATCCAAAGTAGATCTATGACGTCCGTCCTGACGCGTGTTGTCGTGTGCCAGGTGGCGAAGGGCGCAGGCGGGGCGAGCGGCGCGGGCGGGGCGAGCGGCGCGGGCGGTGCGGGCGCGGCGGCGCTGCGTCTGTCGGCGCCGGCGCTCGCGCACATCGACGACACCGACACCGACGAGCCCGACCCGCCGCACCACTGTCAGTATATACACGCACTGTACACTCACCACCACTCTGTTAGCCCATCGCAGTCCACTGCTGGGCATAGGCCTCTCTCCTGTGCTTCCGATGCGGTCCTCCGCCTTGTCACGATACATTAAATTTTCTAGTTTTTTGCGAAGCATCTTAAATCTTTGCTGGGTTGGTGGGTTACCGGTTAAAGAGCCGGGTTGACGATTTTATCCTTTTTCATTGAGAATTTATCTTTGTAAATAAAACTGATTTATGATTTAATATCTCTCAAAATGAAGGAAACCAATTTACACTTAACCTGCCAATTGATATTTAATAATTATGGCAATCTAATAAAAAAAATTAAGCCAATGCCACATTTACGACAACAGTACTGAACATTATTTAAGTGAATTATTAAACTTCATAAATATTTCCTGTACCTATACCTAGTAATCTTATTCAACAATTTCACATAAAACGGTGTATTACATACTTTGAGGGCTCATAATAATTAATATTATTATTCTGGATCTGCCTATATGTGTGTCTTGGATGGCCTATATGTGTGTCTTGGATGGCCTATATGTGTGTCTTGGATGACCTATATGTGGTTATGGAACTTGGACCTTGAATCCTTCAGGGAGGATGGCATAGCGTTAATTAATAATGTTTTAGAGTAGCCACATTCTTATTCTTTTGACCGCACTTAATTTTTTTTTTTTAAATTCCACATTATTTTTATGTGTAGTGAACCATGATATTAAATTAATGCTTCAAGGTCGTTTTAAGAAGAATTTACATAGAATATGGTTGCCTATAACATTCCATGGAGACTGTCAAACGATGATACAAAAAATACCATTGGTACTTACTTTTATTGTACTTGCAACACCAAGAAAAAATAATATCGATTTGAAAAGAGAAACTAGTTCTAAATAATTCCGAAGTAAATAAGCTTTATTAGTGAGCAATCATGCATGCTTTTTAGCGATAGATTGCGTTCTATTGATTTCCTAAAAAGTGAGTATATTATCAATACTGCGTAGTACGCAACGAAGTTCGTAGCAACATCACGACCATGAGGGTCGTTCTCTATGACCATGTCAAGTAAGAACTTATTTATCTTCGGTGTCTATAATTCTATGAGTATCGTTTGCTAAGTACGTTTTTTAATTTTGACATTGCACAATCTCATAATTGTTCTATTTCAATACTTTTGGTATTATACTTCAACCAAACCTGTTGCCAATTATATATCAATACTAACAAAAAAACATTTATTCAGCCAGAAGGGTAGGTCTACATGTTTATTTTTTGTATGCTGGGTAACTTTTACGGATATCCTTTCGGTCGTATATGTTCGCGTATTCTACTCATAATCAGTGCAAATTATGGCTGCCGGTTATATTTGACATTGTCATAGAGAATGAGCGCTCAGTTCATAATACGTTGTACAATCGCACGCAGCGAGCGGGACTCAGTCTCGTAACGATGTGGAGTCGCCGGTTGTCGCCGAGGACTCTGATTATTTCACGCCCGAGGACACCAACACTACGATACTGACCGTACCTAAGGCGAACAAGCTCTCAGTAAGTGGCGCCATCTTGCATCAGTTGTCATCGTAGTCCTGTGTCGTCATCATGCTTTGTTTGTGTGTGTAATAGTCGGTTTTGGTTTTTATTTATTTCGCGTCGTATTTTAATTTGCACTTTCATTATTCATCTGGCATTTATATAAATATTGTCTATGGAAGGGAACGCACGTTGCCAGACGCGGCGATGCACAATGGTTACTCTAATGTCACTTCTTGATGAAAAGAACGTATAACAGGGCTTGTACAAGATAAATTTATGCGCATATTATTGCATGCAATATAAACATGGAGTGTGTTAACGAAATTTGCTGTTGTCAGTTGATCGTCATGCAAATATATGCGCATGGTCTGCTGAGTGATTGAAGTGTCTGCTTGTTATTCTGACGTTCGTGTCTGTTGCAGGAGCCAACCAACAATGGAGACTGTACTCAACAACGCTGGGCCCTGCCACATCACGTCACTTCTTTACCTGGTAACTTACCTTTTCAAAACTTGATTCTTGTTTTATGCATAGTAAAGTATGAGTACCAATAGTGACCGTATTTTAAATTAGTATTTCTTGTACCTATGGCGCAAAAGTATTTTTATTTAAATCTATATTTATATTTATATCACTGCTTAATATTGCAAGCTTTAAATACAACCAGGACCCGCCGAGATATTATTGACAAATATTTGCATTGAGTGGGTATCGACCTCTCTAAATATCACCATAAACGTAACAATTAGTTCTCATTGTCTAGGAACTCCCCTCAGCCAGTCCAGCGTGCGTTCTTCCGGCGACTCTTACAGCTCGACGTCGTCCACGCGCCAGTTGTTAGCGCCCGTGGTCGGCTCGCCGCTCGCCACTGACACGCCTTGCTAGCCCCCGACAAGTATCCCGCACGCGTGTGCTGTGACGTCATACACGTGATCCTGCTCCAGGAGATGTATCACTCGGTGTGTGCAGGCAACAAAAGAGATAAGTAAACAGTATGTAGAATTCGCATTCACGGCATTTTCGGCCACTTCGCCAAGACCTTCGAGGCTAAGTCAATATCACCTGCAAGCCAGTACACCTTCTGACACTTTCCTCTCGGAGTTGGGAGGAGTAACTTGACTCCTCCAGAAGTGAGAGCATTCGATTCATCGGAAACAACGCCGAGTACCTGGTTATGTATCTCATTTGTTGTATGTACAGTACTAAGAGCGAATTTCACTAGTGAAAATACATGCATACTAATTTAAATCAACTAGATATTCTCGTTATACTTAATGATTATTTTAAGTACTGAAGTAAAAGTTTTCCTGTTAATTCCTCTAGCCAAACACTAAAGAAAGTGATAGTGCAGTTCACTTCAACTTGATCGCGGTAATTTTATTGGTGAAACCCAGCTTAAACAGATATCTCATGAAGCTTGGATAGTGTCAATAAATTTCTTCTAAAAAAATTGATGATCTGTCAAAACGTGTCCTTCTTACTCTTACCTTCTATAAAAAAGAGATGGTGTTACATTTTATTGCTAAGAGCTAAGTTTTATATCGACAGAAGTGACACAACTACCTCGCATTGTTATCATAACAGCACCCATTTTTTTTATCTGAGAGAATATTTTTTGTGTAGCTGAAAAAAGCATGTAGAATTGCAGAAAAATATTAAGTAAGGTATATCTTGTTATATCACATTAATGTGTTGCTGTGTACTATGTACCCATTATTTCAATTAAAAACAATATAAAATCAAAACCTCGTCAAGTTGACATGTATTTAATAGCTAATAGTCGTAAAGGATTATAAGAAATAGTCGGTGTAGGTTTGTAATTAGACTAATATAAATGTATATTAGAACTATAATATTACTTATATCTTAAAAGTATTGACTTATTAGTCAAAATATTGGCCGAATCTAAATTCAAATCTGTGATAGTGACTTACTAATGCTATTGATATTTTGAAAAAAAAAAAAAGGAAATTAACTGATTATACCGCGATTCACTTGGTGTTATTTTTTTATTGTAACACTAAATATCGCGATATAATCTGCTAAAATGGTAGTTTTATTTCAATGTGTAATATTTATTTGAGTAAACTTCAGACAATATTGCTATAGATGTTATTGATCATGACCTTAATAAGAAAAATCCTTTTTTTTTACTGGTTACCAAATCGGCTCTGTCCGCAGCCATTGATCATTTTTGGAATAGATTTTTGGTATGACGATTTGCTTAATTAGTAATTCAGATTCTCAGATGCTCTTCTCTTTAAATAGCTTGATAACACAATACAGTAATCTGTTACGAAAGTAAAAAAAAAGAACAACATCATATTTAATGAAAGAGTTTAGAATTTAAACGAATAGAATCGTGGCAACACCAACAGTTGTCAAAGGTAATCTAATTGTGTTTTTTTTATCAGAAAAGGTGTTGTCATTATATTTACTTTTTTACTCCTCATAAAAGGGGCGTAGCTGTGGGTATGCCTCTTTCACCATGAAGTAGACAGAGACTACCATGTCTCCTTGCTAGAATAATATTATATCTAGTTATCTATATAGTTATATGTAAGTAAGTTGTTAATCTTATTGTATATCTGTGCTATATTTTATGTGATATATTTTATTTCCTTTAGGTTTAGTGATGCATCAAAATAAGCAATATTTGTAAACTTTAGATTAGATTTTAGATTAGGCTTTCTATAACAATGTTTCCCCTAGGCCGTCCTGCGTCATGAGCACACGCGTGCGGATGCTTGTTTCGTGCAAATAATATGGTGCTAATTTCGTGCAAAAATACATACGATTTGCACGAAACAGTACGTAGTGCGGGCGTCTGCTTGCGTGATATAAGAACAGAAGCCACTGTTATATCGTACGGATGGGTGAATTTATCAACAGCTAAAAAACTTCATCTCTCATATTCTACTTATTATCAATCGTAGGTTCTTCCATAAATAGGCATTAGATCAATCGCAAAAGTGACGTCAGAGTGAGTGAATCCCAGTCCTGAGATCATATTGTATTACGCACCTCATCGTTTTTTACTATGTTTATTAGGCCTGACTTCACGAGTGAAACTAATAAAATTGCGATCTATATTCAATGAAGTTATCATGTTTTATCCAATGAATTGAAACTAAATTCATTGAGTTTAACATTTTCCTCAATACCATTCATTACATTAAATATGATAACATATTTTAAATTAAATTTATCGCTTTTATATTCATTGGTAAAATCTAATCGCCGTATCAAAATTTTTTTAAAGAACAAAAATAATGTGTTTGTCTTCCGAGTCTATAGAATTTCACTATGCTCACTGCGATTGGTCGTTTTTAAAAATAAAGGTAAAATAATAGGAGACGAGCGAGACTGGCTTACGGTGTAGTCACGCCGTAGGCATCCTGTATTTGTTATATGAACAATGATCTGATATTAAAATGAAGTAGATGTTATCTAATATCGAGGTTTTAAAAGAGGTCGACAAACTTCGCGAACTAACATCTAAAAGGTCGCGTTTATGCGCTAACGGGCCAGTATAAAAACTGATAACTGGACTTGATCAACAAATGACGCAGGTCCTCTGAGCCCGTGTATTTGTGATTGATGCGCCTGAATACTTCCGAAGTCAGTTTTAGTTCTAGTCATGCTTTTTTCTCGTTCGCACTCACGGATTAGTGTATATTGTGCTGTTGGGCTGTTGCCACTGCTGTATTAATCTCTTTTTAATATAAGATAATTGTATGTGGATTATTTTTCTGATCAAACATTCATCACAAGCTTGTATTATAATGTATTTAAAAGACATTTTCTAAATTAGTTGCTAGAAATGAGAATAAAGCATCGTGTCCACTAACATTATTCACTAAATGGTAATAAGGTGAGGAGTATTTGGTGATAGTTTTTAGTAATCTTTACTATTTTTAATGGTGTTATCAGATTTTAGTTGTGCTGAAGCCATTTTATTGTGCAAAGGCAACATATATTTTCTTTTATTACTAACGTACACTATGTATTTTTATTTTGTTCAATCAGTCAATGGAATGTTAATTAGCCTCTCCCAATGTAGCGCTAATTTCTTTCACCCTATCTTGCGCTTTCCGCATACCCGCTACCATTCAGTCTATCCCAGCCACCCTTTTCAGTTCATCTGTCCATTTTTGTTATGTTTGAAAAATAATGCATTTATAAAAAAATTAAAAATACTGACAAACACTGATAAATTATAAAAATGTATGTGTACCATAACTTGCATTTTTACATTCTGCTGTCCTTGTTTTATATTAACTAATTTTTGTGTATGTGTATTATGTATATTATGTGTATTTTAATACAAATAACAATCTCAATTCTTTTGTATGCTCAGTGCAGTGTTTCAACTATTTTTATCTAGTATGCAGTATGAAGGAAACCATTATGTATTAATGCTTGTTTCCAAATTTGTATATTTTGTTGAGTTTTTTAAATAATAGACCACCACTAGAAAGCCTGTAAGATACTGTTACGGTCAACAACAAAAGTTGATTGACACTTAAATTATTAAATTTACAACCCACTTATTTTTGGAATCTGAATGTAGTTTTATGGCAACTTTTTATGGAATGTAATAATTGCAGTTGATAAGTATTTACCTACCTGTATTATTATAATTTTCCAATGAATTAATGTAAGTGAACTTTTTTGTTATCTTAGTATAGTTTTAAACTGAATTTCTGTACATTCCTGATTTCAATAATTGAATCTCAAGAAGTATGTATATCTCTACTGTTCTACCTTGTGTAATTAAATTCTCTCTATATTGATTTATTTAGATGTACTATTTTTAAGTAATAAACTTTTAAGAACATGTTTGACATTTTTTTACAATATCAAAATAAGAGTCAGCCGTTAAAATAAAAGTCAAGTACAAGCTTGTATAAAATAATTTATTAGAAGACTTCTGCATATCATTCTGTCAATACACTATTATTTAAAACCTACAGCAGACTAAGGGAAATATAATGTAAATAATTATTTTTATTATTTATCTTTATCATTATTCCCAGCCTAATAATGCACAACACAAACACACTTGTGATATATCCAGATCCACATCTATGCAAGTGGGTAAACACCTCCTAAATGTAACTTATATTGCTTAATGTAATATTACAAATGATTTCATCACTCAATTTTGTGTAAAGTTCTATGTAATAAAAATATAATCACAATTCTAGATAATGATTATTTATTTATTTATTTATATATAATTCTCAGCTTTTGTTTGGCATTTGTTTAAAAACTTCTAAACCTTCAGGAAACCCTGCTGAGTTGTTAGAGCCTGACACTTTTTTCATGGCCTGTCTCCTAGCTGCATATGCTGACATCCTAGTTAGTCTAGCTTGTCTCTGATCTGGAGTTTCATTAGCCAACCTTTTGGCAGCATATGCAGACATTCGAGAGAGACGTTTGGCTCGCTGATCACTTGTTTCATGAGCTAACCGCTTGGCTGCATATTCTGACATTCGTCTCAGTCTGTTTGCGCGCTGTTCAGGGGATTCGTTTGCTAATCGATGAGCTGCATAAGCTGACATCTTCGCTAAACGAGACGCTCTATCTTCAGGAGACTCGCACTTGGGTGCACCCGACGATTTCCGACGAGTCCGCTTCGCTGGCTGCAACAGCGAGAGCGGATCCATCTCTTGCGTAATTGACATCGGCACTTCAGTATCATAGGGCACATCCACACATGTTTCTTGTTGTTCTTTTTTAACATTCTCAGGAGCTATCGGCATGTGTCCCGAGTTCATGCCTGTATCGTTCACCGTGTTGTCCATTTCGCTATGTTCTAATTTCATGGTAGAGATCCATTTGTTATTTGCTTTCGCTATCACCATTTTCTTCCAGGAACAATCGGATGAACTCAAATCACCCATATTGATTGTTCAAGGATAGTGGTATCCACAGAACCATATTATGAATATAAGTGATATATTTATTTATAGAGCATTCAACTATGAAATCACAAATTTAAACACCGTACAAGCACCAAATCAACAAATGCCGATAATTATTATCCCTTTATTTAATTAGATTTTTGTGTATTTTAGACAGACAAGGCAAAGCTAAAAAGTGCTAAAAAGTCTGATTTTATTTTCTACCATTTTAACATAGATTTCAAGAGAATAAATATAATTACTACCAAACCAATGCAATTTATTTTAGTACATTCCAGAAACATACCATTACATATTTTCATTATATTTTAAATAAAATATAACAATGTTATAAAATAAGTTATTATTTATTTTTTAATTTATCTGATTGTCCTACTGACCCAAGAAAACTAATGGCTTCAAACTATGGCAGAATAATTTATAAGCAGCAACACCTGCAACACTTTATATGTGAGTTGTCAAAAAGTTGGCATATATTCCATCTGTTTTATTTAACAATTCTATTTTCATAACTTGCATTGAAGCTACTATTTAGGTATTCGACGTATTTCGATTATATTCATAAAGGAAACGTCTACCTCTATCTCATTAGTGTTGCAGTCTGGTTAATTTGTTTCATAATTCATCGTAATTACATACAACATAACGCATCTGTGATCTGATTTTGTAACTATTTTTTAACTTAATTTATATCTTTGTTGTCTTTGTTAATGTTCTTCACGAGTTATATTATGACTTTTAGGAATCTGTGACCCGTGGACAGTGTTTGTGATATAAGGACGTGATGACATAATGGTGTAATAATATAAAAAAATATTACCTCAAAAAATTGTCAATAAACATGGATAGCATTCCTGAATCACCGGCGAAGTCGAGCCCCCTTATGGAGCCCGAGAGTTTCCTACCTGAGAGTGAAACTGATTATTCTAGCATTAGAGGAAAGGTGAGTACCATTATACTATCATTGTTTACCAACATAGTATTCCCGCGTAAAATACGCCTACTCGCACATACTGATTCCCAATAATTTCATGTAAAGGCTTCTATTCTTTTTTTAAACTTATATTATGTTACCTGATTAAGATATACCATAAATTCCTGGGTCAACAACCTTTTTGGACCCTAAGATCTTTTTTGCAGAATATGGATTTAAATATATTGCACCATATTTTCTTGTCATGCACAATTCTAAAAAAATGTTTCAATATAGCTAGATACGCAAAATCTTAGTGAAAATACAATAAGATAACAATACAACAAACAAACAATTAACAAATAACTATGGACGAAATAAATAAGCATGTTTCAATTATTATTGTAATAAAGTTACAACCAATACATTCATATTGCTTAATCTATAATAGTCCACATAAATCACTTCCCATCAGGTGGGTTGTGTGCTTGTCTGCTACCTAAGTGGTACAAAAAATACCAATGCATAGCACTGTCAAATCTGCTGCAATCATGTGAAACCAAAAGATGCCTGATGTAATATGAGTTATAGTATACCTCTGCTTACCCTCTTGGATAGGTACATAAGGTATTATGAAGAATTTTATTTTATTGTTACAGTCACTTTCTGAGATAAAACAGACAATGTTTGTTTTCATCCCGGATTGCATCATATTAATTCAATAGGGAGTAAGAGTTATGTTAATTCCAGTACTATAGGCCTGTTTGATTTTAAATACCAATACTCTGTATTTCATACCATTTTAAAAGGCATTTCACTTTACTTTACTTACCCAAGACAACTTACATTTTCTTTTACTCAATATCTCCTTCGCTTTGATCTCCCTCAATATTCCATTTGATAAGGTATTTAACTAAAGTTAAACAATGTTGATGTTTCTTAGTATTTATTTAAATGATTATTATTTAAATAAACTAAACTTAAATAAAAAAATGACTATTTCAATAAACTGAGTATTTATTTAAATAATCTTTTTTTTTTTTTTTTAGAAAACTTTTTAACTAACAAAAACTAAAAAATTGTTTTTCTTTAGTAAAATTTTCATTTATTTCATAGTAAGTAAGCTTACAGCTAACAATTTAGTGTTAAAAAGCCATTTAATATAGGAGACTATTATTATTATTATTATTATTAAAAGATTTCACTGCTAAATATTGATTTAAAATATGTAAGCAAATGGAGTATAGATGATGCAATCAGTATTTCCCTCTAGATTTTTTTAACATCAGTGAACCACTTCTTTCCCACATTAGTAATATAACATCATAACATAACATAACATAAACTCCTGCCTATATCCCCGAAGAGGTAGGCAGAGGTGCTAGCGCCCACATTTCGCCAGTTTATGTTTAGGTCCCAATGTGGTGGTGGCGAGCCTATTGCCATTAACCGGGCGCTTATAAACCTGCGATAAATATAAAGAATATTAATAGAAAAAGAATATAAATAAAGACAAAGCAATTTATATGAAATTTACTGTTATTGTTATATCAAGGTACACATAGTTAGTAACAGATATTGCATCATTGTCATCAATAACTGTACTCATCGCTTTGAGCACAGTAATTTCATTCATGTGTGTGTATGTTTAGGTGATTTACTCACGCCTAATGTTACTTCAATGACATAATAACAATACAATCTAATTCAACAAACATGTAGTTGTTTAATTTACAAATTCACATGCCCAAAAAAGTATACTGTGGAGTGTTTAACTATTTGAAATTAGCACATGTTATAGATTAAATTATAAGATCAGCTATATCACAATATAAGCCGGTGCATTAAAGAAAGGTTTTATAAATGGCAGCTTGTACTTCATGCATCGTGTCGAGAGCACAGAGCGTGGAAGAAAATAAAGATCAATATTTTTTTTGTTTTGACGGTACGCGCGTGAGTGAGTATAGACAGTATTAGTGTGCGAGCGAGAGGAAGTGATAAGCTCCGCCGTTTAAAAATCCTTTCTTTAATGAACCAAGTTATACATAAAATCTTTACCAGCAAATATGTTTCATCTTCCCAAAAGCATCTGATAAAGCTACATTGCTTATATTAGTAGCGAGTTCGCTTTTTATTCAAATGACTGAGGTTCGAAACCAGGACCACTTGATCATAAGGTTGACTGCATAGCCACTAAGCTACAGATGGTTGAAAATGATAATCCAAAACATTTTTCACAGCAGTCCAGCCAAATTTCATCAAATATCAAATCACTTTCAGTTGTTTTGTGTATTACTGTGATATGACATAGTGTTGTTATTTTTAGATGGTGCTAGTGAGCCCTACAGCTGATGAGTATGAGCTACTCCGTAAGCAGCTGCTTGAGAGACTGGAGACCGGTAATGGAGAGATCATATACGATATTGGACATGGAGAAGGTATATTTACAATTTTAATTCAGTTTTTTAACTACCAATATACTAGAAGGAGTAGGCAGACGAGTCTATTACAGCAATATTTCATGTACACAAAAAAAAAAAAGTAAAGAAACACTATTTTTTACGTGTACCTATACACGTAAATAATTGTATGTACAGCGGGCGGCCTTATTGCTAGAGGCGATCTCTTCCAGGAAACCTATCAGCTCTTTGAAAGCGAATGCTATCTGGCCCTCCAACCCTAATAGAATAACCAGCCCTAGAGCCTCGTCCGTTACCAGCAAGGTGAACAGTCTGCTGGCGTACTTCGAGGAACTGGGATGGTTTGAATAAATTACCTACCCTTACGCAAAAACCGCACCGTGACGTGGAGTTGGATACCATACCATACCTCGTCCATTAACTAATATGTGGGGGTGACTTAGCCCCATAAGATCCATGAAACTAAAAATATAGTCGCCGAAATATGGGTAACACTTCCCTGCCTCTGTAATTATGAGTGTGAATATATAAATAGAACTTAGATTAAATAATATAGTATTTCCCATTTTCGTACCCATTGTGTTTATGATGAGTCATATTATTGTATCAGTATTGTTCGTGCCCATGTTTTATATACAGAAAACCCATATCCGTGAATTTCCTGTTCGTTGATCGAAAGCTGATGTAAGCTTTTATTTTTCACTAGCTGTTGCACGCGATTAAGCCCGCGTGGATGACGGTTATCGCGATCAAACACCTAAGTCCTTTCCTAAGGTCTAATCTATCCATGTGCCAAATTTCAGCCATATTTGTTCGGCCTTTTGAGCAGGTTTAGTGACAAACATTCAAAGTCCAAATATCACCGAAAACTTTTACATTTTGGAACATTGTCATCATTTTCCTGCACTCGTCCCATTTAATTGGAGTTAGCGCAACACGTCGTTCTCCTTCACACATTTCTGTCAGCTGTTATGTCCTCAGTCATTCGTTTCTTTATCATATCTTCTTTCACACAATCCATCCATCTTTTCTTGGGCCGACCACTGCTCCTAAAGCTTTTTTGGAACATCGTGTTTTTACAAATTTTCAGTTTAGTCCTATAAAGTACCTTTGATCATTTTTTCTCCCATTTATGCCACCCCAGATAAAGGTTTTTTTTTTCATACGAAACAACCTCACGGATAGACCCCCGCTCCCTCCCCCCTGCCAGAGCTGGTTGAGTCGGTTAAGTCGGACTCGAAACGACTAAAACGCACGCCGTCTTTAAGTTCTTAGTTGCCGTAGGTGAGATAGTAGCCAACATAATTATCCCTCGCACCCACCCCGGCAGAAATCGGGGTCACCTCTTTCTATATGAGCCCGTGACCTCCAAGGAACCTGCTACCTCCTAATTGCCTTAACCATTACGCCATTTCCGCTGCTATCATTGAAATAAGCAATGTCGTCAGTCGGTGCGTGAATAGATAAAGAAGGTAGTAATGTTGCAACTCTTGCATAGCTTACAATCTTATCTAAATATGCGCTGGCTGCGCTCCACGTATAAGGTAATAACATGATTGTATTGATGACCGTGGCGATGGACCGTCCGACTGATACGTGAGAGATTACTGGCGGAAACATAGGTACGTGTCGTGGCTTGTCGTGACGCGCCAAAAGTATTATGAGCTCTTCCAATTAATCCCACCCTCCCCTTTCCTACACAGGACAACAGGTGCACGGCTAAGATGTCACTCGCATACGGTACAGAATATTCCATCAAGAACCAAGCGGTTCGGTGAGTCTTTTCTCTGCCGCACCGTTCAAGTCCTGGAATTCCTGTTCCTGCGCACGTGTTTCCTTCTTCCTACAGTCCCGGGTCCTTTAAGCGGGGTGTGAAAAAGCATCTGATGAGGCCGTCAAGCTGAGCGCCACCATTGTAGCACTGAACGTGTTTGCAATGGTGACCCTCTTTCATGAGACTTTGCCTTCATACGGGCGATAAAAAACGTGACGATAAAAAGTTATTTGATTGAAGTTTAGGCCTTACGCCCAAGCCCCAAAGTTCAAAATGCCAACTGCTCTAAAAAAAATATTAGCAACCGAAAATAAGATTCCTTCTAACCCTTCGAGCTAAGTTCAATTGGCTTGTATTAGGAGTGGTTCACGTCGGTAGTGTAATGGCCAGGATTCGAACCCGGGGCCTCTCGATCGTTAGTAAGGAATGAACTGAACCATTAAGCTACCGACACTTATTCAAGGTAAAACCAGTAGCAACTATTAAGTAATCTGTGCCAGTAGACCCGGAGTAGGTGACAGTAGAATAGCCCGCTGAATTTCTTACCGGAGTCTTCTCAGGCCGGAGCCGCGTTTCGAACTGGTGGTCCATTTGCTCACTAATTTAGTTAGGACTTAGCCTAAGAAGCAATTACTAATTCCAAATGTGTGGAGGTAATGAATGTAAAAAGTCTGGAAGTAGAAATTTGTTGTTGATATTGACGTTTTGTAAGTACCGTTCAATGGTCTACACAATGAATTTTTGTACAATACTAAGTCAATAACATTTGTACAGACGGGCGTGGTCTCACCGAAGACGAATACAGTGCTTCAGTAGCGACGCTCCAGTCGCTGGTGAGCGGGGAGCGCGTCTCGTGCGTCGAGCTGAGACGCTGGGACTGCGGCACAGGCATCACGGGACAGTACCTACTGCGTACTCAACTGGACCTCACAGACTTCATGGAGATTAGGTAAGACAGTCCTCCCTTATATTCCGTCATGTGAGACCAGTGGCGGATTTACCAGGAAGCAATTGCTTGGGGCTCCGCTTGGAGAGGGGCCTTTGCGGGCTTATACGCGAAAAAAGGGGCCGAAACCATGCTTCACGGGGGTAAAGCACGACTATTTATAGTGTATACCCGTGCTCCAACTGATGATAGGTAGGTACAGTTAAATAATTTAGCAAATACGTCATTTACTAGAAACGTTCGAATTTATTTTAAGGCATATTTAAAAAAAATTGGTAATTTTTTCTTTTCCTAATTTATTATTGTTGTACTTACATACAGATTCACTCCTATTGAATAATTGTTTAGATCATTTGAATCATATAGGGAAGATCATTTAACTGCAACATTGTACAGTAACCTCATCAGCTGAAGTACGGGACCCTATTAGTATACGTGCCTCAACCAGGTGTCGTGCCTGGGTGAAGCATGGGTCCGACCAAAAAAAAAGATAAAAATGTGAGTGGATTGGTCCTATGGACTTAAATACATTTAAATTAGAAGTTATCAGTATTATACACTAACCATAATATGCATAATTTAGAATACACAATTAACATAATGAACAAATGGCGGTTTTATCGCTAAATTTAATTTCTTGCGTTGAATTCGACGTGAATTGTGATATTTCTGTTGTTTTGCTAAATTAGTAATCAAATTGTTATCACTTATCGCAAACCAAAGTTTGTTTTGTAAATATTTTATATACTTATTATTTTGAATTTGATTTTCACACACTTGGAAAAGTCACATTATATTATACTTACGCCTGTACATCTCGAAAGAGGTAAGCAGAAATGTGTATAACACTCACGCGCGGGCCAAATGCCAATTTGGCGCGACACGGGAAATGAAATGGAAATGAATCTAAGGCCTCACGAGTCATCATCCAAGGCTTTTCCTTCCTACTTTGAAGCTCCTCTATGTCTCTCAACCTCTTTGATTTGACATATTTAACATTAAGCCTGTCCTAAACCGGAGTTTCATCAACTAGAATTTCGAGCAATCCCCGGAATCTGCTGTCTTGCTGCATCAGATGACATAAACGACTGTCGTCTGACTCTTAACCTCGAGAACAAAGTTTACACCGAAATTAGGATTCCCAACTCTAGAAAGGACGAACCCCGGGTTTTTAAAGAAATTGAGTTGTGAAGTGGGGGAGGTGAGAGGGGGGCATACCGAAATTTTCGAAAAAATTAAAATTTTTACGTCACGGCACGACAAGCGAGTGACATGACCAATTTTTTTGTAAAATCTTAAAGAATACGGGAAAAATCGTCGCATCTCAGTAGTTCGGGAGGGTAAATATTATTACCGGAGTCTCCCGGGCAATCCGGGAGGGTTGGCAACCCTAACCGTAACGCCGGCCGCTTTGCCCTGAAAGTTGGCGAGGCTCTTCAACCATGTCGAAGTCCTTCGAGGTATCTGGGACCTTGAAAAAGCAAGTACTCCATAATCCATTCCTCCCCAGAGTGGCGGTCGTAGGCAACGTGGACGCGGGCAAGTCGACCCTGCTAGGTGTGCTCACGCACGGCGAGCTGGACAACGGGCGCGGGTACGCGCGCCAGAGACTGTTCCGCCACAAGCACGAGATGGAGAGCGGCCGCACCAGCTCCGTGGGCAACGACATACTGGGCTTCGATAGCATGGGTGAGTCACATACCTCCCCTCCTGACATATATATTTTCAAGCTGAAATCAGAACCGTCTTTACCTAGACCAGGCTTGGGCACACAAGAATTTTGAGGTCCTTTTGGATAGTTTAGAGTTTTAGATTTTTCTTAAATTGATGATACGAGAAATTGTCTTTGTTTCGGGGGAGGGCGGGGGTTGCTAGTGCGTGGGGCCCTGGGCACGTGCCCCAAGTGCCGAGCGATTAACGTTAGATCCATGGGAATTCATTTCATAGCGTCATAAAGATGATGCGTACCCTACCCATATCGATTAAGTCTTAGCCATATGAGTTTTAGTGGGACCGCATACCCAAAAGAAAAAGTATATGTACGTCACTGATTTAACCGCCCTTTCCTGACAGGGAATCCTGTTTCAAAACTATCAGATAACCAGCTGATATATAGATAGGCAGGTGTCTTGGGTCCGAAAGATGGTGGTCGGGACCGATTACCCTCGTAGGTCTTACTGTGAAGTTTTGCATCTTGTAGTCTACACATTACGTACAAAATCCACGAATATCAGAGCAAAAGCACGAACCACCATATTGCACTCTCAGTACACAAATTAAAGTTTGTTATTGTGTCTGGTGCAGTGGAGCATGCTATGACTGGACTGTTGGATTTATTATACAGAATTATTCAATCGCTCAAGGACGTGCTCGTATAGCTAGTTTTATCAGAGAGGAAAAAGATCGTCGAATGGGTTAGTAAATGGGTCTTCTTCTAGGGGTGTATAGGAAGAACACCACAGTGATTTATGCGTCCTCCTTTCTGTGTTTACTCTGTTGCCCCACTATCCATTTTGAGGTCTCCACTGTAAGATTATGAAATACTAGCTTCCGCCCGCGGCTTCGCCCGCGTGAAATTAGTTTTTGTCAATCCTGATGATCCCTGTAAGAGTCTAAGAGACTCTTACAGGGGCCAGCCTCACGTTGTGTACAAAAATATTTTTAAATGACCTAATTTAAAACATTTTTGTACACAACGTTTGCTGTTTTGTTATCATTTGTTAAAATGTGGAGATTGTTTGGACTCGACACTCGCGAGCAGGCCACGTACAGTTGGCCATGCGAAAAACAGTTTTTCTCTAAATGGACACCTGCTACTTTAAGTGTTTGCCCTTGCGCTTTGTTAATGGTCATTGCGAAGGCTGGTTTGAGGGGAAACTGGATTCTTTTAAACTGAAACGGTAAATCTGTAGGGATCATGGGTATGCGTGGAATCAAAACTTCTTCATCTTTAGCTATACCTGTCATTATAATTGCTCTAATAATATTGCGTCCTAGCTGCGTAATTTGCAATCGAGTACCGTTGCATAGTCTCGGCGCTTCGAGATTTCTCATTAATAAAACTGGAACCCCAACTTTCAGTCTCAGCTTATGAGACGGCACTCCTGACAGCTCTAAAGAGTTTAGAAACTCGGTAGGATAAGACGTCACCTGTTCACTGTCCATGACAATATCTACTGACAAATATTCGACAACATCGCCTTGCACATGTGACATCATTCTTTCATTGATCTTTCCCACGATTTCATTGGTCGGTGCTAATATTGCCCTTTCACACAGCCATTCTCTATTCCTCATGTTATATTCTAAACCGGGATAGACGTTGTTTTTAAGATCTTCCAAGTTTTGGACAGCATTACAAAATTCTTGATTTAATGTAATCATGCCGTTAGCGTCCGTAGTCATTCGACCTTCACCGATTTTCAATAGAGCAGCTGCATATTGCCCCGATTGCGTATCATTATGTAGTTGCACTCGCATGTTTTTAGTGAGACAAAATTTTTTTACATGCACCCATAATGTAGACGCTTTTAAACATGCATTTATCTCATCTGCTGGAGTGCCTCTAGTAATGACAGGTAGTGTCTGTCGAAAATCACCAGCAAGCAGCACTACCATCCCACCCATTAAACTCGGGTTACTTCTGATATCTTTCAGAGTCCGATTGAGCGCCTCGATCGCTTTTTTATGCGACATTGTGCACTCATCCCACACCAACAGCTTGCATTGCTGTAGCATTCGGCCACGATCGCTGTTTTTTGTGATGTTACACACTGGAATTTCCTCATGATGTAAATTTAATGGGAGTTTAAGTACTGAATGTGCCGTGCGGCCACCATCGAGCAGCGTCGCTGCAATTCCAGAGGAAGCTACAGCAACAGCTATTCCTTTGTCTTTGCGAATTTGGGCTAAAAGTAAATTTAATAAAAAAGTTTTTCCAGTGCCTCCTGGCGCATCTAAGAAAAACAATCCACCCTCACCATTATAGATTCTTTGCACAACAATATCAAAGACTAATTTTTGTTCCGTGTTTAATCGAGGAACTGACTCTGATATTTGTTGCTGTAAAGAAGAGACATTGTAGTCCAGTTCTCTTATTAAATCACCACTGACTTCTCCGATTCTTTGTGGCCGGTTCATTCCAAAATCTGATAATGTCTTCCCAGATATAGCCATCACTTGGTCTTCAATCTTAGTTAGCGCCTCGTTATATACTAAATCATTATATGTGATATTGGGATTATTTTGTTGTAGTCTGTGCAAAATATCGTCAGACATATCATTTTGGTACTTTTCCCATAATATCTGAGGATTTGAAAGACCACACGTCGCTATGAGAATGGCAAAAAGATCTCTCACCTTAGCTGCTGATCTACATTGTGCAGCCTCTTCTAATGTCGAGTCCCAATGATTGTCATTCTCTAACAATCCTCTAGTTTCACAGGCTTCTCGGAAGGTAACAAACGTTTGACCGTTGTAGTTCTTGAGATCATTAAACGAAGTTGGCCCACGCACGTGGTGTAGCAGTAGTCTCAAACAAAAGCATTCAATGTTGCTAACGTGGACAGTATAGACCCGTCCTAATGCATCCCCAGATTTAACGCCAGGCCAATCCAGAACAGCAGATCCTTGAATTCGGCGTTTCCAACATTTTCTACCTGCATCCCACGTGTAATACCAAGGTACTTGAACGTACAAAAGTGTTTTTGCAAATTCATCTGATCTGCAAAGGTCAAAAAAGGCGGTCAAAGTGGTTTTTGGTGGTGTTGTCACTCGCTGGTGAAAATTATTTTCATTAAAATAAATTCGTTCACCATTCTCTAGATGCACACTGAGGTGCGTAACAGTAGGATGCCTTTCATGCAAAGGAAACCCTAACAGGCGCCATACAGCTTCGTTGCTGCTGACATAGCGACCAGACTGAAACGTTTGTACTTCGTCTACTGGGTTTGAGGACTCTGAGCTTCTGAAATTAAAAATAGCTTGATCGCTGCCTTTATTAATATATTTGCAGATGTATTTGATTGCACGTACGGAACCGCAAGCTTCTACATTTATATGGGCGTTAAAAGTTTTTAATAGGACAGGCGAATATGGTACTACCCAACTATTGTCGACAGAAACTTGACTACCATTTCGGAGTTTAACAGATGCCGTCCGGCCTCCGTCTTCTGGTGCTCTTCTACGATACATCGGGTAGCCGTTCTCATTATGGAGAGTCTCTTTCAGTAGGTTGCGAGGAAATTTTTTTGTACATTTACGGTCTTTCATGCACGGGCACTGAGGGTTTTCAGCCCCGCATGGACCATGGATCATGTTTTTCATAACAATATCATAAAGTGCCTTGTCATTGTTAGGATCTGGTATTTCAGCGCTTATAATTTTATCGATTTGGTCAGGTCGCAATTTATCTTTTAACCAAAGCAAAATGTGGGCATGTGGGAGTCCTCGCTTCTGCCACTCAATGGAATACATAAAGCATTGCACTTCTCCAAAAACCCTTCCTTTAGTAATTACAGTCATAAGCTTTTTAACTTTTAACCTAAACACTCTGGCAATGACATCGTGCCTATCGTTGGCGCTTTGACCTGGCATTAATTCGTCAACTATTTCAGACCAAGATGGATTGCAGGTGAAGGTTACAAATAAATCAGGTCAGTGTCTGCCCGTTCGGGTAGGCATAGTTAGATTCGTGCGCTCCCCCACCACACGACAGCGCCGCGCCGTTGCCTGCCGCAGATGCCGCCACACTTCGGCGAATGTGCGCGACGACGACCGACGGCAGCGGCGGCGATGCAGAGTATTCGTTAAAAGGAATTTAAACTTCAAAAGCGAACTTTTTTGTAACTTGATACACCCAAAACTTCTAAATTACATGTTCCTAGGTTCAGTGATTAAGATTTCGTATACAAAAAGTTTGGCTTTGTAGTTCCAGTTCCGAATCCGTTCCGTTCGAATTTCGGGAATTCCGTTTGTAGAAAAATTCTGCACATCCTTTGAGACCTACGTACCAAGATTCATGGTCTTATCTTCAATTCAACCCCTATTTCACCCCCAAACTGGTAAAAATTTCAAAATGCTAGAACAAACGATTTTTTGTTTCTTATGACGTGATATTTGACGAACTTGCATACTAACTTTCAACCCTTATTTCACCCCTTAGCTGGTCGAAATTTCAAAAATGCTAGAACAAATGTTTAATGATTTCTTATCAAGTGCTTAAATATAAAGTTTCATGGTTTTATCTTTTAAAATTAAGAAATCCCATACAAACTTTCAACCTCTATTTCAACCCCTTCATCCCTTTTTTTTCGAAATAAAAAGTAGCCTATGTTCTGTCTCAGGGTCTAAAGATTGTCTGTACCAAATTTCATCAAAATCGGTTGCGAGGTTTAAGCGGGAAAGCGTAACAGACAGACAGACAGACAGACAGACAGAGTTACTTTCGCATTTATAATATTAGTTGGGATAGCTGTTGCCCGCGGCTCCGCCCGCGTGGATGTCGATTATCGCGTTTTACGACTTTACTCGATTCTCTACTTGCCTCTAACGTATAGAAATCTACCGGATCTACTGAGATTTATGATTATTGCTCTGCTCCATTGGGTGGTAGCGTGATGATATATATCCTATGTTACTCCTAGATATTGTAGCTTTTCATAGGTGAAAGAACTATTGAAATCAGTTCAATAGTTTCGGAGCATATTCGTTACAAACAAAAAAATAAACAAATATTTCATCTTTATAATATTAGTGTAGATGGATATAGGTGTAGGGTGCTATTGGTATTATTAACCTAATCTCCAAAGTGACTGACGACTGAGGATCTGGTGATGACTGTCTTCTCGGGTTGGAAGGTTAAACGGCAGTCACTCCCTTAAAAACTGAATCAAGGTTAAAGCATGGTTTTGCTACGGTATTTAATTTATATTCAGCTGCTGACCCGCGCAACTTCGTCTGCATCACCCAGTTTTTGCAACATTTTTCACTTCTGCACCGCACCAGTTGGTTGCAGCATGATGTTGTATACATATAAACCTTCCTCTTTAATTACTCTGTCTATTAAAAAATAACCGCATCAAAATCCGTTGCGTAGTTTTAAAGATTTAAGCACACAAAGGGACATAGGGACAAAATACGCGACTTTGTTTTATACTATGTAGTAATAAAAAACAACGTGGCACCCATGCGATATCTTGTAATTAGTGATGACTAAATCTCTGACGTCACTGTTCTTAATGTTACGCATATTTAACTACTAAACTGCATAACATTACCTTACTACAAGTCCAACGAATTCGTAAGAAAGAGTTCGTTAGACTGTGATATTACATTGTAAGATTTGTAATATCTAGTACGCGGCGCACACGCAACATTAAAATTGATCTTGATAACTGGTGTTGCTAAGTACATTTACAATAATGTTAACGGGAATTAGCACGCTATGTTACGTTAAAAGACCGACTCTGACTTGCGAATGTTTTACAACCACAAAGGTCATATTTAAAGTTTAATGTATCTTATATTTTAATTTAAATAATTTATACACTACAAAAAGATATATATTGTGGGAGGGAGGAGGGCCCACCGCTCACTCGCGGTTCAACACTCCAACAATATATATTGGAATGTAAAACCACCCTCTTCAAAGTAAGAAAAACAAAAACATCTTACCAGAGAGGAGATGTTGTTGTACCATGCAGTATTCCGTTAGGGCGAAGGACCTCTTCATACACTTAAAATTTATACACTTAAAAATTGTGTTTATAAAATATATTTAAGTACTAGCCTATACCCGCGGCTTCGCCCGCGTGGCTATCGGTAATCGCGACATCTGTACAACTTAAAATCTATACCTATTACTAATAATAACTCAAGTTCTACTTAACTGATTGCAATAAAAAAATTTAAGATTTTAAGTTGAACCAAACCCCTTGAAACCAAAAAACCGCATCGAAATCCGTTCAGTAGTTTATACGTCCATCGCGGACAAACATAACCTTTTTACAATCATATATAATAATAGTATAGATAAACATTTCAATCAATCAATATTAGCCTATCGCATAGCATAGCAGCTATTGCTGGATATAGGCCTCTCGTAATATGCGCCATTGCTCCGATCTTCCATCTTCCGCATACAGTCAGCCTAGACACTTTTTTCAGGTCGTCAGTCCATCTGGGAGTGTTCTACCTTCCGTTAGGTCTCCACTCTAGTAGGAGTGCATAGGGTTTTTAGACAGAGTGGGCATTAAGAGGTAGAGATGTCAAAGTGCTTACCTAACAATCGTGGGTGTATATTTTTTTATTTTTTTTATTACAGTTTCATGCACATACGTACACATGCGGACTTGATGCCTCAGGCATTCTCTACCAGTCAACCTTATAGGTGGTGAGAGAATAACAAAGTATGAGCATTGTGAGAGGCAATAAGGTTAACGGTGTATGGTACTAATATAATATGGTCTGTAGAGTAGGTATTCCTACCAACATCCATATTAATACCACCATAAACATATAAGCATTACATGTTTGAACGTACGTTGAATAGGTATACAAACATTATCTATTTCTACAGTGGCACTAGCATGAAATTCGATAGTATTGCGTGCTAAGGCTACAGAATATGATTAAGTAATAATAATAAGCGCGGCAGCCCAAGCAGCACCCTGAATGCGTTATTGAACGCGAAGGGCGTTGTAAGCTTTTTTAGTATATCTAGCCCACAGGCTGCACGTATAAAATGAGGTAAAAAAGCTTATTTCATCATCATCATTATCATCATCATCATCATTTCAGCCATAAGACGTCCACTGCTGAACATAGGCCTCCCCCATTGACCTCCAATCCGACCGGTTGGAGGCGGTAAAGCTTATTTATTATTATAAATATAATTCCAGGTAATGTGGTGAACAAGCCGGACCACGGTACGCTGGACTGGGTGAAGATCTGCGAGAAGTCGTCCAAGGTGATCACGTTCATCGACCTGGCGGGCCACGAGCGGTACCTCAAGACTACTGTGTTCGGCATGACAGGACACGCGCCCGACTTCGGCATGCTGATGGTAAGATATTCGATACTACAACACACTTCGTTATCACATTTTTGACTTTGACAGTTCAGCGTGCTTATGTCAGACGTTGTCGCTATATGGAAAATATTGAAACTCGATCGTTCCATAGTAATAGTGAAATCTGTCCCCAACTAAGTTGACAAAAGGTTCCGTGGATGATGATGACTCATCATTCTCTGAACCTTTTCCCGACTCAGTTGGTGTCGGCTTTCCAGTCTAGTTGTGATGCGGCTGAACTTCGATATTTTCCGTGAAGCGACTGCCATCTGACATCCACAATCAATGGTCCAATGACCAATGGCGATATCGAAATTCAAAGTTAGACTGGTTGGACTTTTGAGGACTCCAACTACCCGTAACGACTGCCATAGATGTTTGTATGGCAACCGGGACCGTCGGCTTAACGTGGTGTCCGAGGCACGACCAAACCAGTGCAAACAGCCATATTCATGCATACAACTTTTTGCACTGAGCGGGGATCGAACCCACGCCCCATGCGTAGCAGTCGCGTACACTACCGCCACGCCATCCACGGGGGCTGATAATGACTAATGTTGGTAATTTGTTCTTAGATCGGCGCAAACGCAGGTATAGTGGGCATGACAAAGGAGCACCTGGGGCTAGCGCTAGCCCTGTCTGTCCCCGTGTTCGTGGTCGTGACGAAGATCGACATGTGCCCACCCAACGTGCTGCAAGACAATCTGAAGCTGCTGATCAGGATCCTCAAGTCCTCAGGGTGTAGGAAAGTGCCCGTCATGGTCAAGACGAAAGATGACGTCATCGTTAGCGCCACCAATTTTGTGTCACAGAGGTAAGGTTTGTTGGGAAAGTTAGATTTTAGGTTTATTTTACGATAATGCACGAAGAAATTGTCGACATCGCTCGAGATTTGACGCCAGGGATTCTATACAAATGACATTCTATTAATGGAATCGCGTCGAAGCGAACCGTTTTTAATTTTTTCTTCCGTTTGTTATCAATGAATTACTTGAGACTGCGGTGATTTTAATAATAAAAATATGTCAAATAAAATATTTCGAGTCAAGTAAATTGTACTCATATTACAGAATTATATCTTTCAAATCAGTACATACAAAGCGAAAAAAAAAAATCACACCAATATTTTTTGTGCACTCTATCGCGTCAAAATTCCACGTCCTATCGCGAAATATTCTTCATGAAATATTTTCTCTACATTTCAAAAAAAAATTATAGTTGCCCTAGATTTTATTTACTCGTAAGTTCTAATATTCTTAGTAACTAAAGCTAAATTGCTTGTGTTAGGAGTGCGATTGATCTTAGAGTTACAATTTTGCAGGCTATGTCCAATCTTCCAAGTGTCGAACGTGAGCGGCGAGAACCTGGAGCTGCTGACGATGTTCCTCAACCTGCTGAAGACCAGGATGCCCTCGCACGACGACAAGCCCGCTGAGTTCCAGATCGACGACACCTACTCTGTGCCCGTGAGTTAGGAATATATTTTTTGTATCGTCACACCTGGAGGAAGGGCTTTGTAATAATTTATGTGTAAGTTATTGAATGATTGGGTGATTGAGTAATTGAGCGTGTAATTGAATGAGTGTTTGAGCGAATGATTGAATAAATGAGTGAATGATTTGCGCCCGTCACTCAGTCATTCAGTCAGTACAACTAGCATAATAGTGACGTAGGTACTTCAAGAAATTATTATTCATTATTATTTCATGAGTATAGAATATTACCGCTCTTTTTAGGTCAATACACATTAAAAGATAGGTAAACCCAATCGTATAAGTATACGCAAATCGACAACTTTTACGATAGTAGACGGTACAGCACTAACGTAGTAAAACTACCATTCATAAAAATGGAACGTAGGTATTTTGTATATGGTCACAGCGTTTTGTAGGTATGCCCTATCCCTCTCTTTCTGAATCAGCTGAGATTGAGTGAGTGATTGAGTGACTGATTGCGCGATTGATTGAGTGAGTGAGTGTCTGTGTAGTGACTCCTATAAAGTCGTAGATCAGTAGATTAGGGTGCCTAGGCGGGATACCCTCACTGTTAAATGTAACTACCCTCATAATCGAATATTACAAGTAAAAGATTTTTTTCTTGTGGTCCCAGGGCGTGGGCACCGTAGTGTCGGGCACGACGCTGGCGGGAGTGATCCGCCTCAACGACACGCTGCTGCTGGGCCCCGACCCGCTGGGCCGCTTCACGCCCATCGCCGTCAAGAGCATCCACCGCAAGCGCATGCCCGTGCCCGAGGTGCGCGGCGGGCAGACCGCCAGCTTCGCGCTCAAGAAGGTAACTGAGTATAGGAGCAGTCCGGTGGGGCCCTTTACAAAGATACGCTGCCTGGGCCCCGACCTACTGGGCCTTTTGACATCCATGCAATACTGGATACAGGGTGTAAGGGGAACGCTCCCGAAGCCGAAGGCCCCTGGTAGTACTCATGGTATGTACACAACATATTGGCATGAAAAAAAATCACGGCAAAGCAAATAAAAAAAAATAGTTTTTTTTCGCATCGGATATTCTTCATCATATCAGTAAAGCTAAATGAAACGATACTTTCATAAAAAAACCTCACTGCAAAAAAGAACAAGCGGCGTCATCATGCGAGTTCATCTTTTTTCATGAAATTTTTGTTTCATTCAGCTTTCCTAACACGATGGAGAGTGAATAACGCAAGTTAAATGGTTTAAATTTTTTTTTTATATAAAATTAAAAAACATTATTAATTTTTTTTTAGTACCAATATATTATGTTGTGTACCATGAATACTACCAGGGGCCTTCGGCTTCGGGAGTGTTCCTCTCACACCCTGTATAGTATCCTAATTCTCAGTCATAAACTTCTCTCAACAATTGTTATTTTCGTTTTGTAGATAAAGCGGTCTCAGATACGAAAAGGTATGGTGATGGTGTCCCCCGCGCTGAACCCTCAGGCCTGCTGGCAGTTCGAGGGGGAGATCCTGGTACTGCACCATCCCACCACCATCTCGTCTAGGTACCAGGCCATGGGTGAGTATCGATACTATATAAATCTGTAAAGCTGTGCTCGGTTCGGACGGCAAAGTATTTCCCATTTTTTATTTCTACTTGTTCCTCAACCTCAAAAAGGCTTAGTTGCACCAACTACCTGTGAAAGTAAGCGTTTACGTGAAATTTAATTATTCAGTATAATTTATATTATATATCACTACATAGTATAAAATAAAGTCGCATTCTCTGTCCCTATTTTTCTTGTCCCTTTGTATGCTTAAATCTTCAAAACTATGCAACGGATTTTGATGCGGTTTGTTTTAATAGATAGAATGGTTAAAGGGGAAGGTTTATATGTATATAACATCATGCTACAACAAACAGGTGCGGAGCAGGAATGAAAAATGTTGCAAAAACGGGGTGACGCAGACGAAGTTGCGCGGGTCAGCTAGTGTTTAAATAAAAATGAATCGCTAAATATATTGGTAAGCGCATAAGTCGAAGACGCCTTGACCAATCCTAGTGATTCTTTTTTTTATTTGTTCTCTGAACTCTACGTAAGGTTTTTATGGAGTAGCGGGAACGCTATCAGAAGTCTACGCGGGTGGAGCCGCTGGCAACATACCTATCAATATGCTTATCAAATAAACCATGTACTTTTTAATAATCTTGGAATGAACGCTATGAATGTGTATGTGTGTGTGTGCAGTGCACTGCGGCAGTATCCGGCAGACGGCGTCGATCCTGTCGATGTCGCGCGACTGCTTGCGCACCGGCGACAAGGCGCTCGTGCGCTTCCGCTTCATCAAGCACCCCGAGTACCTCAAGCGCGGACAGAGGATGGTCAGTGCGCGCCACTCTCACACATTTGTGCTGCCTCATGTTTCAATTCTATTATAAAATACATTATTGATAACACACTTGTACTTCTCCATTGTAATTATTCGCCTTGCGGCATTCTCAAAGGTTTACATTGACAGTTATGACATAACTGTTATGTCATAACATTGACAGTTATGTCATAACATTGACCAGTTATGTCATGACTGTCAATGTTATGTCATAAAATTGACAGTTATGATATAACTGTCAATATAAACCTTTGAGAATGCCATAAGGCGAAACTGGTTAGGTGCAATAATAAATACAGTGGAGAAGTACAAGTGTGTTATCAATATTAGATAAAAATAAGTTCCACTAAATGCCATCAATCAACAGTATAAACAATTTATTATAAAAGTCAATGGCATATTTGTTGGTTATAGAGTTTAATCGATATTTCGGTACTGTTACAAGCCCCTATTCGAGCTAGTTCTTATTGTACTAACCGTATCGGTCTACCATCTTTCTCACTCGTTTATTTCTATGTACTCTTCAAACAGGTCAGTAATTGAACGACTGTCTAACTTTGTATTCCTGACCTGCTGAGTTCACGATAGACCTACAGCATAGTTTAACATAGTACAGAAATCAGCAAGTAACTTGGCAAGAACCGTCAGCGCATCTGAGACGATTTTTGGGTCTCTTTTGCGGTAAAGGAGACATGATTCAAAATAAATGATTTCATTCTGGTAAATGAATAGAATAATGACAAGCATTTCTTTGTGCCTCAACTACTACAAAACCTTGCCAAGTTAGACGCCGTGCACTATACCTGCTAACGAGCTAAAGACTGGATATAGTAAAAAAAAAGTTTTTTTTTTTTATACTACGTAGGTGGCAGACAAGCACACGGACCATCTGATGGAAAGCGGCCACCGTGGCCTATGAACGTGTGTAACATTACGGGTGTCACACACGCGCTGCCCACCCTGAAGGGAAAGGGGGAGAGCTGGGAAGGGGTGGGGAGGCTAGGAAGGGGAGGGGAAGGAGGGGTATAGTGAGCTCTGGCTACCCTACTTACCGGCGGGAACACAACACGATGGTTATTATGACCGCGGTCTTCTGTAGGGCGGAGGTACTTCCCCAGTTGGACAGCTCATTTCGGACGTAAGATACCGTCGTGTCCTACCTCCGTAACTCCAAGTGAACTCCAAGTTGTGTTCTAGGTGTTCCGCGAGGGTCGTACGAAAGCCGTGGGCAACGTGCTGCAGCCCGAGCCCGCAGCACTCAAGGCCGTGCCGCGGAACAACACCAACGCGCGACACGAGCGCCGCACGACCGCACACGCCGCACCGCACGACGCGCCGCACGGACCGCTGGTGGGTACGCGATATGTGCCATAGGGAGATCTTGAAGCCAGAGGTGGCCCTGTGTCGGCCGGGTGACAGATATATTACAAGTTATCACGCCTCTCCGGCAACTGGAGATACAAAAACGGCGTGCGGTTTTAGTCGGTTCAAGTTCAACATAACCAGGTTCCAGGGAGATCTGAAAGGGTTTCCGCAAGCGGACAAAGGGATTTATGCCATAGTTACGCATATATTTGAAGAGACACTCCTCTAGTTCAATTTCTCAAGTCGACCATGACCCCAGTTTGCCTCCAGGGTTGGCCTCCTGGCAAACTTCTAAGTTCGTGTATTTTCACTATGTAGCTATATGGACCAAAGAAATACAATAAAAGAAGCCACCAATGCCACCAGCTCGTTTGGTTTATTGTAATAGGTATATTTTTTGTAAATTCGCGCACAACTATTGTGCCCTTTCGCATCTAGTTAAACCCAGTCACCTTTTCAAGTGCACTAGACAAGTGGCAATTGTTTTGAAGAATGGTACAGTATAAATTAATTAATTATGGGAATGACATTCGTTTTCGCTCGTCATATTTTTTTAGACTACTTAGGGGGCAGAAAAGCACACGGCCCACCTGATGGAAAGCGGTCACCTAATGTCCTTCTTGAAGAACCCCATATAGTAGTTGCTTTGGAAAACTACGGCAGGGAGTTCATTCCACAGCTTGAGCGTGCGCGGGATGAAACTTCTTTCATACCGCACAGTGCGCACCGTTTCCGGTAGTAGTATAAATGTCATAAACGTCCAAATATGTACAAAGCAATCCCATACATTATATCTATCGATTCTACAAATCAACTACTAACGTATTGTCACTTATCTAGGCCCCAAATCGTCAGTACATTTGGCACCTCGTCTGATCATTAAAAATACCTAAAAAACGGTTTCCGCACAGCTAGAGTACATTGTCAAGATGTTTGGCAATCACTATAAACGTGATTGGCTCAGCCCCAACCACTCACCCCATTGAGTCTGTTTTCAATCTAAATGAAACACAATTTTCCTAACAGCAAGAGAGTGACGTCACCGCAGTGGATTCACCATTCGAGGTACAGTCCGACAAGCGGGGCGCGGCGGGTGGTGGGGGTGGGCCCGCGCCCCCCGGGGGAGGGGGAGGGGGAGGGCGCCGCCCCCGCAAGCGACACGACAAGCCGCCCGACCAGCCTGCGCTAGCTGCCGCCAACTAGACCACCCGACCGCTACAGACCGTTACTGGCGCTATGCGTCTGCACAACCGGACACAGACTAATGACACTCAATATATTGTATCTTCCATAGAGTATAACAGTAAACCTCATTATAGATATGTGCCTATTTAAATATTTTTTGTATCTATCGCGGAGACAATTCGCACGCACTAATTTTTGGAGACAATTTCAATAAAATTTTGTGGATGTGTATGATCTATTCCAGCTTGAAAAGGATAGTTTTGGACAGATGACGATTTTATTTTTTGATTATTAGACTTTATGCACAAGTACATTGGTACAAGTACTTGTGCATAAAGTCTTAGACATTCTCTAAATATCTAAAACTATTGATTTAACATTGTTCTTCTTTTTTCCACGTTTAAATCTACATCGGCATGTAATTTTCAAGCCATATCACTTTTATCAAATAGTGAAAACGAACTAAATATATTTTTATCAAACTATCTGACTAACTTCCTCTTTGCGGAGATAGCCCGGTTCAAGATGTCTGAAGCTTATTTAGTCTGTGCACTGCACACTCTTGGCAGTAGACACTCGGTAACATCCATAACTGCGTGGTGCCTAGATGTACAACAAGAAAAGTAGTTCAACAAATTTTAACTGATGGTTCTATTATTACAGCAGATAACTTGCCATGCCATGGGTTGAATAGTTCAGTAAAACGAGGAGAATAGAGATCCACGGGTGTATCTACTTGTGAACTAGTCCAAAGTTTCGCTTGAAAG
Organism: Pelosia muscerda; assembly: GCA_963691645.1. Lineage (NCBI taxonomy): Eukaryota > Metazoa > Arthropoda > Insecta > Lepidoptera > Erebidae > Pelosia > Pelosia muscerda. The sequence goes on from OY829102.1 coordinate 2,332,908, forward strand.
AAAACGACTACAGACTTTAGCTGACCATTTTATCCCCATTCACTCTGTTTTATTGTTCTGTCTGACAATATGTACTGAGATAGTATTCTTGATGCAAAAATTGTCCATCCATCATCCATATGTTCACCTGTTTCCTATCGGGACGGGCCGAGGTGATTTAACACCCACATTTCAACAACCTTTGTATGCAGTCACACATAATAGGGCGTGAGCCTCCAGGCACTATTGTTGAATCAAGCCATGCATCTGCGGCTAGGTCTAAGCTGTATATATCTGTCTGATATCGATCAGCCCTTTCCTTTAGTCGTCTCCTACCGCATGGGAAGAGATTGGGTGGCCCAAGTTCTACTCTGCCCGGAACTATGTCAAAATTGTTTTTACATAGATTTGGTGAAATGATATTTACGTACTGAATACAAAGCCTGAGAAGCCTCATTTCTATTGTTTCTTGCTTATTAGAAAAGTGTTTTTTGTTAACAAAAACTTGGATGTTAACCGTAATTTCATATTGTTGAAGAATGATTTCAACTTATTTTATTTTAAAAGGTTTATTCTAGTAACATGGTAAGAAATCGATGCATGACGAATTTATGTGCCGCGAAATTTCTACTTCAAATACCCTTGTAAATATTTTCCTTTATGTTAAGGTACTTATGTTTTAAGAGCTTCCCTAGCGCGGCTAATCGGTTCAAAACTAAGACAAGGTACTTAAGTAGATTTTTGCTATGTATTAAAGCCCAGTCCACACTTGTAACACGAACGACAGACCGGACTGGCTTCTCGACAGGACCCGACGCTAAGTGTTGAGGGACCAACTAGTGGTCGTGTTAGCGCAACCTAGTGTTACTAATGTGGACCCGGCTTTAGATATTTCTTACAGTAACTTCAACCTCTTTATATGGCTTCTGCAGCACAATCGCCGGAATATCGCCAATGTCAATGGTAAATGTAATATAAAATTATTAATGGCGAGACGCCAATGTCATGTTTCTCAAGAAATTCTACCAGAGTCACCTCTTAGACTGCCTTCACACTAGCGTTTATCCAGCGTAGGCGTTCGATGAACGTATGCGCAGTGACGCATATGTCCCGTTGTCGCGGCGTCTGCGTGGCGCATACGTTCATCGAACGCCTACGCTGGATAAACGCTAGTGTTACAGTAAAGCCAACGTTTTCGTGAAATGATTGAGACCGCCACTATACCTTCAATTGTGTCAAGTCGTGCTAAATTGTCTTTTGTATGCATTTGAGAGTGTCCATCGTTTCCTATTTTCGCCATTTCACAAAAACGTTGGTATATACGTCTATAACTGTCTTGTAGTGTTTACTGTTAAGTACACTGCACATTTATCTGTATCTACTTATAAAATACTATTTTGTAATATTCAAATTTGTCCACAAATTCAATTTATGCTTATGACACAATTTGACATTCTAGATTATAATGAGACCTGAGAGAACCATGTTAAATGTTGAAGTAAATTAGTGTTAATATTAATTGAAAAAACAAGACACAAGGTTTTATAATTTTTTTTAAAATTCTTAATTATATTATACTCATATTCTGGAATTCTTTATTTAAAAATTGGTTGTTGATTTGTTTGAATTTTTATTTTGTTATTACTAAGCAGTCATACAGTGGACTGAATTATATTTATACTATATCACAGTGGGCGAACAGAGTGATGAATCTATACCAACTGTATAGTTGGCTGTTGCTGTGTGGACACAGAACTGCAATACAAAAACCTGCATTGCAAATTCGCATCACAACTGTGTACCAGCAATTACTAATCGCAATAAGCAATAATATTAGTGAGGCTAGCTGCTCTGCTCCATATCATAGTTCAGTATTTGATTAAACACAGTACCATTATTGTGATTTTTGTAGTTTAAGTAAATGGAGATATTTTTATGGTTTGTTCAGAGTGAATGAAAATAAAACTAGCTGAGATAAAACTATGCAGTATTATTTATTATCTATAATGAACATAAAACATTGCAATAAAACCACTTATTAACTAATTCTATGGTGATTTATTTGGGGTTATTTACTTCTGTCTGATGTTTTGGCTACTTTTCAGCGGCTATGGTTTAATTTTTTTAATACTAAGGTCGTCAAATTTACTACATGAGTAACAGAAATGTAAGTAATGCCACATAAATCATAATGGAACAATTAAAATGTGGTTTAATTTCAATGAGTGGTATTGCAAACTTTCAACAGTAGGTATGATTAGCTAAAAACATTTACTATTTACATGAATCACTTCTTGATTTGTTTCTTTGCATCCTGAACACCTTCTTTTACATTCTCACTGAACCTCTTTAGGAATGACATGAAACTGTTTAGTTGCTGTGGATCCATTTTGTCCATTTTCTCTTTCCCTCTGTAGAAGACAGACACTGCAATTTGTGCAGCGCGCCTCACAGGGTACGACTCAGCAAGTTTCTGCACCAGTTGTTCATTATTGGCTAAATACCTAAGCAAAGCCCGTAGAGGCATTATATTATTTACACGTCACTTGAATGATGTTTCAAAAGAGCACATGTTACGATACTTCTGCAAGAGTTCTCTCTTAAGCCGTAACTGAGTCCTCAATATTTCAAACTGTTTCAATTGGTCCTGTTTGTTGTAATCGATGCCTGGTAGCCTTTTGATCTGATGGAGAAGAATAAAGGTAAGTACAAACATTGAAACTGCCAGTGAGAAAGTTAAATTATGGGTATGCAGATGAAAATATGTTTGACTTTCACTTCAATAAAGTTTTTTTATCTTATTAGGTATAATCTTCTTTTTTTATACTGGACAGGGGTAGCAATGGTGTGTGATCTGTACATTGGTATTTATTTACTTAGTGAAAACATGGTAAAGACTGTAAAAGAATGGAGGTCAAACACTGCTGGTAATATCTACATATAATTTAATGCCAATGACCTAAGATCCTACGTTTTATTGGTCCGGTTACCCGGTATAGTAGGTAAGAGGTTACGAGTAAGATAATCAGTTGTGTTATCTAATATTGTTATCAACATAACGTTTGTTACTGCTGTTCGAAACTTTTTAAATAGATTACCTGGGCTCGTGCGACATCAAATTTCTTTTGCAATTCGAGGACTCGTTGGCTGCAGTCTTGAGATTCCCTTGCTTTGGCAGAGTTGTCATGAAAATCTCTCTCGACACTAAAACATAATAAAAATAACATATATAAACGTATTACACAAACAAGATACGACACAAATCTAAAAATAAAAGCTCTACGTATGATACCTTCGTATAATTTCGTAAACAATCGGTAAAAAGTCAACGTCTACATCTTGTACAGATATTGGACTAAAATTGTTTTGTTCAGAATGATCTGTATTGTTTTCCATTATAGGAGTGATTTGAACCGGGCGCTTAAGAAAAATGTAACTTGCCTAAAGTAAAATTAGTTAAACAGTCATCAATACATAATTTTAAGAATTGAAATCATGAAATATTTTATTTGCAAATTCCCAAATACCAGTACAAGTACAACTAAATTAAATACCAATAACAACGAACGAATGAATGAACGACGAATTTTTAATTTTATGATATGGCAACTACATCAAGTCTTATCTTGTAATAAAAAATAAAACGCTACAGTTGGAATGATTGCTCATGATGATGTGTTCCCATTTCCCAACTTTATAAAACCTAAAACATGAACTAAAATATTTATCTAACTAATCTATCTAACTAACTAGTCATTGAGTTAGAACTTGGAGCTGTGGTGATATTATAGACAGAATACAAGGTCAATATCGAAATTCTCAGGGATGCATTGATTTGCCTGTTCAACAAATTATATAAAAAATAGGTCAAACTGCGGACATATAATTTCACAGTACACAAAAATATTTTCCCAAGATGATAAATCGGCGTCGATCAAATTATAAAACCGTCCTTAGAGATAAATATTTTTATGGGTAGCACCATTGATGTATAAGGGGGGGGATGGGCCCTACCTACAAAACGCTGTGTCCTACCTATGTTCCATTTTTATGAATGGACGTTTTACTACGTTAGTGCTGTGCCTTCTACTATCGCAGAAGTGGTCGATTTACGTATACTAATACGATTGGGTTTACTTATCTTTTAACGTGTATTAACTTAACCAGACCGGTAACATGCTACACTCATGAGATAATATTATAATTCTTATTTTTATTATAATTTATAGATTTCTTACTATTCCAAATGACTTTTATTTTTTAATGAATCATACACGTAAACACAACAAAACACAACCGGAACCGAGATAAATGCAATATTCTCTTGCACTTCATGCATTTGCACTACTTACTAAGAAGTCATGCCGTCACTCACACAAAAACCGTTTTCTAGCTGCTCGTTTCATTTTTCGAAATCAAATATCTTCAAAACTACATATTTGTGTTAAGAAAATTCACTTTAGCAATTCTTTATAATCATTATGGATATTAAATTTCAAATAAGCAGTCATCGGCCCATCGTTCGTCGATAAATCTTTTTCTTGAAGTACGTCACTAGTATGCTAGTTGTAGTAAAAGACTAGAAAAAATTATGAATGACGGGGCGCAAAGCATTCATAGATTTTGGTGACCTTGGCACGCTGTCCTTCCTTATAATAGTGCGTTAGGGCCGCCCTGTGGGTAGCACTGATTCATTATGTCATTCCACTGACCTGAAGTTAACTTCAGGCCAGTGTGTCATTCATAGAAAGGTCATTCATTCATTCATTCATTTCATTCATTCAAAACCCATTTCATAAAATTTACGATGTTGTGAATTTTGTGGTTACTTTATTATAGTATATATTATTATAAATATTCAATAAAAATGGACGAAGTTGCTAAATTAGAACATCTTTCTTTAGTGTCCAAAGTGTGCACTGAATTAGATAACCATTTGGGATTAAACGACAAAGATCTAGGTAAGTTTATATTGTATTGACGAATTGTATTTTGTGTGCCTGTGAATTACTATTACTATAAAACACGATAATTTTAATAAACATCGTCTTTCAGTCTATCAAATATAATATAAATCTAAAACTTACCCTATTTAAAATCATTTAAGTTATTACATTACCATATTGATGATCATTGCATATATTTACACAACTATTTTCTTGTTTTAGCTGAATTCATTATCGACATAGCTGATAAAAACCCAACCTTTGAGAGTTTCAAGAAAGCCCTTGTGGAAAATGGTGCTGAGTTTTCAGATTCGTTCATGACGAATTTATTACGAATCATACAACATATGAAACCAGTAAACAACACAGCACCACCAACTGATACATTGAATGAAAATCAAAATCCATTGGCTAACAAGTTCCCAGGACTTGCCATACCTAATGAGAAACCTCCCAAATTCTCTTCTGATGAGGACAGTGAGAATGAGAAAGAGACAAAGAAAAACAAAAGACTGACATCAAAAGAATTATTCAAAAATGAATCTAAAAATGTTAAAAGTGAGTTAAAATCTAATGACGATGTAGTAGACCAAGCTATGGCAGAACTGGAAGCATTGGCTCCGAGTTCTAGTTCTATTTCCAAGACTGAACCAAGTAAACCTATTGAGGAAATTAAAAAACGAGAAAGAAGTCACAGCAAAGAACGAAAAGATATTACTAAAAAGAGAGAACATTCTAGGGATAGAAAGAGACGTAGCAGAAGTAAAGAGATTAACAGCAGAACTAGAGATCGTAGAAGCAGAAGTCGTGACTACAGGAGTAGAAGTAGAGACCGTAGGAGTAGGAGTCGGGATCGCAGGGGTAGAAGTCGGGACAGAGGAGATCGTGAAAGGGGTAGATATGATAAGGAAAGAAATAGAGATAGAAATGATAGGGACAGAAATAGAGGAGAAAAAGATATTGATAAAGACAGAAGCTATAGAGACAGGGACAGAAAACGAAGATCTAGAAGTCGCCACACATCCAGGGATAGGGACAGATCCAGAAGATCGAGATCAAGAGGCAAGAGATCTATGTCAAGAGAAAGGGAGAGAGATAATAGACATGGTGACTATGGGAAGAAATCAAGAAAGAAGAGTCCCGAGGTTGATAATATGAGTGATGACCCTGAACCTGGTAAAGTAAGTACCACAACTGTAATACTTATCATTTACCCCCATCATTTTCAAAGTGTGTCATTTTATAAACCTAGGAAAACATTAAAAATTACATATTTCTAAATCTAATTCAAAGCAATGAAAGTGTGAGTGATTCATGCATAAGTTTTGTTTGACAAACCATACTGAAGAATGATTTTGAAAATTATTTTTTTAATATTAAAATAATTGAATTGAAACCCTGTACTCAATGTAGATTCTTTCCAATATGAATTTATGTAAATAAAAAGGATTCCCAAAATATGTGTATGTGTGTGTTGATGAAATGTATTGTTGTTTCAGATCTATGATGGAAGAGTGGCAAATATAGTGCCATTTGGTTGTTTTGTCCAAATTGAAGGAGTGCGGAAGAAGTGGGAGGGCCTAGTGCATATCTCACAGTTGAGGTCCGAGGGCCGAGTCACCAATGTCTCTGATGTCGTCAATAGAGCTGACAAAGTAAAGGTAAGATGCTTCCTTATTAAAATACATTTCATCATTTCAGCCTTAGGACGTCCACTGCTGAACATAGACCCCCATCAACCTCCAATCTGATTAGTTGCAAGCGGGCAGCAACCAAGGGGGTCATTGACTATGTCGTCCATCCATCTCAAATACATACACTCACACCTTTTTGCGTATCCCAAAAGGTATTGGGGTACGCAAAAATAAGTCTAGAAATTCAAGATTTATAAAAACAGTGTGGCTTGATATATGATGTTGTATTGCCTAATTAAAACTGTGGCGTGGCGGTAGTGAACGCGACTGCTACGCAGAAGGCGCGGGTTCGATCCCCACTCAGTGTAAATATTTGTATGCATGAATCGTCGTCGGTCGTGCCTCGGAGAGGACGTTAAGCCATCGGTCCTGGTTGCCATGGGAGCATCTATGGCAGTTGCTACGGGTAGTTGAAGCCCTCAAAAGTCCGACTAACCTAACTACAGAACTTACTATACTAATCGCCGATTTGGTTGTGGAGGTCAGATGGCAGTCGCTTCACGAAAAATATCGAAGTTTAGCCGCATCTTAGTTGGACTAGAAAGCCGGTTCGGAGAGTGAATGATATGAAACTCAAATTTATTTTTAATTACAGGTCAAAGTGCTGTCCGTGACAGGTCAGAAAGTCTCCCTCACAATGAAGGATGTGTGTCAAGACACAGGCAAAGATCTGAATCCAGCGTCACATGCACATTTAGAGGTAACAATTATAAATCCAGTCATTGGTTTAAGTAAAAGTAGATGATTGAAATAGATTGTTGAAGAAAATGAATGATAGGCCTAGTAGTTTCTCCCTTATAGCTGAGGATCGGTGAATAATAGAATTATTATTTATCTTTTGAATTATTTCATACTATGAAATAATTATATAATCACTACATAGTATAAAATAAAGTCGCGTTCTCTGTCCCTATTTTTCTTGTCCCTTTGTATGCTTAAATCTTCAAAACCATGCAACGGATTTTGATGCGGTTTGTTTAAATAGATAGAATGGTTAAAGAGGAAGGTTTATATGTATATAACATCATGCTACAACAAACAGGTGCGGAGCAGGAATGAAAAATGTTGCAAAAACGGGGTGACGCAGACGAAGTTGCGCGGGTCAGCTAGTGATTAATAATTCTAATAATAATTCCTAAATAGTCTAAGAAAACTGGTTATGTTTAGCGAAAGAATCACTGCCGCGCCGGTTCGAAACGCGTTTCCAACCTGAAAAGTTACTTGGAGGTACCAAAAGTCAGTTAGATATCTATCATTTATGTTGTAGGCTGAACGCGAAGGCCGCAACCCCGACCGTCCTCCTCCGAACGCGACCGTGCTGGCAGGTCTACAGGGAGGTTTGGACCCAGATGAGGACTCCAGCCGCAAGAGAGTCACCAGGATATCTAGCCCCGAGAGGTGGGAGATCAAACAGGTAAGATTTATGATACCTTCAAAATAATATAAATGTTATACGCACCTGCCATAGCTGGTGTAACACTAAATTGCAAGCCGTTTTTCGATCAAATGTGATAGACAAAAAGCAAAGGAAACGTAGATAGCTATACTCCATTTGTTTAGGTACTTAAATAAAGTTAAACAATCTTGTGACAACGTTTTATAAAAACACATGATAAATAAACTAGACTAACCAACTGACTAATTAGTGGTCCAACACAGGTTTTTAGTCTTCAAAATGCATTTCTATGTAGAGAAGTATTTTTATACTTATTAGGTGGGCCGTGCGCTTGTCTACTACCTAGGTCGTATAAAAACGAGTTTAGTGCCAACGAAATCATCTAAACTAATCCAGCAGTTACTCCCTCTGAGTGACCGAGGTACTTTGATCCTTCTCTTCAAGATATTAACATCAAAATTATTATTTCACAGATGATATCGTCAGGCGTAATCGACAAGAGTGAGCTACCAGACTTCGATGACGAGACAGGCTTGTTGCCGAAGGACGAAGACGGCGAGGCTGATATAGAGATAGAGTTGGTGGAAGAAGAACCTCCATTCCTTCAAGGTCATGGCCGTGCCTTACACGATCTCTCTCCCGTCAGAATAGTGAAGAACCCTGACGGGTCTTTGGCACAAGCAGCTATGATGCAGTCAGCTTTAGCCAAAGAGAGGAGAGAGCAAAAAATGATTCAGCGGGAGCAAGAAATTGAAAGTCTTCCCATGGGGCTGAATAAAAACTGGATAGATCCACTGCCAGAGAGTGATGGAAGAGCGTTAGCGGCCAATATGAGAGGGACAGGGATAACTCCTCAAGATCTACCGGAGTGGAAGAAACACGTGATCGGAGGGAAGAAGTCTTCATTTGGTAAGAAGACTAATTTGTCACTCCTGGAGCAGAGGCAGTCGCTGCCTATTTATAAACTAAGGGATGAACTGACGAAGGTATGTCCTAGATACTATTTTTTATATATGTTATAACAGTTGTAGTGTTTCATTTTAATATAATAAGTAAGAAATAATTTATATACAGAATATTAATAACTATATACAAAATAATTACACACCTATACTAATTATAATATGAATACAGAAATAAAATACAAAAGGTAGAGAGACTGCAACTTTAGGCATCAAAATATTCCTCCCCATCTATCTCTACCGGAACCATAAAATATATATTAGTATTATTATTTATATATTAGTTGTAGGATAATATCAGTAGTAGATTGATTTGAAAGTTTGTCGTTTGTGTATCATAGGCTGTTGCTGACAACCAAATCCTGATCGTGATCGGGGAGACGGGCTCGGGCAAGACGACGCAGATCACGCAGTACCTGGCCGAGTGCGGGCTCACGGCGCGCGGCAAGATCGCCTGCACCCAGCCGCGCAGGGTCGCCGCCATGTCCGTCGCCAAGAGAGTCGCCGAGGAGTTCGGGTGCAGGCTGGGGCAGGAGGTCGGGTACACCATCCGGTTTGAGGATTGTACCAGCCCTGAGACGGTTATCAAGTAAGTCAATAAGCTTGGGCACATTTTTTTACTTCCATCAGCTAGACAAAACTCTAAAATCTAAAGAAAACTGCAAAATGGTGGTGATTTAACACCCCTCATGCAAGCATGTATTCTAGATTATCATCGCGATCATTATCACCATCATCACCATCATTATCACCATCATCATTTCAGCCACAGTACGACATTCAGAAACAGACTGATAATTAATTTATTAGTCCGTTTTAGTATCTCCAGTCCTAGTACATAGCCCAAGTCAACCCCACCTGGAAGACGGTGCACCTGCTAACTAACGGACGGGGCTCTGACGGGGGCTTTACATTCAGCGTTGGTTGAACAAACGGCAGTCGCTCCCACAAAAATCCAAACAGCCAAAAAAAAATGGAACAACGAACCCTGAACTCAGGGGTGAAGGCTTCGGGTGCGACCGGGGCTAAAGTAAGGATGAAGATGATAATGAGTATGTTCGACATTCCCATCTCATCATTAACTCCATTATACCAGCTCGAAGCATTTTCCACACGCAATAAAGTGGACCAGCATTCTAACTGTATCATTATGAAGATATTTACTAACGTTATTTTTCTTCTCGCAGGTACATGACAGACGGTATGTTACTCCGCGAGTGTCTCATGGACTTAGACCTCAAGAGCTACTCCGTCATCATGTTAGACGAGGCTCACGAGCGTACCATCCACACCGACGTCCTCTTCGGTCTTCTGAAGCAAGCCGTCCAGAAACGTCCCGAACTAAAACTAATCGTGACGTCAGCAACACTAGACGCTGTCAAATTCTCACAATATTTCTTCGAAGCGCCAATCTTTACTATACCAGGAAGAACTTTCCCTGTCGAAGTTTTATATACGAAGGAACCTGAAACTGACTATCTAGACGCTTCACTCATCACAGTCATGCAAATCCACTTAAGAGAGCCTCCAGGAGATATTTTACTCTTCTTGACGGGGCAGGAAGAGATTGACACAGCTTGTGAGATTTTGTATGAAAGGATGAAGTCCCTAGGGCCCGATGTGCCAGAACTGATCATCCTGCCTGTGTACTCCGCGTTGCCGTCTGAAATGCAGACCCGCATCTTCGAGCCAGCCCCCCCTGGGTCCAGGAAGGTGGTGATAGCGACGAATATTGCGGAGACGTCGCTGACGATAGACGGGATTTACTATGTGGTGGATCCGGGCTTTGTGAAACAGAAGGTTTATAATTCAAAGACTGGAATGGACTCTTTGGTTGTTACACCCATATCACAGGTTTGTAAACTGTTTATTTTTTTATGCATCCACCTTTTTAGTAAAGTAATCAGTGTTCAGCGTCAGCCGTGGTTCAACGGTTAGAGCATTCCCCTGTAAGCGAAAGATCGCGGGTTTAGATTTCGATCGGAATTCGATTTGAAATATAATAATATGTAAACGGGAATTAACGCGATCATGGTATAGGTATATACATACCTTTTGAATGCCTGACGTTTTGACCAGGTTACACCGGCCGTGGTCACAGGCTGACTGGCTCAGCCGCGTACGCCCTCCGTCGTCGAGTCCGTGAGATAGCCGGTTGTTCATCTACCCGCAAATTTTCGACATTTTTTATATTATTTTTTCTCCAAGTACCGTCACATTTGAAATAGTTACCATACAAATTAATTATAAAAAATTTCATTACGTTGATGGGGCGAAGTTGTCAAAAACAATGTTGAGAAAATTTATTGTAACATCGTTTCATTGTTATTGTCCATCGCCCCAATATGGTGGTTCAGAGGTTCAGAGGTTTGAAACAGTTACCATACTACAAAAATCAAATAGTTTTATAAAGCATTATTAAATCTCTTAACCTTAGAAGAGATTCCTAAATTACTTTCATATCCATTCTATAATAGTACTCTTGTTATACATAGAATGTAGTAAAGGATTCTAGTGTACAATACAATGGTTACTATAGTTTACTCATATCGTGCCGCAACTATAGTTCACACACAGTAGTGTGTTTCACTCACTAGTGCACATCATCGTTCTCGCTTATCACACTATACTTCGGAATATTTATAACTTTAAGAAAAAAAATTGAGTGTTTTGTTCTGCCCACGGGTTCAAGCCAGTAGCTTTGTATTTTGTTTTGTTTACTTGTGTTTAGCTTCTGAATATTTGTGAGTAAAAGGCTAAATATGGCATGTTTTCTTTCTTTCATAACATAAACTCACGTCTATATCCCTGAAGGGGTAGGCAGAAGTGCTATAACCCACTCGCCAGTTTATGTTTAGGTCCCAATGTAATTGGTGGCGAGCCTATTGCCATCAACCGGGCACTTATAAATCTGCGATAATTACAAACATAACTTCTAAAAGCATTGTGAAGTCATTAGTGTGTGCCTTGGTAAAACCTGGGATCGAACCCGAGACCTCGTCTCAGCAGTCTTTCCTCTTTTTCTTGTTCGAATGTTTATATAAAAGCGTTACTCTGTCCGCAGGCGGCGGCGAAGCAGCGCGCGGGGCGGGCGGGGCGCACGGGCCCCGGCAAGTGCTACCGCCTGTACACCGAGCGCGCCTACCGCGACGAGATGCTGCCCACGCCCGTGCCCGAGATACAGCGCACCAACCTCGCCACCACGGTACCCCACACACCACACAGTGCACAGTACACAGCACATAGTACACAAGACAAAGCACACAGCACACAGTATGCAGCACACAGTACACAGCACACGGCACACAGCACACAGTACACGGCACACAGGACACAGCACATAGTACACAAGACAAAGCACACATCACACAGTATGCAGCACACAGTACACAGCACACGGCACACAGCACACAGTACACGGCACACAGGACACAGCACATAGTACACAAGACAAAGCACACATCACACAGTATGCAGCACACAGTACACAGCACACAGTACGCATCACACAGTACACGGCACACAGCACACATCCACAGTACACAGCACACAGTACACAGTACGCAGCATAAATCCACAGTACACAGCACACAGTACACACGCGTGCTGCGCGGTGCAGGAGTACCAGCTGTATATGTAATGTAATGTAAAGTCATATTCAAGGTGTCTGTCTGTCTGTTGTAGGTGCTACAACTGAAAACGATGGGCATCAACGACTTACTTCACTTCGACTTCATGGACGCTCCGCCGGTGGAATCTCTCATCATGGCGTTGGAACAACTGCACTCCCTCTCCGCGCTGGACTCGGAAGGACTGCTGACCAGGCTTGGGCGGAGGGTATGCATTTAAATCCCCATTAATAAATTACTAACTGACCCGCGCAACTTCGTCTGCGTCACCCCGTTTTTGCAACATTTTTCATTCCTGCTCCATACCTGTTGGTCGTAGCGTGATGTTATATACATATAAATTTTCCTCTTTAACCATTCTATCTATTAAAACAAACCGCATCAAAATCTGTTGCGAAGTTTTAAAGATTTAAGCATACATATTCCCTACACCCTATGTCCCTTACCTTACATAGGGACAGAGAACGCGACTTAATTTTATGCTATGTAGTGATAATACTCTTTTTTTGGCTTCTTCTATGACTATGACATTATCTTTTCAAGATTGTTCTTGGTAACATATTTCAGACTATGGATGTCAGTCTAGGTTCTCCTTACTCCTTCTCTTCATCTTTAAGTTTGGCTTTTATGTCAAAATGTCCAATAATTCCGGTTGCTAATACACGCTTAAAAAAAATTGCCGGGTTCGGCTTGCACGTCATTGGCTTTGACCCTGAAGATCTTGGGGTTGCCATATACACCCTATTATTTCAATTAAAATAATATATCTCTACTAATATTAAAGAACTGAATAGTTTGTTTGTTTGGTTTAGGCGCTAAACTCAGGAACTACTGGTCTGATTTGAAAAGTTCTTTTAGCAGTAACGATAGATGTCAACAAATCCACCAGATATCCATACATTATTTGAAAATTAATAAATTGCAGGCTTAAGTGATACTTCTTACGAAGTTTTGAAGCAAGCCAAGGGTGTAGACTCATCTAGTTATATAAGAGAATCAGATTCTTAACATCACTTTCTTCTTACAGATGGCAGAATTCCCCCTAGAACCGAACCTATCAAAAATTCTCATCATGTCTGTGGCTCTGCAGTGCTCGGACGAGATCCTCACAATTGTCTCTATGCTGAGCGTCCAAAACGTGTTCTATAGGCCGAAGGACAAACAGGCTCTCGCTGACCAGAAGAAGGCCAAATTCAACCAGCCCGAAGGTGACCACTTAACTTTGCTGGCGGTGTACAACAGCTGGAGGAACAATAAATTCTCGAACGCCTGGTGCTATGAGAACTTTGTGCAGATCCGCACGTTGAAGCGGGCCCAGGATGTCAGGAAGCAGTTGCTGGGAATTATGGATAGGTAAGATATATTTTAAAACATTCTTTCATATTTAACTAGCTGTTGACTGCGTCTCCGCCCGCGTGGACTTCTGGACCCATTCCCGCTGCTCCATAAAAACCTTCCTGAATAAATAAAATAAATAATTACTCGAATAGGTCCAGCCGTCTTCGAGTTTAGCGCTTAGGAACATATTTCGCGATTCATTTTTATTTATATAGATTATTTTACAAAATAATGTCAAATATGCATCATGTCCATACATACGCGGTATTGGGGAAATGGTCTCGAAGACGAAAACAGGGAATACCACTTTTTTTTATTAACATGATTGTACAATAAAAGCATGACCACAATTCACACTCAATGGGGGTCAATATACAGGTGTTAGGGAAACGCTCCCGAAGCCAAAGACATGGTAGTATTCGCGATACTCTGATATTTTGTCATAAAAACGATTTAGCAGTTTTTTATTTATTTTTATACCGTTTAATTTACATTAGTTACTCTTCGTCGTATCAGTAAAGCTAAATGAAACGATAATTTCATTTAAAAAAAGGCTACAAAAAAGACAAATAGCATCATAATGCCAGTTGATGTTCTTTTTCCACGAGGTTTTGTTTCATTTAGCTTTACTAATACGAAGGACAGTGAATAATACTAGCTAAACGGTTAGTTCAAAGATTTAAAAAAAAACCAAATCGAAATTTTTTATACCAATACTAGCTGTAGCCTGCGGCTCCGCCCGCGTGGGCTTCTGATCCCGTTCCCGCTGTTCCATTCCGAGCATTTAGGGGTATGAAAAATAGATGTTGGCCGATTCTCAGACCTATTCAATATGCTCACAAAATTTCATGAGAATCGGGTCAAGCCGTTTCGGAGGAGTACGGGAACGAACATTGTGACACGAGAATTTTATATATAAGATGTAGTGTACACAAAGTGCCCTGCCGCGTAGTACTATATGCCGGTAGCTATACGTTCTTTGTAACATGAATTTCTTATTCTTCCAGGCACAAACTAGACGTAGTATCTGCGGGAAAGAACACAGTTCGCATCCAGAAGACCATATGTTCAGGCTTCTTCAGGAATGCCGCCAAGAAAGACCCGCAGGAGGGCTACAGAACCCTGGTGGACAGCCAGGTCGTCTACATTCACCCGTCGAGTGCCCTCTTCAATAGGCAACCGGAGTGGTAAGTCTTGTACTTCATTCTACTAATATTGTAGGACGTGTTGTGGTAGTGAACGCGATTACTACGCACGAGGCGCGGGTTTGATTTCCGCTCAGTGCAAATATTTGTGTGTATGAATATGAATATTTGGGTTGATGTTTCTATGTATAATGTATATATTGTATATAATATGTTTGTATTTACAAAAAAAAATGTATCTATGTATGTTTATCCGCATTCTAGAACCCGTAACACAAGCTAGTTAAACTATGCTTACCATGGGTGACGTTGTGTAGATTGTCCTAGAATATTTATTTATTTATTTATAATTATGTTTTCTTAGGGTACAGTTTTTACCCCTTGGATAGGTAGGTAACTCTAAAAACCATCTGACAGACGATACTGCAATAGGATTCTACTATTTTGGATATTTTGCTATCGAGTCCAGTTTATAAATTTTTATACCTACTTAATACATATAGTGAAATTAAAATTATCTGTGCTTCAGGGTAATCTACCACGAGCTGGTGCAGACAACGAAGGAGTACATGCGAGAAGTGACCACCATCGACCCCAAGTGGCTGGTGGAGTTCGCCCCAGCATTCTTCAAGTTCTCAGACCCAACGAAACTGTCTAAATTCAAGAAGAACCAACGATTGGAACCGCTCTACAACAAATATGAAGAGCCAAATGCGTGGAGAATATCCAGGGTTCGCAGAAGGAGGAATTAATTTATCGAATAAAATTTAAAAAAATTAAAAAACAACATAATTTGTACATAAAAACGCCAATAAAAAATAGATTTAAGGTATAAGCTGTTTTATTTTGAGTTAAGATTTGAATATGAGAATATCGTTACAAATACAGCCTGATTGGATGTGCATGTGCTAACTGCTAGGAATGAAACTTGTATTGAATATGCACATGAACATGCCACCACCAAATATGCGCTGCCATTTAATTTAATATAGTTTAATTTTGATTATATAAACGATGGGTAATTTTTGTTTCTGCCTGTCCTACTTTACCTTTTTTAGACTTATACTACACATGCTTTCAATCAGGCACCATGAGCTGTAAGTTTACTGTTAAATGGAGAATGCTTTATGCCTTAATCAACTTGTACTACACCCGTTAGACACGGTGGGGGTGGTCCTTTTATCAGAAACTATTAGCGATATATAAATCATTGCTATTTTTGCAATCAACACAAAGCCTCATCTTTGGTTCATGGTAAAGAAGTACCCCTTCCGTAGTGTTCCGTGGTTACACAATATCACATCACATACAGTATTATGTCTGTGGTTTGTACATAAACATATAGCAGTTTGCAGTATATTTTATATAAGCATTGCGTTTTGTTCACTGTTACCATAACTAACTTTGGATGTTATTATTTTTATGTAAGTATTATTAACAAAACGCAAACGTCAAATTTGTCAAACTTGCTGTGATTGTAGAATTTTACCAGAAAAAAGTAAATTTATCGAAATAATGAGTTAAAAGTTATAGTTCATTGCGTAATTAAAAAAACATCATTATAAGGCAAATATTATTGGAGCCATGGAATTCTTTTCAGAAATAATTGGCGAGACTGTGATTCTTGGCATTGATTCCCTTATTCTAGGTTTTTGTATAAAACAGCTGAGTAAATGTAAACATATCCTCAACGCCCTACAAGTAAGGATAGCTATGATATTTTGCTGTTCTTATTGGTTTTACATTCGGCAAATACACTAAATTACTTACCCTACAGTTTCTTTGAATTTCTAATGCAAATGCCATACTTAACCTAGCCTAGTGTTTTGTTAGTCACACGGTTCTATTTCTTGCAGTCAGCGCCAGTTCTAGACATAGACTCAACTTTAAATAAGGAGATAAACAAATACCCTAACAACATTATCCCCTATGTTGTTATTAGAGGACTGGTGAAGCCACTTGGAAATGCCATCAGTAGTAACTACAATAATTCTGTCACTGGGGTTGTGCAAAGGTAATTTTAATTTGATACGGTATCACTATTATATGTATTTAAAAGTATTATGTGCCATAATTTATGAATATTATTATTGAAGGAGAACCCATCTGGGTTAAATGAAAAAATATTATTTTTAGAACTTAGTCATGCTATTTATGTGCACAACACATAAACCTCTCCAAGAGTATGATTCCTATTTGTGATTACAGGCTAGGTACTACTTCGGCCTAGATAGCACTGTATAAAAACCCCAAGATCATCATCATTATCATTATTAGTTGTACCTCAATTTATTAATCAAATCTAGATATAATTAATCAGACTGATAAATGAATAGTATGCCTATAAATATATATCACTCTTACTCTTAAGAGAATCTATAAATATGACTAACCAACTATTATTACCAGTAAGAAAGTTATATTAAAAACACTTTTCAACATAATAGCAAAGGCCTAATTTCTATTGTTATTATTATGTTCAGCCTCTTTTAAATTTGCAGACTAACAATTAAAGAACATGTCATAGCTCGTACATCTGCAGGCTTCTGGTCAGACCAGACTCGCACAATACATGAGGTCTGTAACTCCACGCCATTTGTGCTGAACAGTGGCAAATATAGCATTGAGGTGGTGGATGCACTAGCCGCTGAGTTACTCGGTAAGCAATTTATAGATAGCTAACGTATATAACTGTAGGCAAGAAAAAAATAAGACTGTAATTTATTTTAGATATGGATGTAATATCGGATAAGTTTGAGCCAATGTCGCCGGGAGTGATCGATCACGTGTGGGGTTTCTTCTCCGGCGTGCGGCAGCGCGGGCTCCAGACCATGGAAGAGATGCTGCGAGATGGCTCCTATATCACAGCCATAGGCGAACTCAGCAGGAGCCAGAGTGGAGCGCTCAAGATACAGCCACCTAGAGACGGACTGCCTTTATACTTGACAACTGCTACTAAGTCTAGTTTATTAAAAAGATTGGCTAGCTCTAGGGACTTTTTACGGTAAGTGAAGTCCAGAAATTATAGACACAAAGAGATCCATAATATTACATTTTCAAATTTAGAAAATTTGTGACTTCAATCTTGTTTGTCACTAATATTATAAATGCGAAAATTTTGATAGGTACAGGGGTGGATTTTTACTTCATTTTATTTCGTAAAAAGGTTCCCATGAGTTGTGGGAACGGGAAAACATTCCATGGGGGAGGGAGAGGGGTGAAAAATTCGCGGGCAACAGGTAGTATAATGATATATCGTCTCATACCTCCCCAGTCTCCGCGTTAAGCTCTTGTGATAGATTTTCTACTTATTATTGATCAAAGAGAAACTTTGGTCAATACCGGATCGGAAAAAAGGACAAGTTATTAATTCAAGGAATAAAATATCACGGCTCCGTCAGACGTCCGGGTGAACGGTATCTACACTGACGGACTCATAAACTGCATCAAAGTTCAGGTTTACTCTAAAAGGATTTTTTATAATAAGTATGCAAACTTTTTAGATTAAATTATATAAATATGGAAAGACTGGCTCTTAATCTTAAAAAAAAAAAAAATTTAAAAATAGAACTGCAGTAAAACAAATGAATATAGCCGGGAAAAGAAAATTTACTTGTAGTATCAGATTTGCGTGTTATTTATAGCAAAGTTTTAAATTGATTCTCATTGATTTTTTTTGTTTTGTCAATTGAATTATTGTTACCAGCATAATTGTTGGGTTAGTTTTTTAACACATCGAGAGTTTTTGAACCATAATATGGATACTTCGTCCGAACAAGCGGCACAAATTGTAGCATTGGTGTGGGAGGGCTTGGATCGACGAACGATTGGTAGAAATTTAAATTTAAACCAGTCTACGGTTTCTAGAATATACAGAAGGTTTGTAGAGACAGGTTCTTACAGGAGGAGACGTGGTACAGGCAGAACTCGAGCAACCACAGGTCGTGATGACCGATTTATTGTTATAACTTCCCTGCGAAATCGTTTCCTCACGTCAGTTAACATCAAAACCGAGCTTAATGAAGTGCGTGGAGTAAACGTGTGTGCACGAACAATAAGAAGAAGGTTAAAGGAAGCGGATATCACCCCTTTTAGACCAGCAAATGGTCCAAAGTTGTCTACAGCTCACAGACAAGCTCGCTTAAGATTTGCGCGTCATCACCTGAATTGGACAGAAGAGCAGTGGGCCTCTGTATTGTTCACGGACGAGTGTAGGACATGTTTATATGGTGCAGATGGTCGCAGAAGAGTCTATCGTCGACGTGGGGAGCGATATGCTCAAAGTTGCATTGAGGAGCGTGTTCCTTTTGGAGGCGGTTCATGTATGGTCTGGGGTGGCATATCGATGAACGGGCGAACAGAACTTGTGTTCATAGACATGGTCCGTCAAAACGGTAATAGAGGGGGTTTGACAGCACATCGCTACATAACAGAGATATTAGAAGATCACGTGGTGCCTTACATGGGATTCATAGGCGAAAATTTTACTTTAATGCAGGATAATGCCCGGCCGCATGCAGCTGCACAAGTTCAACATTATTGCGAAGAGGTTGGGATACGTACAATGAATTGGCCAGCACGCAGCCCGGATCTTAATCCCATCGAGCATGTTTGGGACAATTTAAAAAGAGCTGTATATGCAAGAAACCCTTCGCCCACGACAGTGGCAGCACTAAGAACAGCACTTTCAGAAGAATGGGACAATATTCCGCAAGATCTTTTAAAAACCCTTATAAAATCTATGCGGAACCGATTAGAATCCGTAATAAGGGCACGTGGGGGTAATACACCTTATTAAAACACAAATAAACCCTTGCATAAAGTTTGTGTCTATTGTTAAAACCAATTTTTTAATTAAACCAATTTTTCTTAAATTTCTGTTTTTTCTTCAAAAAAAGTCTTAAGGTCCTTTCCAGTACATAAACTTAAACTTAAAGATATGACCCTACGCTGTTTTAAAGTTCACGAACCAATCTAGAGGTTTCAATTTAAATCTGTATAGAAAGTATGCATACTTGGTTAAAATATTTATTTCAAAGTCGTCTATTACTTTGATGCAGTTTATGAGTCCGTCAGTGTATGTGTTGACCGAGAAAAAAATACTCACCACTCCATCTCACCCGAAGGGTGTCGTAAGAGGTGAAAACGCAGACGATATCACTGCCAGAGAAGGCCAACCCGTCAGGCCAGCAGCGACGAAACAGTAGACTAAAGCCTCCCAAGATCGGGAGAGGCCTATGTATTTTTTTATGGCACGTCTATTTGACTTTACCTCGCCTGATGTTAAGCCGAAGTACAGTGACCAGCGGGTTGAGTGCGATGTCCGCGCAGGGTGATGCTGGTGGTGTTCGGGTCGGTGGCGCTGGCGGCGTCGTGCCGCGCGGCGTACAAGCTGGTGCGGCGGCGGCGGCGGCGCGCGCTGGAGGAGAGCGCCAAGCGCGCGCTCGCCGCCGGCCGCCGCGCCCGCCGCGCCACCGCGCGCGACAAGCAGCTCGCCGACCACCAGCTGTGCGTCGTGTGCACCGAGAACCCCAAGGAGGTACGCGCATGCCAGATTTATGTCAATCCTATGCTTTACTAAGGCTTAGTTGCTCCAACCACCTGTTAAAGTTAAGGTTTCCGTCAAATTTAACAGTATAACAGTAACATTGATTCTAATGATTTCGCTAAATGTGTAGCACCAGTGTATTTAGTAGCTCTGTTAAGGTAAGACCGCACTTGGCGACAATACGCGGCAGCGGAGCGACGCGACACATACCTAACGACAAAATATTTTTCGTAAGAAATTGTATGAGGCATATCGCACTGCGCAGCAACGCGATGAAATGAGAATAATGAAATGTCACTTATCTACAGGCCCGGTTGCGGGCGCAAGTTCTGATGTTAAATTTTTTCAATAGATGATCAGAAAATTTTTCAGAAAATGTTTTTAATTTTCCCACGAAAAACACAATTTTATGTAAGTATTATAACTTACTCTAAATCATGATTTAATACGGTTTGTTTAAAAGCCCTCCAAAACGCTTTTTGGAGGGATTTTAAACAAACCTTATACGTATTTACTTAAAAAAATGCATAGGTAATGTGTAAATAATTTTATTTCTTCATTTAAAAATCATAAAATTATTACTCGATAAATAATCGTAAAACAGTACCTATATTTATTTTCTGCAGCTACAAAATAATGTATCTTCTCGTTTCAGATTATCTTGCTACCGTGCGGCCACGTGTGTTTATGTGAAGATTGTTCAGACAACATCCACGACAACTGCCCCGTCTGCCGCGAGAGGATAGAGTCCAGAGCCCCCGCTTTCATCACGTAAAGCCGCGCACACAACAGTACAAACATAGTTATATAATGTAGCCTTACGATTCACTTATTTGTTACTTTACTGATAAAATGTTGGTGCTATGATTAATACAGCCGTTAACGACAACCATGCCCCATGATTATAGTGTCCCATAATAGTGAACCAACTAGACCAACCCTTAAATGAAATAAAAAAATATAATTTTTAAAATTATTTTTTCTAAGAAGTCGGATAATTTCAACTTAAAACTATAAGGTGTTTTAGTGGTAATATAAGATAATAATTTACTCTATCAAACACACAAAGTCCACTATTTACGCGACACCCTGTAGAAAATATAATATGCCGCCCGTTGTACATTAGAACAATTACTGTAACTCTCACTACTTATCCTTGGTGTTTTTGTTTTTGGTGTACAATAAAGAGTTATCCATCTATCTATCTAATATGACATCGCCGATCGGCGATCCGTACCGCGTTTTGTGGTTTCTTTGGATAAGTTCCATACTTAAGTTATTAGCATTTATGTTTTCTTACTAACTAACGCCAAAAAGTAAAACGTGCGAAAAGTGTTCTATACAAAAAAAAGTAAATAAATGCCGTATGTGAGCTGGCACTTATTTTACACGTTCCTGTGGCGTGTTCGTAGCGGATTTGCTCGATTTTCGATCTCAAAGCGATATATTATTCTGTTTTTTTTTTCGTATATTTATATTACCGCCTTTGAATGATTTTTGTGATTTTGACAAAAATAAGTACAAAATTCACCTTTATTGTATACGCATAAGATTCAATTTGGCCCCCCCTCATGGTTTTTGTAAGACGTTCCCCTGTGTCTTAAACAGTATAAATAATAATTACATTTGTAACGCAAAATTGTTAGTGGCGTTAAAATTTGATTTCGGTAAACAATACGTTGTACCTATGACGACATCTGTAGGGTTTGGGGGGAACTTTTCATCGATCACCAATTCGGTATTGATGAATGGTTTCCCAATCTGACAGCAGATGTCGCTAGTATGTTTACCTATTTCAAATAGAATTATAATATCTTGATAGGTTAAATTATTTGTGATATTTTATTCAATCATATAACTTAATGTCTTTAATTTAAAATTGTCATAATCTAAATTCCTAGTTGCCCAAATTAATTTAGTCACGGCGAGAATGTCTTTGGTTTCGTATTATCTGTGGATCAGTATTTTTTGTTTCGCGATTCGATCAGGTGAACGAATAATTCGTGATATCAGATTCATCTACTAGAATATTCCATGAAAAATGATATAAATACACCCCTCCCGGTGGATGCGAACACCTCTGATAATTACTCTGAAGATTAAGCACGAAACTCTGTTCGTATTTAATTGATTTTTCTTATAAGTTGGAACTCTGAATTATATGTACCTACCTACATATAAATTAAGTATCTTAGATTCTGTGCATCCTTCCCGGACTTCTCTGGTAAGATATGCTGATTTGTCTTTCTCTAGTAGTGATTTCTTTATATCTGTGTCGTTCGTTTGCGTCAGTGATATAGGCTTTTTGTATTCTTGATGCAGGGTCCCAAGGTTTAGCGGACAATATTAGTGACCTATCTACATTGTTGTGATTCCGTTGTTGGAGTCCCTGTTCGGAACAGCTGTCCCTTCGTTTGGCTCGCGGCAGTGCGGGCGGTGGCTAGCAGCAGACCTGCCTACGCAAGCCGACAACCGACGCCAGGGGAACCATCCGAAGAGGAGTGCCAAGAGGTCACGTAATCTTAACTTGTACAATAACTGTAACTTCATATACCCGCTACCTTGAGTTGTAATTACGAGATCAGCTGTGTGCTACGAGGGAGGCGCATAAGCATCTTATATTGTATTTACATTTCTATATCTCTGTGCCTGTGATAATTCTACTGTATGTACAACTGTGTACCCTATTGAATATATGCATGTATAAAATCTTAGTGTTGTTTCATTAAGGGTATCTGGAGCACGCACCCACTATCTCCACTCTGAGATAAAAGGCGCCCAAGAGTCTCTTTCGAAAGCTCTTGCCTGGGTTAGCCGGTGGAGTAGCTGGGGAGTTTCCCAGGTTACACAGTGGCGCGGCCAACGTACGGGCAGTTCAAGAATTCCAGTACCCACTGGATTTCTCTTGGTTCTGTGTGTGTGTGTGAAAGACGCCTTTAATGAATTCAAACCTACTATCCGTCTGATACTCTCCAAGACGTTAATTGGTTGTGCTTGTGCGGCTAAGCACGTAATTAATTTCCTTGCAATTTACACCGAATAGCAAGGAAACGGGTCAAAATTTTTTTTTCTAAATTATAAATAGCTGCTACATTTTCGGTAAAATTCATATTTCGGCATACCTTCGTATTTTTTTCTTTTTTTTCTTTTTTTTTTTTACTGGTTGCTGGTTGGGTTGGATATTTTATCTCAGTAGCTTGTCCCGAATTATAATAAAATTAATATACATGCATATGTTTAACTTTGTGTTTTTTCTGAATTTAACTTTTAATTGTTATCGACATTTTCTATAAGTGCCGATATATGTAACTCTGTATAAGGTGGTTTCCATTCGGAATTACCATTTTTTTTCTTTTTAACCTTGGATCAGTATAGTAGCCGGTACTTATACTTGCTACCGTACATTTTGCTCTTAGCCTTTTAACTGTTTTTTAATTTTTTGTAATTTCATTTGTACCTATACGTACGGTACAATTTTTTTGTGTATATTTTTTTCAATATTTTAGTAATTGTCTGCAGGGCGGTACATCTCGGGTACCTACCCGCTATTGGAGAATTATTCTCAATTGGAAATTTTTAAATAATTATATTATTAGGAATTGTCTGCAGGGCGGTACATTTTAGTTACCTACCCGCTAAAGAAAATTGTTTTGAATTGATGAATCTTTTTATACCTATATTATTAGTATAGAAGGCGGTACATATTACCTACCTTTACGTAAACTATTTTTGTAATATTCTCAGTATACATAGAAGGCAGTACATTTACATACTGTCCGTTCAATTGAATACCCTCTTGGATTTATATCCATTTAAACTTTCGTTAAATAACGGAATTGTTAGTTAAATCTTATTTTTATATTCTATTCACTTAAAGTTCATTTCTTATAAGATGGCAAAAATGCACCAGTATGTAAACTATTTAAGAAAAGATGAGCTGTCTAATGAGTTGTCTTACATGGGCATTTCAGCGGATCCTGAGGCTACGGTTGTCAGCTTGCGTAACGAATTGAGGACGGCATATCGGCTAGTTCGCCGTGGAAGTCTGAAGCCTAACACCACGAAGTCCACTGATGCTGCAACTGAACGCACTGTCTGCGAGCCAAAAGTGAAGGAACTCGAGGATTTGCTATCGTCAGGTGACTTTGATGCCGATAAAAATAGTCGCACTAGGGCTGCTGTTAGGGCTAATTATCTTTTGACTAGGCTAGCTCGTTGTGGGTTAGATTGTTCTGAACTTGTTAATATTCGTAACAGATTAGTTAAAATTGTGTCAGCAGCTGAATCGAATAGTGACTCAGAATCTGAGGTGTCAGATAATGATGATCGCGCTTCTCGTGTCCGAGTTGAATATACTTCACCTGCGATGAGAAATGAACGCTCGATGCGGGGTAGCTCGCAAAACATTAACTTAAATAATGATAATTTTATTTATAGGGAACGCCCTATTAATTTGAATAGTTTTAATTTAAAATATGATGGATCTGCGTGTGTGCGTGTCTTCATTGAGAGACTGGAGGAACTCCGGTGTGCTAGGGAAGTCTCCAAATCAAAAGTTCTCCTGGCTTTCTCTGACCTATTGGACGGACCAGCTTTGTCTTGGTTCCGCACCAATAAAGCCAACTTTATGTCTTATGAAGACTTACTAAATGAATTAAGAGACACCTTTGATATTCCCGATTACGATTATCGTTTACGGAATGAGATTAGGCAACGTACCCAAACCCGTACCGAGTCCTTGGTGAACTACATCTCCACAATGCAGGCCATGTTCTCTAGACTAACTTGTAAAATGCCCAGTGAAGAACAACTGGACATTCTTATGCATAACATTAGACCTGACTACATGAAGGAACTAGCCCTTCATGAAGTCAACACTATTGATGATCTAAGAAGGTTAGGAAAGCGTTTGGAACTTGCGCGTGCTAGGGCTGAGGCGTTCCACGAGCCAGTCTTGGACAAATTTGAGATCTCCTCTGACTTACATTCTCAGAAAGCAAAGGGCACACCAAAAGCTACCAAGCAGGTCTCTGCGGTGGACAGCTCGGCAGCCTCGCACGAACGCAAATGCTTTCGTTGCGGCGGCAGCGATCACACTGCGTATAACTGCTCACAATCAAGGGAGTTGGTGTGTTTCCGATGTGGTCTCAAAGGAGTCAAGTCACCCGACTGCCCCAAATGTACGTCGAAGTCAAAAAACGCGTAGGCCAGGGCCTTATTAAGACATTCTCAAGCTCTGTGTCTGAGTCTTCTTCTGATAAGGTCCTGTTTACTAAACGGGATAACGATGTTAGACCGTACTTAGTTGTTAGGGTTTTAAATTTAAATGTTCTTGGTCTTCTTGATTCCGGTGCCTCCTGCTCCGTGCTAGGAAAAGGTGCGCACCGTAGCTTCTTAGATTTAGGGTTTGAACTAGAAAGTGTCAACCCAAATTTTAAAATTACAACTGCAGACAGTTCACATTTGAAATGTCTGGGTTCTATGTCCTTACCCTTAGAATACAACTCTGTTATCAGGGTACTTAAGTTTTATGTTGTACCAGAAATAACTACCTCAATGATATTTGGAGTAGACTTCTGGCAACAATTTCAAGTAGGTGATAGATTAATTTCACAAAAAATTAATATGAATAATTTTAGCGATAACTGTCCTATTGAATCTTTGTCTCTTCACAGTGGTCTCGAGGATTACAACAACCTGACCGAGGATCAGAGGTGTGTAATGAACGGGATCATTGAAAAATTTGATTCAATAAATACAGATAAGGTGGGCTTAGGTCGAACTACGCTTGTGCATCACGTCATAGACACGGGTGACAGCAAGCCGATCAAGCAGCGGTATTACCCTCTCTCACCTCTCAAACAGAAGGCTCTGGAGACGGAGTTGGACCGGATGTTGGAGATGGGAGTGGTGTCACCATCACAATCCGCGTGGAACTCACCCGTGGTTATGGTAGAAAAGGCGAACGGTGATCTAAGGCTGTGCTTAGATTCACGTAAGCTTAATGCTGTTTCCAAAAGTGATGCTTATCCCTTACCGTACATCAATCAAATTTTAGACCATCTTAATAATGCTAAATATTTGTCCTCTATTGATTTGAGTGCAGCGTATTGGCAAATCCCGTTCGACTCTGCCCAGTCTGCTGAGAAGACTGCGTTCACGGTGCCGAGGCGGGGTTTGTTCCAGTATAATGTAATGTGTTTTGGTCTTGTCGGAGCTTCGAGTACGATGCAACGACTGATGGACCGCTTATTCGGCCCCGAATTCGACAACAGAGTGTTTTGCTTCCAAGACGACATAATCTGTGTGGCCAACACCTTCGAGGAGCATGTGGATCTCTTGAAGAGAATCTATCAGCGACTCAAGGATGCGGGCCTAACGATTAATATGAAGAAATCACACTTTTGTCGAAGTGAATTAAAGTACCTTGGTTACTATGTGGATAGGCATGGACTACGTACTGACCCCGGTAAAGTCGAGGTCATCCTCAACTATCCCACACCTTCTAACTCGAAGGATGTCAAACGTTTCCTAGGTATGGCCGGCTGGTATCGTCGTTTCATTAATAACTTTTCTAAAATTAGTAAACCTCTTTGTAAACTCACCTCTAAAAATGTAAATTTTATTTGGACATCTGAAGCTGAGGAGGCTTTTAACCTTCTCAAGTCAGCTTTGGTCTCTGCTCCTATATTGAAAATGCCTAACTACTCTTTACCGTTCCGTATACTAAGTGACGCGTCAGCTTACTCAGTTGCTGCTGTTCTGACCCAAACACACGATGGTGTGGAACACCCCATCGCCTATTGCAGTCGTTCTCTTAATAAGAACGAGGTGAACTACAGCACAACCGAGCGAGAGCTTCTGGCCGTGATTTTTGCGCTGGAACAGTTCAGACAGTATGTGGAGGGACAGAAGTGCACTGTTGTCACTGATCATGCCTCACTACTGTGGTTTCACAAGCTCAAAAATCCTACAGGTCGTTTAGCACGTTGGAGTATGCGACTCAGTCAGTTTGACTTCGACATAGAGCACCGTAAGGGAAAAGATCATGTAGTACCTGACGCTCTATCTCGCATAAAGATTGACTCCATCGATGCGAGCTCCACCAATGACCCGTGGTATCTTCACACCATGGAGTGCGTGCGTAGGAACCCAAGGCATTACCCTAACTTTAATATTCGTGAAAATTTGTTATATCGATTTTCTAAAAATAAATATTCTTTGACTTCAGATTTTGATTGGAAGTTAGTGGTACCTCAAGAGGACAGGCTAGCACTCCTCACCAAATACCACGATGACACGCTTAGTGCCCATGGTGGTGTTTGGAAAACACATAAGAGGTTGTCTTTGAATTTCTACTGGCCAAAGATGTACAATAGTGTCAAAGACTACGTGGGAAATTGTGAGGTTTGTAAGATGTATAAACCCGTAAACACTTCGCGTCCTGGTCTAATGGGAAGTGCGAAGCGTGTATCTAAACCTTTTGAAGCTATTTCGTGTGATTTACTTGGACCTTTTCCAGTGTCAAGCAACAGAAATATTCATCTGATCGTTGTTTCGGACTACTTTAGCAAGTATGTCATGCTGTGTCCTATAAGGATTGCAACAGGCGCTGCAGTAGCGAGATTCATCGAGAAGAATGTGTTTCTAGTTCATGGAGTTTGCAAGACTATCTATATTGATAACGGTCCTCAGTATGTGAGCAAGCAATTTAAAGATATGTTAGCTAAATATAATGTTCCAAACGTATACTATAGCCCGCGTTACCACGCTCAAACTAATCAAGCTGAACGAGCGATTCGAAATGTTGTTCAAGCCATCTCATGTTATGTGAAGACTCAGCACAAAAAGTGGGATGAACATCTTGTTGAGCTGCAGTGCGCTCTAAACACTGCAGTAAACGAGGCCACTCGATTCTCTCCCTATTTCTTGGTACACGGTAGGGAATTTATAGGTGATGGAGTTCTATATAGACAGTCTGACATAACCTGTCATCCGGACTTAGTCTCCATTGATGAGCCCTCAGCCTTCGGTGCCAAACTGAAAGAAATGCAACACATTTACGATCAGGTGAGGAAACATTTGATTTCGGCTCACCAGCGTAATGAGAAGTATTATAATTTCAGGAAAAGGCATGTCGAGCTGAAAGTTGGTCAAATTGTTTACAAACGGACTCATTATTTATCTAATAAAGCTAAACATTTTACCTCTAAACTCGCTCCTAAGTTTACTAAGTGTGTAGTGTCTGCTAAACGTTCCTCTTTAGTGTATAGGTTAGCAGATTTGGATGGTAAGGACTTAGGCGAGTATCACATCAAGGACATTTTAAAATACACTGATGAGAATCAATCTGCGGTACCTTCTCTGCCTAGCGTCAGCGCTATTTCAGTTCCGTAGCACTGTCGATTTATACTTACTTTACCGCGACTCGATGAAGTATGACCTTGTTGCTGTAGCTTGGGTGTCCTCGTATGGGACATATTATTTGTTAGGTACACCTCATCGAGTTTTCGTTTCTCATCCTCCTCTTCTCTGTAGTTGTGTTGCATATGCGACCATCTGACTATAGCAGTTAAGGAGAGTTTTCTTTCTAGTGGTTTAGGGCATTTAGACTTAAAGTAAAAGAGTCTGTGTCAATATTTGCCTCTAGTTAGTTCTTAGTAGTTCTGTTTTGTACTTTGATCTGTTCTTTTTTTATTCGTTCTATTTTTAACTTGTTAGACTTTTGACTTGTTTTATTCTGTTGTGTATTCCTTGCGTTACTTGTCTGTCCACACAAGTAATACTTTCAAGGGGGGGGATTGTGTAACGCAAAATTGTTAGTGGCGTTAAAATTTGATTTCGGTAAACAATACGTTGTACCTATGACGACATCTGTAGGGTTTGGGGGGAACTTTTCATCGATCACCAATTCGGTATTGATGAATGGTTTCCCAATCTGACAGCAGATGTCGCTAGTATGTTTACCTATTTCAAATAGAATTATAATATCTTGATAGGTTAAATTATTTGTGATATTTTATTCAATCATATAACTTAATGTCTTTAATTTAAAATTGTCATAATCTAAATTCCTAGTTGCCCAAATTAATTTAGTCACGGCGAGAATGTCTTTGGTTTCGTATTATCTGTGGATCAGTATTTTTTGTTTCGCGATTCGATCAGGTGAACGAATAATTCGTGATATCAGATTCATCTACTAGAATATTCCATGAAAAATGATATAAATACACCCCTCCCGGTGGATGCGAACACCTCTGATAATTACTCTGAAGATTAAGCACGAAACTCTGTTCGTATTTAATTGATTTTTCTTATAAGTTGGAACTCTGAATTATATGTACCTACCTACATATAAATTAAGTATCTTAGATTCTGTGCATCCTTCCCGGACTTCTCTGGTAAGATATGCTGATTTGTCTTTCTCTAGTAGTGATTTCTTTATATCTGTGTCGTTCGTTTGCGTCAGTGATATAGGCTTTTTGTATTCTTGATGCAGGGTCCCAAGGTTTAGCGGACAATATTAGTGACCTATCTACATTGTTGTGATTCCGTTGTTGGAGTCCCTGTTCGGAACAGCTGTCCCTTCGTTTGGCTCGCGGCAGTGCGGGCGGTGGCTAGCAGCAGACCTGCCTACGCAAGCCGACAACCGACGCCAGGGGAACCATCCGAAGAGGAGTGCCAAGAGGTCACGTAATCTTAACTTGTACAATAACTGTAACTTCATATACCCGCTACCTTGAGTTGTAATTACGAGATCAGCTGTGTGCTACGAGGGAGGCGCATAAGCATCTTATATTGTATTTACATTTCTATATCTCTGTGCCTGTGATAATTCTACTGTATGTACAACTGTGTACCCTATTGAATATATGCATGTATAAAATCTTAGTGTTGTTTCATTAAGGGTATCTGGAGCACGCACCCACTATCTCCACTCTGAGATAAAAGGCGCCCAAGAGTCTCTTTCGAAAGCTCTTGCCTGGGTTAGCCGGTGGAGTAGCTGGGGAGTTTCCCAGGTTACACATTACGTAAACAAAGTATTACAAATACGTATGAGTGTTATGCCTAATATATTTTAATAGAATTCTATATGACTGTGATTCTAAAAATAGCAGAGGGTAGTTAGAGATTTCGTAGCATAATGACTTATATCGAACACTTTTTATAATGGCTTGAGCACGGAATTAGTGTCTATCAACATCAACTCTGCTTGAGAACCAATATTGATGTATCTTCTGACCGTACAATTTCACATAGCTGAATAATCTCTTCACCAAATTACTTTTCACAACACCCTGACATTGGCAAGTTGTGGCAACACACAGAAGCCATTCAAAAGAATTGAATTGAATAGAGTCTATCAAAACTATTAAAATGGCACTATGTATGACCTCAGACTAAAAGAATAACATAGAGGGAACATATAGAACAAGCGCGTGAAGCTGCCAAGAGATATACTAAAGTAGCGCCATTTCATTCACTCTTTGTCTTCGCCTTACACTTCGTACGAATGCGAGTGAAAATAACTACTTTAGAATTACTTATAGAAAATATTTTCCATAATTTTCTCAGTCTTTTCGTTTTATTATCATTTTATTGCCACACTGCCTGTACTCTCGCGGGCAGCGGCTTCACACGCTAGTTCTATGCGCTCCGTCTATGCTTAGTCTGAGTGCCAGAGATAGTTTATATTATACTCTTATTTCACCATTATCTTCCTTCCCTGCTACCGATTGGTCTGCGCAACATGTCATTCTCCTCCACACATTGTCCTGAAATGACTCTTACTTATATTTTCTAATTTATAGTAGTGATGCTGCTCTCTCACTACTTACCTTTGTTAGAATCTTTACTTGTTTTCCATTTATCTTCGAGTTATAACTTGTTATTGAGCTTTTACTTTGAAGCACTATATGAACATTGTGCTACGAAATCTAATTGGAAAGTTATTAAAAGTTAATAGAAGAACACTCTAGTACCTCAATGAAATAGACGTCTTAATATTGTTAAGTCTAGTGGTGTGATAAATGAAATTAATAAATGTTTTTAAAAATAATAATTTTATTTGTGTCAAAACCCTATTTGTAAGGATCCCATTTTGCCACATGAGGCTGAACAGGTGTCATCTTCATCCACTACTTTATATTGCGAATCTTCATTGTCAGAATCTGATTCGTCTTTTTCATTGACTGCTATTTCCTTTGAATCCATTGATTTATCTAATTCATATTGTTCTAGAAGTATATTAAGTTTTTTATTACTGGCAACTTCATCTGTACTTCTATTTTTGCTCTTGCAACTTCCAGTACCTCCACAACAACTGTCTTTATTATTATCTGTGGTATTATTACTATTGCATTCACTTTTCTTACAACTACCCTCATTTATTGATTTACCCTTGTCTAAATTAATATCATTTAAGTCACTGATAGCATCATCCAGTACTGTCCCATTCTGTGCTTGCTTAGAATGATATTCATCTAACATTCTCTTTGCCTTTGAACTTTTCCCTATGCCTAATTTAGGTAATCCTTTGTTCAATCCTTCTAGAAGGACACACGCCTTGCACACTTCCTGTGATGATACAAACTTGCATCTGGTGCATATTCCTTGTTTAGGTAATGTGACTTGTTCTTTTACTGACATTGTTTCACCTGTAATTGTAGAAATACATTTTATTAGTTGTGGTGCTATCTTTAAAATCTACTGTTAAACACTGGATGGTGAATCAGTCAAAATCTCAAATTATTAGCCAGATGTGGGATAGTAGAGAACATATCCCTCGCACCCCGGCACACCCTTCGGGTATAGGGGACCACTATATCACGGTCCAGCCCAAGGTACGGGACGGTGTACTCTGCGCTGCCGCCACAGCAGAAATGGACCAGGGAATAGTATTAATTCTGGCAAGTAATTTTCTTTATATAACGTGATGTGATAAAACAGATTACCTGAGTATATAATATCCATTATACAGGAAGGCCTGATTTTCTCCATATCTTTAAGCAGAGCCCTGGCATGTCCCCTATATGCGTTAGGTGCAAACACACATTCTGTGGAGAAGTATACTAACTTCTTGTAATGTGCGTACATTACTATCTCCTTCTCATATGTGTACTTGAGTGGTTTTACCCTGGGGATTGTACCCTCACTGCCCTGGAAGAAAAAAGTAATCTTAGGAACAGTATTCATCCAGTTGTACCTGCTAGTACTCACTCTTGCACTGGAGAGGTTGTGTATTGTCAGCTGGGAGAACGAGAAACCCTATTTTATCTTCTGCACTCTCAATACTTCCTCCTCCTGCCTCCTACCCACCCCTCTACAGTCGGCAGCACGAGTGTGACTCCCCTGGTGTTACAAACGCTCATATGCCACCACCACTTTCAGCAGGTTGGTTGTGCTTGTCTACCACAAAAAATCCAAAATATGGTGGAGCAATTTTTTTTTAATTTCCATATCAATTATTGAGACCATTGTACGAGAATTGAAAAAGTTACTTCCATTCTTTGGTCTAGACTGGACATGTAGTACAAATAGGTACCAAATGATTGACACCAAGTAATTATGTTAGGCCAGCAACTGTCACTTTGTATACCCATACAAAGTGACAGCTTGCTGGCCTAACATAATTACTGATGAATTAGAATTGAAAGCAAAGCCTGCTTCTAAAGGAAGCTCATTAACTATGTAAGGGCCAAAGTACCAAGATAGAGTCATGTATGTACATGATATATTACTTACAGTTGTAATAGCTGTACATCTTTGCAACCTCGCAATGTCTCCTCTCAGCACATTCATGAGAACCGTCTCTGCAATGTCATCTGCATTATGTCCTGTTGCTATGCATTTCACACCCAACAGAGCTGCTCCTCGGTCCAAAGCTTGGCGTCTAAATACACCACAGAACGTACAATTGTTCTTTCTGCCAATTTGGGCCACAATTTCATCCATAGTCCACCCATACAGATCCTTATAGGAGAGAATTTTTAAAGGCATTTCATAGTCATCCCGATTCTGCTTCACAGTTTCCAAGCTGTCATCCCGGTATCCTGTTATACCTTCATCGATAGACAGCAACATAAGGTTCAATCCATAATTATATTGTTGATTTAATGTTTTCATTACATGCGCTAAGACTGTAGAGTCTTTTCCACCGGAAGCAGCTATCGCGACAGAATCGCCTTTATTGAACAATCGTGCTTTTGTGATAGTATAATGAATTTCGGTTTCGAAAGCCCAAAAAAAACATTCTTTACAAAGAGCATCGCCTGTTTTGGGGCGCTGAAATATAATAAAACCATTTTGAATCATGTGCTAGAACTGCTATAAAATTATAGTAATGGGATAATATGAAACAAAATTATTGGTTTATTTAAATTGATGGATGGTATTGGACTTAAACATTTACCTTTAACACAGCATTTTTTCCACAACCTCTTCTGCAAGCTACAGGCATTGTACTCAGTATAAATAGTCACCTGTATTTATTCGATAAAATAAAATTATTGCACAATGGAATTAATTTATCAACAATAAGCAAATGATCAAAAGTGGACCTGCTTTGTGACTTGAATTATCAGAAAACTAACGGTTCACATGAGAAGACTTTACATTAGAAATTTGGACTTCTGGGACAATAAAATAATTGTTGTTTCAGTTTAATATTTACATTTATTTATTTTTACATTCGTGAATTCTAACCTAATTTTTAGTGGTCCACCAGAGGGTATGTTTTGGGAGCAAGTTTCTTGTCTTATGTCTACCGATACCAGTCATCACCTCAGAGTACACTACGTACTACATTTGAAAGCTTACTCCATGAACTTCCTCCAAGCGATTAGTGGTTCCAAATGTTCCAATCAAAGAGTGGATCTTAAAAATCATCATCATTGTCTTGTTCCTGGTTGCGGCTTTTTTATTTCTCGTCCTTATAGTTTGACTTATACTGCGAGCATGTCCTAAACCAAAGCCGTCAATCAATAGCTTTTGAGTAAGATAGACCACTAGAGAAACAATATGTGATGACAGCTGTAGAACGCTCAACTAGTTCCTGTAGGTTGCGGGAACAGGGAATCAATTAATCTATTGTAGTCGTCTGCTGGACCTGTGTCTGGCCTTTACCAAGGTATGCCATTGCTCCCAATAGGGCAATGACACACACAGGTGGAACAGACTGAATGCTTAAAGGTGGATACCCTGCGAACTTAGTCTGTCCCAGCTACCTTTTTTTAGGTCGTCGGTCTATCCGGCTAGGGAGCGTCCTTACTGCCTTCCGTTTACCTTCTCACAGTCACGGTCTTCATTCAAGGACTCGTTTGCTCCAACAGCCATCGTTCCTGCGGCAGATGTGGTCAGCCCACTGCTACTTCAGCTTTCTTATTTTGTGAGCTATGTCGGTAACCTTAGTTTAGTTCTAAGTCAGACGTAATCATTCTTCTGTAATTTTAGGCACACATAAAATAATTCAAGGTTTTGACAACCCTATAGCTGCCTTAGTGTTATTATATGTACCTATTTCAACTCTACACATACAAGCACGAAAGATATTTTCGATCTCTTGAGTGTCAGTTTTTTTTGTTCGGAATGTCAATATTTTACATTCGCAACATTCCATACAAATATATCCTATGTAATACAGGTTCATTGACTGATTGACAAATGCATTTCCGAACGAAATGAAACGTATATCACGAATTCACGATCACCTGCATTGCATCAATAAATTACTTAGTTTCAGTGTTTTGCTCAAATAATATAACTTTAATGAAATGGTACAGATTCCTAGTTAAGTATGTTACGTTAAGAACCAGTCATACATGTACTGTGTGTTGGATAATCGCGTAATAGATGGTGTAGCGGTGAGTGTTGATGTGTCCATTGATGGGCCGTTTCAGGTGAATGTTGTTTACGGTGTAGTGAAGGTGTAAGGTAGGCGGCGGCGGCGATATGCACGAGCTACTGAAGCATGTGCTCACGGAGCGCGACCTGACCCGCGCCGGAGACATCTTCGCGATTCCAGATGCTGATATAGTGGAAGATCTAAACGAAGTGGTAAGTTATCATCGTTTATTTACATAAAATTGGCACAGCTTCGCTTCGCTGCTATTATTCGCAGTAGAAAATATGTAAATTAAGAGTTATGTCAGACTTAAACCAGTTCTGTAAGCTATAGAGGAGTGGTAATGACTGAGTTTGTATACAACTAGGAAGTGATCATCATTTAATTATATATTGTGCACATACTCCTTTATAGGCTGTTAAGTTATGGGTTTTAGAATTATATCTCCATAATTTATCATTAAAATATACATAAAATAAAAATTATTTGTGTTTGTGAAGGTTCTTATAAGAAAGAGTAAAGTGGGGTCAGTACAGTATCTGTAGTTCAATCAATCAAAGCCTACTTAAGGTGTTCAAAAGTATAATGGTTATCTTGTTTGTAGTATTGACAGTGAATCTGTTATACATCAGGGCTTTGCGTCATTATTGATAAGATAACGGACTTAAATATATTATTCACACAACCATATACATATGGAAACTCTTTAGAAAGTGAAAAATAATAGGTGCTGTATAAATTTTAATATTCCAATCCTCTTGATATTCCATAAATGATTTCAAACAAATTGGCATGATTTTTTTTTATGATTTGTTTTTACTTACATACATATGCTTACAGCGGTAATCCCCGAAGTGGTAGGCAAAGGTGTATTAAACACCAACATTTCGCCAAGTATGATTTTCAGTTCCACGTAATAGGGGACACATATTTTTTTATGGAACCGTAATTAATTTCCTAAAGTAAATAAGCCTAAAATACACAGGTGCATTTTTTGGCAACTTAAATCCGTTTTAAATATCTTTGTTTAAAACCTGTTTCCTCTTTAATATAACCAACAGAGATTTTAAGTTAATTTATTTGTAATGATAAGATAAGGTAATATAATCAAGTTGTTTATTAGTCTGAAGACTTTCCCTTTTTGAATAATAAATAAATAGACATATTTACCTCCTATATACTCTGTTTTAAGGGGAAAGATTTTATGAAAAGTGAATTTTAAATGTAAATGTGAGGATATGGCTTAGCAGGTCAGACAACAGGTACTCAGCTGGCCTGAGATAAATGATTATGATGTGCGACAATGTTATGATTTGAATGTGGATTTGATATTTTTTTTTTAATCTTTTACAGTTGAAGCAAATAACAGAGATATCATCACGACCAGACTACTGTCGCAATGACCGAGACCAGGCTCTGATAGAAATATGTGTCACAAGGGTGACATCATGTGTGAAGGAGACAGGAACTCTGGACAAATACTGCCGAGCGCTAGTGGAGTTACTTGAGTCCTGTCTGCACCACAATCTGATGCCGCTCGGCCATCTACGGGACGATGATCCACCTCATGCTAAGATTGCATCTGATATAATAGCATGCATTGTTTTGGTAAGAATATTTTCTACTAGCTTCCCATGTGGACATAGGTCATGATGACTTTTGATCATATCTTCAGTTTTGCTCCACTAATTAAATTTCTCAAACAAAAAATACCATATCGAAATCAATTTTGTACTATAATGCACAAACATACACAAAAAAATATTTTTTGTTCTGTATCATTAATACATATATTTCCGCACGAGAAAAAAAGTATCTTTCATATATCAGGATCATTATTATTCGTGGGGGTTTCGCACACGATAAAATATCAGTAAGTAATATAGTATAACATAATCCAAGTATTTTTTTTTTAAATATCTGCAATGTACGAATAGATTATTTTTTTATATAATATTTTTATGGTGCGTCTACTCTTACGTAACATTATACCGTAACCATGTCAGAAATAGTTGTCTGTCGCATATTCAGCTGCGTAATACCTTTTTTTTTATATAAGTGTGATTATGTCAGACTCGCACCGACCAAAACTGCACGGCCGTCTTGGGCCACCATTTGTCGAGGGTGAGGTAGCCTCTGGCATATCCCTTACGCCCCGGCTGCTGCGTGATAGCTGAGCTTAAATGAAACCATTTATTGACTAATGGCCGTGTCAGCACAACTCTAGTTTGTGTGCTCATGTCCCTCAAGTACAGTCAGAGCTCATAAGTGCATTAGCACATCAAGGCTCAAAATGGTTTAGCGTGAGGCCGGCGCGCTTATATGTGTGTGTAATGTTACTATGCAATACGAGGCGACGCTGGCTTGTCTTAAAAGAAAAAGGTCACAAGTAGCGTTAGAATGTTGACGCTATAGTTGCGTAGGATTGCTACTGCACTTTTGAGTTCTACTGTACCTAGTTACCTCCACACTCAATGTTATATCTTGATGCCACACTATGAGTTCCTATGTTCATGTCACAAATCTGAACGCACCTTAATAATAGAAATGCAAACAACGCTTTTTTTTCATAATGTTGTTATCTTTTGTAATACAAATGAATTTTATGAATGGTGATGATATAATTTTACTTTAATAACTTACTGAAATACCTACTGTTTATATTGAAATTACTTTCATAATGGATGTTTTTTTTTCTTTTGTTTTTATTTCCTTTGGTTTTAATGTTTTTGTGCTTGGATACACATGTCGAACTGATGATTCATTTATGAATTACTAGCCTAGATATCTGCTCATACTGAACCAGTTCCTGCAACAGACAAGAACGTATGACATTTTTTTTTCATGTGCGGAAATTCCCCATGAACACCCTCCTCGCCAGAACCAAGGGTGGTTATGTTGGATTTGAACCGACTAAAACCGCATGGCCGTCTCGGACTATCGGTTGCCGAGGGTGAGGTAGCGTCTGGCATACCTCTTACCCCCCCGGCTGGTCCAGGATGTGAGACTATGTTGTCCACATCTTTCTCCCCTAGTAAGGAGGACCGCGCACCGCACCACCAAAGATGGTGATAGTCCAGGTGTAATTATCCAGATCTGTTGAACCATTTTGGAGAGTTTGTGTATACAAGATACAGAATATACTTTTAGGTCCAGTTCCCTTTCTCAGGCATTGACCACATTGTGCAGCGGATCCCAAATATCCATGTATCCAAACATTCTCATAGTAAAACTACACATTACTGTAAAGTACCTTGGATTTCATCTTGACAGAAAGCAAACCTGGAAGACATCCAAAAAAAGGGATGAACCCATAGGTTTAGGTCATTGGAATGGCTCCTAGGCAGAGGATCACGGCAATCTGTAGAAAGTAAATTACTAATCTACAAAGCCATATTAAAACCAATCTGGACGATATCCTATATTCTACAGGGTAGGCAGCGCGTGTGTGACGCCTCTGGTGTTGCAAACGTCCATAGGCCACGGTGACCGCTTTCCATCAGGTGGGCCGTGTGCTTGTCTGCCACCTAAGTGGTATAAAAAAAAAATATCCATGATATCCAACTTTGGGGTACGGATAAAAGTATCTAACATTGAAATTCTGCAAAGATTTCTAAATTCAGTGACCAAATGGATGAACTGCACAAATATCTGAATGTTTCCACAATAAAAGAGGTAATAGTCGAAACTACCCAGTCATACACAACACAACCCTCAGAAACCTTAAGAATATTAACGAGAACCTAATATCTCCAGGTATCATTCCCCCTACAGTCCGACAAGGAGCACTACGGCAACAAGAGCGTGATGGAGCTGTTTCTGCCTGTGGCGGTACAGTTCCTACACAAGGGCAACCGCGAGATCTCACGCCACATGGCGCGGTATCTGTCGCTTGCCGCTGTGCACCACGCAGTGTTGCTGAAGCCTCATGTGCAGACGATTATGGACTCTATCATGTCGGGTAATAAAGTTTCTTATCCGTTAGCTTTACTCACGCCACAAAATGTGGTGTCTGTCTCTTGCCGCTGTGCACCACGCTGTGTTGCTGAAGCCTCATGTGCAGACGATTATGGACTCTATCATGTCGGGTAATAAAGTTTCTTATCCGTTAGCTTTACTCACGCCACAAAATGTGGTGTCTGTCTCTTGCCGCTGTGCACCACGCTGTGTTGCTGAAGCCTCATGTGCAGACGATTATGGACTCTATCATGTCGGGTAATAAAGTTTCTTATCCGTTAACTATACTCACGCCACAAAATGTGGTGTCTGTCTCTTGCCGCTGTGCACCACGCGGTATTGCTGAAGCCTCATGTGCAGACGATTATGGACTCTATCATGTCGGGTAATAAAGTTTCTTATCCGTTAGCTTTACTCACGCCACAAAATGTGGTGTCTGTCTCTTGCCGCTGTGCACCACGCTGTGTTGCTGAAGCCTCATGTGCAGACGATTATGGACTCTATCATGTCGGGTAATAAAGTTTCTTATCCGTTAACTATACTCACGCCACAAAATGTGGTGTCTGTCTCTTGCCGCTGTGCACCACGCTGTGTTGCTGAAGCCTCATGTGCAGACGATTATGGACTCTATTATGTCGGGTAATGAAGTTTCTTATCCGTTAACTTTACTCACGCCACAAAATGTGGTGTCTGTCTCTTGCCGCTGTGCACCACGCGGTATTGCTGAAGCCTCATGTGCAGACGATTATGGACTCTATCATGTCGGGTAATAAAGTTTCTTATCCGTTAACTATACTCATGACACATAATGCGGGATCTGTCGCTTGCCGCTGTGCACCACGCTGTGTTGCTGAAGCCTCATGTGCAGACGATTATGGACTCTATCATGTCGGGTAATAAAGTTTCTTATCCGTTAACTATACTCACGCCACATGGCGCGGTATCTGTCGCTTGCCGCTGTGTTGCTGAAACCTCAAGTGCAAACGATAATGGACTCAAACATATCGGGTAATAAAGTTTCTTATCCGTTAACATATTAAATAACTATTTTGAAAGGTAAGTACCGCAGCTGTCATTTACGTCGTTCTGTACAAATCATCCCGTGAACTTTTGCCCAATTCATTCTAACTAGAAAAGATGGCCAGCCTCATTACCTGCCCGGCACGGCACAGATGGTTCTTCGTTCTAGAACCTCAATAAGATTTGTAAATACAGTAATTTATGCTCAGCCCGTATTAAGTACAAACGCTTAATAGGTTTAAGACTGACCTATGCACTATACAGCTCATACTTAAAGCTACAGTTAACATCGTCACTACACTTGCACTATAGTGCATACGTCAGCAACGGAGTTATGACCAATTTAAAAATATATAATTCGCTCAAGTGGAGTTAAGTTACCAATTAAAAATGAAATTGTAAAAAATTTCAACTATGTTGCCAATTAAAAAAAAATACAATTCGCACATCGATATCTGTTACAGGCAATTACCCTCTCTGTCGCATTCTGACGAACTTGTACGAAGTTTCGCCTGAACCTTTGGAAGGCCACGCATCAGCACTGGTATCGCTGCTCCCGCACGCCGAGCCCGTGGAGAAGAACTCTCTGTTCGCCCTGTTCGAACATATCGCCGCGCGCAAGCCCGACGCGCTGAAGAACTGCGTGCCGCAGCTGTTGTCCTACTTGTGTCCCAGCACTGCCAGCATGAACGATCCTGGGTGTATGTGCGTGGACATACTGCAGGTACATCATTTATTGTGTTCATAGTGTAAGCATCACTACTTTGAATGTATGTTTTGGTTGAATTATGTTATCTGTTGTTAAGATGTGCAAACGTATAACACGAAAGAGACGTATAGATGAATAAATTACCAAGTGTGAAAGAGCTGCATGATTGGTAGATGTGTGAAAGAGATAGATATAGTATAGTGTACGAATAGGAAAGAGAGGAAACAATAAAAGACAGATTTGAAAAGGTAATGGAGACTTTCATTTCTCTTACAATAGTCAGTACGATAAGTACAAACAAGTTCCCGTAGCCGTAATTTTTTATGCCGCGTTTTAGTAGCTATGGCTGTGTTTACAGAGTTTGTATATTTGTTAAGTATGGTTAATAGACACGCATGTATTATTAAACGCTAACTATCATTTATAATATACTAGCTGACCCGCGCAACTTTGTCTGCGTCACCCCGTTTTTGCAACATTTTTCATTACTACTCCACACCAGTTGGTTGAAGCATGATGTTATCTACATATAAACCTTCCTCTTCCATCACTCTATCTATTAAAAAGTATCAAAATCCATTGCATAGTTCTAAAGATTTAGGTATACATAGGGATATAGGGACAGAGATAGCGACTTTGTTTTATACTATGTAGTGATAAAAGATCCAATCACGCACTGCCTACCATTTGCTGACTTTCCCTCTGACATTTTACTATTAATCCCAAAGTGTCCAACAAAACCCTCCGGAGCAGTAAATAGGTCTTTG
This sequence comes from Pelosia muscerda, assembly GCA_963691645.1. NCBI lineage: Eukaryota > Metazoa > Arthropoda > Insecta > Lepidoptera > Erebidae > Pelosia > Pelosia muscerda. Next base: position 2,374,840 of record OY829102.1, read on the forward strand.
GTAATGGTTTATTTATTTATTTATTTATTTATTAGGGACAAAAAACAGTTACATGATAAAGTGTTACACAAATAATCTTATAAACTTATACCTATTATTCACCATGTAACCAACATAATTGTCCACGAACTGATCATAAAGATATAGACAGACAATTTAATGATTAGACAGCTTATCAAAGACAATTGTATAAACAGAATACAAACCAAGAGTATGAATGAAAATCAGAAAAGTGAGGATTTGAGGAATTAAATCAATCAAACTTGCAACTGCAAGTTCGCCAATAGCTCTATGGCTTTCCGTTTGAACTGTGGGTTAGTCAGAGAAAACATATCAAGTTAATCGCTAAAGGAATAATTCAACATACCAGCTTGAGTATACGTAGTGACCTCTCGAACTTGTCCCTTCAGGTGATCAGCTGCCTGTCGCGCGTCCGCGTGTCGCTGGTGCTGGAGCACTCGGCCGCGGTGAGGCGCGGGGCGCGCGCCCCCCACGCGTCGCCGCACGCCGTCACGCTCGTCGCTAACATCCTCACGCAGCTCGGCTACACGGGGAGGGTAAGTGCAGGTTTATTTCTACTCACGTAAAAGTCCTTAGACATTTCAAATGTCAAGGGCACCTATGTCTTTTTCATGTGCATGTTTTATAAGAGCACAGGGGTTTTAAAAAGCAGCGGCTGCAGTGCTCGCAAACTCGCGTCTCTCACTCGAAGTAGGTTTGATTTACGAAGGCTCTGTATAACTTTAGACAGTACTCTGACTGCTGTAACACAGCAAGGAGTTCATCCACATTTTGAGTTTCCTCATGCAGTAGGCCCCGTGTTCTCTGCAGACAGGGAAGAAACAAGCGAATAATGCTTCTTCAGTCGAATCGACGGTATTTTTGAATTACCATCGTGGTGTAGTAATTTGTTTCACGGCGGCGCCGCTACTCTCGCTCTCCGAGCATAGGTTTCGCTCTTCTGGAAGGCTTACTACGTCGATTAATGTCCGCGCGGCCCGCCAGGCTTGATCACCTTACCTGGTCGGAGGATCCTCCCTTTGTGTTGGAGAGACATCATATCCCGTTCTTCCACAATGAATATTGGCTTGGGTATTCTATGTATAATATGAATGTATGTATTTAAAAAAAAAAAGTATCTAAGTATGTTTATTCGCATTCTAGAACCCATAACACATGCTAGTTAAACTATGCTTACCATGGGTCTAGGTGGCGTTGTGTAGATTGTCATAGAATATTTATTATCTAAAAAAAAAAGCTGGTTATGGAATGTCACGGTCCTGGGTGCAGGAGCGCGCCCAGGAGGCCCTGAACTTCGTGGTGGAGCGTCTGGGCGGCGCGGGCGCGGGCGGCGGCCAGCAGGCGGCGCTGCTGCGCGACGCCACGGCGCTGTGCAGCGCCTTCCCCGCGCTCTTCACCGACAAGCTGCTCACCGCCGTCAGGGCCAACCACAGGTGAGCGCCGCGGGCAGAGAGGAGGGGGCACCACTCTCGGGGTCCACCTGACGTCAGGACAGTAGGGTAGGCCTTCGTCTTGTGTAACCAACTATAGGTGGGCAGATAGATAGTTAACTCTTTGTATACATAAAGGGAATAATTACGTACGGACGTATATAAATATCAAAATATACAATTGCCTTGACGGCGGAGCTAAGTGTTTATCACAAGGCAAATGTAGTGAGGAGGTGGCGTAAAGTAACTGTGCTGTAACTCGCGTGGTTCCTCTGAGAATCACTGCAGACGTGACCTTAATGTAAATCACGTGAACACACGTCAGAAGTTCACTCACGTGCATAAGCTGGTCAGCCCTTTGAACCCGTGATTAGTTCAGAATACTATGGTTTATTGGCAACTCCCAATTACCACCACCATAAACATCTTAGGCAAACGCACATTGCGTGAGCCTGAGCGTTCATCATGAAGTTTGCCGGTCGCTTGATCACAAAGCAAACACAGAGAGGAGGTGGCATAAGTAATAATGCGGTATGACTTGGGTATATGCCGACATCAACACAGTAGGCGTGGCGGATCTCTCTTGTGCACGATTCTCTTTGCCTAGCTCAGCATCTCTCTTAGCAGCTCTTTGAATTTTCTGACGGTTTGACGAAGTAACACAGGCCATGGTCATATGCTAGTTGTGACCAGTCAAAAATAGTTTTCCTGAATGAAGCCTACAGATATAATAGTTCTCTTTATAACACCTATACGTTATTTATAACGTGCTGTATAAAAAAACATAAAATTCCTACCACAGTAATCGACCTAAATCCGGGTCGAGTCAGGGCGAGGTGAATCGTACATCAACCGGAGTCACCATCGTACGATTAGGGGGGTCGCACACACAAGGGGTCTCCGCGGGAAATGGGCCCAGTGGACCCGCCAACGGCATCACATCGACGACTGCGAGTTCTACAGGGCACACCGCCAGTACTGTGGGTCCTACGGGGGCACCCACGAGTGCTGTAGGTGGGTATGCCCGGCGAGCGAAGTTAGGAGACTCGAGGAGTACAGGGAGACTGCACCCTGGACCTGCACCACATCGGAGCATGACAAGGCTCAATGTTGCAGGTAATTTGTTTTTTTTTCTATCATCTCTATTTCAAATAGATAAATGAATGATAAACTAATAGGTTAAACATTTGTTTTTATAATAATAACGCCTTATACACTATTTAATTTATTCACGAAAAGACAATGTACAAAAAAATACTATGAAGGTTAAGGCGAAATCTCCTCTTCTGTACTCTCCGCCTTAACCTTCTAACCTAATCTATCGGCGTCTGCCTTATGTTGGACGACTTTTTTCAGAGTAGGAATATAGGTATATAAATGATCATAATAAAGTTTTGATATCACGTAATTTTTATTTAACCATGTTTTTTTATTTATTTAGGTAGCAAACAGGCACATCGCCCACCTACCTACAATGGTAAGCAATTGCCGTGATGTATGAACGCTAGCAACATGGCAACACCAAAAGCTTATATCACTTGCACCTTGCTATGCTACCTGCACAGGGCAAAAGGGCTGGGAAAAGAGTGGAAAAGAAGGGAGAAAGCCTCCCTACCTTTCCAAGGAATTTTTTGAGCATATTGCAGCTTTAAATCGATCTAATGTGAAAAATTTGGCGTTAGAAGCAATAGGCTCACCCCAAAATGGGACCAAAAAATTACAGAATGTGGGTACCTAAAATTTTTTGTTGTTGAGCGAAAATCCTCTCGGATACATTACCTATCGACCAGTGGGGACGGTTATGTCGGACTCACACTAAAACCGCATGCCATCTTGGATCTTGGATCTTGGTCAGATGTCAGGGTGTAAATTTTCTAAAGCATACCCCATGCACCCTGGCTGACCCAGAGCCATCGCCGGTTTTAAGATGGTCCCCTCGAGTGTAGCAACCATGGGAATAGACAATCGTGAGTGTGTATTGTTTTTGACGGTAGTTGTGACGAATAGTGGTGTGACATGTATGTGTACAGGAGGCTCGGTCGGTGGTCTACATAAAAGTATGACGCGGCTATCGTCGTCGCAGCAAATCAACACCCCACCTAATGGCACCACCAATACTGGTACGTAAAATAACTAATGTTTGGAAGAAATTTTGAAGAAAATACATAAGTCAATATTTAGGACGAGACTTGAACCTGCCTGTACTTTTGATGTAGAAGCCATCTACCAAAATTGACGTCATAAAGTCCGTTATATCGGTTAACTGTAATAAAATAAACCACAAATATTTGGCTTTCAGAACCTGTTCTTAATTCGAATTTAATTTGTTAGTGACATTATCAACAAAAATATGATGATACGTGCGTCGAAGAATGTGATTAATATCGTTGTATCGATACTCAATAACATCGATACGTTATTGCCCATCTCTACTTCAAGGGCGTCTGGTCAATTTCACTTCAACTCTCGTTCTAGCTGTTGACTTTTTGAATGTAACTATAGCCAATTCTTCTGTTAAGAAACAATATATTATCCTCGTTACAGGCCGTTTTGTATTAGGGAGCTGTAAATTTAAAAAAGCAATTTATCGAATCGACAGCATTTTTGAGTTGCACTCGTGTTGTAGTAATTTGTTTCACGGCAGCGCCGCTACTCACGGAGAGGGCCTGAGTCACAGTTACTACACAGTGTTATTTTTGTTAATGGCTCCAGCTAAGCTAAATTGCTTGTGTGATAAATGGGTTTACATCTCGCAAGTTATTGCCAAACGAACCTAAGCCATCACGCCACCGCCGCTTTCGCTAATGTAAATATCAAGGATTGTGATTTGTTTTTTTACGCAATAATGCTAAGGTTTGAATAAAATTTGGCGCAACGGGCTATAACTTTGTCTTAAAGTCTGTATATGTCCCCTGGTATCTGTAATGTATACTGTAAGACCGAACGAAGTGGAAGATGAAAGGACGGAAAACGGACCCCTGACTCCAAGGCGAAGGCTTCGGCTACGACCGGGACTAACGCTAGGATGATGATGAATAAGGTCCTAATAGATAAATGAAATATGAAAGTAGTATAACTTGAACGAGACAAGTGATGAGAAATGAAAATCGTACGCTGAGATTGTATGAGATGAACGAATGAGTATGAATGAACAAATCATACATATAGGACAAATGCATAACGTTGACTTCGTAGTGTATACTTACTAACCATGTTACGGCCTTAGCAGAATTTTGTCTTTGCCTCCACTCAAAGATGTGAATGTACCTATGATAAAATCGTTATGACTTTCATAAAAAGAAGTTATGTAAAATACTATCGTGTAAAATTATATATTCTAACGGCTATTTCAACTTCAGCATCTAGTAGCAAACCGTCGCTAGCGTCGAGTGGCGCTGTAGGCAGTGGCAAGTCGAGCGGCGCCATCACAGTCACCACCATCTCCCCACCGCGAGTACTGCGGCCCACTGCCAGGGGGCATCACCACCATAACATTATCATTGGACCCTCTACCTCGGTTAGTTAAGTCTCAGACATTTTTATTACTTCCTTTGGTATATATTATCGAATCTAGGCCAATACTTTTTTTGTAGGTATCCGAGAGTTTGATGTTACAGCTGGGTAATAATGAATATTTATAAGGAGAAAGAGTGGGACCCAGTATTGTACCTTGTAGAACTCCTCACGATAAATGAAGATATATGGGCAATCCTTTGCGATCTTTTCTATACTTATTTTTATTTATTGCTTTCAATCTTTTAACTAAATTCTAAGTCAATCTAATACTGGTCCTCTAATTCCGTTCAAGTTAATCTAGTGCTAAGTTATGGTATACGAGATCAATTGCTTTATACATGTCAAAAGACTACAGTTATTGTTAAAATCTTGTATTTTGTTTTATATCGTACTAGAACTGCATTGTTGATACCATTCGCGATTTCTTTTGCCGCGTACCAAGTACATATGTTGGGTTAAAATAAAATCAATGTAGTTTTTATTACATAGTTGTAATAATAATATTTGATTTCAGAATACTGGACAAACAATAATATCTGGCCCATCAGCACTACAACCGCAATCTATATCCGTCAACCCGCTCACATCCGGCAAATCTTCAGACGCTCTAACACCAATCACGTCATCCGTATCGATCCAACACTCAAACACAGCACTCGGCAACGTGTCCGTCATCACACCAGGAGCGAACAATACATCTTCTGGACCTATTAATACTTCTAATACGAATCCAATATCCATATCAGGGCCAGTAACAGTGACTTCCCGTCGTGCCAATAATACTAGTGTTACAATGATAAATACTAATTCGAATAATAACTCGAACTCGAATCATAGGATTAGCGTTTTCGAACCTTACCCCATGAGGGATACTGTGCAGCATTTCTGTGAGAAACATCTGGACAAGATCAAGGCGTATATGGATAATGTGTCGCTGAGGTTGCCTCCGCCGGCCAAGTGTACCATTGAAGGTGAGTTTTTTTTATATTAATCAAATATCTTTGGTCCTATCGAATACGAGTATAGATAGGAATAAGTGAATGCTTCGACGGGATTTGATCCCGCGATCTTTCCCTTACAGGGGGAACGCTCTGACCGCTAAGGCACTTAGCTTCGTCTGAATCATTCGAAATTCTTCTATAAACAACCATCATCATTGAAACATTCACTTTTTACATTATCTAAATTAGATTTGAACACTATACTAACAGTATACTAATTGCTTATCATTATATTATTACTGTGCCTTAAGTATTTGGCGAAGATTTAAATAATAATTTGGAATATTGTTTCGACTCAGACTTATTCTTTACTACATAGTATAACAAAGTCGGTCGTGGTGTGTTACAATGTATGTTTGGATATTCAAAAGTACTTGACGGATTTTGATACAGTTATTGATTTATGAGGAAGTTTTCAATGTATATACCAAGTTACATAAAATATACAGGGGGTTCTCGAAGAGTTTCAGGGGTCACAAAAAAACATAGTGAAGTAATTACTTCACACTAATGCTATATCAGCATCTATAGAGTCGATATGTCTAGTTGAACTTGTTTAGTTAGTTCTATATTTAAAGCTGAATCGTCTGGAGATGGTGAAAATTGATAATATATTTGGTTGGTGGCAAGGACGTGCATTCAATAGAATTTTATAAAAATATGCATAGGCTTATGTGTTTTATTTTCAAATTAGTTCTTGGCATAAGGTATTTGATTTTGTACTTACCTGTACGTTTGAGAATACAAAGTGACACGCTGTCAGAACAAAAATCTGACTATACCAAAATTAAAATCTGTCATAACGGAAAAATTGGAGCTACTGCCCTGTATATATCAGAGCGGCGCAGCAAGAAGCAGGCGCGGCTGCTGTTCCTGTGCGGGCGGCGCGGGCCGCACTGCCTGTACGCGCGCGCGCTGTTCTCGGTGCGCACGCGCGCGCCGCGAGTGTGGATCCACCTCATGTTCCTGGCGCTGCAGGCGCGCCACCCCGCCGCGCTGTCCTCGCGCGACCCCACCGTGGCCTCGCTCAAGCACTGCTGGGACATCCTCAAGTGCGAGAACAAGACCTTCCTCACGCTCGTCACCGGCGCCTTCCCCGGCATCAAGGTCGGTCCTCTACTGTCTGTGTCGATGTACCGTATCTCTGTTGTTGACTGTGTACCTCATCGTAATATTATTAATTAACAAAACTGCTTATAAAAAAAAGTTAACTAAATCTACCTGAGTTTCTTGCTGGTCTCTTCTCAGTAGATGTAACCGCCGAACCAGCGAAAGAATCATTTTCAAATGATTTATTTACTATTTTATTTATTATAAATTATAATATTTTTGACAAATATAATTATAAAACTTTGACATTCAATCCACTTGTAACGTAAAAAGGAGGGAGGAGGGCTTCTCAATAATCATATCCAACTCACGAACTCCTGTAGTCACTCAATATTTTGAACTAATGAACAAAATCCAACGTATCGCAGGAACAAGAGATGTTACTGAACGAGTTGCGCGCGGCGGGGTTCTTCGACGTGTTCGAGGTGGTGGCGCGCCGGAACGACGGGGCCGCGCTCCCGCCCACGCAGGTCGCTACATTATATACTAAGTGTGTGTGTATGTGTTCGCTAATGGAAATGCTCCGCTCTCTCGATACCTTTACAGTACGAATTGGATAGTTCTTCGTGTTAAGATTAGACTAGCATTTTTCTATAGTGGAGTAGAAGGTGGCTGGTTTGAGAGACTCGGCTGTTAATATATGATAATGCAGTTCATTTATACTGATAGAGTTGAAAAATTGGTATAAAAATGCATAAAAGAACCAACAAAATAGTAGTTTATCATGGACGTGCACGTGTATTCCACAAATATACACTACCTATCCTAATAATTTTCTAAATAACGGCATTGATGTAAGATGCCGTAATAATCCATTGCATATATGAATTATACGCAATATCTTGTGAGTTTATTACATGACGTCATTCCTCTGTCATCCACGGAGGTCATTCTGCGACCTCCGACGTCCGAGTCGCCTCCGCTCATCGCGCGCAGTGCGGGCCAGCTCCGCCTCCTCCTTTTCGAGCATGACGTCATTCCTCTGTCACCCACAGGCGACCTGGGGCTGTTTCCTATGCACCCACCCGGAGCGAGCGGTGGGTTTCTTGGCAGCAGACGGCGCGCCCGTCATCGAGGGACAGCTCAAGGAGAAGAAAGGTCGCTGGCGACTGTTCAGGAGGTGGCGAACTAGATACTTCACGCTATCTGGAGCACACCTGTCCTGCAAGGGTTCCGTAAGTTTTTTAAAAATCTTTTTTTTACCGTACTCAAAATTTGACAGGCAATTAACAAATACATCGTACTGCTACCCTGATTATTGTTACTGTGTCACCGACTTCAAACGAAGAACTACTTCATTAGAATTATATGTATGTATTGTATGTAGTGATGGTGGTGACGGAGAATATGACCGCTCCATCTCATCCTAAGGGTGTCGTAAGAGACGACAAACGGAAACTATACGAAAACGATATCACTGCGAGATAAGAAAATCCGAAATAAAACCATAGAAGAATTCGTCTGACTAGCGTGGAAACATAAGGCCAAAGCCTCCCAACATTGGGAGAGGCCTATGTCAAACATATGCGTTAAGCTAATTGAATTATTGATTTAATTGTATATAGTGTATATACTCATAATGTATGATTTTTGATCACTGTTTTTTGAAATCTAATGAAGCAATTGTTTTCATTTATTTTTATAGAGTGGCGGCGAAAGTATAGATATCAACCAGATTCGTTCAGTCAAAGTGTCGAGAGGCGCGCGGAACATTCCCAAAGCGTTCGAGATCTTCACTGGAGACCAGACCCTGATCCTCAAACCCAAGGATGGGAAGAACGCAGAGGAGTGGGTGCAGTGCCTCAGCATAGCCGTAGCTCACTCACAAGCGAGGGACGCGCCTGCCAAGGCCAACAGTCTGCCCGCCAGGGGACTGACTCTTAAGAGCTTTTGAAGGTACGCAAGCAAAATTGGTTATGAAATAATTATGCTGTTAGAAGTTATGCCTGCTGTAATCCGGCATACTTAAGTAACTATTGAAATAAATATACCTATTCATCGGATAATGATACTTCTGCAATATTTCTATACAGTACAGTACGAAAAACTATCAAATTCATAATCTAAAGGTAGAGAGCGGAGCATTACCATAGACAGTCTTCTTACTAAGAACCAGCGTGTCTGTAGTCCGCTAATCGAAATACTCCGCTCTTTCGATACCTTTACATTACGAATTCGATAGCTTTTCGTACTAAGGGCACAGAACAATGATTTGAAATTAGTCTTAGTTCCTGTATCTTTTCAAATAATCATTTTACTTGAAAATTGCAAGATGTTCAGTAAGAAAATTGATGGCAGTTCATAAACAGATGTAACATTATTTTATGCATAGGTCGTTAACAAAATGTAAGCCATAAACTGAAATTATTGACTGATAACAAGACTTGTTCAAAAACATTTGCATTTTGTAGAGATGTTATACATTTTATAATGTCAGTTGAAAAATGTGCAGCCGAATATGGTGTTTAAATGCATAATGTTTATTAATATTTTGGAATTTATGTAATTAAATGTCAATTACTTAATATAAAGACCACATATCTACAGTAAGCTAGGTGCCGTAGCCATTTCTCCCAGTGTGTCCTACTTTAGTATAAAAATATCCTCACCTGTCAATAGTCAACACTAAAATATTAGAGCGAAAATCCTCTTTATTAAAAGACCAAACTAAAAAGTGAATAATAATTATTCGTTAGTTAACGAATGTATCACTAGATGGCGTTCGGTGTATCTTGTTGTGAAATTTCGTGTTTGGTTGCTCGATGATGATTCCATATAGAGTTGGGTGGGTTGGACTAGGTAAAACAGAGACTAGGTGTACCTAGTTTTATTCTTTTAAAATACTTGATGCAAATACCTGTTACACCTAGTTCACCTAGTCCCAATCGGTAAGCGTATCGTCGGTGATTGAGACTTCCTAATTTTTTTAATTCACATTCGGCATCTAGTGTACTTTAAGTCTGTGAGTAAGACATTTCTGGTGAGTTCAAGATCGTCCGTAGGTATAGGTACAGTCGTGTAGATAATCGAAAATGCTCATAACTTAATATAAGTTTTAGTATATGTATTTAACCTCATTCCTTTTCTTATAAGGAATGTTCGAAGGTTGTTTCGAGACTTTTTACGTCCATATTTATATATACAGGTACAATTAGCAACAAAATGCTTATGTTATGTATGAGATACAAACGTGTTGTGTTTGCCTATTATTATGTACTTATGTAAGACAGGTTTTGTGTATTTTTTAAATCTGTATATTTGTGTGTACTATTACTTAGAATACAAATTGGAAAATAAGTAATTGTATCGTTGTGCCTCAAACAAATGCCTTGCATTTATAATTACGTACAGTCCTAATTGCAGATCCGTATTTAGCATTTTTTTAACTAAAAAAAAAGAAAAAAGCATTGTAATACGCATGCTTGCATACGCATGTCTGCATATTCGTGCATGGCATATTGCTTAAGAGGGACAACATTCAATTTAAAAATAAATCGATTACAAACTGTGTACAGTCAACATAATATTATATATAAAAGTAATTTTGTCTTATTATATTGTAATATAATTTAGTGCCTTATACAGGATAAGTGTTGCTTAAACGCGCTAAAAGTACAATCATCATATACAATGTTTAGTGTCGTATGTACGGGGGTAAGCAGGAGGTAAACAAAGTTATTTAGTCATATATAATTTGATTTTATTGTTTTACTATGAAATATAGTAAACAGAATCCGTCCCTGTTCGATGTTCGTACGACGATTCAGAACCGTGTTATCAGACTATATGATATCTTTAAAAGATGATTGTTTTATTTAGACTATTTTAGAGTATATACATATGTGAGCCAGATATAGTCTAAAGCGCCTGTTAATTTTGCCGCTTTCGAAATATTTGAAGTCTATGGTGAAATGTACTGACAATTTTGAAAAAAAAAAATAGTATATACTGACTGTTCTAATCAAATTTAGATAGAAAAAAAAGTCAGTCAATGCTTCGACGGAATTGGAACCCGCGATTTTTCTCTTTTGGATAGAATTTATGACTGTAACGTCTTTACTGTTAAATTCATCGGGATATTTACCATGTCCGATGAATTTAACAGTGAATGTTTAAATGACCATGTCAATCTAAAATCATACATTGTAACGTCTTTAATAGCATAGCAGTAAAATGAAAAATTGAATGGCATTTTTTGAGTTTTGTCTGTGGTATGACAGTACATCCGTCAAAGACGAGTTACACTTGTATAGCTGTTTTATAGTTCTAGACTCATGTATGCTCTATGATATATATTAATTTTATAATCGGCCTGTTCTTTGTTGTTTATTGAGAAATATCTAATAATTGACTATCCGCTCATTCCATGCAACAATGACACAATTGCAAAAATAAATTCGTTACCTGTATGAAAAATATTTTATGAAATCTATTATTAAAATTCAGTATTTAGTCATGATAATTTAAAAAATAGGTATATTTACCGAGGCATGACGTCACTCAGGACTCTCGATACCATGACCCCAGCCAAATAAAGCTTCCTTTGCACAAAAATAATTCGTTATTCGTCGACAATATATTAATAATTTCGTAATTTGAGCGAAAAAATAACATACTATTTTTACAAGGTCTAATAGCATATTGTGTCATTGTTCTTTTGAATGAGCGATTTAATATTGACGAAAGTTTTCTTAGCATAAACTTTGCCAAAATGCGTTTAGGTTTATCTCGATTTGTTAGGTTTCTAATATGAAATAGGTGCACAGCTGTTTCTAAAATTTGAACGAAGCGGACATTCATTATTGAATAGTTTTTAAGCTTTGACAATTTTGAGATTTTATAGATGAAGCTAGAAGACTGAAAGCTGGTCAGTGGTCATAGCTACTTATTTACTTTATCTACGAACGTTTATGAGACAAATAACGACACAATTCTGGATTTATACGAGAAAAACTAGTCTTTAATCATTCTATCCGTCATGGGTACATGACAGTACTCGTAGTATGGTTTGAAATTGTTCGAGGGCTTGGTTAATATGAAACATTGTGTAGAACACTTGGAAAATGTTGTACATATCTGCATCGAAGTCAACCGATTTTTTTTTACAAAAAACTTATATCTTTGATAACGCGATACAAATTGTAAGTTTTGGGATGATGTAAGATAGGATACCTTTGCTGTAGGATAGCGACCCTTCTTGTAGGATAGGAACCCTTTCTGTATGATAGCAAAATTTTATATAACTATAGTTTCAAATATAAGATGCTGTCAACTGTAGTTGTTCAGGATATAATTATATTGTTTGGTTATAAAATTGTGACTCAAAATTAACATTCCCGTTGTTCAGTCGTTTGGTTCGATAATAATGTAATTATTATGTACTTGTTGGTCTCAAAAATCATTATAAATGGTTGTAACGCGAATGACATTAGTATTAAGTAGATATAAGAGAAACTGGGAGAAGCAACTCGTAGACAGCACAGTTGTTAGAAGTTATTGTTTACTTCGGGGATCTTCGTTGACGGTCGCGTTGGGTTCCGCTCAACGCAACGGACAGCCTAAGGGTCTGTCTCTCTTGGTACCATGTTATTGATGCTCTGGGATTTCTCTAAACTGAAGTACAGCCAGTTTGCCATATAACACCTATGAAATAATTATGGTTTTACTTTTAAAAGGAAAAAGGTTCAGGGAATGATGATGACTTTTAAAAGTATTATTCGAGGTAGGTTGTGGATTCGCTTCGGAGCATTTTGTCTAGATCCCCAGGTGTTGCAAACGTCCATAGGCCACGGTAACTTTTCATGTATGTCACGGTAGGCTGAATGATTGCCTGCCACGAAATCGTATAAAAAATAAAAACAGTATTCAAATTGCGATATAAATTGAACGTAGATTGTCGAAGTATACAAATAATTCTTTATTTATTCTTCCCGTCTAGTTTCTAATCTGGTACTTAACTTGCCATTTCGCATTTCTTACGTAAGCACAATTTTTATGGAAGATTTTGAATGAATAACATTTAGTACTTAAGTTTGCTTATTTCTATCTATTCTGAGGGGTCACTCGTAGATGGATACAATACCTACTTTTGCAGAAAACAGGTTCTGTTGAAGAAACACTGGCTCCTCAGACGTCACTGTTCTAACCTGATGTCGCCAAATATAAGTGTTCATTGGTAAACCAAATTGTTTCTTTGTTAAGTTAAAATGTATGCTTATTTCTGTTTTGTGTAAATTTACTGCAATCTGTGGTCCAATATTGAGGTACTGATGATAATACCTTTTCCTTTTTTTGTGACAGAACTTATAAGTTTTGATACCTATTTAAAAACATTTTTGGAATTTTTAAAGAGCATCTAAAGGGGTTTCGTACCACTGTACTTGTGAAAAAACTAGTATTTAAATCAAAGTGTCATATTATCAATAATTTAAATGTATATGCAATCAATATTGGATGCACACAATTGTTAGAAGTTTATACATATTTTGTAATGTTATTTAATTAAAACAGATTTTATTAATCAAAGTCAATCTTGTTGCACCACCGAATTATTGAATTGAACATTAATAAATGTTGAAACTAATACTGAAATAAGAATGAATGTCTGTGTCGTTGAACTTCAGAAACAAAAAGATCTTAATTTAAAAATTTTCTATTATTTTGAGATTATAATGTAAGTATGTATATTTTTTTCTCAAAATGAACTGGTTTATAAAATTGTTTCGTAAAATTAGTCCAAAACTACATAACTCCTTATAATGGAATTAACTTTGTTTGAAATTCAGCGACAAATATAATAAAAAAGAATAAGGAATGAAAATTGTTCGAATAAAGAATACTATTTGTATTTGATAGTTCACTAATTTCAATTTACATTGTTTGATATGAATTCTGTTCGAACACTTTTACATTTTGGCTAGTTACTTGCATAAAGTGTCTATGTAAATTTTCTTTTAATTTAATATCAATCAATCAGCCTATTACAGTCCACTGCTGGACATAATAAATACCTATGTAATTAAAATATGATAGATTTATACCTACTTACGTCAATGCTAAAAGGATTTTCCCAAAATAACTAAATTGCCCCAGTGGAAAAATCAGGAAAAATGGTAGATTTCGAATCAAAATTGCGCATATACAAACTAAACTTTCTATCGTTCAACCGAGTATTTTATTGAGAATACGCACAGAACTTTTGTAAATCGATAGTTTCGATATTTTACATAACTATTATATTGTCAATATAGCTGTATCCGAAAGCGTCTGCATGGTTTACTTAGTGTTATGTGACATGTACAAATATGTTAGCGTAAGTTGCCATATATATATATCACAGACAAGTTTTCCTACCACAGGCCTGTATTAAATTTAACAAATTCTACTGAAATTGGCTTCATAACAATTTGAGCTCGAACTTCACTGTTCTAAAAAAAGACCTGATGGTATTTAGAGCAGTTAGAATGTTCCTATTGAGTACCAGTCTAAAAAAATGAGAGAGAGTCTTTGGGCTAAATAAAGTGGAAATTTAACTTATGAATAGTATCGTCATGATATCATAATGGGCGGCACTTAGGCTAGGCTCAGGATGGTCCTAGTGGCGGCCCTAGGAGTGCGGGTTCTTTCGCTCGCCACATTGCTCACGGCGATGGTACAATGCGCAAACGCTTGGGCTGCCGGCGCCTCCTTCTGCGAGCAAGTAATGCTCGAGAAGGAGACGGCGGAACGAGTTCGGAGAAGATTCCGAACCCGCACAGCCGACGGCGAGGCGACTCGGACGTCGGACCGGCTCCGGTGGAGGGGTATTTTTCGCACGATAAAAAAAAAGGCTTGGCTCAGGATGAGCGAGGCATAACGTGACGCGTTTGACTGCCCAAGCTTCAGGTGACGATGACGCGAGTTGCATGATTTTTGTTCACGCAAAACGTGATCAACGCGCCAAAAACAATTTTCACTCTTTGTGTTTTTTTTTTTAATTTGAACCCTACGACGGAAAATTTCCAAAGCTTCAATGGTCAGTTTTTATACTGAATCGATATGGTATATTGTTAGATGGTTGTGATATATGTATGACAAACACACGGTTGCCAAAATAAACGATATAAATCTATAACCAATAAAATGTATATACAAATATTTATGAAACATGTTGATTAAGTTTAAGTCGGCTTCGGACAATTTATGAACTTGGTGCTACATATAATAACTTGTACGTTAGGTGTAATGTGCTTCCAGTGTGAACCAAACCTTATGTTAGACACGTTTCGGCTCATGTACTTAAAACTGCCTTATTTATTAGTTATTACATTAGTTGTTTATATAATTGTGTTTTATTTTCACTAACCAACCTGAATTAATAGAAATCTGCTTAGGGTACCTGGATGTTCGACGTGGGCTTGTAACCCATACTCTCAGACTAAAACAATAAGATAGACGAAACGCATAGAATCTTTGTTTTCGCCGAACGCTTTGCACGAGTATTAACTTATCTATAGTCAATTTGTTTAGGTACTAAAATAAAGGTAAACAATCTCGGTGTTTCTTTTTAATATGTTCTGTAGAAAAACCAGTATAAAAATACTTTTTTGCTTAGAAATGCATTTTAAAGACTAAAAACAGGTATAAACCATTAGTAAGTCAGATAGTTAGCCTAGTTTATTTGTTTAACGTGTGTTTTTATAAAAAGTTGCGTCAAAATTGTTTACCTTTATTTAAGTACCTAAACAAATGGAGTTTAGTTATACTTTAGGCGGTTTCATCCGCTAGTTTTATACGTTTTGTCTATGTTATTATTTTAGTTAGAGCCCATACTTTTTACGTACTTTTACATTATATATTAATGCTTTATGGTAAGGAATAAAATTAAAACCATTTTATGTTTATCTTGATTTTATGACAGCTACAATTTAAATACATTAACAGCTACAATACATTACCTACAGTCTAATCACTCATTGGATTTAAATAACAAATAAATTCGCATTTCAAATAGAAACAAGCCAGGAATTACATGGCAAGTCAATCTTCCTCATTCCTAACATTAATTTCAGTCACATCCGAAGCTTTCACCTTGGGGTCTGCGGGTTGCGGTGCTTGGGGTTTGGCTAACTTCAATATTTTTTGAGAAGCGACTGCCATATGACCTACACAACCCAATGGTGATATCGATGCATTGCAGTTAGACATGTTGTTGGAACTTTAGGACTCCAAATACCCGTAACGACTGCCATAGACGTTCGTGTACCAACCGGGACAAGGCTTAACGTGCTCTCTGAGGTACGACCAGACCAATGCAGCTATGTTCATTCATACAAATATTTGTACTGAGCGGTGATGGAACCAACACCCCTGCATTTCGGTCGCGTTCATAGAGCTAAGCCATAGAGGCTGTCGAATACAACTCAATATTTCAGATCAACTCGCCTGGTATCATAGCTTGTAACTGTTTTTTAAAGCCATCATTAGGCTGTATAGCAGGTCTTTTACTCTTAACCAAATCATAGGCATCTTTGAACGTCATTCTTTCATAATGCATCAGATACGCAATCGCCACCGTCGAAGTACGGGACACCCCCGCGTTGCAATGCACTAGAACATTCTCTTTACATTCTACAATTAATCGAATGTAGGGTAGACAATCACATAATATTTCTTTGATATTAGTTTCGGGCAAATCTAAACAGTTGATGAACTTATTTTCAACTGGGACGTCAACATTTATTCCTAGACTAAGAACATGCTTTATTTTATAAGTTTCTAGAATATTCGACGCTGTACAATCTTGTGAGCCTATATACAAATAGTCTACGATCAACACAGGAACATTATCCGGTTTTGTGTCTACGACAAAACCGTATGTTTTTGAACAAACTGCGGTTATATTAGAATCTCTTTCTACGTACCTTTGGCCGTCAACTTTTGTTACCACCGTTTCAGTTTCTTTTAGCTTCGATTTTTGCTTTTTTATTGCACTTAGGAAACTCATTTTGATAATTAATTCCTTTGCTTTTACTTTTGAAAACGAAACACTAAGTATTTCTACAAAAAATCTCAGAAGTTTTTTTGTGGGTAGTTTGATATATAAAAATTCACTAACTACCTACACTACTGTTAAGTGACATTACATAGCAAAGAATATAAGCATAGTTAACAGATTACCTGTCCAAATGCCTACCTATATGCTATGCTTATTCGTTCAGTAAGTCACGAAATTTCCGACTACCCTCACTTTCTTCGCCACTATTTTCAACTGTATCCACTTCACTCTCAGTATTATAGACGAGGTCCTGGGGAATGTACTCCACGTTACACAGATACAGTCCGTCTGGAGGTCCAGTTTGTATGAAACTGTACCACGAGTGCTTGGAAGGCACCTGTAACATCACCTTTATCTCTTCGGGGGGAAGCTTGCCTATGGCAACGCTGTTTAGGGTACCGATCATACGTCGTATCTGAAATCGGGAGACATTTAATGAGGATTAACTAATTGAAATTTTTTACAAGAGAATTTCCAGTGTATTGTCTGTCAAATTGCGCCTCCCTATATCCGGGGGCTAGATGGGGATACCATGGCTCTCACATTAGGAGAAGGGGGTCATCTCAAAGAGGTGAATACAGATTAGAGATATGTCTAGTATAGTCTTATCTTCGGCAATCAAAGACCCATATACGGCGTGCGTTTTAGTCGTTATGATTCCGACATAATCACCTCCACCGATTTCGGTGAGGACGATATCTGTGGGGATTTTGCGTACGAAAAAAGTGTATAAAACACTTTTTTCTTTTATACACTTTTTTCTTTTCCTGCAGAGGAATGGGGCGTATGAGACCCTATAAATATCTTTGATGTTCAGGGGAAACTCACTTTGGTGCATTTGCTAAACACGAATGAGATTCTAGCGCAAAACCTTTTAAGTTTGAGATATCAGATGGCAGTGGCTCTTGGTGTAGCTAAAATATCAATCAAAAGTACCTAATAAACGAACCTCCAAAGTGTGCCATTTGACTGAGAAATCTAGGCCGTGTGCTAGCTAAAAAGAACCTACATACCTGATTGTGTACAAAGGCTCTGCCCTTGATTTCGATATCATAATAATCGAATATGCCCTCTTGGCCTCTCGTGTAGCTAGTGACCAAGGGCGCGCCGGGGCGCACAGTTATCGATAGCAACTCCCTTCGACTGTGTTTGTAGTCCAGCAGTCTGTCAGCTTTCTTGAAAGTCGTAAAGTCGTGGGTCCCAACGAAATACTTCGCGCCTTCCTTGAATTTTTCTATATCGTAATTTTTTAATCTGTAATTATTTTGTAATGTGGAGCGAGCTTATTATTTATAGTGTTTATGATTTTCGGGACTTCACGCGATATATTTTTGAACATTTTGCACTGTGCTGCCGATGCCATCTAAAACTGACATAGTGTGTGTGGTGTGTCGCCAGCCTTACATTCAATATAAAAGTGATGGAGGGTAGGCACACAAAAAATGTTTCCTGCACACCGCGCGACGCTCGCAAGCCAGTCAAGTCGTGACCACGGGTGCTGCAACGCACCCGAAACGTTGACAAAAGTAAGTGTTCAAAAATATATCGCGTGAAGTCCCGAAATTCATAAACACTATGAGTAAACGCCGCGATAGTTTAAAAGTTACATGAGCTTATTATTTATTTATATTATAATGTTTACAAACGTAAAGATTTACAGCTACTGTATTTACTGCCAGATTCGCAAGGAAATTGGTAGAATGTATAGTGCAAATACAGAGAGGAGGTGGCCCTACATCAGGCAATTTGAAGCCTCCTATACACAAGCTTTATTGCGATATCTATTTTTAGTACGTTATGTATTCCGTTACACGGATACAACGATATGCTGTGTATGCTGTGATGATGACGGCGCAAGCAATTTTTTTATATATAATAATTATAATCATATTCATAATCATAAAATTTATTCTGTGGATCATAGGTTAGGTATGAAGGTCTTATAATAGGGATGCGTCATTCACATCCTCACAAATTGTCACAAAAAAATGTTCTTTCAAATAGAAATTTTGAAGCTGAAAGTAGAAAAGTCAATACCTAACAAAATGGCACTTTCTCCACTCCTCTATTGGTATGTATGAGGCTATTGTGTGGTTCTCGGGTATAACTACATCTTCCTTGACAACTGCAAGTCTGAAATATTTTAAGTGATTAATATATTGTTGTTTAGAATTTAATACTTTCACACTGTTAAAAATAAATTAGCATAATGTATTTTAGACTGAAATGGCCATATATATTACCATTATAAAAGTCAGTAGGTCACGAGGCAGTTACGAACGAGGCCTCCAGTTGCGAACGGATATTCCTCCTTAGCCGTAAACATTTACAAGAGAAGTTTTTCCCAGGTTGTACCCAACAAAGGTCGAAAATGTTATTGCTTGAAAATATATTTATCAAATTCCCTTTTAAAACTATATCCGCTCGCCTCTGATACTTTTTGATACATATCTAAATACACGATAATTGCAACAGTTAGCAATATTTTGTGACGAATAAGGAAGAAAGCATTAATTTGCGATCGTAACTGGTTACGAAAAGGTTACGATGCTGTATGTATATGTACTGGTTTCGAACTAGAAAGAAACAGTTTAGTTACTTGATCTACTTGATCACGTACAAATAGAACTGCGATCGCAACTGGTTACGAAACACCCTGGCAGCCGAAGTTAAATAAACAGTGGTTATGTCTGAATATTTTGATGTCAATAAATTCACCATTACGTTGGATTTAATTTTTTTTTAATTTATGGCACGTCAATTAGACTCCACCTCGTCTGATGTAAAGCTGAAGGTAAAGTCACATGAAAGAAGGTCACCATTGCAAAAAGATATAGATATAAAGATATATTGGATATCAAAAAGTAACTAATTCAACTAAACAGTCACATCTAATAAGAAAATAGCCATCTTGTTTCTAGTTAGTACTGTTTGCTTACCGATACAAGTATGTTCTGCTGAGTGCATTGTACCTAGCACTGAAGTCATCTCGAACCCTGATACACTTCTTTGCATATATTCCAATGTTAGCGTAATGGAAGTGCTTGTTGATAGAGTAAGTGATGAAGTCCGTGTTGAATACAGAGGGGCCCCGCCGCTCCAAGTCAACATGAGCTGTTGCATTCAGGGCATGGACTCCACCATCTGTACTGTAGGAAATCATTGCAAAAGAATGATTGCTGTGGTTAACAGAGGTAGGTAATAGTGTTATACAGCCAGCAGACTGACTGGATGGGTTATCAGCCCTACTGTGTAGCCTTTCCACATCACATCATGCATAGCGGTATGCACTACCACATCAAAGAGTCTGTCATGGGACATAGATAATGTAGTTGTCTGGTGGACAATTACTTCACTTAAATTAACACATACAATTTCCATTTGTCTACAAGATTCTTTATGTTCTGTTTCACTTTCTGAAAACTATATTACAATTTTATTTATGATTAGCTGTTTCCTACGTATCTGCTTGTGTGGATATTGGTTATGCTGCAGTGCAATATAGCCTGTGTTACTCAGCGTGATTGTTGCTTTCCAATGGTGCATGAATTTTTGAATCAACCTAGTTGTTTTTTGATTTATTCACTCCAAATATATACACACACAAAAATACAAATTTTTCCTTTTCATAATATTAGTGTCCATTACTGACTTGACTGTCTGTTACGCTTCCAAGCCTAAAGTTTGGTCACAATAACCACCATGGCACATGGCCCACCTGATGGCAAGCGGTCACTGCAGCCTATGGACGTTTGCAACCCCTTTTTGCCCGTGGTACGGTTTGTTTGTCCGGTGAACCGGACCACGGAAAGCTCTTTTTTTTCATGGTACGGTTGGCCGGACCATGGAGAAAATTGAATTTTCCGTGGTCCGGTTCACCGGACTACGGAAAATAGGTTTTATGTCGACGACGCTATAATCTTTTTAAGTGCTACTTGTTTTGAAGTTTAGATTACTGACATTGTCATTAGTCTATCTGTGTAACCACATCCTAGTTGGCAATTCTATAAATAAATAAAATAAAATAATATATAAAAAATATTCTATGACATTCTACAAAATAAGAAAAATATAAATGTCTGCTCTTGTATAATGGTCACCAATATTATAAAAATACCACCTATAAAAATGAGAAGACACTATGGCGATGTGCATCGTTTAAAAAACTTAAATGCAAAGGATATTTAACATTACAACTAAGAATGAGATAACAATATTTTTTTTTACTTTTTAAATAATAGAATTCTGAATGTGAAATTTCTAATAAAGGTCAATAAGGTTGAAATTCTTGTTTTTCCCTTTATAATCGTTAATTAAAAAAATAAATAAATTTAAATCTAAATTATTTTTAATTTTCAATTTTTTTTTTAATTATAACTTGTTTCTCCACTTTCTTTTCATATTATATAAATAGATAGATACGCCGTTAAACAGTGGACTACTCATCACTGTTCTGAGATAACAGTACTGTGCAACCCGCGTTCCTAACCGTACCACGGACAATCGATCTTTGTCCGTGGTATGGTTTATCACGTTAGCTTTAAGCGCAATTTAATAACCGGACCAACGCACAGTGTGTTATAGAAGCCGATTTGCGGTCATCTCCGTTTTATAAACTCTTCGTATAGAGAATTTTAAGACAAGCTACTTAAAAAAACTTTCGTTGATGTATGTCTCATACTTTTTGAGAAATTAAAAAAATCGAGAAAAATCCATAGAAATCAGAAAAACTTTATAGCTGTTTTCCTTATGATTTTTAACCACAAATGGTTTATAAACATGATGTATGTTGACCTAAAGAACAAATGTACACATAAATAATTGATGATTGGAGTACTAAAAAAAAAAAAAAAAATATTTTCTATGATAACTTAAAAATTTTTTTTTTCGAATACTATTGCGTTGTAGTATTTGTTTCAAATTGAATTATATGTATAATGTTAATATGTATTGCCACAAAAAAAACCAGACGCGAAACACACGCGTTTCGTAAAATATGATTTTTCAAAAATTTTGCTTAGGGTTGTCAAAAATTAAGTTATTGTTTGAAATGTAGCATTTATGATCCGCAAAGTTCTTACTGATGACTCATAATTGACGTTATAGGTAAATATTATGTACTCAAAGAAACAAAGAATCAATTTCGTTTATTCAGTTTAGGCACATAAAGAGCACTTATGAATGTCAAAGTTTTACAATAATTATGTACCACCTACATTTGTCAAAAATATTATAATTTATAATAAATAAGATACTTGGTAAATAAATCATTAGAAAATGATTCTTTCGCTGGTTCGGTAGTTAAATCTCCTGAGAAGAGACCAGCAAGAAACTCAGGTAGATTATCGTTATTCTTCATTTTCTTTTTGATAGGTAGTTTAATATTTAGTTTGTTTATTTATAATAACTGGGTGCAAGAGCAAGAGATTATTATGACCACGCATTTTTATCATCAAGATATTCGTCTACTTTATAATAGCTTTTTTTAATTAAAAATCTTTTCACTTCTATTTTAAACTTATCAAGTGGCAGGTCAGCCAAATCCTGAGGAATTTTATTATATATTTTTATACATTTGCCCACAAACGAATTACTGACGTTATGAAGCCTTAGTTTTGGTATCGCAAGTTTATTTTTATTTCGCGTATTTAAGTTGTGAACGTCCGATTTTTTTTGGAAGAGGTCTAGGTTCTTCCTTACATATAAGGCGTTGTCGTAAATATATTGTGAGGCAACTGTTAAAATATTAATTTCTTTAAACAGTTCTTTCAGCGAGTCACGGGGTCCGAGGCAATAGATTGCTGGTATAGCTCGTCGTTATAGGTCATACTTATTGTGAATATACTATTCTCACGGCAAAAGATATATGCTTCTTGGCAATTTTTCTTCTATGAAGGTCATCGTGTGGTATTGGGAATAATATAATAATAACAATAATAATAATAATATAATTTGCCAACATTTTGGGCATCAAGGAATGGCTAGTCGAGGACCTACATACTATTCTAGTGGCACTATCAAGTGGTATGGAAATAGATTCTAAAAAGTTTAAAGTATTTTGCTATGATCTCGCCACTAGATACGTGGAGCACTATAAGTGGTTTTATATGTCAGTCATCTTGCATAAAATACTGATACATGGTGCAAACATTATAGAATCGATTTCCTTGCCGATTGGTATGCTTTCAGAACAAGCCGGTGAATCGAGAAATAAGTTTTGGCGTTATGATCGCGAGCATCACACGCCAAACTACTATTCTCGATTTGTTTCACCGAGCTTTGGAATCCTCATATCCACTCATAACAACCATGTCCTTTGATTTGCGAAAGAATAAAAATAAACGCACAGCCCTACCCGACAGAGTCCTTTCTCTGTTAAAACCCTCGACAGAAAATGTTAAGCTTCATAGATTTGATGAGACGCTTTCTTTGTCATTAGAAGAAGTATTAATTCACTCTGATGAGGAGTCCTAAAAATAAAAAATAAAAACCTTATTATTAGTCTTTATTTAATTTTGAGATTATTTACCACGTCAACATGGGAGGTGGCGCAATAATCTACATAAACCTCTCTCCTTCCTTAATCTCTTCTCAACCTTAATCTCCTAAAAACTTTGATTTTAATATTTGTAATTAATTAAATATTGACAACCCTATTTCCATAGAAATTTCTAAAAAACTTAGAAACGCTTTTTCTCCTTTAACGTGCGTTTGTAGTTTGTGAAATTTTAGGATATTGTAGACGACAATATTGTGCATAGTAATAACCAAAAATAAAATGCTACAACGCTAATGTACAATTATCAAAAATATAATTGTGAAAAACAGAAAATATTTAATATTTCTCAGACTACTAAAGCTACTGTCTTCTACTTTTTAATATAAATATATAGCATACAGTTGCACTACTCTGAGTACTAAAAAAGTGTAATGGGGTCATAACTTTCCCAATAAAAATAAATAAAGATTTTCTTAAGGTCATTGACCTCTCATAGAAAAATTAATATCTCTAAAACTAGAGAAGATAATCGTATCGGGATTTCTGGAAATTTTTCACCACGATAATGCCCATCAAATAGACATATAAACCACACATGACCGCAAGTCGGCTTCTATAACACACTGTGCAACGTACAGGTTTCCAAATGTACAATCAGTCAATAAGTAGCGTCACCGTACCATGGAAAAATAGAATTCCCCATGGTCCGGTTTGCCGGACAACCTAACCGTACCACGGACAAAAACCCGTTTGCAACACCAGGGGCGTTAAAAGTGTTTACGTGTTGCTGCCTACCCTGTAGAAATCTTCTAATGCCTTTCTTGAAGAACCCCGTATTATACATATATTTGGCTTACCGGCTAGATAGTGTGAGGTTCGGATAGTTCAACGACTTCAGTTTTAATAATGCCAATTCCAATGATCCCTGTACGCTCTCTGTATCCGTATAGTTCCGGCCTTGCTTAAGCCATAATTTTTCCGAAGACCTGTGTATACGTAATTCATTATTTTGATGCCATAAGTGCCATAACAGAATTTGATTCTTGGGTTGTTATTGTTTACAAAAAGGAATTTTAGTACAAACCGGAATGGCGTTCCAATATATGAGAAGAATAATAAATATCTAGCTTTCATTCTTCTGTATGCTTAAAACATACGAACGTTTTCATTTAAAATTTTATGTTAAATTTCTATAAAGTTAAACAGCAAAGTTAAAGTTGTTTGACAACAGCTGAGAGCTAAACATAACCTCAACAAAACTAAAATTTTAGGTTAGCTATCACTGTCAAAGTATTTGTCAAAATTGGGGTATGTTCAAGGTGCACGTTTTCAATAATCTAACGCCAGACCACGACTAATCAGCTTCCTAAGTTTTGTATTAAATGACCTAGTTGATTTATGCAAGAATATTACCTTACTTTATTGTTAAGTATTGAAACATTCTTTCCACTTCACGTTTACTAAAGTTCTCGAGTTCTCGATACGAAAGGTTAAGCTTGAATGTATCATCATCATCCTTGCGTTGGTCCCGGTCACATTCGAATTTTCACCTCGGAGTCCTGGGCCCACTTCGCATGGTTTTGCGCAGCCCTGATGGTAAGCGCATTGGCACGCATGTCTTCCTCTACGACGCCAAGTCAGCACTTTTGCACTAAACTTCTTAGGTATACCTCTTCTACCGGGGACCGGGGAACGGCGAAGGCGGTATGACCAAGCATTTGTTACTCACGTAGCCGCAGAATATGGCCAAGCCAGTGAAAGTGACTAGCATTTTGTCTCCAATATCACGGACATGGAGGTTGCTCCGGAAGCGAGAATTTCTTACGTGGTCCTTACGCGTGCGGTACTCCACACATCTACCACAAAATATTTTATCTCCGTGCCGTGCTCCGCAGCCGTGTAGGACGATAGGTTTAATGATGGTTTTGTAGATCTGCCTCTTCAACATAACGGGCATTTTGGGATCACAAATGATACGAGTTACCTCGCGCTACTTGGCCTACGCAGCGGACGGCGCGCTTGCCTTGTCCCTTTTGTGCTTCTCTTCGTTTGAACTTTTTGGAAGCAACTGCCGTGAGTCCTCCCAACTCCGAGGGGAAAGTCCAGTCAGAGCTGCGTCCGTTAGTTAGCAGATGCACCGGCTTGCAGTTAGAGTTGACTGGTGCCCTGAAGATCTTGGTGGAATCTCAAACCTTGAATGTATTTTTATTTATTTATTTATTATATACTTTATTGTACGCCTAATTACAGTTATTCATGTTACAGAAATTGAGTTGTGAGTTGAGTGTATGGTTCGGTTTCTAAACGAGTGAAACAGTTCAACATTCAATGACGTTCATGATGTTTGATTAGTTATTTTGTCACTCCATGTCACTCATTAACATTTGTCATTAATTTCATTTGTGCAGTCAAAAATGGCACAACGGACGTGGCATATGTTTACGTTTATAACGCTAATATTTACAATTTTATCACTTGTCGGCGATGTTTTTTCGTCGACAGCAGCACCATGGTATGAAAATATGCCGGCAGTGACGATGGACTACAAAGTTCATATAGACGCAGGCAAGGAAGATTGTTACTTTCAATATGTTCCACAAGGCGCTACATTCTACGCCAGTTATCAGGTAATTGACTGATTAATGGTATTTAAATTATAGAAATAGAAGCATTGCAAGTACTCATTGCTTTTGATAGAAAGTAAAGTCAGGAATTGCAGTATTATTTCTTGATATAATCTAAGTGAACTTTTTGAACCAACAGGTGTTAAAAGGAGGCGATGGCATGTGTGGATTCGCCGTCCGGCACCCTAATGGGAACATAGTCCACCCGTACGAGTGGAGACAGAGCGCTGAGTACGCAGACCAGACATCTTCAGGGGGATACTACTCTGTGTGCATTGATAACCAGTTTTCAAGATTTGCTGGGAAACTAGTCAATTTGTATTTGTCGGTGATAAGGTACGACATGTGGGAGAAATATGCTAAGGAAGTGGAGGAGCTGGATATGAATATAAAAAATTTCACTGTAAGTATAATTCTTTTTTTTTTTTAAAAAGATTATTTGCAACCAAAATTAATGACATAATATTTTTTTCTTTAACCCCTTGAGTCAAGAGCTAGGCTCTATGGCTTTTGTTTGGAGTGGGTTCACATCAGCAGTATGATTCAAACCTAGGAAGTTGTTTGTTGTGTTGACTTTATTTTTTTTAAGTAAAAATAATCAAAGTTTCTGTTTCTTTTTGAGTTTAATAGTAGATACTTACTGATTTTAAGTTCATATCATAGTGTACTGCACTCCCATATAGGTCATTTCTTTTTTCATACTCTCCAAGACGTTGGTAGTGCTTGTGTGGCTAAGCACATAATTAGTTTCCTTGCAATTTACACCGCATAGTAAGAAATTGGATAATTTTTTTTTTTAAATTTATTTAGCTGCTATATTTTAGGTTAGGAATATATTTTCAGTATACCCATTTTTTGTACAAAGTCCCCAATTGGCGGCAATAGGCAATTTTGCACTTGTAGAGTTAGTACAATATTCTTGATCCAATGGTTAATTTATTTATAACACAATTTGTGACCCTTATAGACTATATACATATTTCTAAGTTGCTAAAAGTTGCATTATCAGTGCAATAAGTATGCCATTTCACATTAGATCAACCCTAGTTAATCTAAATTACTTTTGCTATGATTGTAACCGAGTCCCATGATCTTAAAACACTAAGTTTTTATTTTGATTCAAGTTAATTATCAATTGTTTTTATACTAAACATTATATGTATCTCAGTATAGTGAAGTTACAAACATTCATCTGCAGACTAATGGAATATTGTTTGGGCATTCATTTTTTTATAAAATCTGATGAAATTTAGTATACATTGGTATTAAAATTTAGTATACTGGTTAGGGATTTAAAGAAATGTTCACCAAAACAGGTATAGGCGTTTTTCTTTTTCTTGTTTATATTTAGGTTATCAAATGGACTACACCTTGCTTGATGGTAAGCAGGGATACAGTTCAAAGCATTGTGGCTGCTGTCCACTCTAATAGGCTCGACAGTTGATTTTTCAAGCCCCGCTTACAGGACCCGAGATTGTAGGAAGAAGGAAACACTTGTGTTGGTGATGAAATAATGATTTGGCAGTCAGGCTTTTGCAACTCCACATCATGGTGTAGTTTAAGGGTTGGGGAAACATATTATGGGTCCAAAAACTGTTCAAGAAAGAAACATGTTAATACAGCTCTGCTTGCCTTTTGTTTCAGACTTCCATCCAATTTGTGGAGAGAAATATCAATGATATATTACAGTACCAATACCACTCCCGGGCCCGAGAGGCCAGGGACTATAATTTATTGCGGGACAATAACGCCTATGTACTGAGGTGAGTGAGACCATTTATAAAAATTGTGTGGTGTACGGTATCAGCCTCCGTGGTGTGGTGGTAGTGCACGCGACTGCTACGCATGAGGCGTGGGTTCGATCCCCGCTGTTTGCACTGGTCTGGTCGTACCTCGGAGACCACGTTAAGCCGTCGGTCCCGGTTGCCATACAATCATCTATGGCAGTCATTTGGGTAGTTGCAGCCCTCAGAAGTTCAACCAGTCTAACTTGGAACTTCGACATCGCCATTGGTTGTGGAGGTCAAATGGCAGTCGCTTCAATATCGAAGTTCAGCCGCATCTTAGTTAGACCTGAAAACCGACCCCAACTGAGTTGGGAACAGGCTCTGAGAATGATGAATTAATATTATAAGATAATTGTATTATTTTTCAGGTGGTCTATGGTGCAAATCCTGGCGATTGCAGCAACGGCAACATTACAAGTTTACTTTGTAAGAAAACTGTTTGAAGTCAAAGAGAATTCGTCAAAGACGAGAATTTGAACACATACCAAGTATATCAAAATATCAACTAATGTATACTGCCTCTAATTATTCCTTGACTGAACTTTCATTCCACAAAATATTAATGTTGATCTCCTTCCGAACATTGTTTTCTTGGCTATGTACCCATACGACCTCAAATTTTGAGTCATGTCATGTAAGCACCTGTTAGACTTTCGTTTTAAGACCCTATTCTATAAGATAAGGTCCAAAATTTGAGGTCGTATGGGTACGCAGTCGGTTTTTTATGTTTATTGTTTTGTTTTCTTTTTTGTTTTTTAATTGGAACATAATAATAGTTTTATTTAGAATACTTTATGTTTCCTAATGACTGTATTCGAATGTAATTTTTTTTTTGAGATTAGGTACTTTAAGAGTACATTTTTAAGCTTTTTACAATAACAAATATAGTTTAGTTTTTTTTACAAAGTATACAAAGGCGCACATTGTTATTTCTTGTTGAGTACAATCAGTTCCGAATTTTTAGAAATGTGTTCATTGTATAAGATTTTATTTAAAAAAATTAAGATCTGAAAAGACATTTTAGTAATATTTTTGATATTACAATTTGTTTCTATAATTATTTTGCATTTAAATAAAATTGTATTTTATTAACAGTAACGAATTATAGTTGATGTAAGTGAAGAAAATATATTTTAAGCAGAGTGTATCAATCTGTTGACCAAGCTGTTGACAAAACGGAAATATATAATGTACTTAATGTTGTCTATATTATTTTAAACTTGAAACATTTGGCTATGAACCCATACGACCCCAAAGTTTAATCTTTCTTTTTATTTAAGTTAAACTTTTTGCACAAAAACGTATGCATTGTTCAAAGGCTAAGTTAATGCCATGGGCATTTTTTACCAGTCACCAGTCTATAAAAATGTTTTAAAATGAGCGTGTACGGTAGATTCTATTTTAGGGTCCAAATTAAGAGGTCGTAAGGGTACGTAGCCTAGCGTTCAGAATACTAACTTTTAAGTTCATGGGGTCCCACCAAGAGCTCTAGACCTTATATACGAATGACACTCTAGCGCAGGCTCTTTAGGTTAGAGGGTCATCCGGCAGTCGCTCCTGTTGTATACCTACTAAAAACGGATAGGCCGTGAAAAGTAGCAGATAGCTTTGGGTGGAACTGGGATTGGCGCTCGGACGATGTTGATTCGAACTTGCGAATTCCCCATCGCAAATCGAATGCATTCAGAAAACGAAATAATATAGATATTTTATTTAGTTCTAGATAACTAGATAGTTCAATCCGGCCACACCGCTTATATAACAACGACCGCACGAACACTAACTAAACACGAAATTAGGTAGGTACCTATTACTAGTAAATTGCAGCAAGTAGACTAAAAAATCTCGTGATTCTCTTTTAATTACCGCAATTGACCAACATTAGCGATGCGGTCTCGAAGTCACGCTAGCTAACAGCTTTTTGTCATAGGTACCGTTAAGTATTTCTCTCTTGTCGCGAAGTCTTTTATGGTCCGTTATCGAAATAATAAATACAGATTGAAATTATTAATGTGACCTGATTGATAATATCAGTGTGCTTAGCTAAGTATATCTTATCTTATCGCGTCTGTACAGAGTGTAAGTACACTCTTGAGGTTCTAGACATAGTGACATTTTATAAAACGCCATGGCAGTGGGCGGGGCACGTAGCAAGAAGAATAGATGGCCGTTGGAGCCCAAAGGTTCTTGAATGGAGACCACGTACCGGGCGACAAAGAGAGTGACGGCCTCCTGCGAGGTGGAATGACGACCAGAGCCTATATCAGGGGCCCTGGGCACATAAGAATTTGGAGGCCCATTTGGATAATTTAGTTTTAGATTTTTCTTCAGTTGATATGCGAGAAATAGTCTCACCTTCGGTGAGCCCCCCTGAGGCGGTGGGCCCTGGGCACGTGCCCCGAGTGCCTCTATGATAAAGACGGTATTGCGGACGACATAGTCAAAGTCGCGGGTACCCATTGGATGCAGACCGCCTCCAACCGGCCGGATTGGAGGTCTATGGGGGAGGTCTATGTTCAGCAGTGGACGTCCTATGGCTGAAATGATGATGACGATGAAGATTATAGCCAGTCTTAAAGCCCGTAATCTGCATGTAGGTAAGCCTAAAAAGATTAACTTCAGTATGGAATACCTACCTGCCTAAGTCGTAGGCACGAGTTACTTTCTAAATTCTTATCTGACTTTTTATTACACGTCTAACAAGTAAGTACGTAATAGTTACGGTAGCGAGTTTAATTACTACCGAACACGAAACGTTTATAATTGCCATAGAAAATTTGATGAGGTGATAAGTGATTCGGTAATGGACTCCGGACTGGCAATTTTTTTTTGGACGATGGTGTATTTGTATTATTTTTATAAGTAGGTATAGGTAGATATGTTCGTTCCATATCAGCCTTTAAAGTTTCTCTGGTAGTTAATAACTAAGTAGTGGTGTATGGCTATAGAGTCATTTGAAATTTGATAAGGAATCGAAAAGTAATCTATTTTGGGAACTAAATATAAGTCATAGTTTCAATATAGGTAGGCTATTTATACATTTTTTAGATTAATAACTTTTATTTTCATAATAAAAGTTAAAAAGAATACATGTCCAAACTTAATTAAACATAAACTCATCAAACAGAGCAATGATTTGTCGCGTCAAATAACCCACCCCGTATCGCTCCCGGCGCAAAGGTGCCCATGATGCTGGCCGCGTATTAATAACTTAGATATTAAGTAGTACGACATCTCGGGTTCGATCCCAGGTTTACCATGGCACACACCAATGACTTTTCGATGCTTTTCGAAGTTATGTATGTATTTATCGCAGGTTTATAAGTGCCCGGTTAATGGCAACCCTCAGAAGCAGTTGCAATAGGCTCGCCGCCTGTTACATTGGGACCTAAACATAAACTGGCGAAATGTGGGTGCTAGCACCTCTGCCTAGCCCTTCGGGGATATAGGCGTGAGTTTTTGTTATGTTATGTTATATTAAGTAGTGTTGGGTAGATCGGACGACCTTGTCATCATCTCTATTGCTCCCAATGAGTGTAGATATATTGAGAACGTGCCTAATTGACTATGGCACTTAACAGCCGATCAGAAGAGTCATGGTCCAGTAATTGAGATTTCTTAAATTACATCGTCCCTCATCGCGATAATATGAAAACACTGATTGGTCACACCGAAATGAAGTAGAACCGTTTAAATTGTACAATCAATTGAAATACACGCTTAAATATTTAACAGTTTATAAGAAACACGTCAATAATGATACTTCGCTTCGGCAGTTTCAGGAGAGATGGTTTTTGGGAGGGAAATTTGAAATTCGAAATTCAAAATTCATGCCCATCTCACCCAGGAACCATGATACAATTTTTATTCTAACCGGCTTTTCTATATAATCTGTAAAGTTGTAATTTTTGTATATTGGCGATATTAAAAATTGGTCGAATATAACCGGAGACATGACCAGTCGTGATAGCCGATATCTTTGCAGGTGAAGTCGCGGGTATAGGCTAGTAATATTATGTGAGCCTTAACCAATGCATTATTGATAAATCAGAAAAGCAGATTGAAAGAGGGCATGACCTCTGTGGCGTGGCGGTATATATGTGTGCATGAATATGAATGTTTGTATGGGTCTGGGTGTATGTATTTATTAAAAAAATCTAAGTGTGTTAATCCGCATTCTAGAACCCATAACACGAGCTAGTTGAACTATGCCCACCATGGGTCTAAGGTGGCGTTGTGTAGATTATCAAAAAAACAAGCTAATGAAATAGCGACATTATATTACATTTTATTTATTTTATTATCATACCATAAATATATAACATCCATGATTTGTTACATTCGTTTCCTAAAGCTATATACACAATAATTTACTTAAGTACATTACAATCGTAACTTCATTTAATTGTTAATGATATGGTGCGTTATTAAAGCCGAATTACACTACGACAAGTCGACTTGGATTTTGACGACCGTTACGGACAACTGTATTTTTATTTACCTACATTTAAGTACGTAGTTGAGCGTTGTGAATTTAAATACGGGAAAATATAGATAAAGATGAAATAACAATATAGGAATACGTAGGAGAAGTCTAGCACATAGGGCACCGACTTTGGTGGAGGTGGTATCCGCGGGAAAAAAAGGGTAAATTCAATTCGAAAAGTTAATTGTGGTGTAATCTATGATATTATATGCAAAGTGGTGTAGTCTGTACATTAGTAGAAAAGAACCGGGGATATGACCAATAGTCGTAAGCGGAGTCGTGGGCATATGCTAGTAATATTATAATGAGAGTCTTAATCCATGTGTTTTTGATACATCAGAAAAGAGAAAAAGAAAGAAAGGAAAACGAAGAAAGAAAGAAACAACGCATAATGGTCTTTAAAGGGAGGTTAGGTAACAAAGTCCACAAGAAAGAAATAGAATCTAATTAATCTGGCACATAACGATCGTCTAAATATAAAAGACTTGTATAATTCTGTGAAGTAGTTCTGCCTTAAGTGCTAGCCAAGGAATGTTGACTAAAATAAACTAATTTGATGATCAACTCGACCGCTATGACTAGGCGATTTCCGAACAGCGGGCAAGTGAAGCGTTACAATACATGTAGTATACATCGAGGCACATATCTTGGACCGAAATCGCGAGAGAAACTAGGCCCTGGTAGATTTTAGCTATCCTCAAAGGTCTTTGGGTCCAAGATAAATGGCAGGAGGTATACAATACTACACTAATCAGTAAACATCCTTACAAATTTAAACTGTACACAAGTGGTGTGAATCTCATACGTAACTGTACACTTCACAACTAATCTATGCTACACTACAGTAAAAATATTCATGTTATCTTGATATTTGTATCAACAGTATTAATCATATATTTAACTCTAATAAACTCGTGATGTGGGCGACCGGGACTAACGCAATGATGATGATGATTTAACGCTACCCGATGATGTAATAAAATACATGTTCTTTTCACCTATGGAATATAAAATCCATTACAAAATATCCCGCAAGTATCAAGGTGTGGCGTGTGCACTACAATACCGCTCCCCCGATTCTCCAACAAAAATTACTATTGAATTTTAGACTTTAGTGCTAAACAGTTTAAATCCAAATTTAAATGGCATTATGGAAAAAAAAAGTTTAATAACTTTCTATTTCATTTAATTTCGAATGTTAATCCTGTATAAATAAAGCCGAAAACTCAATAGCAGTTTTGTATGAATATGGTTAACTTACGATTTTCTACTTTGTGCATTCCATGGGTTGATGACGTCACACCTATTGTTACCTCATTTTAGATTTGACTACCGAACTGACTACACTATTAGTTAAATAACTATATAATTCATTTATTCTTTGATTTACATTAACTTTTAAGACACGGATAAAACATCCATATGCACGTATAGTATATTCGAATAAAATAGTTTCGTTTAGTCTAGAGCCGATAAATAATTTCATTATTTTTTAAATACTTTGTTCAACGAACCGCGGAACTATCACATGTAAGCACCTTTATCAAACGTGTATATACCAGTGGCGAAAGGTGAATATTTTTAAAAAGAAAGCCGATGGAAAAGTTTCTCAATCTAGTTACCAAGAACCATCATCATTCCCTGAACCTTTTCCCAACTCAGTTGGGGTCGGCTTTCCAGTCTAACTGTGATGCGGCTGAACTTCGATATTTGCCGTGAAGCGACTGCCATCTGACCTCCACAACCAATGGTCTAATGACCAATGGAGATATCGAATTTCCAAGTTAGACTAGTTACCAAGAACCATTCAACACATTGGGAAGTCAACACGAATCTTGTAATAGACATCCCTCGCCACCGTTCATTACACTGCAAATCTCAACACTCCATTTATATCCTAACTTAGTTCACTACTTAGAAAAGGCAGTGACTGGACGGACGACGTCTTTAGATAAAACACAGTTAATCACGAATAATTATCATACATTTGCAATTAAAAAATGCGGGTAGTTTCGAGTTTTATGCAGAAAATTTTAAAATTAGAACATGTTCTTTCTGATTTCTTACATTTTAAATTTGGAATTTGTTTTAGTTAATGTTATGACAAACATGTTCTTTCTGATACGGTTTTTTAATTTAGAAATTGTAATGCCAAGGGTTGCCATAACAGAATTATATAATTTCAGTAACTGAAAATGAAGATTCTTGAGTTGTATATCCTACTTAAACATTACATTTTTATACACTTTAAAGGTAGCAATGAATAAATCGATACAATCATCTAACATTAAATGTGAGATTCTGTGATGATATTTTTTTAAATTATTTTACAATACCACAATATCGTTATATCATAACGGTCTATTCATATTACACATTTTTATTGAAAGATACTAATAAAACAGAAAGAACACTACGTCTCACGCGCAGTTGTAAAAAAAAATACATCGTGTAATGCGCCTTTAGGCAAGCATCTTTACAACTGCGACGTTCCATTTCACACACTGTGATGTACAAAAATTGCTCACTAAATGCAAAACACAACTCATGTGAAACACTACTTATAGTCCTTGGAACTATAATTCTATAGTCTTGACTCCTGTAACAAGAATACGTGACATCACAAAAAGACGTCTAGTAGAACATACGTATAACGATTCTCAGTGCGTTGTGACGTCACAAGCCGATAGTCCACTTGTGCGGTGGCGCGGACGGATTTGGTCAGACGTTGCGCTTCTTCTGCCCGAGGTAGGTGCCCGAGAGCGCGAGCAGGCGGTACCGCTGGCGCAGGTTGCGCGCGCGCACGTGTGGCGACGCGATCTCGGCCGTGTAGGCGCCGGGGAACCAGCCCGCCTCGCCGTCCCGCGTGCGTTCCCCGTAGTACCAGCCTACGGAATATATAACAAAATAAGTCACGTAACTATTAGGGGGGAGAGAAGGAAGAAACGTTTATTAATGACTCGTATACATACAGAGTTATACGAATAGAAAAGAATCTTATAATTATTTTCAAATAAATATTTATAAGATAGAGTATCATACATAATATGCAACTATTCATTTTATCCATTACTAACGGAATTAAACTATGTGTTTTAATGGAATTTTAAAGCTAGCTATTTTCCTTACATACTAAAACGAATAGTTGTTCTAGTAGTTCAGAGCATTTACTTCGTAAGGGTACTGAGCCTCTAGACAAAGTGTTATTCTGATGGAATCACATCGAAGCGAATCGTTTTCAATTTGCTATCAATGGATTACTTGACACTGCATTGATTTCAACAATAAAAAAAAAGTGTAATACAATATTCCGAGACCCAAAAAATTCACATTTCATTAAATGTTTGTAGGCTCATATTATAGATTTATGTCAATTCCATACTTTACTGAACATTTTTTTTAGCGTGCGAAAATCCCCACGGAAATCTTTCCTTGATGGAGCCAGTTGGCAAGGTTATGTCGGATTCGAACCGACTAAAACGCACATCGTCTTTGGGTCTAAAGTTGTCGGAGGTATATCCCTCACGCCCTGGACTAAGCGATTCCACTGGTGTTTTGGTCTGAATGTCACTTTGTCTATTGACTCAGTACTCTTACAAAGTAAAAGCTCTGAACTACTGGTATTACTATTCGCTGTGGTATGTAAGGAAAATACCAGCTTAAAAATTATATTAAAAAATGTAGTTTAATTCCGTTTGTAGTTAATAAAATGAATAGTTGCCTATGTATAATACTCTATGTTATACATATTTATCTGAAAATAACTTTTTTTTTACTAAGTAGGTGGCAGACAAGCATATGGCCCACCTGATGGAAGCGGCCATCGTGGCCTATGAACGTGTGCAACACTAAGGGTGTCACACACGCGCTGGGAAAGGGGGGGAGCTGGGAAGGGGTGGGGAGGCTAGGAAGGGGAGGGGGTAAAGGGGTACAGAGTGAGTGAGAGGTACAGAGAACTGTTGGAAGTATGGCAAGTAGTGCTTACCCTCGCTGGTCTTGCGCGTGACGTTGACGACGTCGCCCTCGGCGAGCGGCAGCTCGTCGGGCTGCGCGGGCGCGTAGGCGTAGAGCGCGGCCACCTGCGGGCAGTCCCACCCCGCGTACACCGCCTCGCCCTCCGCGCCCGCCGCCGGCGGCAGCAGCGCCTCCGCCCAGCGGGACCACGCCGTCTCCGACCCCATGGACATCAGCTGGACCAGAACAACACTCGCGTTACGTATACACTGATTATACGGACTGACTTTAAAGAAATTGGGCACAGACAACAAAATTGTCTGAAAATATTAATAAAAAAATAATTTAAAGAAAAACAAAAAACCCGACTGCCTAACTAACCTAACCTAACTAAAAAGAAAGAAACAAGCCCAGTAGTTAAAATTTCATACAATACTCACAGTCGTGGCCCCTCAGCAACATGTGATTGGTAAAATTTAAATGGGCCCCGACTGTGAGTATTGTATGAAATTTTAACTACTGGGCTTGTTTCTTTCTTTTTAGTTAGGTTAGGTTAGTTAGGCAGTCGGGTTTTTTGTTTTTCTTTAAATTATTTTTTTTATTTTATACTTTTTAGTTACGATTCATTTAAAATTTATTTTTTTATCAAAATATTATTTTTGTTTGTATATCGTTTATCCTTGAAGTAAGAAAATTAGCGAGAATTAATGTTTTGTTAAACAACTTTAAATCGTTATATATCCTAAACTATTAGTTAAAATGAAAAATGGTTAAAGGAACCTAAATATGATTTTAAAATACCTATTCAACGACACCCCACTTGACATAGTTCATCGAAAATTTTTTTTTTCATTTTGACAATATGGCGTCTGGTGGTCGCTGTGGTGAATTTTGATTACTGCCATGTCTTTAGTGACACTCGCAAGGTTAAAACGAATCGATTGAGGTAAGAATCATCAAAATCGGTCTATGCGTTTAGGCTCTAGAACGCCACATAGAAACAAACATACATACATACATACATACATACATACATACATACATAGACTGATAAACACAATACCCTCCTTTGCGTCGCGCATTCGGGTAAAAAAAAGGAACTGCTATTTTTGGAACGTCATAATGTTTGAGTTTTATAAAAAAATACACGTATTGATATTATTGTCGTTATGAATAAAAATAATTTTGAGCACAGTTTTGATAGGTACATCGTCTGAAAGTTAATAAGCTGAATAAAAAGTAAATAAAATAAAGAATGTTTCGAAAGTGTAATTTTTTTTGCGCATTATTAATACTTCCAGACGTTTTTGCTATCAAGACTGTGCCAAAAACCTTGATATTTTCTGATGTGATGTATGTCTTTTATAAAGTACCCCGTACCATCTCCACGGTGCGTCCCTCGTGGTTCTCGAGCAGCGTGATGAGCAGCGCGTGCTTGGCGCTGGCCGCGCCCGCGTCGCTGGCGCACACCTCCAGCAGCGAGCGCGCGCAGTGGTCCACGCACACGAACTGCTCCTCGCTGCGCACACGCACACACGCACACACATATACTTGTTTTAATATTGTTGATATTGATGCTTTGTAAATGCCGTTAAATGGTCTATACCGAATAAATGATTTTTAATTTTTGTTTTTTTTTTTTTGTATTTTGTAACAAAAATGTAAAAATAGATTTGTGTACCTCCTTCGTTTTATATAGCCTGTAGTAGTTATCTATAGTTATTTATTATATTCGATTTAAAATTAATTTAATGTACTTTCTATAGCTATACAGTGTACACAATGAATATAATAAATTAATACAGAGACGTGCATTACATGGAGACAAATAGACACTGTTCACCCTACTTTTCTAGCTAAAAATCATTCTTCTGAAATAAATATTATATGGTATATTTGCATGGTAAAAAATCGAGTGCATAAAATGACGTATTATTAAGGGACCACATACCAAAGTGACAAATTACCAAGAAAATTGTATTAATTGAGCAGTTGAAATGTGTGACACCTGGGAAGATAAATAGGGTGCATTAGATATTCTCTGTGATTTGTCTAATGCTTTCGATTGCGTTCACCATGATACATAATTCATGCAATTAAATATTATGACATAAAAAACAAGGCTATTGACTATTAACTTTATATTTGAACAATAGAATTCAGAGAATCGATGTTACAGTACATTATTATGTTCAGTGAGATCGGTGATTTCGATAGGCATTCCACAAGGTTCCAAACTTGGGCCAATTTTTTTTCAAAATTAGTTATAAGGAGATCAGTCAGTTATTATGTTCACTATCGTAATACTAACCTCTTCTTTTTGGCAATCACAAGTAAGTCATTGAAGAGAAACAAATGCAGAGGAATCTTGGAGAACTTTTTCCCGAAGGTTAACTTCAACTCGTCAGACTTCCAGATCAGCTGCGTCATCTCGCCTGAGCGGACCAGCCAGCGAACAGGCCTGCAAGGAAACAAGGAAACACTTTTTATTACTTGTGGGAATCAGTCCACTATGGTGGGTTTAGATTTCAATTTTAAGAAGCATTGCGATCGTACTCGTGCCCATTTCTTTTTCAATGAAAACAAATGTTTTACAACACTAATATTATTTCATTTCTTTATCAATCATGTTTTAATTATGTCAAATTCCTCAAAATTTTGTTAAAGTAGTATCAACAACAGTTTTCAATAATGTCAAATTGAGACAGGCTGACGTTTTACTAAAGAACATTCATTAAATTATGAAGTTGATGATTATTATGAACGTGTGCAAGCCCTCACCAGGGTCCATATCAAAAATTCTTAAAAGGTCAAAAATTGAACTGGTTGTCATACCTATGTAACTTTGTAATATATATTTATATGGGATTATAAGATTATTTATGCATACAACCGTTCATTTATTGACCTGTTTTAATAGTTTATAGTTGTCCTGCTGGGTTGGCTAATAATGACTATATCCAAATGAAATCAACTAACACCACGGAACCTTTCCTTCTTCCCAGTGTTCCCGGGCACGCTGGGCGTGTACTGACCTGCGGTCGCCGTTAGGCATGGTGGGGAGCAGCGAGGGCGGGTCCCGTATGTGCGGCGGGAAGTCGATGATGCTGGCGAGCCGGGACATCTCCTCTATGCGCTCCGTGTTGCGCGCGCCTTCGTTGCACTGGGACACGTACTGCGCAACAATCGGTAACATTTATTGTCTCATCAACACATGAGCAACAGTTAATACAGTTTGAGTGTGTGTGCGTGTGGATGTAAACCATAGACATTAATATTACTAGCGTAAAATGTCAGTGGCAGTGACTTGTGACTTTCAGTGTAGAAACGTTGACATCACTACATTATTTACTACTGTCAAAGTTGATAACGGTTTATAAATAAACGTTTGACGGTTCATATACTCCGTCACTTTCTCACACCTAGGTTTTGTGTAAAGATACGTATGTTTGATCCTCACTCACACACTTTGATCCTCTAAGGATTACTTTATGGTGTAAACAGTGCAAAAACTTCCATTTAAATTTTCACGTCATTTCAAATTTGCTTCAGCCTGTGATTTGCTTTTCTGCCCCTTCACACAAAAATTGATTGGCTGAATTAAATCAAAATTTGACACACATACATTCAGACACACACAGTTTCAATACACAAAGCAGCAGCTAGCGCGCAGTACACTCACGTTGTTGAGCGCGACGAGTGCGCGTGCGCAGGCGTGGTACTCGTCGTCCTCGGCGGCGAGGTTCTTGAGCACAGCGTCCAGCAGCAGCGGCAGCCGCGTCACGCGCTGCATCGGCAGCATCAGGAACGAGTGCAGCGACAGCGACTGGCACGACGGGTGACTCTCCAACCTGTGGGGAAACAGGTCTTACATTAGGCAACTCAAACACCGCCGGTCACCCCAGAAGCAGGCCACGGCGATGGCGCAAATGCCACCCTATACCCAGGGGCTAGATGGGGACACCATGGTCCCCACATTGGGGGAAGAGGGTCATCTCAACAGAGATGTCCCCGGGTCTGCCGGGGTGCGAGAGTTATGTCTTGTATAATCTCACCTCCGGCAATCAAGGATTCATGGACGGCGTGCGGTTTGGAGGCAACTCAAACAAAATCCAACTTTGACGTCTCAAAAACCAATCAGAACCTCTCAAAAATGCATCTCAGAAGGAAGATGGCGGATTCCGGAGAATGGTCTCTGCCATGGTGAATGTTCTGATGAGCTCTTCCAATTAATCTCACCCTATCCTTTCCTACACAAGACAACACGTGCAGGGCTTAGATGTCACCCACATACGGTGCAGAATATTCCATCAAGAACCAAGCGGTTCGGTGAGTCTTTTCTCTGCGGCACCATTAAGTCCTGGAATTACTTATCGGCGCACGTGTTTCCTTCTTCCTACAGTCCCGGGTCTTTTAAGCGGGGCGTGAAAAAGTATCTGATGAGGCCGTCAAGCTGAGCGCCACCATTGTAACACTGAACGTGTTTGTAATGGTGACTCTCTTTTATGAGACTTTGCCTTCAGCTTAACAGGTGAGGTGAAGTTAAATTGACGTGCCATAAATAAAATTGATCGAAATTTCGGATATTGAAGAAACACCAGTTTTCTTCCATTTGCATAGTGAGAAATCGGGGATAGTCTAGCATATCTTTGAAGGTCAGCAACAACGAGCTTACTTTTTGACCGCATTCGCGAAGGCTGGTTTGGTCTGCAACCGCTGCAGCGCCTTGACCATGAGGGTCTGGTTCTCGCAGTACTTCACGTACACGTCGAAGTGCTTCTCCGCGTGTTCGCGCACGATGTCGCAGATGCCCTGCAGCAGGATGTTCTCCTGCCAGCACTTCTCCAACTCGTTCATCAGTAATTGGGAACATTTGCGTACTGGGGAAGAGAGGAAATATATTGTAGGATGGACACTAGAGTTCATATTAATTAAAGACTGGCCCTGAAGGTATAATGGCCATGGTTTTCATACTTGATTGGTTCAATCTCTCAAAGAATGTCTTTTTATTCATGAAAAGACATTCTACGAGAGATTGATGTTTCCTAGAATGCATGACAGTCACGACACACGTACCTGTACATAAGTAGATATTTTACAGAGAGCTACCCTATTTTGCTGGAATTGGAAATTATTGCTTCTTAACCGTAAAAGGTATTTCCCGTCCTATTTGAGCAGTCAAATTAGGGAAGTACTTACGCCCCACAGAATACCTCCGCTAAAATAACCTTGTATTGAGTTTCTGGCGGTAGTAGCCAGAGTTCACTGGAGACATTGTTATCAGTGGGAAGACCTAGAAAGTTGGAAGGTTTAGGTTGATACTGTTCTGTGGTGGTATGAAGCCTACAGAGCAGTGTCAACCTATGGTGGTATACTTGGTCTTGTCTCCCTTAACCTTCAAAATCCACCGTGGAAACGGTCTTAGTTGTACATGTAACTATGTAGACATTATTTACCTGGTAATATGGTAGAGAAGATGGTCTCCCAGTCTTCCCGAGGCAGTATGTGAGGGTCTCTGAAGGCGGGATGTGCGATAAAGTTGGCCTCCAACACGTTGAGGGAGTTCAGGTACGAGGCTTCAGATGTCAGCAACTCGAATTTGGCTTCTTGGAGACGCTTTTGAGCGGGTGCGAGGGAACCTGGGAAAATTAGAATATAAGAATAATATATGCTGTGACATTCTACATAGCGCTATGTAGACCCAAAAGAAGGACAGGTTATCCAGCTTTT
Organism: Pelosia muscerda; assembly: GCA_963691645.1. Lineage (NCBI taxonomy): Eukaryota > Metazoa > Arthropoda > Insecta > Lepidoptera > Erebidae > Pelosia > Pelosia muscerda. Next base: position 2,417,034 of record OY829102.1, read on the forward strand.
GTTATAGGATCTAGAATGCGGTACTTAACTAGGTATAGGTAAATTGGACAACGGGAGGGAGGGAACAATCTTTATATAAAACTAGGCCAACTAACTGACTAATTTTCAAAAAAAAAATCACACAAAAGATCTTTTAATAATAATAAAACAAGCTATGTTCTGCCAAAGGCATACGAAATATTGATGAAATAGATGAACATTACATGCAAATTCCAAACACATCAGTTAATTAGGTCAGAACGTAATTAGCGATTCGATACCGGTTTTTAGTCTTTTAAGCGTAAAAATATTTTTATACGGAGTTTGTAGGCCTTCGTTCTATTTAAATAGAACCTATTAAAAAGATATACCAAGATTGTTTACGGTTAATTAACTGCCTAAACAAATGGCCTATACATAGATTACATTTTTTTGCTAATACATACAGGTTATGGTTTTATGCTTTTTAACTGTAGTTATAGTGGCAACACTTTCTCAATTTAAAAGCTAGAATTCGTTACAGTACTTGATAAAATAAATAATTCTAACCAGTTTCCACTCGTATCCGTGGCAATTTTCTTTTATTTGTGTAAAGCATTTAAAAATAAGTGGTGTGAATTGGGTATTATAACAAAAAGTAAATAAATTGTTATGTAGGTCGTAGACCTGATTAGATAAATCAACTCTGATAACTATCTATATATTAGATACATTACATTTTTATAAGCATCAAGACAGCTGTCTTAATAGCTTTTCGTTGAATTATTAGAGTTTTCGGAAGCGAAATATTTCTAGCTAGTTCATAATGTGGGTTATCTTTTAAGGATATATTGATAATGATATTGGGACATCAATAACTCCGATTTATCGTTACAATGTAATATTTATTTCAATTTAGTTATTTAGAGTCTCGTATTAAGTTACGAGTTCGTTCTTTGAATTTATTAAGTACTATGCGTTTCAAATGAGATGATAATCACAATCGCGGCAACTTCACTCTGTACTCATCAAAATTGTACGACTAACAACAAAATTTCCATGTCGGATAGGCTCATACGTGTATGGTCAAAACGAGTGACAAGTGTGACGACATGATGTTTATTTTCTTTTCATAAATTAATAATAATTATAATAATATGTATTTTTCTTTAATAATAAATAAAACTGAAGTTAGCAACAGGAATCAAAATGTCGTTCAGACAGTTATCAACTCATTTGACACGCATAGTACATATAAGATTTTTTTCTTTTTTTTTAAATATTAGCAACCGACATTACTATCCATCTAACCCCTTCAATTAAACTCAATGGCTTGTGTTCAGAGTGGGTTTATTTCGGTAATGTTATGGCCAGGATTCGAACCCGAGATCTCTTGATCGTAAAGCCGTCTCATTAATCACTAAGTTACCGACGCTTCCGTAGTATGTATGTATTCGCGAATAAATATAAATATCCTTTGAATGTTGTGCGTTTTATCAGATAATGACTTGATTAAACAAAAGTTAAGATGTTAATATATAAATAAGTGAAGTGAAGTGAAGAGTAAAAAAAAATAAGTGCAGATGGTAGGCAGCACGTGTGTGACGCCTCTGGTGTTGCAAACGTCTATTGGCCACAGTGACACCTTCCCATCAGGTGGGCCGTGTGCTTGTCTGCCACGTAAGTGGTATGAAAAATTTTTGACTAACACTTTAAGAGTTTCTCCACTTCTTGATGTTAGAATAAAATAACTTACTAAGCACAGCAGAATTGAGGACTTCGGGTACTTCGCACCACAGGGTGCGGGAGGGCCCGCGCGGCGCCACTAGTGCCATGGCCGAGGGTCGCGGCGGGTTCGAGCTGGTGGTGCTAGGAGTGCTGGCTGTGCTGGTCTGCGAGCCGGGGTCGTAAGCGTCTGAGTCCGAGTCACCGGTCTCGCGGCACACGGACTGCAATGTAAAGAAATATAGAGTTAATTATACTCATCCTCCTTGCACTAATCTAGACCGCATTCGAAAGCCTTCACTTCAATAATTTAAAAAAAATGTCTTGTGTGTGGTTTTTTATTTTTTTTTCTATTGATTATGGAATAGTATTATTATACTGTAATACTTTGTCAACCTCATATCAAAACATTGCTTCCAAGATAGAGATAGGTAGTAGCCTAGTTTGGAAAACAGCAATCATTACCAATTAACATATACTAATATAATGTACTTATATACTCAAGTAGCTACTGAAATGCCATGTATAACCATTGTATTTAACGTTAACATAACATAACATAAATTCACACCTTTATCCCCGAAGGGGTAGGCAGAGGTGCTAGCACCCACATTTCGCGAGTTTATGTTTAGGTCCCAATGTAATAGGTGGCGAGTTATAAACCTGCGATAAATACACAAATAATATCGAAAAGCATCGAGAAGTCATTGGTGAAAAAAATGTATTTCTGTGTCAATAAACGTTATTTACTTATCTGGACTCCATAACCCCGTGGCGAAATCACAATACCTATTGCAGTTAGACCAGTTATTGGTTATTTGCCTCTAATTCTGCTATTCAGGTTCACTCCTATTATCCTATGTCCTACTATCCTGTGCTTACCTACTATCTTCCCTAGCGTCCTACGTCCTGTGCCCCTACGACACTACGTCCTACTAACGCACCTCCTACATATTATCTCCTACTATCCTACTTCCAACTATTTTTTGTCCTAATAATTAGGACAGTTTAATAACCTGCTAATTAAATGTGAACGTTTGTAACGACAACCAAGTTTCTTATTCTTTCACGCAAACGTGACTGAATGGATCTGGTTGTAAATTGGCACAGAGATAGAATATACACACATATACACTGAGACTCATCTCTCATAAAGAACCAAACCATAGACTAAAAAGTATTTTAAATGCCAGAAATTACAGTAAATAACAGCAACATGATATCTACGATTACTATGGAGGCATGAGAGATGAGTCTCAGTGAACTGCATTTATTTCCCGTAATAAATAGCGTATCGGTATATAGTGCCGAATTCTATTTTAATTGTTTTCAAATAAAGATAATATAGACGTCTAACTTGACCTCTAACTAATCGAATTCTGAATGACCTTCAGACAAATGTCAAGGTTGATTTGATTGAAACAGCACAACACATGTATTCTTGTACAAAACTGTTTGTTTTACCAATCAAACGTCCTTGTTTGGGTTAATTAATATGAGCAAAACAATATAACTCTTTGTTATGTCTGAATGGAGGTACAACAATGCAGTTAATGGAAATTGGTTCATATAGAGGAATTGAAGTAATCGAGTTTACCGTAAATATTTTTGGCGTGCATAAAAATAGAAATATTGATTATGAAAATAAGCAGTTATTAAATATGAATTACGCATTACGAACTGTAAGACATGCGAAATATAAAATCAAGACATAATCAAGATTACAAGCAATAGTAAAAAATTAATTACGCATTACGCACTGTCAAACACATAGAATATAAAATCAAGATTTAAACCAGCGACGAACGAACCCACTGGTCTCCTAAATTAGTAACTTGGGCCATCTCGTCACCTCAAATATTTGAGGTCAACATTTTGATGCATTTATCATCTTTGCTATTCGTGGCACAGTTGGCATCGTACACGATACTTTTATGACATATTACACTATTAAAGCCTATTAAAAATAAAACCAAATTCTCTTTAGTTCTCCATTATTATTAGAGGAGGATCTCGAAACTGGAAATGACCCTGGTATAGTCGGAGTGTGAGGAATATGCCTTAGGGATTCTTAAGCCCAGCATAGTCATAGTCACTCTTACCTGATACAAAAGGCCTCCAGTATTTTGCTGGTTTCGTAATGGCACCTCAATACACAGATATCAATGAATATATACCGTACCAGGTTGTGCAGGTCAGAGTGTCAGCCACGAGTCGCATTCCGCGTAGGTCGGCAAAATTACATTCAATTAGTGCCGCCAATTAACGCCGGAACGTTTAGCCTACAGTAAAATTGGAAATATCACTTATCAGGGTATTGGCGTACCCGCTTTGTTTACTTACGAGAGGCAGAGTAGAATTTCGGCCACCTCAACTTTTCACGTGCGAATTGGGAAGGTGACAGGATGACAAGGAATAGGGCTGTTTAACATCAGTCATATATACAGTCCAGATTCAGCCTCAGATGCGTGTTTCAAGTCTACAATAGTACCCAGAATACGGCAATAGGCTCATCCCCTATTGCGTGGAACGAATACAATGAATTATGAATTTTATTATTTTTTTGATAAAGAATATTAGCAACCCAAATTACTAATATTCCCTCTAAACCCTCCAACTAAGCTCAATGGTTTGTGATAGAAGTGGGTCGTCTGTAGCGTAATGGCCAGGATCCGAACCCGGGACCTCTCGATCGTAAGGCCGATTCCTTAACCACTAAGCTACCGACGGTTGGTGAAATGTGGGTGTTAATACTCGTAATTCACCCCGGCCTACCCCGGAGTGAGCGTGTGTATGTATGTATTTCATATATGAATTATCAATAGCATCCTTGCGTAGAGGTTCTCCTCGGAGTCGGCGTCTGCTTCAATATGATGTGACTTGGTACCCAATCGTGGTAAGTAGCTTACCTCGACTTTAGCCGCGTTGTAGAACTGGTAGAGAGGCTCGTGTGTGAACAGCGAGTGTGGCAGTGGAGACGCAGGGTGGGATCCCGACGACGCTCCCGAAGATGAGGATATGTTGCCCGCTGGGTACAGCCCGGCTTCAGCGTACCTGCAGACAAGGGGAGAGAAACTGTTAAATTTGGTCAATGTTAAGTGTGGAGAAGGGTACGCTCAAGTTATTTCAGCGCACGTTAGAAAATGCTTTCCAAAATGTTAAGGTTATAATTAGGTTTTGAACAAATAACTTTTACAGTGTAGGTACTGGCTGTATTTTTTTTTTAAATGTAAGGTTGAGCACCTCAACCTTAAATTTAAAAAAAAATGCTGGCTGTTAGTTGTATGCGATATGGATCGTCAAGAGATAAAAATCGAAATACAGGACCTACAGGAGAAACACATTGTGATGATCTAAATAAAACTTTTTTCTTTCTTTCTTTCTTTCTTTCTAAATACCTAAGTAGGTACCTACGTAGTTAGTAAACTTAGTTGATTATATTTATCTATGTTTTTAATGATTGTTGTACAGAGCGTTTGCTATAGTAGGCCATTATGATGTCATTGTAATTTTTCCTCATACCCAATAGTCTATGCTATAATCAGCTCAAGCTAGAGACACGCATACAAACTATTTTGAAACGTTCAACAATTGGTAAAAACTACGCCAGCTTACCTCTTACAGCAAAATATTTCCAAAAACATCTTTCACACTGTCAGTTTGCGTGAATATCCAAGTTCAGTGTTTCACAAACACAATAAATTAGTCTAACCACGAATATGAACCATAATCAACTGTATTTATTTAGCTACACAAGCATCCTTAATTAATTACGTAATAGCAGGTATCCTGGTGGGCAACGAATTGTGGTTTTAATTATGTTCAATATTACGCGGGAAATATTAAAATAAATGTCAACATCAAATACTTCTGTGGTCTATCTATAGATAATAATTATAATAAAAAGGAGCGCTTTTTAAAATCATAGCCCCTTTCGAAATTCAAAATTTATGTGAACTGGCGCGAATATTTTATTTTAACTTTTTTATTAAACTCTACAGCTTGTGTACCAAGCTCTCTATAAAAAATAAATATTAAAAAAAAAACTTTACAGCTCGTCTATAATACTTGATACTTGTACTTGTACAGCACGTAAAAGTACATTTTTTTTAAATTTACCCTTAATTTGAGCAAATCATGAGAAACCGTGTGTTTGAGAAATACCATTAATTGAATTGGAAGTTTCTTTTAGGTACGTAAGTAGTTTTTATGTCTGTCTTGTTTATCTGCCACAGTTGTTTCCATTTTGCTTGTCTAGTTATGTGATGCGACCGGGATAGTACTGTTAGGTACTTATTCTATACCACATTGATAAAGATTATTGCTTGTCTAGTAAGGTCTTTGTGCCCGGGCTACATGCGTATATATTTATGATTGGAAAGTAATACCGGCTATGTAGGGCGCCAGTGTGTTGTCGAGCAGGCTGGCCTTCGAGATCTGTATTCGTAAATATTTCATCATCTCAAGTAAGGTCGTACGGCGTATACAATTCAGAATGGCATACAAATTTAGTGTTAAAGTCAGAATATGAATATTTATAATCTGTGACAGTACATACGGTACCGTAACAAATAATATGAGTAGGTACATAACTTTTAAGATAGGCGTACCTACTACCAGCGTGATGTAAAGTCACCATAACTAAGGCGATATTTTTGTTTGTTTTTTTTATTGGTGCTTTATACAGAACAGATATAAAGTTACGAGTACTTATAAGTTTTTTTTTTATTTATGGCACGTCAATTTGACTTCACCTCGCCTGATGTTAAGCTGAAGGCAAAGTCTCATGAAAGAGCCCATGGCAAACACGTTCAGTGCTACAATGGTGGCGCTCAGTTTGACGGCCTCATCAGATGCTTTTTCACGCCCCGCTTAAAGGACCGGGACTGTAGGAAGATATACTCGTAAAAGTACCCTATGAGCTGCGAATATTTCAGACAAATCTGTGTGCCAAATTTTATCCATCGATACAAATTTCAGAAAGGGTACGGGATCTCTCAGACAGATCAAATCAAATCAAATCAAATCAAATCAAATCAATTCAAATCAAATCAAATCAAATCAAATCAAATCAAATCAAATCAAATCAAATCAATTATTATGTGATATCTAAGTGAATGGTAAAGTCAGATGGTAAATTGAGTGAACAAATCATTTTCAGGCTTGTTTATGAGGATTTCATGTGGCACTTAATGTGGCTTGTTATCATTGTATAGTTATAGGTTTGCATAGTAATCTTTATATAGGTATATAAAAATGAATTGCTGTTCGTTAGACTCGCTAAAACTCAAGAACGGCTGAACTGATTTGGCTAATTTTGGTCTTGAATTATTCGTGGAAGTACAGACAAAGTTTAAAAGGTGAACAAATATGAAAATACTCGGAATAGAGCAGCGGGAACGGGCTCAGAAGTCCACGCGGGCGGAGCCGCGGGCAATAGTTAGTGTAATATATATTTGTTTATACAATGCATATCGATATTATGTTAACTTTATATGTGAAGGTTCGTCAATAGCGATTCGATAAAATTGTTAGTTTACTCAATTGACTATGTGTGCCTTCCTAAAAAAAAGATAACAAATAAAAAAAATAACATAAAGTTAGTATGCGGGAAAAAGATGACTCAATTGATGACTAAGTATAACACCACAAACTAATATAAACGAAAGAAGTAGTTACTCAAACGTAGTAATGACGTAAAAGTGTAGAGGAATCTCCTTTTGTCGTCAATGGTTATGACTGGAATATTAGGAATACTATGACTTTCTGACGGAACTACTTATACTTACGCACAGGGGGTTATAATACTACGTTACTACAAATAAGTGTTATTGGAATGGCTCCTGTGATGTACAAGGTACCAATTATGAGAGAACAGTCGTTAAAAATATTTAAAAAGAATTTAACCGCTGGTAGCCTAGTGGTATGGGTAATGGACTGCTGAGACGAGGTTTCGGGTTCGATCCCAGGTTTACCATGGCACACACCAATGACTGCGATGCTTTTCGAAGTTATGTGTGTATTTATCGCAGGTTTATAAGTGCCCGGTTAATGGCAATAGGCTCGCCACCTATTACATTGGGACCTAAATATAAACTGGCGAACTGTGGATGCTAGCACCTCTGACTACCCTTTCGGGGATATAGGCGTGATATTGTAAAAAAAAAATTTACCTCTATGTTATTAAACAAATGTTACCTATTACCCGGTATCGGACTTTCTGGACGACAAGCTGATATTAATCTAGAATAATGTACCTTATTTTAGTGACACAAACAAAAAAACTGAAATAATCCATTATAATTGTAATTCTGAACTGACCTTTTAATTATGTTTTGACTGTAATTTGAACTTATATTCTGACTATATTTGACTATATGTAGGTATTGACTAAATTCTTGCATGATTAACATGTTTTTAATATTTGTATGTCTAAATAGTAGATTGGATCAGGAACCTTATGATTAAAATGTAACACCTCATGTAATAATTACATTCCATGCAAATAAATTAATCACTACATAGTATAAAATAAAGTCGCGTTTTCTGTCCCTATTTTTCTTGTCCCTTTGTATGCTTAAATCTTTAGAACTACGCAACGGATTTTGATGCGGTTTGTTTCAATAGATAGAATGTTTAAAGAGGAAGGTTTTTATGTATATAACATCGTGCGGAGCAGGAATGAAAAATGTTGCAAAAACGGGCTGACGCAGACGAAGTCGCGCGGGTCAGCTAGTATTCTATAAGTCTATATTCTATTCTATTCTACGCCCTTCTCTTGGAGTGAGGCAAATATTCTTCGCTCCTAGCGGCTAAAGGCTATGCTAAATGGCGATGTTGACCATTCTTAGGAACAGTCAATCAGTGTTTAGGCATTGTCTTACAGACTTACAGTTACAAGTTCAAGCCTAGAGTGAACAGGTTACGTACAGGCAAGCGTGCTCTATCATTGAACACATCATATACTAAACACTACCAACTGGTCAGATATTGTACGGTCAACAGACCAAGAGTATAAGACCGGCTATAAGTATTTGAAAAGTTGATAGTTTTATAAAAAAATCACGGGCTGTGACACTTTCTCACACGTTTTGTGTAAAGATATGTATGTCAGGCACACATTTTATCTCTCTAAGTGTTACTAATAAGTTAATGGTTGGGCCAAATGTGAGCCCATCCAACTTCCTATTCATTCAGAATGCGGCCTTAGAATAATGTCTCGAATAAGGTTAAATTATATCTCCCACTCAAATTATATTAAAAACCGCTGACACGAAGGCAGTAATTTCGATAGATAATATAATCCCAGAAGTTTACAACAAAGCATTTTGAACTTAAGAACATTTACCTTTAAACAACAATCACTAACACTAACTGCCTGAAACACTAACTTCACTATTATTAACACTAATTAACACTAATACACGCGTTCCAACACTTCCAAATTGTGATATAATCAACCAAAAATATCACCATCATGGCGTCTTCATTTACTTATATTTGAAGTTCAACTATAAATATTGACACCGTAAATATTTAGAAATAAAAAGGCGCGAACTCGTGATGGCGCGAAGTAACGAACACGATTCAAATACGACCGCCGTCCTTCTGAGCAGGCGCATAATAGCAGAGTTAAAGATATCGGTTGTCCCAAGTTGTGAGCGACTAGCGGGTTTTTTTCGTGCGCAAAATCTCCTCAGATACTACCTCTAACGGAGCCGGTGAGAGAGGTTATGTCGGACTTGAACCGGCTAAGATTCCTTGCAGTGGAGGATGGTTGAATTGATAGAGTTGTTACGAAATAAGTTATGCTGTTGCAGCAACTCATGTGCAGACATTGCAATACTTTACCACGTATTCTTTTTATTACACGGTGAATATATTGTTAAGTGGGAACAGTTTCAGAAGCTGTCTGTTCTGATAAATAGACAGCAGAAAAACAGGCAACTTGTCAGTAAATGGTTATTATTGTACCGATCTGTATTCGCAACGCAACACACGACATTTATTTCTAGCAGTAAACGTGACATATATATAAAATACCTTTGGAGTTCTAACTAAAGGTAGAAGAAACACATTAAAGGTTGTGATAATATTCAACAAATTATAAACATCAATTCAATTGGCAATTGCAGTAGCAGCTGATAGCTAAACCGCTAATCGCTTTCACACCGCTCGCCGCTCATGCCTAAAGGCACAGCTAACGGTGGTACGGAAAACTGGCTTGTGAGTCATCGGTTTCGTGAATAACGACCACCGTCATGCGCACGCACAACTCGAACCTGACTAACGTTTGATGACCAAGGGTCTGGACCACCCTACAGACCTTAATCTACAAGGTTATATATGATAAATATCACCTGCGGTTTTACCCTCGTAAGTTTTGGTTGGGGCAAAAAGACCCCGCCGCCTGATGGTAAGTTTTGGTGTGGTTCTGAGAACAGTGACCGCTATTATAGACGTTTTACTTAGAATGGCGGTTCCTACTTTGACGACTTTGACATATGTTTTTTCACGCCCCGCTTAATGGTTCTATAGATGAAAGAATTTTTGAGTTCGTACTATTTATACCTAATTAGGAAAATGAAGTATTCGGAAAATTAAGAATTGGTAAAATTATTAATTTTATACAGAACAATTCGTCCCGATAATAATTTGTATAATTACACATGTGGAAAATTAAGAATTAGGAACCATTCCATAATAGCTTCTTTAATTAAATCTTTTCACGTCTATTCGCCGACATCAATTGGGCGGTGGAAAAGCAGAAAGGGGGAACTAGAGTTCCGAGTTTATCTTGGCCACAGATGCAATCAGGAAAATACGTTTACATGATGATGACGTAATTAAATAGTAGTTAGACTTTTAAAAAACCTGTATTTCCTTCGAATCTATGGCTCTCTAATGTTTTTTTTTAATCTTATTGTACCCACACTTGGCTGCAACAATAGCGTTTTCCGTTGGTCTTTGGTGGTACAACAGTGAGCAAGAGAGCAAGTGCGACATGAATTTCTGATAATTATGAAGGTTTATCATGACGTCATGTTTATCATTTATCATGACAACCTCCGTGGCGTAGCGGTAGTGAACGCGACTGCAACGCAGGAGGTGCGTGTTCGATTCCCGCTCAGTGCAAATATTTGTGTGTATGAAATATGAATATATGCATTGGTCTGGGTGTTTCTATGTATAATATGTATGTATTTACAAATAAAAATGTATTTAAGTATGTTTATCCGCATTCTAGAACCCGTAACACAAGGTAGTTAAGCTATGCTTACCATGGGTCTAGGTGACGTTGTGTAGATTGTCCTAGAATATTTATTTATTTATATTTATCGAAAGAGAAATGGTTACAATGCGACGTGCATTGGTGCATTGCTACTTTAGATGTTTGTACTCCTATATTGAGGGTTCTCAGAATTGAGGACAAATTTCTCCGTGTGTGCTGTTGCCTGTCGCCGTTGTTGACCTTTGAGAATTGCAAGCGGAGACGAAGCGAAACGCACCGCAAGCTCAACTGTGGCGTAAACTAAATGTCACTGAACGTTATTCTAACAAGTTTTTATTTGACTTGCAATGTTTTAGCGTGAGCACGGTTTTAAATAATTACCTGTATATAATGGGCTATCCAGAAAACACGATGATAAAATCCAGGAATACTATTTGGTATATCTAGTATATTTTTTACTTTTACAACTTAGGGGCTAAGGCTTTACAATCAGAGTTCGGCCCAAAAAAAGATGGATGGATTGTGTGAAAGAGGATATGGCAAGGAAGGGGGTGACTGAGGAAATGACATCCGATAGGAATGTATGGAAGAGAATGACATGTTGCGCCGACCCCAAATAATTGGGACAAGGGCAGAAAGATGATGATGATCTAGTATATTTTTTGCAACACCAAATAGTAGTAGGTGAATGCCTAACTCCACCGTCATGCTCGTGAACAGGCAGTACTGGTTGACTATCGTGATAATTCGTGATGTTAGAAAAATATTGGATGTATTCATTATAAGCGCCACCACTGTACGTGTTTGTAGTGGTGTCCCTCTTTCATAAGACTTTGCCTTCAGCTTAACTTCAGGCGAGGTGAAGTCAAATGGCCGTGCTATGAATAAAAAAACTGGGATCAAACTAAAAATTGGGGACACCGGAGATAGGACGGATGATTCATCCGCGAAATTTGCCAGAAATTTCATCAATTTCCCCATCTCTCTCCTTATGAAGAGTCTGGTTCATCCAGCGAACGAAATTAATGAAACGATGTAACAAACTTTTTAATTTAAATTGAATTTTAAATTCTATACTGATATAGCCGAAAATTTAATGAAAGTTCACTGATTTGATATTGATTAATAATTTAGTAGAAACGGTCTAGATGAAAATACATTTGCATGGTAAGCTCTTCCTGAATCGGTAATCAAGATTAGATCCATTTGAAGGAACCCTTCAACAGCACCTTTCACAATTTCTTCTCTGAAGAGCTTGTGTTTATTATAGTTTTTTAATCCAAGCTATGATAGATATTACTAAGCACTTTTCTAAAGGGTAAATAAGTATTTTAGAGTAGAGAGTTGTGCATTGTGTGCACTGACATAAAAAAGAAAGCATGACAGGCAGTCATGCTCGAAAAAACGATTAGGCAGTGCCTACTAGGTACGCAGAATGTTCCTCAAGTCTCTATTATTGCTTACATCTAGTAGGAAGTAGAAACATTCACTTCATGATAAGTGGTATGGGACTAAGAACGGATCACTACATAGTATAAAATATAGTCGCGTTCTCTGTCCCTATTTATCTCGTCCCTTTGTATGCTTAAATCTTTAAAACTACGCAATTGATTTTGATGCGGTTTGTTTTAATAGATAGAATGGTTAAAGAGGAAGGTTTATATGTATATAACATCATGCTACGACCACAGGTACGGATCAGGAACGAAAAATGTTGCAAAAACGGGGTGACGCAAACGAAGTTGCGCGGGTCAGCTAGTTTATCAATAATATGGAATGAAGCCAGACTAAACTGCGTTACCACATTACACTCGACGAATTGTCGAATAGATTGTTACTGTTTAGTTAAAATAGAATCAAAATTGAATAAATAAAAATTGAATTCATACGACAATTATCTAATAACGAATCATCGCGACTTCCTACCACTACCGTTGTACTGTCTGTTCACGAGCATGACCGAGGAATTAGTTTATAACAGATATTTTAAAAAGCAGCGGACAGTTTAAAAAGCATCGGATCAGAAGCCCACGCGGGCGCAGCTGCGAGCTAGTATTTGATAAAAAAAGGATTTCCCTACAGAAAGTTCGTCAAATCAAATCAAATCAAATCAGTCAAACAGTCAGTTTAAGCAACTTAATAATATAACGAACTTTATAAATACGTACTGTACAACGGAAGACATTTACAATCGTGCGTAACCGATAGTGGGTAGGCAGTAGTTAGATCATACGACCTTAGTATTGTCTCATTACTATTACTACCTACTTGGATGAAAAATACACGGATCAGCAATAACGATGATACAATCGTACCTAATCGTGAACTCAATACTCGCTTCTTGTAATCTTATACATTATTTACATATATGTAATTCCTAAGATTCCTACCTAAATTTTAATCGCACCTACTGTGACATTGTGTTAATTATTAGTTAATCCACATACCTAATGATATTGCCTTTTTATAAATTGTAAATTAATTATCATGACATCTTATTTTAGTTAGACCTTATCTCCAATAAAATTAATTCATCCGATATTTGCATGCCTTGGGGCGGAATCTGGCTTCTCAAATTTTATATATTTTTTGTTAACATCTATTGTACATACCCATTTTCGCAAATAAATACATTGATTTGATTGATTAGACACATCCTGAGATAAGTACATGTATAATATTTGTATGAATATTTACTTATTATATAGAGTGTTAGGGAAACGCTCCTGAAGCCGTAGTACTCCTGTAGCCTTAGCACGAAATACTATCGAATTCGTAATGTAAAGGTATCGACAAAACGGAGCATTGCGATTGGCGGGCTACACAGGCACACAGGTTCACAAGAGGCCGACTGCGAATCACAATGCTCCGTTGTTTCGAAACCTTTACATCACGAATTCGATAGGAGTTCATGCTAGTGCTACAGGTATATTACATATTGACATAAAAACTACGTTTTGGTATTTTTTATACTGTTTAACTAGCGTTATTCACTCTCCATTGTGTTAGTAAAGCTAATTTAAAAATAATTTAATAAAAATAATATCAACTAGCATTATGGCGCTATTTGTTTTATACGGTATAAGACATAACATAACATAAACTCACGCCTATATCCTCGACGGGGTAGGCATAGGTGTTAGCACCCACGTTTCACCAGTTACAGTATAAAAAAAAAACCATATTTTTTATGCCAATATGTTGTGTACTAGGAGCAGTGTACTACCAGGGGCCTTCGGCTTCGGGAGTGTTCCCCTTACACCCTGTATAACATGTCAATGCTTGTTTTAAACCAGTGGATTAAGTTATATTTTCGTCCAATTGAACAAACGTAGGTACTCAATATGCTAACTTTATTTTTCCATAGTACCTATGACCGGGCCACAATTATTTAAAAAAAAATGTATTTAAATAAAATATCTTTTACAACCTTGCTCTAACCTGTGTTATACAAATAAATGACTAGATTATTTAAAAAAAAAAAATCATTTTTTAAATAATCTAGCGCTTCGTCATTTAATAGCGTAATACGTATACAATATTGAGGCCACTTACCATGAAGAATTGGAAGTGTTGGCGGGTGCGTCGGCGCCGCACTCTGCGTACCACGAGGTGCGCGTGCGCGGGCCCTTGTCCTTGCGCGACAGCGTCGGCAGCAACCGCTTGAGTTCTGTACAACACACACAATATATATACTGCATCCAGCATTATTTCTACAGCATAGACATTCAATATAAATTGTGATCCAATATCGTGATCTAGGATCGTGATTCAATAGCATAGAACATTGTGAAAGCATGTGTTATGGGTTCTAGATTGCGGATAAGCATACATAGATAATATTTTTTTGTGAATACATACATATTATAGGTCATATTATAGGTATATGGAAACACCCAGGCAAGGCAATATGAATATTCAGGCATTTTGAGTGAGCGAGGCATTGAACCTGCGATCTCTGACATAGCAGTCGAACCAGTTAGTCGCAATTCCCCTCGAATGTTGTGCCTCATAATAGCGTCATAAAAAGCAATTTTATAACTGATAAACATTCAGAGGGGTTTGAGTACATTACAACTTGTACAGTGGATTTTATTTTAATCTTGCATAATTTACTTATAAATAATGTTAGAGACAGGTTAAGTCATGGTGCTATATCTTCAAGACTAAATAATAGATAATGGACGTGAAGTGTTTTTGAAATTTGTGCAAGTATCTTTCAACACACGTTACAATATATTTGTGCAAGCCTAAATTCGCGCAAGCATGCTTATGGCAGTCATAAGTTTTGCATTTTTTTCTAAGGTTGGTAGTTACTATTGCCAGTATATTTTTGTGATACTGCCAATGTGACGTTAATAAGTGATATTTTGTGACGGAATAAAATTTAAATTTAGAATTGGTAAACAAAATTACAAAACACAATACAACCAACGCCACTGGGTTTTTGGTTATTATATTGTTTTAGTTTTTTTTCTTGGAATGTAGTGCTGCTACAGTGCCAGCTATAGATCTTACACGTATTATTACAATATTAATTCATTCATAAATACATATTGATCTAATTACCTCATAAGGGATGCGGGTGTAAATAGTATGGACCCTCTATCGCAGTATTATTAACCGCATTGACTACATTTTATAAAACACAGTAACTTTTTCGCGTGTATCCTTAAACTTGTTGTAAACTATACGATGCATGTTTCACTGTCATTTTATATTTTTCTCCGAAAATTTTACGTAAAGGAAGATCGGGAAAAAAAAATCTGTGATGTAAACACAATCATTGTACATTAGTTTTAGTAGATACAATTAGTACCCTAATCACAATGTAAGAAAAAAACACTTGTTACATAATAAAAATAACAAAATGGAGATCAAGCAATAGAAACACCTCAAGTGAACGAAACCGAAGGAACAGAGCCTACGAAAATTCTTCAATAATCAGTTGGCGAGCTCAACCAATGTAATTGTTCTGTTCCTATTGTCTCACGAACTACCAATTAAAACAATTATCACTTATTGCTTCACACAGATGTCATCATAAACAAGGTATTGTTGTATTTTTTGTTTACAAACCACCCTTTGTTATTTGATAATGAAAACACCGTTGAGTTGCGTGTCACAGATATATCTAAAAAGTTCACTGAGAAAAAGGTATTTATTCAGTATTATGTATTGAGGTAAGAGCACAAGATATAAACTTAAAAAGGAATACACCAAGAACAGCTATCGCTTATGCCACAAAAAAAAACAAAACATTTTTTTACACAAAGTAACACCTATGAACTTCAAAATGATTGTATCTACATTAACTGCCAGCTTCTCAAGGTAATAAAAAGGTTAAGCCTGTGAAGAATCCTGCAAAGAGGTTTGATTCACAACTTGTTCGGTTAGTAACTGAAATAAAATGTTAGGATTGTTCTTCTTTGACCAAAAATATTACGGTTAACATTATACAAGATGGCTGAACGTGTGGCAAAGAAATTCCCGCCAATAAAGTCGTACGTGCGTGTACTTGATGATAATACAATGGTGGAATAAAAATATTAAACCAAACTATTATGAATCATACGATGTGTGGGTACAGATTTGCAATACCATTATATACACCTACATATTTATAATAAACATACACACAGACATCTTGCTTTGATAAATGTTTTTTGATTGATGAATTGTGCTGGCAATCTTTTTGGTACTTATATATGATAGGTGTCTAGTTTTTGCTTTACAGGTTCCCAAAGAAATAAGGAAGCGAACTTCCGAGAATTCAGAATATTATAAGGTAGATTCCAATCGCTCTACCCCGTTATTCTCATATATATATATATAAACGTTTTTTAATTACTAACTTTGCAAACTAGTAACGATTCTCTTGATAAATGCTACCGTAGCCCAAGGCCTACATATAACGGAAATGCCATTGCGGATTTTTCCCACCAGAACGTCAAATGAACAACCATCCATGCCTCTACAACCAAAATAAAAAAAAAACAAAAAGAAAACTAGATGTATGTAACAAAATTATCCTTTGTAAAGTTATGATTCAAATTTCGAATGCGATACAAGAAATTAATGCACTTCAAACGTCATTATTGATATCTCTATTATGTAGATTATGTTTTTTATTAGTTAACACAGAGTCTTAAGATGACGTCATCGCGCATTAGTATATAGGTAAATAGTCAAGAGAACTCACGGCCCATCACACAGTGCTACACAAATATACGTACTGAGAACGTACACAGAACTAAATGTTAGTCAACAACTTCAACGAGACGCGCATCTCGCTCCAGCGCTTACAAATGACTAACTCTAGTAAATGCACATAGGATGTTAATACAATGTAGTTAGGTTGTATACACAGCTGTATAATATTTTTTCGGATTATTTTGCTAAAATTAAAAATGCTTAAATTGGTACATCCGGTATTCATTGAAAATTTTACAGCAGGTACCTATTATTGTTAATTGAAGGACCATTTAAGACAAAATAAACCATTTTTTTATTGTTTGTTACAATTTCATATATTTTTCAATTAACTACGTAATTCAAACATTTAAAGTTTCTAATGTGTTCTGGCTTCTGAAATGACTTCTATGAATAGGACCTATAAAATATATTTCCTTTTATAAATAAATACTTGAATGCTTATTCCGAATATTTTGTTTTGCTGTACATTGAATTATTTATCATTTTTCTTTTATTTAGTTCACAATCAAATGTTACATACCTATAATTTAAAGCATTACTTAAAATATCTAATCTATCTACATATATACATCCAAAACAATACAAATTGTGTAGCTTTATCAACGAACCATGTGAACTCGCCTTAACTTGGAGGTCGCTTACGTAATCAGTACAGGTAAGTATAAAACTTCTTTGTAAAGTACAATGAAGTACAGAACGTTGCGATAATAATGAGGCCCGCCCATCATGAGCACTATGGGTAGGCATTATGCGCTTTGTCGATGGAATTAGAGCTTGGGTGTTACAGCTACTGGATTCAACCATCATCTATGCTAATATTATAAAGAGGAAAGATTTGTTTGTTTGTAACGAATAGGCTCGAGAATTACTGGACGGATTTCAATAATTCTTTCACCTTTAAAAGCTTCAATATCTAGGAGTAAGATAGGCTATATATCATCACGCTACTATCAAAGAGAGCGGAGTAATAATCATAAATCTCAATCGATCTGGTAAATTTCTATACATTGGCGCTCGACAGCAAGGAAAAGTAGTATAGAGAGGCAAGTAGAGAATTGAGGAGAGTCGTACAACCCGCGATAATTGACATCCACGCGGGCGGAACGTCGGGCAACAGCTAGTGCTTAATATGTTGATTAATCTCTCTTAGATCATAGATCTTGATATTTTGTAATGAAATACTGTCCGGATTTAGTCGGGTCGAGTCGGACATACTCTCTGTCTATGGTTAACGGTATAATCTCGTGAATTTCGTCTCACGCAAACTGATTTTCATTCAAAAATCAATATTATATTGTTCTAAACAATAAGCTAATTTCACATTCACGTTCAAAATGTGTATCCTTGACAAGCCACAGTCGACATTGCGATATCTGTAGGCCTAGCATGGCGCGAAGACAAAAGTCCCCGGGGAGTGGAGAAAAATTTGTCTTTCCCTCCTTCTCTCTCCCTTTAGCTAGCATGGCGTCGAGGAGAGACTAGTTTGTCACCGGGGAGAACGTTTGTCCACTCAATGCTACCAATATACGAAAAAGTATTATTCGACCAAATTGATAAAACCTAGCAACGTGCATATTTTATAAGTGCAACATTGACTTTTTAAATGGTCGGTGTTATTTTAATTTCATATAATGTAGATATAGCTAAGTTAGTAAGTAGGTATTATTACTTTGTAATGGGATGTATTGTGTTACCCACTATGACCGGTTGTAGAGTCCATATATAAATACATATATACATATATACATACATATACATATATATACATATATATATACATATATACATACATATACATACATACATATACATACATACAAATATTAATACTTTATTACTGGATTTTAAACATTGAAGGTCAAAATTATTTGAGAAAAATATTTAAATCCCCCCTTCCCCATTTATATACATATATATATTATTAAAATTTTATTTCATTAATTAATTAATCAAATTCGATGTTTTTATTTTTCGGTTAAGATTTTTGTCCCCACCTCAATAGTTCGGAGACTAATATCTCTCTATAATCTGTCAAAAAGAGACATATCTTGTCCACTTTATGGCCGCCGTGCTAAGCAAGTGGAGAAAAAGTCCCTTGTCTACGTCACAGCGAGGGACATAAGTTATCTCCTTCGACGCCATGCTAGCAATTAGGGACAAACGCGTTTGTCCCCGTCAATTTGACATAAGCGGTGGAGAGAGATATTTGTCTCGCGCCCGTGTTAGGCCAGCTGGTGGGATAATGCCGATTCCTTGCTATGCGGTGTAAATCGCAACAAAATTAATTACGTGCTTAGCCGCACAAGCACAACCAATTTATGTCTTGGAGAGTATCATTTATATAAGTATTCTTTTATTATTTTATTATAGGTACGGTAACTATGTACCAGCTTGTGTTACGCGCGAGGCCTTGCAGAAATACTAGTTATCATAATGACTGTTGTACCTTATGGTGCGTACCTATGTGTTTATTATCATATAGCAGGTACTAGTAGTACTAGATTAAGTATCTACATGAATAAAGAAACAACGATAACATAATTATATGCAGGTGAAAAAGCCTTTGTATGTTCACTAAGTAAGTGAAAATATAACTTGAAACTGTTAAGATATTGAAGTAAGCGTTATATCATACCTAGTGTTTATATTTATCGGGACTTCACGCGATATATATTTTTTTTTTAACACTCACTTTTTGTCGACGTCAGCGTTATATGGCGGATATCCTTTACAAGAAAATATATTGGGGGAGGGAAGATACTTTTAACTTATTGCACATACGAAATCATTATCTCCTCGGGTTAGAAGTTGCTTTGAGGGGTGCGGTTTGGCATTCCTTTCTATGACAATGTGATCGATCGTTGAGTTTGTTGAACCGTGTGTGAGTGGTGGGTTCTCCTTCCTCCCTTCACATATTTTTTTGAAAACTGTTGTCTACTACAATAAGGTTATTTTTTTTAAGTAGATATCAATTTATAAAAATAACTGACCCGGCAAACTACATTTTTGTTAGAATCAATGGTGTTGTATCCACTTTACTAAGCTGTATTAATTTCGTAATTATTTTAAGAACAGAAAGTGTACCTAAATCTAAATTGCTCCGTTGGTTGCAGTTGCAACTAGCAATCGGTTCGATTCCTCCCATTGAAACGCCTTGAAGTATAACACTAAAAATGGCAAAAAATGTGATGGAACAACTTTCCACCGCTTTCGTACACAGAAAGAAAGAATACATGTGTGAAATGAAATTCACGTGGCTCATATACACACGGGGCTCAGGTTATAAGGGTCTGTACCTATACCTATGGAGCCCATTTACCTACGGAACCCAAATATATCTGGGACCCATGTATACATGGGATTATAGTTAACGAGGCTCACAATACCTAAAGTTCATGTCCATGACGCATGGAACCCCCAACACACACCCTGAAAGATTTTCCCGCCATGCAGAAGCTGTTAGTGGTTGTTATTTAAATAAATATAAAGCATAGGTATACTTAATTGTTTTAATTCCTAATAGTTTTACATACAAACCTACAGCAGCCCTAATACATATTTAATCTCGTCTACATTCGTGCGCGTATAATGGTAGGTAGATACGTAGGTTAATTTCATGTTTCATAATAGTAGGTTACGTATTTGAAGACTATAATCACAGAAAAAAAATGCTATCATTTAAAAATAAATTAGATCTGCTATCAAATTCGTGTTATGTTTTGTTATCTGTGGCAAGAAAAAAGTACAAAGTTACCATAACCAATAGAGTCAAGAAACAAAAGAAGTCTCGACAGATAAAAAAGGATTACCATAGTGCAGATTTTTAAGAATGCATTTGAACATGCGATTTATTTGATTTATAAAAAATAAAGTGAAATGCGTGTTTTGTGTGATTGTGCGAAACAAGAAGGAAAGACAGTTCACAGTAAGTAAAAACATTATGTGTAGGTACAGTGTGCGGTAAAAGAACCACCTTGTCAATGGGAATAACTAAGACCTATTTCGTAGAAATATTAAAGAAAGCAAGAAATCGAAGTTAAGACTGATTAACTAAGAACTAACATTATTTTTTTTTTTAAATCTTACAAATTAAAAATATGAAAGTGTGTAAGTTTCTTCATTTGTTTATAATGACGCAAAAACTGATGAAAGTATTTTAATTAACTACTTACAGCAGACTGACAAAAAAGGATCAGGGTCAGATTTGGTTGTTTTTTTTTTTTAGATTTACCTAACCGAAAGTATAAATAGGAAAATTAGTACTTTAACCCTTCTAGTTAAACCGATTTTTGCAATCTTCAATCTGAAATGAATTTGATTTCAATTGCTTTTACTTATTAGGAGTTGGTTCACATTGATTGTGTAGCCAGTATTCGAACCCGGGCCTCTCGATAGTACTTCACTAAGTGACTAAACAGACGTTTCACTCCAGTGATAAGTTTTTTTGGAAAGATATTAAATTTTTAACGCGAAGTTCCCCTTAATAAACTAGCGTGTCAAGTTGAGACTTATAATTACAATAAACGACCTTGTTTATGTGACTACCATGCGCTGACAAGGTAGGTATATAAAGATATTGTCTAGTTAATGTTTCATTCGAGGAAATAACAAACTATAACGTAACGATATATTAAATCATAAAGATTTTCTGACTAATCTGACTAAAATAAATTTTAAAATTTAAAGTACAAATTATTTTTTTTATTTATGGCTTGACAATTTGCATTTTGCCGGTTGGTAAGAAACTAGGGTGATGGCTGATAATCATGACCGTCGTTAAACATTATCATTTTATATGCAATTTTGTACTATTCATATTCATTGCTTCTTTAATTTTCTACAACAATATAAAATCTATTTATCATCTATTTTTGGGTATTTTATGAAAATTATTAATCAATCAGCCTCATTCATTGCTAGTCATAGTTATTCCCAATGCGTCGGTAGACACTGACCTCTGTTTAGCGCTGTCTCCGTTCGCATAAAATGGTGACTTTATAACAACCATGTTATAGACTTTATACCTGTCTAAAGTTATATAACGCGACACGGACAGGCGTCAACTGAAATGACTATTCATTTAGACTATTTTCATTTGTAATTGTTATTATGGAAATAATTTTGAACAATTTGCATGTTGCAATTTAATGATGCGTCTTGGCAAAATAATTACATAAATATCAATGGAAGTAGTTTGCTTATTAGCCGTATTAGAGAGCTTATTATATTTTAGTTTACATAATTAATTCAAAAGTTAAATGTAATAATATAAATTATTATTATCTAATAAAACTCTAGCGTTATTAGTAAGCAATATATCGCAGCAAATAACTAGCTGTAAGTACTAGGTCCATACGACACAGCCTTTTGAATTAAGTATTTAATCTCTGTACATTGGAGGAGGTACCTATACCTACGTGGGGATTTTGCGCATGAAAAAAGAAAAGAAACACGCATGTAAATTATCGGAGACTCTAGCCCTTTAGGTAATTAATTTCGTGAATATGAATGGCATGGGTATCCACATTTTGCCAACTATAATTTTTGGTTTCAGGCGGCTGCGAGCCTATTGACGTTAAGGTTATACTTTTTAGGCTGCTGTTCACTGTTCTTAGTCAACTTCAGCGACAGTCACAGGAAAAGATGGGGTGGGCTATTTTAATACACTGAAACCTAACACGATATTCTTATACTTATCCACTTATATGCTTTTTAAGCAAATACTTGTATGTTGACCAAAATAATATTTATAAATTATAAAAAAATATTAGCAGATAAAAATTCTTCAAGAATATATTACTCTGCTTGGAATATTTAAAATAATATTGTAGGTATTACTGCAACACTACTTAGTTCTCTAATTTTATTAAGTGTATTCGGTAGTAATAAAGTACAAGTTGTTCCATAGTACATATGGTATGTATAAAGTCGCATAAAGTGGTCATCATCATTCCCTGAACCTTTTTCCCAACTTCAAAAGTCGTATAAAGTGGTATATTCCTAAAATATAGCCACATGTACAGGCATACTTGTATTACGTAATAGCTCGCATTATTGGCATAGGTACTGATAAGATATAGCCGCACTTACTGGCACACTGTTCCGTATGTACTGGCATACTGGCATAATAGGTCGTATGTACTGGCATACTGATACGAGATAGCAGCAGTTACTAGCATACTGTTACGTGATAGGTCGCATTTGGCATACTGATACGATAAAGTGGCATGTAGTGGCATAATGTTATGGTACAGGTCGTATAAAGTCGAATGTACAGAGATACAGGCTGTTTCATGTGGACAAAGATTAGCTATCAATCTGCCTTTAAAGAGCACACGCGTTAAGTCCAGTTGAGGCCTGTACGTTACCTTCGTTGACAGCGCTAAAGTCGGTCGGCGGCTGCAGTCCAGGCGGTGTGGGGGGCGAGGGGGGTGCGGGGGGTGCGGGCGGAGGCGGCGGGGGAGGCAGCGCGGGGCGCGCGGGGCAGAGGCAGGGCGAGGACTCGGCGAGGCGGCGCCTACCGTCACGTCTGCGGGGGGCTGCGCTCGGCGACAGCGTCTCCGTGCTACCCGGCTGGCCGTTGTCACTGCTGTACATCAATGAAAAGTTTTAGAGTGATTTTCATCTATATTTAAAGTTAGGTACTATTACAATGACCTAAATGGCATAAACAGCAAAATACGTGTCAATCGTATACATTGAACATTGTATTCTATTCCGATTTACTACTAGGCCCCCTCAATTTTTTTTTTAATCGTGCGAAACATCCCCCCCCGGAGCCGGTTGGGTAGGTTATGTCGGACTCGAACCGACTAAAACACACGCCATCTTTGGGTCTTTGCTTGCCGGAGGTGAGGTAGTAGCCAACATATCCCTCGCACTCCGGCAGACCCGGGAGTCTAGGCCTCCTGGACTATGTACATTTTTTACTATCGAAAAATGATTTATTAAGTAGAAAAATCAATTTTTTGAGCCACTCGCAATTCTTTATACGAAATCTAAAAAAAAAATTAAAATAGAACTCAATTTGATTGTTTCTATTTTGACCTACTTTGGGAATTTTAAATAATGAAAAGTTATAGTTGCAGTTTAGTTTAGCAATTAATTTATTTGCAACGCATACTTTATCAGTAAAAACTAAAATATTAGTAGTATTGGAAAGAACCGCATGACCTTGTCAATATCCCTATTGTGATTAGTTTAAATAAGTCACATACATGGGTACTAAGCGGCTCTTATATTTAACTATGATAATGATTAACTTCAAACTCACCAATTACTGAATCCGGAATCACCGTCCATAGAATCAGTTAGATAAAATGTCGAGTTGGTGATCTTCAAAGCACTGGGCACATCCGAGTTCATATCCACAGCGAGTGACGTAGCTCTTCTAAAACGCGACTTAAATGAAAAGTAAGCTTTCCTCGATAAAGTCCCGCTGTCTTTCTTCACATTCTCAATTGTTGGAGTTACAGGCTTTTCAGGAGGCGACTTTTCCTGCCTTTCTGGAGGTGGCTTATCAGGTAAAGGAGGAGGAATATCTCCATTGCTCACTCTTTTATCCATAATAACAGTCTTCAATTCCTCCTTAAGCGATCCGTATACTTTTGCCAAAGGAGTATCAGTCTTATTGAGTACAGGGCGAGTGTCGTTAAAGTTCACATTTGTGTAAGCGGGGTCTTGTTTCTCGCAGTTGGCGTAAATAGGAGTTTTTTTTGGCTTGTTTGTTTCGTAGATGTTGTTGGATTGTGGGTTGGTTAATTTTGTGAAAGGTTTGCCATCCATTGCCACTGTCAACAGAAAAAATATTAAAGATTAATACAAATAACTTCTGACGTATTTATTTAGTGCTGCTTTTCGTTGCAACGTCTTAAAAATTTAAATTAAATTTGAAAATAGTTCATATTTTTAATTATCAATATACACAACATGTTGTATATAAAGATAATCATAGAAATTGTGCAACGCATAGAAATGTAATAAGTAACTAATTTAAGTAATTGTTTAAATCGTTTTCAAAAATAAAATTCATTTCCCAATGAGTATAATTACTAATGATAATAATATACAAAGTAGGCAACTTATTATTTTACCAAAACCAGTAAATAACATTCAGCACGTTTGTGGTTAAGCCTTCGTACCCCTACGTACCTTGAATTAACCCAAGGGTTCCGTAGTTAGACGCCATGGATGCTATAAAATAAATCACTCACTACAAGTATACTATACAACCGATATTTATAGAATGAAATATTTTTAAACACTGATCTTATTATAAGTACATAATATATTAGATATATATGATCTTCGATTTTCGAAGGTTTTGTAAATCCTGGCCTAATATACCCCCAGGCCTAATAGGACTCTGAGGAGTTGAAAATTCATAGTTTCGTCAAACAAACGCATCTGCAATGTTTATGATTATGCAGATACGTCTTTCTTCGTCGAACTTTTTAAAAAAGGAAGACAATCTGAATTACAGTTCACTAATAGATAGTTAAGAACACTGATGTTACTTTCTGTACGAAAACAGTTATTGAAAAAAATATACTTTGTTGGATCAGTCACTAAAACACAACTGAAAAAATTTTCATTCGCCCAATAGTCATTTATCTCTTTGCCCTAAATATGTTATGATTCAATATGAGATATCATAGAGATTAGTTTATGCCTACAGCATGTTCTCAGTGCTATATTTACTGTATGACTAATGTTAGTACTAAAATAAAAAAAAATAGGTACAGTTTCATCCAACTATACAACAGTACCTACCTACATAATTTTATGTATATTTTAAGAACGATGGGTTCTTTGCTACTTTTTGCATTTTGAATAAATTCCTCTTGGTACTATACAAAATTCAAGACAATAAATAATGTAATGTCCAATAATGTAAATGTAATGTCACTGTTTATTCTTTTTGTAAATTGTTGGTAATAATACTCTTTGTAGAAACGGTTAACAAATTTTAACACGATTCTCAATATCCGATATGGTCTAGTGGCTAGGATACCTGGCTCTCACCCAGGAGGCTCGGGTTCGATTCCCGGTATCGGAAACTCTTTTTGTGATTACAAAGTTGATAATACACTTGTACCGTCTTTTTGTGATTGATACAAATTTTTGTCAACTTACCCGAATATCTTTTTGTTAAGTTTCGTTTGATTTGCCTCATTTTCCGTTGGGCAGCGCTGGCTATTTTCGTTAATGTGTATTGCCCTGTGGTGGGCGGCGATGGCAGTCTAGATGCAGGCAGTGCTGGTGCAGTAGGCGCGTACGTAGACTGGAAAATATTAAAAATAAAATTTTATAACTAATAATAAAGTAGGTATATGTCTTAACTCCAATAGCGGTATGCCACAACTGACGCACGGCGTGGACGGTGAAATCATGTTTTGAATGGAAGGGAAGGGAACATACAAATAAAAGACTGTTATTTCCTTGTTCTGGTAAACACACTGAGTGGAATAGTCCATAAGCAAACGATGAGTCACAAAGTCACAAGTCACGCCATTTTTACTTTCTATATTAACAGAAACAGGCAGTTTATTTTTTTAATAAGCAGAATAGTCACATTTTTATTTAGTACGTTGTAGTCATACATTGTTATACACGAATCAGCTAGACCAGTAAATGATAACAGGTGAATATTACGAAATTATGAAAGATATTGAAGTAATAAAATGGTAGAAAAAATACTACGTTTTGAAATATGAACTTTTTAACATATTCTATCGCGATTTAATATTTGGTATTATTTACATAATATATAACCAAAGTGGTTTAATTTTAATTTGTGACATTCGCCGTATATTTGTACTTCCGAAGATATCAAAACTAGGATAGTTTTTACACATACAACTTTTTTGTTTTTTTTTTGATACAAAAGTTTTCTTTTGATAAGTTTAAAAAAGGAAGTCATTCTTCACTCGTCAATCAATCTGTGTTAATGTCAAATTAATTAGCATCATCTGATTTAATTTAGTAAAAATCGATTGACTTTATTTTAAATTATTTTAATAAAAAATTGCTTTTTTTAATGTAACATCAACAATGAAAAAAAAATGTTTTCAATTCCAGAACATTACAATAGATGGCGTTAAATCTGCATAGCAATAACCATAATGAAATTAAAATTTTAATTTTATCGCGGGGACAAGGCCAACTGGTTTAACGCTAACACTATTTATCCGGTCGTTTTGGGAGCAAATTATAATATTAATGTGGCCATTAAATAAACAATACCGACGTAACATTTCACATATCAAAATAAAGCACCGCATAGCAGTACTTAAGCGCGATTGTGGCTGGTTTTTGAATTTAATTATATAATATTTTTAGGTTTTAATCAATATATAGCTTCGTTATTTTCGATCGTCCGTGGATAACAAGTAATACTCTAAATCAAATTTAAATAAAAATAAATATGGCCTTATTCTTTATGAGAAACAAAACTGCATTCAAAGATTGCTTGCCATACACGGATCGAACGACTACAATGCGAAAAAATAACATCCTGAATTTTTATGGCATCAATCGATAGGGGTTGATTGACCCTATAGATTTCATAGATTCCCTTTCATTTACTTAATTTACCATTGTAACTTTTAAACTATCGCGGCGTTTACTCATAGTGTTTATAAGTTTCGGGACCACGTGTGCTGCAATGCACCCGAAACGTCGACAAAAGTAAGTGTTCAAAAATATATCGCGTGAAGTCCCGAAACTTATAAACACTATAATTTACCATATTTTTTACGGACATTTGATCGTTTTTATAGACCCTACCGCGGTAGCCTAGTGGTATGGGTAATGGACTGCTGGGACGAGGTTTTGGGTTTGATCGCAAGTTTACCATGGCACACACCAATGACTTTTCGAAGTTATGTGTGTATTTATCGCAGGTTTATAAGTGTCCGGTTAATGGCAATAGGCTCGCCACCTATTACATTGGAACCTAAACATAAACTGGTGAAATGTGGGTGCTAGCTTAGGGGATACAGGCGTGAGTTTATGCTATGTTATGTCTATGGTAAGTAGGTATAGGTATTAATAGCTAATAGTTTACCTTGTCGGTTTCATCATCGTCCGTGTCGCTGTCGAAGGAGTCGAAATCATCTTCAAGGGGTAGTGGCGGAGGGTGTGAGGGTGGGTGCGCGTGCGCCGGGCGGGCGGCGTGCTCCGGGCCCGGCTCCAGCGACTCGTACAAGTGGCCAGAATCACTGCTGTCACATTCTGTTGACAAATTTATGAAACATTTATAGATAACTAGCTGTTGCCCGCGGCTCCTCCCGCCTGGACTTCTGATCCCGTTCCCGCTGCTCTTTGTTCACCTTTTAAACCTTGTCTGGACTTCCACGAATAATTCAAGACTAAAATTAGCCAAATCGGTCAAGCCGTTTTCATGTTATGTCGTGACAACGGAAAACGGGTTTCATTTTTATATGTATAGATGATGTCTTAGAAAATTTATAAAAAGTAAGACACCTGACATTCA
Source organism: Pelosia muscerda (assembly GCA_963691645.1). Classification (NCBI taxonomy): domain Eukaryota; kingdom Metazoa; phylum Arthropoda; class Insecta; order Lepidoptera; family Erebidae; genus Pelosia; species Pelosia muscerda. The sequence goes on from OY829102.1 coordinate 2,445,662, forward strand.
CTTAAAAAGCGGGAAAATATCGAAGTTTCGTTTTAATAAATCGAGTGCAACCTGACCTCAACTAAGTTGAGAAAGGATTCGGAGGACCTATACCCAACAGTTTTAAAAACTCTTTTATTTTGTAATTTTTGATTATTATAATTTTTAATTTCATTAATTTGGTCTAATTGTTTTCATCTACACTAATATTATAAAGAGTAAATATTTTTTTTGTTTGTTTGTTTGGAGGGCATAGGCTCCGAAACTACTGGACCGATAACAATAATTATTTCACCTATAAAAAAGTACAATATTTAGGAGTAGCATAGGCTTTATATCATCACGCTACCATCCAAGGGAGGGGATCATAAATCTCAATAGATCCAGAAGATTTCCATTGAGGCTAATATCGCTAATTCCTTCGTCATGATAGAAGTAGTAGGTAAAAAGAGGCAAGTAAAGAATCGAGTAGAGTCGTACAACGCGATAATCGACATCCACGCGGGCGGAGCAGTGGTCAACAGCTAGTATATTATAAATTTGATTTACGGTTATGATTATATTTTACATATTGTGGTCTACTATTATTGAATTAAGTAAAAAAGGTTTAAAGACTATATAATATGTGGATTAAATAAATTTTAAATATTTTTTTTAATCATGTTATAAATAAAATGCAATTTTATAATTGTATTGTCATAAGGCCTTGTTAAGTGTACGAAATTTAAAATTAATCTGACGTTTTGAAGTGTTCAATCAAGTTCAAAGACACCGTTATACACAAACAATACCTCCTTACGGAGCTATTTTAGGTGTTTTATAAATTAAATAAATTAGTTCTGCTAATCATAAGTACCCATTATGTCGTGAATGCCGTTGATAACTTTGTTTGGTTCGATGATTTCTTTAAAGACCTTCACGAGAACAGTCTATTGTTAGAAACATATTAATGATCATTTATTAAGTGCACGTTCTACGGTATGTAGTAGTTAACCTGAATATTATTCTGACAAGAATATTGTTTATCTGATACTCTCCAATACGTAATTGGTAGTGCTTGAGCGGCTAAGTACTTAATAAATACCGCATAGCAAGGAATCGGGTCAAAAAAGATTTTTTCCCACATTAATTTAGCTGCAACCTTTTCGGTAAGGAATTTATTTTCGGAATACCCATTTTTTTTACAAAGTTCCCGATATGCGGCAATTGGCTCGCCTCTGCCTACCTCTTCGGGGATTACGGGCGTGAGCATATCTATGTACTTATATTGTTTTGAATTTTTAAGAAGCTTAGACACTGAACAGTTTTTTCGATTATTTTTCCTGTGGTGAGAAATATGTTCTACTTATAGTTCCTTTTCACGACCCGAACTCAAGATTGTAAGAGAATGGATAAACGTTTCAATTCTAACATGCATAAATATATCAATATGTGAACCGAGATAACTCCCTTGTGGCACACTATTTCTCTGCAAAGTATAAATTAAATAACACACAAAACTACGTTTCAAATACTTCATAAATTAATATATTTTCAGTCATACTTTCACAATAATTTAAACAGTGTGCAAAATAAACAGCAATAGTCAATGTAAATACCAAATGCACAGTGAGCACACGATCGGCTCGAGTCAAGGCTTTTGACATCCCCTATTACATAATCAGCACTGTCCGGCAACTCTTGCGCAGCGCACTCGCCGATATGCTTGATTCAGTACCCACTGTCCAAGTTTTGCGTAATTCGCAAGGTATTTGGATATACGATATTATTTTTAATATCTGAGTTAAAGAGAATTAGGTTAAAATGCATTAATAGTAAACTAAGATATCACTTAGGAGCGAATTCAGGGCAGAGACCAACAAAAAGATGGAAAGAACAAAGATATGGCAAATCTATACAATAAAATATTTCAACCTATCCATTGAGTAAATATACTTCTGTAAAATGGCTACTTCACAGGACAGCAATTTGAAGGATGTCAAAATTGCTGTACCTAACTTCTTTATTCCACTTGTATACAAGTTAGCACATTGAAGGCATTATTAAGTACGTTCAGCATTAACGACAAAAATACAATAGATATATACTTTGAATGGTTCAAACCCCCTTCTATCTATTAGTTCCACGTCTGATGTTAAAGAAACCGCAAAAGACTCAGCATATTTACGTACACAATGTCAATGCCATTCCATCGTTACATAACTTCTGACCGGAGACACGTTCATGGAGCAAGTTTTGAGCAAGTCTGAGAACATGGAATTCTTAAGAGTCATTAGACCGTGCACGTGAGCATACATTTGATTTCCCGTTCTTCTTTGGTTATGGTTAAAGTCGCATGAAATAAATAAAATAGGGACTTGGTCTAATGATCACCACTACATACTATAAAACAAAGTCGCTTTCTCTGTCCCTATGTAGGCTTTAATCTTTAAAATTACGCAACGGATTTGGATTCGGTTTTTTTTAATAGATAGAGTGGTTGAAGAGGAAGGTTTATAACATCATTCTACAACCGGTGCAGAGCAGAAGTGAAAAATGTTGCAAAATCGGAGTGACGCAGACGGCATGATAAAATTGTGTGGTTATTTTAACGAAATGAAAATGACTTGGGGATTTGACCATATCTCTATTTTTAATATATTCTTGCGATATAATAAATATATTACTAAAAAATTTACAAAATTATATTGAAAATGTTATCAAAATTCGTTGTACGAGAAAAGTTACCAAAGGAACAAACGCATAAAATTAAACTTTATAATCGGATAAGGTTTTGAAATTAATACATTTAGATATTGCCTATCAAAGTGAACTGGGTCATGAAATCAAAATTGGAACGCAAAACGCAGCAATATAACATTATGAAATGAGGCAAAAACAGTTGCTTAAGTATAACCAAATTAGCTTCTTTAAGTTTGTCTTGAAACAAAAAAGACGAAGTTGTTTATAAACAGATTAGTCACTTTATGATTATTATTAAATAGTTACCTGTAATAATTCTATTAATAGAATTAGTATATAACGGACAAGAAACAGTTAAGTAAATAATTACAAATCGATTTGAGACATCATCATACATCATACTTGTTCACTGTGGCTTAGCTATGACTTGCAATAGTTGCTCAATTGGCCGCATTGAATTGATCTAATGAACTGGCATTATCCGTTTATTTTTTGTTAATAAATGTTAAGAATATTATATGACAATTATCTAAATAAAATTACGTTCATATTGCAAACTATTTTGCTAGGCTTTACAACTTCATTATATTGTCTTTGCGTCAGAGCCGGCCGCATCTCAAGAGAGAGTCTGTACGATCCGTCGTTTCAGACCGATCGAAACGACGAATCGATAGTAATCGATATATCAAGATCGTTAACGATTTACTTCACATCGAAGACGATATCGGAAATCGCAACAAAAGCCCATGCAATCATGAATATCGTAACGATATTATTAGAACACGTGTTTATACTTCAGTTTTAACATAAATAAATGATCGATCGTTACGTATGACCAATCGTTTCGTGTATCGATCAATCGTCACGATCGTCACGATTTTCATCAGATCGATCGTACAGACGAATCGTACCGTATATGGGCCCCTTTAGATTGAGGGCTTCGATTATAACACCACTCAAGATAAAATATAGTGTTTAACGTTATTCATTATCATCACATTGTTAGTCCCGGGTCCAGGTTGAATCTATAGCAAGTATTTAAAATTCAAGATCCGCTTGTCTATGTTTACTATTGACTTAAATTAGTTCACGCGCAAAATTTCGGTTCAACCCCCGATGGAGACAAATAAGCTCTTTAAGCTTTCACCATTGTATAATGGCCACAAGGAATTAAGTTTCCTGGTGGCCAAACTGTCATTTATTTGATATTCCACACCCTATATCAAACATTGATAAGAGAAACCAGAGTGTGACGCCCCAGGTGTGGCAAACGTCCATAGGCCACGGTAAACATTTTACATCAGGTGTGCTTGCACTTGTCTGCCACCTAAGGCCGTTGTCAGTTTCAGTCTACTATCATAAATCAGCTGATGTTGACTAGGACACCTTAGATCTTCGTGGGTGGCAAATCAAATTAAGTATTAATTAAGTATTAATTAAGATTAATAACTTTAAGTCGTAAACAGTGTAATGAAATGCATTGGACACTAATATTATAATGTATGAAAAAACAAAAGTTGTCGGTATATTACGAGTTGTATATTTCCGCAGTGGTTTTCTAGATCGACTTTTACGATCTAGAAATTATATATGTCGTGAGAATGTGTTGTAACATTCAGTACTAGATAATTACTTAAATTGTCTTGTATCCGGTTAAGAGATTCATGAAATCTTTATGAACCAAAAATTCTCTAAAGATGCAGCAGGTATTTTGACAACCGGGAAATATGAAGCAGAATAAAATATGACTAGTTAGAAATTGTCACAATTGAATCAGGTAACCGAAACATCAGGATATAAAAACAAAACCAAATCAATTACGGAGGACCGAGTGCACATTTAAAGAGGCTTACCTCCAGCAGTGACACAATAAATAATAAATAAATAAATATTCTAGGACAATCTACACAACGTCACCTAGACTCAAGGTAAGCATAGTTTAACGAGCTTGTGTTACGTGTTCTAGAATGCGGATAAACATACTTAGATACATGTATTTTTCATAGATAGACAAGATAAGATTTGTTAAAACTAATTTCAATGTTAAGAAGATGAGAAGAAGAAGAATGAATCAAATCAATGTGAATTTTCACTATGGTTGTAAATCTGAATTAAGTTTTACACGCAACAACATAAGATTTTAGTCATTGTTTTTTAACTACGATGTTCGGTACCATAATGGATTATGTTATGAGGCATTGTTTGATATGATACTCGGCGGTAACAACTTTTACTATCGTTACAACAACAAACTGAAGACAGGCATTGTCTTCACAGTAAGCGATTCTGACTAAGCACTCTGAAATCTCACAGAAGTTTCTTGTCGAACGCAAACAAATGATTTCATAGATATAAAATGAAATTCTTCAGAGATTTGACGACACCGATTCGGTGATCCAAATGTTAAACCATGCAAATATAACTGCGCCCCATTGTTATCAAGATCTTTAATGTAATTGGCAACACCACTGGCTGCTGAGCGACATTTATTTGAAGGCTAATTCATTGTTGAATATTATAACCACGATACACAAAACAGTGAGGTAATCAATCTTACATTTATAACTGATGACGTCATTGTTATTGTCACTGATGATGATTACGGACTTTTGACGACACTAGTTTCATACCACAGAGGTTTAATGGCAGTTGTTATTGATTTTATATTCGGTTTCGGCTAACGGCTTAAAATTAGCCTTACCTTTGATTAGAATGTATTGTTGTTTTGAGGTATCCACAACTAAAAAACTAGAGGCGAAAAACGAAGCTAAGTTTAGATAATCCAAGTCGAGCAAAAACGTGAGAAGGATATAAGGAAAACTAAAGAATACAATGCAAAAAATCACATAATATTTTACCATAGCAACTGTAAAAGTTGTGGAACACAAAAAACGATTCAAATTCTACGTCAACCATTATGTTTGCCCTTGCGTCGACGAAAACACTGAAGGAAGTGAGGTGGTACGCCGGCCTCAAGCACGAGAATGACATTATAACATTCACAACCGGTTTTCTGAGAGTTAAGGGAAAAACTGATGGAACTATGATTAACAATAATGGTACTCTAAACTTTTCAATGGACCAATAATAACAACAAGCAGCCGACAATAGTTTTTTGGATGTTTATGCTTATTTTTCGTGAACAATAGTCACGAAAATATAGTCATGTCATCGTAAATCTTTCAGCAATTTCTTTTGATGGAATGAAATTTTGAAATAGCCTGGTCTACCTGGTCCTTGCTCTCTATGTTCAGTCAATCTTATCAATTTAAAATGTCCGATAAGAAATATTACATCAATTATGTTAATGTTGACCGATTTCATGCTTGATTTGACGAAATGATTGGATATTTCTTGGTCATCAAGGGTACTTCACTAATGATTCACGGTTTATTCACTTCCGCAAGAAAATAGCTTAGCTTTCGGTACAAATTCGAAATTCAACCTCGCCTCACCTCATCACTGATTCATCGAACAGCGTAGATATATCTACATAAACGAAATAATTCATAGAATTAGTTTTGTTTCAATACGTACAGCAGTTAAGTATGTAGAGGCAATATGTGATCTTGTTAACTTATTTTATGAACCATTATCCAGTGTAATTTGGCTTTCAGTTAGACCTACATTTACATATTTGGATAGACTCAGGTCACCAAATTTGCGATCAAAAATTCGCTAAATAACTAGGTATATAGAAGCCAGGCCAGTATACCATGGCTATTGGGTTGTGGGGTAATATTGTCGACATTCAAATCACTTGTATGCTGCAAAAAATAGCTATTCGATCAATTTACAATCCGAAACGTACGGTTTTTTTATGGAAATCATTTTATAGCTATAAATATTGTTAGAATGGCGTGTCGAAAGAACTTGAAAGTTTCATTTATGTTTAAAAAGGTTTAAGAATAGTTGTATAGATGCAAAATGTAAACAAAAAATGGAATGAATGAATTGATTGAAGAAAAAATTGATTTGTATTAATATAATCTTTGTATTCCAATTTTTCTTTGAACATAGTTAACATTTTGAATTAATTTAGGGTATCCCTCAATTTAGTACAGTAATGAGACCATTTATTTTTAGTAATGATTATTTCCAAAATATAAATTATATTCCGTCATGAAGACTGCTTAAAAATTCTACTAAGGTTTTAATTTTCTTCCCAAACGAATAAATTCCTATTACACTTAAGTCAATTTTACAAAAAAAAATAACGTTATGTCGAGGTTACAAACACGTGTTATGTGTATGATTTATGTTATGTTGGCTTCCGAATAATTACGTCATATTGACTTTCTTGTTGTTTCTTGCAGAACTGAATGCTTATTTAGAGAGACACGCAACTGTTGTTTTTTTTCCAAGACATTGAACTAGAAATTAAAAACGTAGATACAGTTTTATTTCCATCAATTATTTTCATTAATGTCGGTTACATCCAAAGAATTGTGAATAATTTTGATCTTGAATCTTTCAAGTACGCGATTGTAGATCAATACTTGTAAAATATTGGCTCTACTACCTACAGAAACTATATTTTCTTTATACATATTATTTACGGTTCCAATAAAAGATTATGGTATCTATATATTATCTTCTATAATTTTCATTAGTAATTAACTTACATGTGATATGTGCAATGAATTATTTCTTAAAGTTAAAAAATTGTAGAACGGAGTTCATAGTTGCTTCTTTCTATCTAAAGGAGACCGGAACTTATAAGCATAGATTAACTAACTTGTAATGTGCTTTCCAGAATGCGGATCAATTATATAAGATAGTAGTTTAATAAAAATGTTAGAGTTACATACAAAGACAAGTGCTTTTAAACTATAAATATAATTATCGAAATTCACTGGGCCTCAGTTGATTATAGTTTTTTCGCCACTTGATCTGGAATATCTCGTCTATCAACTAGAAAGCGAGAAAGTGTTCACTTACGACAGTTAGCTCCGTTCGTTCTTATGATCCTATGGTTAATGATACACTGTACGCTGTTATTACACGTGTACAGTCGTATCAAGTCGATTCACAACAGAATCTAAACAACCGATCAATTGTTGACGAACTAAAGAAAATTGTGATAATATTATGAAGTTTAAAGACAATTCTTTCGATTGTAAGCGTTTGTTTTGGATTTGACATTCTCACCACTTTTTTTTGTTATGCTACTAATGCAGTAAATGCGGATATAATGATGATATTATAAAGTGAATATTTAATAAGATAGGGTAGGTGATCTGTAGTAGGTCACATAATTGTATTAGGTACAGGAATTCGATGTCTCTCTATCACTACATAGTATAAAACAAAGTCGCGTTCTTTATATATCTATATCTCTATGTCCTTATGTCCCTTTGTATGCTTAAATCTTTAAAACTACGCAACGAATTTTGATGGGGTTTTGTTAGTACATAATGATCGAGGAGGAAGGTTTATATGTATATAATGTCACGCTGGTCAGCAGCTGGTGCGGAGCAGAAGTGAAAAATGTTGCAAAAACGGGGTGACGCAGACGAAGTTGAAGTTGCGCGGGTCAGCTAGTTGATTTATAATTGATACAAGTATTGCATGGGCACAGTTAAAGGTATTAAGCTTGTGTGTATACTACAATAGCTTACTATATAATGAAATTAATATTGAACCTAAACCAAATGGTCTTTACAATAAAGGTGCAGGTGAAATTTTGATTCCTAATTCGACGTACGTCATAGTTGCAGGTGTTACAAAATAAATTTGTAATACAAATTGGATAATGGCCCCAAGGTATTCTTGAAGAAGAATACCTTGGAAAATTTGATATTGGTGTCTCCACTCCTAATAATTTTATTCGATTTTAGAAGCTATTAATTAAGAGAAGATGAAGAAGAAACATCAAAGATGCAACAGTTAAGTATGAGATAAATATGTCAAATTAGATTGGTTATCACTCTTCACACAATAAGAAACAATAAGTACCGAAAAATGTGATGAGATCTTGAATTTCGTAATCTCCATCTTGCAGTATGGTCCTGAAGTTGAGCCAGCAGGTGCGCTCTAGCACATCGATCAGCCTCACGCTGTCTGCTGTGTTTTCTCTCTGCGGCACCCTCCGCGCCCTTTCGTCGTTATTGCTGTAGAACAGGGACTGGGGATTCGTGCTGATGTACAGCTTCGTCGATGAAGATATGGACACTATGAACAATACGGATCAAGGTAACAACAGGCTTGATCAACAATATGAATTTCTTTGGCAAAATTCGTGATCGTGATTCAAATGTTGAGTAAGAAATTGACTTTATCATTTACATAAAATTCGATGGTCTCTCAATGTCAAAAAAGGAATGAACTTAACTTTAATACACATGTTACAAAATTTCCACAACATATATCTTATTTCAAAACAAACACGTTTGTGCAAGTTTTGTAAAAGGAGAATAAAGAAACGAAACATTTGAGTCACGTCTAGACCGGTTAAGTTGTTGACATGGATATAGAATCGCAAAATGGGAATATTAATAAGCCTGGTGCACCTTGATCGCCGCAATTCCTTCGAAGAGTTCGAGGCCTCGCCGGCAGCGGCGGTCCAACGCCACCGTTCACCTGAGGCCTTTCCGAGATCATTTTTCATCATCACTATCACTATTATCACTTCATCACTTCACTGAGTCACCAGAATTTACGAATATAGAACGACTGCGTCCATACACGGCTGCCACTGCAATGTCAAAGGTTGTACCATTGCAACATATAGCTGAATCACTGAATGATGAAGACAATTTAATATTATAAACTGGCTTCCTTAATTCAACCGAACGATCGAGTTACAGAAAAAAGCGAAACAAGTCGGCGGCAGCTGTGTTGCCGGCCACCTCAGGGTCGACTGGTAACTTGGTACGAATCGACGTTTCCATCGCCACTACAATCGTGAACCGCAATTTTTTCATCGTTTCAATGTTAAACATCACGATATTGCAATGCTTTAAACAGTATTACTAATAGTTGAACTGACATTGGATGTGGTTAATGCACCTAAATTGATATTTGAAAATCGTTCGATATGCTTCAATTCACAAACGTCTTTGTATATCGAAATGTATTTGATGAATAGCACTCACATTAATAGTTATGGAAATTAATATATAAATACTGCAGTAGATTAGGTTGTGTAAAATCGTTACAAGTGTTAGATAACATTTATCTGTTAAAATACAAATTATGGTGTAATTGCAAAATGAGTTTAGTACGTCTGAATGTATGGTATTACAATCAGAGCATTGCAAATTGCGAAACAATGAAGGCCTAACGTAGCGCATAAAATGTTCTGTGGAGGGACTGTATCATTATAGAACTGCATGGTACAGGGGCTGTAAGTGATACAGGGTATTTACTATGTTTTGAGTTGTATGGTATCGGTGAATCAGTATGCATGCGTGTAATAGCTACTTTGCAAGATTGCATTGAACTAACGGGCATTGAACGTAATGATACTGCGAAAGATAGATCGCGAGATGTAGCTGTGGGTGTTACCGCATTAATCTGATAAGATATAAAAATGTATGTAATAGCCACTTAAATTGTTTTAGCAGTGGTAATTTCAATAATGACGCTTTCTAGATCTGAAGCAGAAGATAAAGTGACAAAGCTACTTTTGTATATTTTTTCACGTAAATCTGTCGCTGTGTCTTGATTTAATTATTTCTGAGGATAAAATAAACATTAACGAATTGATTAATATTGATTGATAGAATGATGTCAATATAATTGAAGACGGAAGAATAAATGGATTTGAAACCAAGAAATCACAAGAATATGGACAGTAGCTATCGTGATAGCAATAATTGCGACCAATAGCATAACTAAGCCGAACTTCAATAAATCGATCGTTATTTATAATTTAGAAACGTTGTCATCAGACACGGAAGTTTAATAGCAAATGAAATTGATTATGATAATACGAGTATTAATGTAGACTAATCAATTTGATTCAGTTGCTGAATAATTCTAATTAACTGTTACTGGATTCGATGTTTGAAGTCCTTTTAAGACATTGGCTATTGTCGCATTTTATACAAATAGTACTGTTTCACTATAACTTGATTTAGCCTCATATACAAGTAAATGTAGTAGAATGTTGCCTAACTAAATAAGGTAGTACTTGTAACTGGAATTCCGTTGTGCTTTTGTCACTGTTCCGGCTAAACGCGCACACAGTGGGCCGAGATCTCTCGGACAGATCACAAAATCGCATTGTTTCATACTCATTAGAATATTTGGTCAAGTTGAATACATGCTCAAAGTTACTGTATAAATTAGTTGAACATTATCACCACAAGGAGAATAAGAATAAAGAGTAATGTTGATAGAGATCTTAAGTATTTCACACGATGAGATTAATGAGATTATTAAGTTATTTGGAAAAATAAAGTTGATTAATAAGGGGATTGCATAAGAAAGTCTGAATAATACATGTGTTAACCTTTAGCACTAAGATAATGATTGTAATCTGAAGTCAAATGAAAGGATATTTAAATAGATGTTGCGAGACTTCAAGGTAGATATACGTTTGGTATACATGAAAATGTGTGAAGCAATAAACATTTGTAAACTATACACTGTTGACTTTGATGGAGCCACGCGAAGCGTAACCGAAGATAATGTGCAAAATAGCGATAATGCACTAGAAAGTTTACAAAATAATTAAGAGATTAACATCAATTCAGGTACACTAAACACTTGTAGGTTGTCTGGTCTGCAATTATCTTCACAATGTAACAAGAACCGGCCGGCTGAGGTAAATCAGTCAAAACACTTATGAAACAATGATATATATAACAGTAATTTATGTCTAACAACAGATGTCAGTTACGAGGTTTACAGTATGTTGATGTTCCTGAACGTTTATTCACAGACGTAAATACTATAAGTACGAATAAATACTTTCACTGTCGCGGAGAATAGAACTCGCGGCGAGGCGTGGCGTGGACGCGACCGCTCAGCTGCGCGAGCGCAGGGCTAACTCGCGCGCGCGATCAAGCTGTCCCTCTCCCACGCGAAAACCTTTTGTGCCAACGGCCAACTGTAGCAAAAGCGTAGGTGTACCAGAATCTCCATTTAAGTAACATCCCTAATTCAAGAGATAAAATTATAATATAGAAATAACTCAACAAATGTCATCATCACACCTTGTAAGGATTAATAATGATAAGAATGTTTATTATAACTAAACCCGTTGTCAAGCAAAGGCAGATGATTGTGAACAGGATTCACGTCGAACAAAGACGACTCAGACAATGGTTAATGGTAGCTTGTGGCAAGACCAAAAATATACATCAGAAATTTCAGTCTGCCTGGCTACGTGATAATAGAGAAGAAACAAAATTCAATTGCAATGATCAACATTTTAGAAACCGGTCCAGAGAGTCGGCTCCTGACAATTTAGAGCGATATTCTATCAATAAATGTAGTAAATCAGTTGACAACGTGAAACTAGACTATGATATCGATAATGATGCAGTGTTACTATAAAGAACGTCAGAAAAACTTAGTTATAGGGAACAAATAGTCGCTAATTGTGCGAGAAATCTAGAACACTGCATTCGTCAGTATGTAGTCGGAACATTTAACTAGAGCAGCTAAATAATTGATCCCACGTTCGAATTCAACAAGAATTTGACTGGGTTTCGTAACTGTATTGCAATATTGAAGATTCTGTGCACTTAGGTCTCCTTCAACTTGCATTCTATTAGCTCGTACGTTTGATTGGTTTTCCGTATAGCCAATGAAGGTTATATTAGATAGTTCCATGCTTCGATTTTTATCTAACATGACTTGTAATAACATCACTTGTAATAAATTTCAAATATTCTCACTTAAGTTTGTTGCACCATCCCTGCAATATGTACATGAAATAATAAAAAAGAATAGAGTATTCAAAAGGTGCGTAAATGTTGTAAACATCCGAATCACACACTTTTGCTAATACCAGTAGTGACCACACACTGCTCGTATATTAAATAAGTACAAGTCCATGCAACATAAGTGATGCATTGTTATCCAGATTCTAAAATAATTCTCACAATTATGTCTTTATGTGCAATTTGTTAAAATTGTCTAGTGAAAGTTGCTAATAGCAGCTTAATGGTTTTCGTAATTCTTCAGTGGAGTTCCAAATTACTTTACAAAACAAACCTGAATTTGATTATCTTGTCCTATATGTTAGAAAATTGTTAACCAGAACATAATGTTGTATCGTCGTATATTAACACAGTTGCCGTTTTCCTTAGAGAAACGGGTACTAATATTTTCCCGCGTATTTGTCGTTCATTCATTAGTTTTTGCGTTGTTGTACTGATTTTCTCATTAACAACTTGATATATTTATATCTCACACTGAAATTTAACAATCAACGCAATCTATTGTCTGAATAAAGGCGGATATAGCACTTTTAGTCTTAGTACAATCCTGAGTAATGAAAAGTTTTTGCTATAAAGTTACTTCACATGCATCGTAATTTTATATATGCAAGTAATTTAGTTCGAACAAGACTGGCCTTCAAACATTATATGCCTATCAGTGTAATGATGCAAGTCATCTAAATAGGCTTGGTTTACTTGATCTCTCATGGCATTGGCTTTCTATAATGAGTCAATGACTACTGCTTATGACCGCAGTTCAATTTGGAATGGTTAATATGGATTTAATGTGTTGAAGTCCGTACTTATATATTTTTACGGTCAAGGATGATTTACTACATGTAACGTGAGAATGTGTGTGTTGAATGACAACAACCGGCAAGGAATTCTTTTGTCATATGCATACCGTTTAATAAGTTTTGATTTTATCTTTTTCGTCTGCTCTAAGGATACGAAGATTTAGCCTCTTGCAGGAAATCAGACGCCATCTTTGATTCTAGTAATTGGCCTTCGTTCTGTCGATATTGTGCTAACAGGTCGTTATTATTAATACATGTTCAATAATTACATCGTTTAAATATTCGATGCGGAAGTGACGGCAGAGTTGAGGCAGCAGAAATCTAATTCATATATTTCCGAGGGGAAAAGTTCATTAAATAAATGGTTTAGATAATTTAATTATGCTATTAGAGCTAAAGTTCGTTCCTGCTCCGTGTACAAACTGTGCAATTAGAAACTCAAGACTCTCATCACCAATGTTCTCATGAGGCTTCTGTCGAAAGCCTATGAAGTCATTACTATATAGTTTGGCATCCACAATAGCCATGTTGAGCATGTCCCAGAAATTACTATCATCATTCTATTGCTAAATTACATCATGTCTATTGTTCAAATTGCGTCTTGGAGTTGTTCAATGAGATTATGAAGTTTTAAGATTTCTGAAATAATTATAACTATTTTATTCTTGAATAACTCTATACCTGACCCGTTCATGTGAGGCTCCACTCTTGAAATACTATCAACAGTTAATTTCATTATTATTTCGATATATTTCGATAAGAATAGATATTGAGTTAGTCAATCCAGCCTTAACAGATATTATTACATTTTCTTTCTCGTTAAACAGGAAATTATTTCAGGAAAAATACAGTAATATTATGAAGCCTGAACTCGAGCAAAATTGGCTACATTCAGAAATCGATTCGATTTCCTAAATTATGACTTGCCTTCCATGCAAAATTTTAAATCAGTGTATCATTTCTGTTTATTAGCACACAAGTTCATGTGGATTGTAGATATGTTTAGAAATAAGCATGTTTACAGCCTTGGGCTTTGTGGTAACACAATAGAATCTAAAAAACACGAAAAATACATTTTACGTGGAAAAAAAACGTGTACAAGGCTTCACTATTGTTCGTTTGTCTTATGACTTTATATAGAGCCTGCAATAAAAGTAATAAATGAATTAATAATTTAGATATATTTAATTATTATGCATACTTTGCATGTGACCGTGAGGTTTAAGGTGCAATTGTTATGTCAAGTAGTGTAATATGGAGGCACAGCAATGTTTCTGCAAAGACGCCTAAAAAGTAGAGTATACAATGTGCCATGAGACGGTCAAATCTATTTTTTTGAAGAAAAGCGTTCATTAACTAACCTGTACATAACGAGTTTTAAGAGATTTAATTATCTATCAGAAAGCTCTAAAATAGTAAGATAGAACCATCCCAATTACATATTCAATGGATGGGAAATGGGTCTCCTGTCACTCTATGGAATCAAGAAACTGCAGTTGGCAAATGTAGGATCCGTGCTAGTAGTGGTCCTTAAAGATGTGCCTATATATATAGCCAAAATTACTTACCAATCGAATAAATATTTACAGTTAAAAGTCACAATATAGTGAAAGTAATCTACAATGCTAAACAAACTAACCACTCTAATTAAACAGACAAGGATACACTAAACGAGTTTATACATGCATCTAAATATTACAAAATAGCTACATTTAGAGAATAAGAATTCTAAAATAAATATGACCCAGACCTAGTTGCAACAAGTGTTGCAACTGTTACCGATGACACTCGCGATACACCGATGTAACAATCGTGTGTCGAAAATGACAATATTGTCTTAACGCAAGCATTCAGTGAGGCGTATCACCATTTAAATCATGTAGCGAACCGTGGACATGATTGTTGCATTGTTTTGATGCTCACTGTGCAATATCAAGCATATTGTCCAATTTAAGAAATGTGTATAAACACTGCAATAAACTGCAATGTACTTCGACCTTATCTGACCTGACTGATCAAATAAAAAAGTATTGAAAAAGGGCAAGTAAGATTCGCAAAAGGAGGACTTGTATGAATAGTGGCTTAATGACAGTAGAGGAAGTTTGCGACATAATATGTAGGTATAAGGATAGGCGTAAAGGCGGGTAGTTGTTCCTGTCTATTCAGGAGGGAAATATATGGTAAAATATCTTTCAATTTCAATACTTCACGTGGATATGGTAATATTACAGCATACATAATAAGTAAGTAATAAGTAATATAAAGGCAGGTAATATAAATGAACGTGAGACGGAAAACAACAGATCATATTATCCAACGCAATGAACTAAGCATTGCGTTTGATAGTAAATCAAATAATATTGCAGGCTTAGTTACATTTTCTCCGACAAGTATTTCAAAACCAGCTATTTATCATCGGAGAAAGTCAGAGGGCTGCGATCTTGGAGCTGACAAATCAGGTAGTCCAAGTATCATGTCTAAGATATCGACATTACAAATTCTATTATCGAGATAGTTTTGTAAGGGAAATTGTTTCCATAATATCTGTGAGTGCTAAACTATTTTGATATAAGTTCTGTACCATTACCATGAACCGTTAATATAGTTCAACAATTGAACGGCTGTTATATTACCAACAGCAAATGTAATTCCATATTTGCATATGGGATTACAAAGTTATTCATGTTTGTTTTCATCGATATTTTTTGGAGTTTATAGTGGCCTTGCAGATGTTACGTTATGTGATCAATCTCTGGTTGCCATTTGATTGAAGCTATTATTTCCTTTATGGCTAACTACAGGTCATTCCAAGGAAGACTCAAAGTATTATATGATCATTTATTCGAGCTCCGAGCCATGTTCACCGGTTTAGCGATATCATATTGTGACTGGGGGCATCCACCCTTGCGTACGCGCCTTGGAGCGAGCTATGCAGTATGAAAAACATACTGTGAATTCAATCAATTTACTTATCGCAGACCACTGCCACACATAGGCCTCTCAAAATTTTGGGAGGCTTTGGCCTTCTATTTCCACGTTGGCCAGACGAGTTGGTACAGAGTTTTGTATCGGGTTTTCCTTCTCTCACAGTGATATTGTCTGCGTTTTCTATCAGTCGCCTCTTATGCTAGCCAGACGTTACAATACGCCTGCGCAAAAGGTTGGCATAAATATAATATTGTAATGTGTGTTGTAAGATACTTGTGCAAATTTCATTACGTCACAAGCTTTAATTTTGCGCTGTTAGACTTGAACGTGTATAAGTACTTTCTTTACGATACCCTCTGGATGAGATGGGTTGGTGGGTATTCTTTCTCGGTCATCGCACATATTGACGACTGACGATGTCATGATCAGTTGTTATGAAGCCAGTTTATGATTCTCAGAGGCTCCGGAGTACTTAAACTTAACTTTTAACTAGACTTCAGTTAGTACCTACCTACTCCACCTATGTGTGGTTCAAATCTTCCAAGAATTTTAAACCAGTTATACCCAGCCGATTGAGATTAAATTTTGCATTTCATATGATATAATTTTCAATGTAATATTGTGTAATATGTGGACTGTTTAAGATGGCGGCTCGACCTTTTTGCACCCCCTGATTAGTTGAGAATTTTTCAAAAAATATAATGACTTTGTTCTTATTTTGAACTCTAAAAAAAGTTTTCATTCAATTTATCTAATTACAGGAGTTTTGGCGGGAACGTGAAAAGTGTCATAACGCTCCTGTGTTGCATTTTCTATATTTGGTATAAATTTAAGTTTTTATGTGTAAAAATGTTGGAGTTTTAGACATAACAGCTTAGACAAACCGCACAAGTGTAGGAAAGTGGAATATTGTAGTGTATTATGATTTTTCGTGTTGATGTCAAAATCTCCCTTGGAAAAGCTTCTAGTAAAGTCTCCACCGCTATACTAGGGCAACTATCATCCGTCATCGTCATCCATCATCATCAACAATCATTCCAAATAGATAAGTGAATAAAGTGTTATAAAATAAAATAAGATTGACATAAAGGTCCTAGTTACCATGTCATAAAATCCCTTAAAAAAAATATCTAATTACAAATTGAAAGAAGATTCCGACAAAGTCGTAATCAAGGAGGCCTGAGACCTAAAACTGTATTGATATAGTAGCAGCAGTAGCAGTTTCAAACAATGATATAAGATACGTTGCTAATAATGGGTTTGGTGCCGACAAGTCGGTCATGGTATGCACATGGGTCGAAGGGCGACCAACGACGCAACGCTCAACGAGGAAGTTCACTTCGATTGTTCTGCATAAAGACTGGCAAATTATTCTACTTGACAATGAGTTTCCAACGCAACCGTATCGTAAGTAGGTGGCAGATTTAAATTGGTTAACATAGGAGATAGCATTGTCGTAAAATTAAACCAATTTAAATGTGTTGGCTAATACAACGGCGTAGGTTTAGTTGGTCAAGTCTAATAAGGGCCTTGATAGACCGGCGTAATTCTCTGCGTATGCATAAGTTCAGTTATAACGTTGTGAAGCAACTTTGTATGTATCGATTACAACAGTTTGATTGCGTTAATGGGATCGAACAAATTTTCAGAAAGTGTTTCAAATTAATCTGCATAGATATTATTATTATTATAAATGTCAACGGAATTTACAATGTTTGTTGGTTTTGGAGTTCAACCGATATTTGCTGGTACAAGCGCCATGATCACGGTGTACAGACGACCGCCGAGCTAGTTCTTATTGTTTGTAATGTAAATTT
Source organism: Pelosia muscerda (assembly GCA_963691645.1). Lineage (NCBI taxonomy): Eukaryota > Metazoa > Arthropoda > Insecta > Lepidoptera > Erebidae > Pelosia > Pelosia muscerda. Next base: position 2,463,761 of record OY829102.1, read on the forward strand.
GCGTGCCGCAACTATAGCTCAGTGATTTTCAGTACATCCGTGATAATGGCGCTTGAAACAGCGTCGAAATAAAGGATAAACTCATACCCAACAAATATGGTAAATATTCCGTTGAATTTTATAAAGTTTATTGGCTACATTAGTCAGGTATGTGGATTCTTCTGATGCTAGTTAAGGGGGTTTGTAGAATCCCTATCAAAATTTTCTTTTAGATGGTATAACTAGGAAGTGAGTACAAGCGAGTTATACAATCATTCATATCTGACTCCAGCGCACCTAGGAACGTACGCGGAACACAAAAGTGAAGGTAAAATAAAAAGTATTGTTTGTAAGCGCGTTTAGTTATTGTGTGCTAAACAATTGTCGTGGAACTATTGTTTTTTTGTTAACTGAAACGAAAGATTGAAGACTGCACTATTTTCAGGCCTGTATTACCTACGTGCTGACGCGGGACACTAATCCTGAAATTCAGTATCTAAGAAGTGCGAAATTAATGTTACAACTACAGATAATAAAATCTAAAAATGTATATTTTTTATGTCCGACATGCTTGTGTTTGAGGGGTCAAACACACGCATGTCCACCATTGTAGCTAATTTTCATAACCAGTTGTGAAAATTTTTGTTTCGCATTGTTTACTCTCTATCGTATTAGTAAAGTTAATAAAAAAAACTGCAAAAAAAAAAACAAGTAGCGCCATCTTGCGACCACCCAACCGGCTTCGGTGGGGGAATCCGCGGGGATTTTTGGCACGATTAAAAAAAAGGTGGCCCGCGTGCTTGTCTGCCACCTTAGTGATATAAAAATAACCTCACGGGTTTAAGTCCCATCTGGATATTCACTTTTTAAATTGTAAATCGATTTGAGAATACCTAGTTCACGTCATCAGACTAGCTAACTGAAGCATTAACAATTCTTCGTAGGTCGACAGCCCAGTATTAGCTATTGATTCTCGTACCAACCAACGAGGGGGTCGTACGGTCGATATGTTACGATGACCTACATAGATACGACCCTATTATATTTATATACGACTTTAATGTTACGTGTACCTGTAATTGTTAGCACAAATATATTTACAGTTAGTCTAATATTCTAGGACAATCTACACAACGTCACCTAGATCCACGGTAAGCATAGTTTAACTAGCTTGTATTATGGGTTCTAGAATGTGGATAAACATACTTAGATACTTTTTATAAATACATACATATTATACATAGAAACACCCAGACCAATGCAAATATTCATGTACCTACACAAATATTTGCATTGAGCGGGAATCGAATCCACGCCTCCGGCGTAGCAGACGCGATCACTCAGGATCATTTTGCCAGAGCAGCAACCGGCCGGTCAGGCTACATGAAAATGTTTTTCAAAAAGGAATTTAAAAAGAATGAGTGCCATGCATATGTTTAAAACTATTTTTTAAGTACAATCTCATTTATATTTTGCCTAATCTCAGAGTCGCTGACACAACTGAACAATTGAAACATTGCCTTTACATCATGTTGCATAGCTGTAAGTTATACAACGCACTGCAGGAATCCGGTAACAATTAGCAACGCCCACAAGCGCACGCCTCGTGAACTTGTTGTAGTTTAGATCTATCGCAGTATTAAACTATTCCAAGAAAGGTTTGTATATATATGTTACACACGTTACACGTATATCATTTAAACGTACTTATACACTTAATTAAATGGAGGGAGTTGAAATATGTATATCACTACATAGTATAAAATAAAGTCGCGTTCTCTGTCCCTATGTCCTTTGTATGCTTAAATCTTTAAAACTACGCAACGGATTTTGATGCGGTTTATTTTAATAGATAGAATGGTTGAAGAGGAAGGTTTATATGTATATAACATCATGCTACGAACAACAGGTAAGGAGCAGGAATGAAAAATGTTGCAAAAACGGGGTGACGCAGACGAAGTAGCGCGGGTCAGCTAGTACTTCATATATTAAAAATTTTGTCAATATACTAGACCACATTTGCCTTGTCGGCATAGGACACAGGCATTGTCTTAACGGAATTCGAGCGTAGGATGCCTGCAGTCTGCGTTTGCGCAACCAGTGCAAACTTATACGGTTGCGCAATCAATGCCTGACATTATTTGTCAAGAATCTATTTTAAGCCTGGCTAAAGTGTTGCATTTTATCAAATTCAGCTCAACGTTGTGTAAATAACAAAAGTTGTAGCGAGCATATTACTTAATTAGTATAATATCAATGTAATTTGGATACTGCGCCATCTAGCGATATTAATGAGAAGTTTAAACCGTAATAGCTTCTAGTTCGGTGATGTTACAATAGATGGCGTTATTCACAAATTATTATAACTTCATGAGTAGATTTTCTACAGCTGTGATAAGCATTTTAGGACATCGATTACCTGTTTTTTTTTTAAATTTTTTTGTCATATTCATGTGCTGACATGGAAATCACATTTAACGCATAAGAACTACAGCTATACATTTAGCGATTCTTTAAGTTAAGTTTGTCTGTATGTATTCTGATATTGAAATACAAAATAAAACTCACAAAGCGTGTGGACTTACCTTTCTCTTTACTGCTAGATCGTGGAGATTTTTGCCATTGATGGCGAACTTTCTGTGACCAGCTAATAGGACTTTTTCTCCCCCTGCTTCTTTCGCGAACACTGTAAATTAAAATATCCATTTATCAATAACGAATCAAGAAAGGAATAAAAAAGACTGCTCTATTATTACAGAGAATGACTTTTAAATTTACATTAAAAGGAAATGTATCAGCGTGTTTAATTATTCTGAAACATTTTTCTAACTGACATAATATTGATGCACGTTAATATAATATCTAATACTGATAACAATGTTTGCATTTCTGTTTGGTAAACTGTTATTGCATTATTGGTTAGGCTTTTTTGGGTCAAAGTGATAATACATTGTTCTCTTTCATACTAAAAGTGATATAATGTTTATTCAGATAAATATGTTTTATCATACATCTGTTGCTTGGGTTAGGAAACCCCTTGGTTACTTGAAAACGCATATAAAAAAGGGATTATGACGCAGGTCCTTTATTACAAGTGGCAAACCGTTTTGTAACAAACGTGCATATATTTAGCGTTTATTCTACATTAGAGAAATATTTCATATAAATATATTACATCCTATGAATCTATTATCTCTCATAGCAAAAAGGTATAGTAATGATTTAGGAAGGGAAGGGGTAACAACCCGCACCGACCTATGATTCAACAATGCTAATTATCAACACGTGTCGAGGTTAGTTGTTCGCACGTGCAGTATTAAGAAGTCTTTTTACTTGCTTTCAGGGGTGCGGTTTGGTTGTTAAGGAATACTTTCTATGGAAATTATTATTATTTCACTATTGCGATCGTTGGCATTGTTAAATCGTATGTGAGTGGTGGGTAACCCCCTCCCCACTTTCATAATTGATTTTCCTTATAGTGGAATTCCTCCATGTAACGCATACTTCAATATGTTATCATAAAAGAGTTTATACTTACATGATGATTTTCTGCTCATTCTTTTCATCATCGGATACATCAACCCAGTCATCACTCCTATCACTTCTGTCGCTAACACTCGTTTCACTACACGGTACTTGGAAGGCTATCTCTTGTCCGTTGTAGCTTATCACCGATCTCTGACCATACAAGCTATTCGTCTTCTGCTCGCTAGACATAGTCGATTGGCTTATATTTGACACAGTATCGAACGATAAACGCTTTTGAACAGTTGAAGCCAATTGTTTTCTTAAATTATTCCTCATTTTCACCATGCTTGGACTATTGGGTATGCTTTCATAACAATGTGATAGTGATACACCGTCTGCATGTTTTATAGTATCATAGATATTTTCATTGTCATTATAACCTGTATAATCCGATATAAAAGAATGTCTACCACTGTAAGTTGGGCTGCTATCTTTGGATTTAGACTCATGCGCTGGTATTTTTTCATATATTCTCTCTGAACCAATTTTTTCGTAACTAACTGTAGATGCTCCGCTAACTGATTTAGCTATAGCATAGTTTTTGCCGTTTTTGTTGTCACCGTATGGTCTGTAGTTCTCTGCGATTTGGATACCGGAGCTAGAAGTATGACAGTAAGGTTTGATAGGTGACTTGCAGTATTCATAGCCATCGTCGCTGTCACCATCTCCTCTCGTCCTCTCTCCGATCTTTTCGTCACAAGATTCGTAGTTGTGCACACTACTCTCATCTCCTTCAGGATGTGATCTCATTTCCAGCAAGCATTGATAAATATTATCTTTATCTTTAGGTGTTTGCTTATTCTCGATGGGTTCTTTAGGAATTTCAGGTAATGGACAATTTTTTTTAGATCTTAGTGTAGATGTGTCTACATCTGCACTTTTTACAGGAATGACGACCACGTTTTCCTCTTCCCTAGGTTCTAATGGTTCATAATAGTCCTCAACTTCTTCCTTAGCCGGTTTTGATGTGTATCCGACTATAATTTCTTTATTGCAAGCTTCAACAATATTTGTTTCAAAGTCCATATTTTCGTCAGTATTAATATTATTGATTGAAATAGTAACTTGAGATTCAATTTGAAGAGATTCCTCTGGGACTGAGATTACTGATGGTTCATCAGAACATGAGATTGTACTACCATTCATAGTTACATTAATAAAGTTATATACACTTTCCGTTGCGGACTTATCAGAATCCGAATAAATTTGAGTACTGCTTTTTCTACGCCATAAAAAGGATTCATTTGGAGTTATTGAAGAGTTGATGTGTTGATAATTCTTAACATCAACGTTGGCGTCTGGTATAGTTACAGTATGTATGAGCGGTGATTCTTGGGGTTCACTACTAGTATCTGCTGTTGTTGTAATCATTTCATGAATGTCTTCAGGAATGATTTCAACCACTTTTAAAGGCAATTTTTCAGAATGTATGTAATTCGTTCTATACTTTTTTCGATCATATATAGGCTCTTTCTTTTTCACTACCTCCGTACAATCTTTCAGACTTTCCGCTTTTACAGGCTCGTTTGGAACTGGTTTAATAGTCTTAATTTTTGGAATGCCGTCCTTCATCACAAGATTTTTGGTTAAAACTAACGATGATTTCTTTTCAGGTACTTTAGGTTTTTCTTTTACTAGTGTTGTACTTTTCAATTTATCAGGTTGTTTTTTTATTGTGTTATTAGAAGCTGAATGAGCGATAATATCATATTCAAACTTTTTTATAACATTTTTAACTACCACGCTTTCTATTGTTTTCTTTTCTTTCTTTGATTCTGTATTATTCATCTTCACTGGACTACCATCAACTGTGTCTGAACCACTCTGTGGTTCACTTGAATCCTGGTATTTTAATCTTTTCTTTGATGATTTTGGTACTTTAGTGCCGTCAGATTTCGAGCGAATAATATGAATTTTATTTGAACTATTGGTTATAAGTAAATTATCTATTGAATCCATACTTGAATACCTTTTTTTGCTGTTACGTTTTTTTGAACCCCTTCTATGTCGTAGTACTATTTTAATATTTGGACTGGAACTTAGTGTAGATGAAGGAGTTGAACTATTACTAGGAGAGTGTCGCGAGGTGGATTGTAAATCTTCCAATGTCTTAACAAGTTTTGACTGTTTGGGAGTTTCACTATGAGGTTCAGTTTGTAAATTGTTGAATTTTTTTGTTAGTTCGGAAACTTTACTGCTAGTGATAGTCATTGTTTTGGCTAGAGGCGGTCGTTTGTGTGAAGTTGCTGCATTTTTTATTTTGAAGCTAACCTTTCTGTTTTGCTGTTCAATTTTTTTTCTTACGTTTTGATTTGTATCAATTACATTGTAGTCTTTCTGTTTTATCGCCGAGGTGACCGCGCTTATATGTTTCCCTCCACCCGTACTCCTAGTATCACTGTCTGTTGTTATTGTTAATTGTGCGTAATGAAGTGACTGATGCTCTATTACAGACTTATGTGTTGGCGGTTCCCCAGTAACAGTTAAATTTAAGAAAGCTTGTTTCGCATGTTGTATAGATTTCGTACGTTCTGTTACAGTAGGTATAGGCGGCTTAACAGGCACTGTGTAAATATACTTGTTACTGTTATTTTGATTTTCTTTTATAGCCATGTCTGTTTCTGGTAGTATGAAGTTTTTGAGTAAAGCTTTTATGGTTCCGTGTTGTTTACCGTCGCTGTTGAAGTTCTTTATCGATGATATGAGAGTGTTCGTGGTTATCGTGTCGCCTTCCATTAGGTTTATGAGCATTTGTGTTGGATATCTGTCTCTATTATTTTACGCCATCTGAAACGAAAAGAAAAATCTAGTTAATTACATGAAATGATGGTTATAATTGCAATCGATTTAACTGGTAAAGACATGATTTGGACTGCAAACGTAAGGCTATTTATTCATGAATAAATAACCTTACGTTAAACAGTAAATTCGAGTCAATATTTTCCAATCACTAAAGAGGAAAATAATGAATAAACATAGGCATGCAGTTTGAAGGAAATTTTGAAATTAATTACTGTATCAAAATAGGTTTAGTTGTCAATATCTGTGTAAATACCTCACAAAGTAGATTAAGTACATGTCCATTGTTCGGCATGATATTTTTTTATTACAACATATTTGTACAGTTTTCGACACAGTTCATAATGCCTAACTACAACTGAATAGCTCATTACATTAGGAGGTCTCAAGAGATTGCGTATCGAAATGAATTGTACAGAACATAAATCCAGTGTTAGAGGATTTTAGAGCGAGTATGTTATTGTTAGTTATTGCTGTTTTCGTTGATATTTTTATATATTTATAAAACAATATCGGTATTTGTTAAGGTAAGTTCAGCCGCATCACAGTTAGACTGGAAAGCCGACCCCAACTGAGTTGGGAAAAAGGTTCAGGGAATGATGATCGGTATTTGTTAAGGTGAATGTGTGGAGTCACGCGTGAGTACCGCGTGAGGAACTCTCTGATCCGGGGCAGATTTCATGACTATGACATGCAGACATAAAGCAGAGAGTGAGCCTATTGTCATACGTTATGAAAAACCTCTTCCGTCTGTCTTTAGGAAACGATGTTTTGGACCCAAGCTATCTTTGTGGGGTCCTATACAGCATGAAGTTATCCTAAAGGTAGAACGCATGCATATAACGTAAAACTAGGCATGAGGAAGTGGCAAAGTATATGAATTGTGAAATGTTTTTATTATAAACCAAGTTTGACAGAAATATATATTTTAGTGACGTCAATGGTTCTACACTAGGAGTCCATTGACCAATGATGCCATTGGCCAACGACATTATAAATTCGGTAATGCGGTAATGAAGGAGTTTATGGGTCTATTTACGTACTAGTAATATTAATGTATATGATATACACCCTGTTCTATTATAACCATTATTCTCCGACTCTTTTCCCGACTCCAGTTGGCTTTCCTGTTTAACTGTTGTACCTATGGTTGAACTTCGATATTTCAGAACTCGCAACTACCTATGTTACCAAACCCACCAAAACTATGTTATTATAATTTAATACACCATTAAAATTGGTGTAACAGGAAACACTCCCGGTAATCCAATCGTGGATAGTGTTCTATTTTCAGCGCACGCGCATATTAATATTAGTTAATGCACACCACATATTCGTTTATTGTAACAAGTGCCCACTGCAGTGAGCAGTATGTTATTACATTTGTTCAAAGGGTCAATAACTTGTTTTGAAAAGGCTAAAGCGTGAAGTATAAAAAACGGCAGTAGGCATACGGCAAAATCGTAAGTCTTGACAGAAGCAAAATGGAGTTGATACATAGACGTTTTTAATTTTGCCGTAGGTAGATCTTATGTCTCTTATTTTTTCTGTATAATTCACACCTAGCTACAGTGGTTAGGTAAGTACCTATTTATGTGAGAGGAATATGGGATATGGGTGAAATGGCCCACACGAGAACCACTTAGGTGGCAGACAAGCTCACGACCTACTAGATGGAAAGTGGTTATCATGGCCGGGCGTTTGCAATGCCGTGATACTCGTCAAATAAAAAGGAAGGAATTTGAAAAAATGAAAGAGTAAAAGTAAAAAAAAACGTTATCTGAGCTGTTTTTAGGGACAGATCAATAACTGTAACTCAAAAGGAAATATATATATATATATATATATATATATATATATATATATAAAATATAATATAAATACTTTATTTTTGACTTTATTCTGTAAACCGCAATGAATGACAAAATTACCCGCACGCGACCCACACCCGCGCTATATGTGAATAGCGCTTTATAGGATCATTTCGTTGCTCATCTTTCCATCTCTCTGTATTTAATTTCACAGAATAAAACGTGACAACGCAATTCATTTATCACCGTTATTTTCCAATGGTGAAATCGCACCTAAATAACCTTCAGAATGTATCACCTAACAGTAACACCTTCGCAGGTACACCATGACTATCCTAAAGTCATGTTCTCTAGAACAAACAACAAAATCTAACGTTGGGCGGTCCCGTTCGTGCTCAATGCTTTCACCTCGTGGGAACTGCGCACGCGCCGCCGATGGTAACTGATTTAGAGGCATAGGAATTTGTGTTGTGTTGTCAGTTTATCTCAGAGTGAAAAGTCTGTCGAAGGTTTAGATGGAGTTGTTGATAAAAATGTTATGAACTAGCTGTTGCCCGCGGCTCCGCTCGCGTGGATATCGATTATCGCGTTGTTCGACTCTACTCTCTATGTGCCTCTCTATACTACTTCTCCTTGCTGTCATGACAACGGAAATAGTTAGGCGATTTCCTCTTTATAATATAAGTGTAAGTAGATGTAAGATAATAACGATCAGGGTCATTATTTTGGCTCTCGAAGTATACAGGGAAACACTCCCGAAGCCGAAGACAGACGGTACAACTTACTCTGGGTATACTACATAGCATAAAAAAATATTGCATTAATGATTTGGCAATATTTTGATACCGATTAATTAGCATTATTTTCTTAATCGTACCAATAAGGTTAAATAAAACGATAATTTCATACAAAACATCACAAAAAAATCCAAATGTGAGTACCTAGATGTTTTTTTAATCAAATTATTTACGCGATATTAATTAACTCGAGTAGTGGATTTTTACTGTCTGCTTGCTAACCTAAGGTATACCGTTTACAGTGACACGGTATGCATTAAGTAAGTACTCAGACTTAAAATATTTTACTTATGAATAATACAAATAATTGTACTATGTGTAAACCATATCTAATCTCAGAACACGACTCAACACCGTATCATAGGCGATAATTAGAAAATAGCATTCAAATAAAATCTAGTAATTATCGAAAAGCAGTGTTTCTCAAAGTGGGTTACGTTTTCCATATGGTAATTATGATCGTACGGGAAACAGCGTTCGCTTCGGAACGTAAAGCCACTTACTGCATCTTCCCTCACTAGCTTTGAGGTTTGACTTACACGGTTTTTGTATTTAATCCCGAGAGAAAACCTTGCTACTCAATCTCGTCCGTCAATCAGAGATGTACCGGACTTTTTTTGCTTTGGACCCCAAAGTACCAAAGTACTTAGTAGAGCATCATTCTAATGATCATTACAATATAGTAAACTGTAGATAAGTCTTTTACATACCACTTAGGTGGCAGACAAGCACACGGCCCACCTGATGGAAAATAGATACCGTGGCTTAAGGACGTTTGTAACATCAGGAGAGTCACACTCGTGTTGCCGACCCTGTAGAGAGGACGGAGAAGAGGGAACGGTTGAAGGTTAAAGAAAGTTTCTGTGCTGTCAGTGTAGAAGACAAAACAATGTTTCTTACCATCACTCTCTCGGTCTTTCCATTGACCAAACCAAACCTACACAACACGGAACACAACACAAGGTTATAATTCGTCGTGGTATTCTGTAGGGTAGAATCATTCTTCAGTTAAACGGCTCTATTAGAACGGGATACCGTAATGCCTTCGTCTAAAAGCTTGAGAAACGCTGACGTAAAGGAAACGTAGGTACGTGTTGCAATACTCGTAGTCAATACTCTAAAACCTCATAAAATTTATAATTACGATACTTCAATTACTTTGTATATTGACTTGATTGCTAAACTGATATTAGAAAGGATACCGACCTAATTTGTGCACAAACTCAGCTTCCATTTCATTTGTGGCATGGCATATCGTATCTTTGACATTCATGTATGTGAGTTAGACTCAGAGTCTAAGATTTTCTGCTATTGCATTGATCGGACTTTTTTATGCGCAACACCCCCGCAGATATCACCCTAGTGGTTATGTCGGACTCGAACCGACTAAAACGCACAGTCTTCAAGTTTTCGGTTGCCGGAGGTGAGTAGGTATTTCAGTCTGAGTCTTTCGACGCATGTAATCTTGTAAACACAAAAGTCAAGGCAGTTGCCTCGCAAATCAAACTGTTAACGCGGATATGATTCTTATAATAAACACATAGGTCAGGGTATATGGTACTGGTGCCATGGTTTTGTGAACACATGTAAATCGTATGGCCCTGATAGTGACGTAACTATAAAATACACTCATATCTTTGAACTGTGAAGGTCAGATAGCAATTATACCGTAATGTATCCGATTTCCAATTGAATCTAATAAATTTCGTGCAAGAGGATAGGAAGGCTTTAATTACGAGTATGTATAGTGCGAGCATCGACGACCTTGGGGCGTGGAGGTAGAGAGTTCGATACCTACGTCAGAGATCGAAGTTGAAAAACCAGTGGGTTTAAAATTAGTATAGTATAAAATGTAAGTGGCATCATTTATCTACATTACTATTATAAAGAGGAAAGATTTGATTTTTGTTCTTTTTCGGTTCTTCCTCGTAGTCAAACTTTTTGGTCAAACTGGTTTGACTATGAGAAATTATGTTTCCTCGTGGTCAAACATCATTTTGATTTGTTTGTTTGTAAAGAATAGGCTCCGAAACTACTAGATTGCCGATTTCAATTATTCTTTCACCTATAAAAAGCTACAATATCTAGCAGTAACATTTTTTTTTATACTATCACGCCTATATCCCCGAAGGGGTAGGCAGAGGCGCAAGCACCCACATTTCGCCAGTGTATATTTAGGTCCCAATGTAATAGGTGGCGAGCCTATTGCCATCAACCGGGCACTTATAAACCTGCGATAAATACACACATAACTTCGAAAAGCATCGCAGTCATTGGTGTGTGCCATGGTAAACCTGGGATCGAACCCGAGACCTCGTCTCAGCAGTCCACCACCCATACCACTAGGCTACCGCGGTTGGATTGGAGCAGTAACATAGACTATACATATATAATTACGCTACCATTCAAGAGAGCGAGCGGAGCAATAATCGTAAATCTGAATAGATCCGGTATATTCCAATAAATTGACGCTAATATCGCTACCTTTTTTCGTTGTCATGACAGCAAGGAGAAGTACTATAGAGGGCAAGTTGAATCTTACAACGCGATAATCGACATCCACGCGGGCGGAGCCGCGGGTAACAGTTATTTCGGCAAAACGGCAATAAATCTAAAACAATAAATCACCGCGCACTGATTCGAAACGAGCCCAGACCTAAGTGCATCCCTATACTCGAAGGCTAGATGGTGACATTGTGGTCAGCACAAAGATGACCTCGGGTCTGCCCGGGTACGAGGGACATTTTGACTACTATCTTACCTCCGGCAACTAAAGATACAAAGACGGCGTACGTTTTACTAATAAGCACTTTGGATGAATGGCCAAGAGTAAATACATTATATGTAATCCTACAGTCCAGGACTGTAGGATGAAATATTATCCAACAATCCTATAAGTGGGGCGTGAAAAAACATCAAATGAGGCTTTCAAGCTGAGCGCCACTATTGTAACACTGTACGTGTTTGTAATGGTGACCCTCTTTCTTGAGACTGCCTACCATCAGGCGAGGAGAAGTGAAATTGACGTGTCTTAGATGAAGAAAATACAATGAAATAAACCCGAAATGTATCTCTCAAATCGAGATTCCAGCGCAGGAGATATAACAATGTCTAATAATACGGTATTATGAGACGCTTCCCAAAGCAATCTAGGGCAGGCCTCATTCTAACGACTTAGCTAATGATCAACTCTAACCTGAGACTGAGTCTAACTATCATCGTCATTCTCTGAGCCTATTCCCAACTCAGTTGAGGTCGGCTTTCTTGTCCAATTAAGACGCGGCTGAATTCCGAACTCCGTGAAGCGACTACTAGTAGGTCCGAACCTACACGACCAAATTGGCGATAACGAAGTTCTGTAGTTAGGCTAGTCGAACTTTTGAGGGCCCTAAATACCCGTAACGACTGTCATAGATGTTCGTATGGCAATCGGGACCAATGGCTTAACGTCTTAGTCTGTCTATGTGTGATTGTGATGGTGACCCTTTACCTTTAGCTTGCTATCAGGTTTTTATTTTATTTAAATTGACTTCACCTCGCCAGCTAAAGGCAAAGTCTCATAAAAGAGGGTTCGTTAGGTATTGATGATGAATTTTTTCAAAATTCGAAGATTTCGGTTTATGGGTGGTTAAGTCGGTTTTACGATTGAGAGGTCCGGAGTTTGAATCCTGCCTATAACACTACCGACGTGAACCCACTCGTACCACAAATCATTGAACCTTGGCTCGAGGGGTTAGAGAGAATTTTAATAATTTCGGTTACTTTATTCTTTTTTAAGAAAGTGAAAAAAAAAACTTAATTATGGATGTTATTATTTTTACTTGGCCATTTAATCCATCCGTATACAACTTCTACATATAAAATAAACGTTTAAAAATGTACATGTAAAGGATTTATTATCCGAAGCCGTTACACAATGGCGCGTGCGACGCGTTCAAACGCACAATTTGAATTTAGAATTTGCTGTTGCACGCGCAGCTCTTAGAAAGTTTGCTAATACGTGATGGAAATCAAAGCAAATACGTATCGGAACACGTCCCGTCTACTTTAACACTTAATACTGGCCTATAGTCACTATAGTTACCTAAGTAGTATTTGTTTAGAAAACGGTTTTTAGGGCTCCGTAGATGTAGAAACGAGTTGTGAACCCAAAATGTGCTTAGAATGCGCTAATTACGGGCCGCACGCATTATTGGGCTGTCTTTTGAGGATAGCACAGGGTGCTACAGCGGAGGACGAGTTCAAAACCAATGATATATTTTATGAAAATAATCGACATACGCCAGTTTCTCTCGTGATTTAGGACCGAGTTCCTTCCAATTCGCAACATTTTTCATTCCTACTGTAAACTTCCTCTTAAATTGCTCTATCAATTAAAAAAATACCGTTTCAAAATCCATTGTGTAGTTTTAATTTGGTTATTGAATTGGTTAGTCCCGGTCGCATCTGAAGCTTTCGCCTCGGAATCCGGGATTCACTTTCCCGCTTTTTCTCTTCCACTTCGCACGGTCTTGCGCATCCATAATGGTATGTCATCCTCTACAACGCCAAGCCAAGAAGTCCTGTTTTGGTTCAACCACGAGTCGATCGATGGTTTCATTTAAACTCCTAAATACATCCACATTATCGGACTGACACGCGCTTCTCATACGATCACGGTAAAATTTTACGTAAATTTGGACTCGCAATAGACAAATGAAGATTTTAAACGTATGTTTCACTTACAAGAATACAAAAAAAAATAAAAAAAATTGTTAGGGCTGATTCCATTTCTTTGAATACAAAAAAAAAATACATAGTACTTAATCTTGTATGCTCCTATTTTTTTATGGCTGCTACGGAACCCTTTCTATACGATCCGACTCGCACTAGCCCGGTATTTTAATTATTGTTTGTTGGTTGAGACATTGCGTGTTTGCTTTTAACCGGATACTAATCTCCTATACATATACACATAATATTATGGTGTAAACATTGTGAGTGGTCAGTACTAACAAAGTAAACATTAAAGAAATATAGGTGCCTATATGGCGTTGTTGTAATGATAAGGATTCGAACCCGGACTTTTCGATTGTAAGTCCGAATCCTTATAGTCGCTTAACTCTAACTTGAGTGTACATGTATTTTTTTTTATCGTGCGCAAAATCCCCACGGATACCACCTCCACCAAAACCGATGGAGGTGATTATGTCGGACTCGAACCGACCAAAACGCACGCCGTCCATGGGTCCTTGATTGCCGGAGGTGAGATTATACAAGACATATCTCTCGCACCCCGGCAGAGTGTACATGTACTATCAATACAAGACACATCTCTGACATCAAAATAGGTAAAAATAGTAGTCATTCGTATTTGTGTCATTACTTGCGAGTGGTCTCATTTGTAAAGAAAAGAAAGTACATTGTGTGTTTCTGTTTACAGATAAATATGGACAGCACAGAAACCTATATCTACATAACAAAAGGTCTGAAGTTATCTGAGAGTAGCACTGACACTATGTAGGTATCATTTATAAAGACTTTTTCCTAATTTGTAATTGGTATGCTAAATATTGTGACTCAAATCCGGAGAAGCCTATATTTATGGCTCTCTAAACCGCGGTAGACTATTGGTATGGGTAATGGTCTGCTTTCGTTGCTTTTCGAAGTTATGTGCATATTTATCGCAGGTTTATAAGTGTCCGGTTAATGGCAATAGGCTCGTCACTACGTCATAGATTACCTATGTCCGTAAATTGTGTAATGAATGGATGCAGTCTATACAGATTGCAATATATATATACTTATATATAATATATTGATGAGTGAGGGAATGATGGGCAGTGTTGCCGTTGCAAATTTTATAAGGTATTTAATTTTCATAAGGTTTTTCATTAACTTATGAACCTGCGATAACAACACACATAACTTCGGAAAGCATCGAAAGATCATTGGTGTATGCCATGGTAAAACCTGGCATCGAACCCGAGACCTCATCTCAGCAGTCCATTACCCATACCACTAGGTTACCGTGGCTACCCTAAAATGTGCTCTTTACTTACGTGAAGTACACGTAATTTTGAATGCCTTTTGAGGATAGCACGGGGTGCTATGGTGATGGACTCAAGGAGGAGCTCAACACCACCACTCATAGATTATATCAAAACATACCGCGCGAGCGAGGGCCTCGTCTCGTTTGCCAGGATGCAAGATACGTTGCGCGAGGTACATCTACCTATAATGTGAGTTTAAAGTCCTACTTCTCAAACGATCAGCTCATGGCTATTCATTATATCTATATTACCTATTGTAAATCAAATCAGTATGCAAGACAGGTATCGCGTCGAGGTCATTTGACAGAAAGAGAGGGAAGATAGGTAACGAAAACTCTAACCGCAACGTTATAAGGAAGGATGTCCTGTAAATTAAATACATAGGTGAGGGGAAATCCTACCTGTTAGAATGAATTGGTTTGATTAATTATGGTAAATTGATGGTGTGTTCAAGTCTTGGAGTTCAGATTGACAGTGAACGGAACTGTGTACAGCAGTGACGATGGTTTAGTCTTAAATGTCTTAATTCACTCTCATGAGAATCTTAGTTTAATCTCGATTGCTTTGGGCTGTCACCGCTGTCCTATTACGAGCAAGGAATGGTCGAGAAGCGGTTCCAGGCCCGCATAGATTGCGACTAGTGGAGTCGACTTGGGCATCTGAGATCCCAGAACTACCTCCATCTTCCATGAGCGCAGGTCAGGAAGTGACAGGTGGAGCCACCTAGCAGGAGTAGGCCGCGGCCACGGCTCGCTTCGTGCCCCTTTCTCCAGAGAAAGATGGGACCACCGTAGTATATATACAATAGCACTGGGTCAGGCGGTGAGAGATATGCCAGAGTATCACTTTCGGCAATCGATGGCCGTTTTTATTGGTTCAAGTCCGGTACAACCATCTTCAAAAACTTTGCATGCCAGCTATTTATAATAGTAACTGCAGCCTGACCTCCCGAACCCTAGCAGATATTCTTGTCCTATTGTCAATATTCTCACCTATTGTTACCTGTGACCTTAATCATAGTTAGCGAAATGTGTGTAGTGTATACCTCTTGAAGAATTTACGGGCATGTGCATGTAATCCTACTAGTAATGTTAAGGATACAATTACAATACCTAGTTGGGTAATAATAATAAGTAGTCCTTCAGGCAATAAGAGTGAGAGGTCGGTTAAGATCGGCTTGTATCGGTTTAGTAGAACGTTTTCTCTTCAAACTTAGGTAAATACGTTTCTCTACTTAACATTGTCCATAACTATACGAAGCTATTAATCTAAATACCGAGTGCAAACTGTCTTAACGAGTTCGAATAACTGTCCGTAAACGCGTAGCGAAGCGCACGTGTGAGTGCATCGCAACATCTCAACCAGAATCATCACAGAATGAAAAGTGAAAGAATTAAGATTAAATTAAAAATATATTACGCTATCATCATTCTCTGAACCTTTTTCCCGATTCAGTTGGGGTCGGCTTTCCTGTCTGACTGTGATGCGGCTGAACTTCGATATTTGCCGTGAAGCGACTGCCAACTGACCTCCACAACCAATGGTCCAATTACCAATGGCGATATCGAAGTTCCAAGTTAGACTGGTTGGGCTTTTGAGGGCCCCAACTACCCATAACGACTGCCATAGATGTTTGTATGGCAACCGGGATCGACGGCTTAACGTGCTCTCCGAGGTACGACCAGACCAGTGCAAACAGTCTGAGGCACGGGATCTGATGTTCGTCCAACACAAAGGGAGGATCCTCCAACCAGGCAACAATGTTATCATTTTTGACTAACAACATGTATAGTACAGGCAACCCTAGATGCAGTTCAGGCGATAGTGGCCGCCATTATAGGTAGTGTCCCTAGAATGGCAGTCCCTACTTTGACGGCCTCGTCAAATGCTTTTTCAAGCAATGACTTCAATTTAAATCGCCTTGTTTCATTTTTGTGACGAGTTCTCTCTTGACTCAGCCACAATGGTCTTGGTGGGTCTCTGAATATCACCCTCGGTGTAAAAACAAAGTGCTATAATCGACATCGACTAACGAACTTTGACCAGCTTTTTAGACAGGATGTTCTCAATTATATCCATGTACGTAGGACAGTAATCACATAAATGCCATGAAATGCACATTTTCACACAAAGGCGTGGATAAAAACTACATAATTGGGGACATTACCTTTTGTTTACCTCATCACTAATTTTGGAATAAGATAGCAGTCGCATTATAGAAGATATCTAAGTTAAAACACTTCGAATTTAGAATTAAAACCAATTTTTCTTCTTCTGTCCAATTTTTGAGTTGTCATGGTTGTGTAGTAATTTGTTTCACGGCAGCCCGAAGAGGGCCCGAGTATAGATTTCGCTTTTCGGGAAGGCTTATATATGTCGCCTACATTTAGTATGCTAATTAGGTACGAGTAATCAATTGCCTTCATTCAGGTTTACGTCCTATGGAATTCGTAATGAAATTATAAATTAATAATGATCAAAATCTTTGGTTCATTTTAGGAAATGTTTTGGTAATTATGACATAATCAAACTACTTACTTTCAAAGCAGACTGTACCTACCTACTAAAACAAGTAATGTTTTAATTATACAGCACCTTCGCATTGTTGTCTAACTAAGGCGCAGTCGTCACTCCCAATAGACGGCAAAAGGCAATGCAGCTTGTTATTATATTGCGTACCATCACAATGGCGGGAAGTTGAGCGATGATAATGTATTTATTACACTTCATAATAGTAATACGCGTTTCAAAACAGGTGTAGGTACTATAAACTATATACCGTGCGGAAATCCACACAGCTTAATTTATTAGTTTTCATTTTATTTCGTGTTTAGAATTAGTTAGATCTGAGTGTAATTTCAACACTGTTATATTGTTAAGAAATGAATAAATATCATCATTCTGTGAACTTTTTCCCAACTCAGGTGGGGTCGGCTTTCCAGTCTAACTGTGATAGGGCTGAACTTTGATGTTTTTTTTCGTGAAGCGACTGCCATCTGACCTCGACAACCAATGGTCCAATGACCAATGGTGATTTCGAAGTGGTTAGACTTTTGAGGGCTCAAACTACCCGTAACGACTGCCATAGATGTTCGTATGGTATGAATGAATAAATAAATAAAAATAAATAAATATAAAGCAGGCGAAAAATAATTCGCTATTGCCTAATAAGATTCATTTAGTTATAAACATGCGCACGCACGAAGTCTAGGCCAATTGCCTAGACTTCGTGCGTGCTGTACTGTACCTAAACTATGATCACGCTAATAGCTCTGAACATAATTGTATACGGATAAAATTGTTATAATTGATTTAAAACTCACGCACAAACAAATTGATCAATAGCATAAATGCAGACTTGATACATGCTTGACGAATTTTCTACCAGTCATCCTTGGCCTGATGCTGAGGCGTTCATCGATTTCTGAGGTGGGTGCTTACTATCAAGCACAATCTGTCTATTAGACGTCAAAGTTGTAGAACAAAATTTTTTGAAAGAAGTGATCATAATGCAAACCATTCGATCGTTGTGATCATTTAACATCTGGTAGAATGTGTATGGCGTGATTGGATTCAGTCAGTTAATTAATCTAAATCAATCTGTCAATAAATTTAGATCCGAAAAAGTGCACAAATAAGACGGGAATCGACCCCGTGACCAGTACTAAGCAAGGGGACAGTTCTGAGCAACTGAGCTACATGGACATGTTTACTTTCGTTTTGGGGCGCACAGTTATTACTTAACTATCTATAATATAAAAATGAATCGCTAAATGTGTTGGTAAGAGCATAACTCAAGAACTACTGGTTTGAATTTAGAAATTCTTTTTGCATTGCATAGTCCGTTTATCGACGAAGGTTTTAGGCTATATATGATCACGCTACTACTTAAGGGAGGGGAGCAGTGATCATAAGTGTCAACGAATCTGGCAGATTCCCATACATTATTTGAGAACTAATAATTACGGGTCCAAAGGGGTGATATGAAGTATCAAAATATGGGGTCCATATTGACTCACCTAAAGTTCTTTATCCGAAATTGTTCTTCCTAACGATTTGTAATCCGAATGATCATTCCTCCTAATATTTTTCATCCTAAAGTTTTTATTCATACTATTTGTAGTGCTACCGTCGATGTTCATAACACTCATGTTTCCGAAAATTGTTATCAATAAAATCGTTAACATACAATATTAAAGCTACTACTGTTTTTTATCCTAACGTTTTTACCCCTACACATAATTACCATAATATTGTCACTCAAACTTAGAAAGAAACATTTATCTACCAAATGTAATAAAAATATATGTCGGTAGAATTATATTTTATTTATAGCTTAAATTTTTTTTTGGTTAATTAATTAGAAAACTGTTTAGAATGATTAAAGGTTGTTTCACTGATTTTTTGGCTTAAATGAATGAAAATCATAAAATACGACTGATTTACGGTTATGTTTATGACCTTTTTCGTTTTCAATTGGTTTCTAGCACTTCGCCGGCCGCTACCGCGGCACGCTCGCTTCGCTCGCTCGGCTCGTGCGTTGTGTGCTCACAATTCTAACCTAACCTAAACCAAGAACTATAAATATGACCGATTCGTTTCTGGAACTTGGCTGAATGACCGCAGCGAGATTGTACGTGTAAATAACTAAAACTGTAAAAGTTACGCAAAATTAATGTACCTAAATAATACTGATTATTATTAATAAAAATAAATCTAAACAAAAAAGATATGACTTTCAATAATAGTGTAAAAGATGGTTATGTTGACAAAATATAGGAAAAGAAATAATAGTATAATAGATGTTTATTGCTACCGACATTATGAAGTAGAATGATTCGGAATTAAAACATTAGAGACAGAGTAGTTAGGAATTGTGATTGTTAGGATGAAAAATGTTAGGAAGAACATTTTCGGAGTTCCAATTTTCGGAGTAGAAAATTTAGGTGAACTTTGGCGCACCCCAAAATATGCCACGAGCAACGCTGGGGTAGGTCAGCTAGTATGTAATATATGAAACAATTGTAATTTTCATTAAAAAGTCAACTTTTTTCGTACAAAGCATTGATTTATATCCATGTGTTGAAGGAGAAAGAATATTATCACCCCATTTCATCCGAAGGGTGTCGTAAAGGGGGCCAAAAAAACCGCTTATTGGTAGGTTATGGCGGACTCGAACCGACTAAAACGCTCGCCGTCTTTGGATCTTTAGTTGCCGGAGGTGAGGGTAGTAGCCAACATATCCCTCGCACCCCGGCAGACCAGGGGCCTTCTCTTCGAGATGACCCCCGTCGGGTGTTGGGACCATGGTGTCCCCGTCTAGCCTACGAGTATGGAGAAGCGCACTTTGCGCCGCCACCGCGCCCTAAATTGGTTATTTATAACTCTGCCGAATAAATAGTTGAGGCTGGCTTCGGCTGGCTTGGTTCCTAGGGAACCGCCACACTAGGCAAAAAGGCGTGTAATAAAGTAGCTACACCACCATCACGATGAATCATATTTTAACAAAAGCACGCTTTAGTTGGACTACGGTCTTTGTTGTTGACACAATGAACGGGAAAATAGCACTTCATATGATAACATTCGATGCACTATACCTAATTTATATTCTACCGATAATTTTACAGCTGAACTCAAAACGAACGTAGCTATGAGTTTGTCCATAACATTTTTTTTATTATGGCTCGTCAATTTGACTTCACCTCGCCTGGTAAGCTGGAGGCGAAGTCTCAGGAAAGAGGGTCACCATTATAAACACGTACAGTATTACAATGGTGGCGCTCAGCTTGACGTCCTCGTAGGAAGAAGGATACACGTGCGCTGGTAAGGAATTCCAAGACTTAATGGTGTGCGAGCCTGTGGTGGTTTTCGCTGTGACAAATCTTCACAAATGGTTGATGTAGGATGGGATACCGTGGATCCCACATCCAAGTTTCCCACCTAAGTGGTATAAAAAAGGCCTAAGAGCAGCAGTGAACTGGTTGCTAAGGATATTGGTTACTGTTTAACCCGTGTGTATTAGCTATACAGTGTGTCGCGAGAACGGGGTCAGCATTCGCCGCAGGCCACAGCTGCAAGCTAGTGACTAACCACTACTTACTGTTGCGGTACGCTATGATGGCCGTTGTGACATGACTTTTCTTTTTTTTTCGTGCGCAAAATCCCCACGGATACTGCCCCAATAGGGTCGGTGAAGGTTATGGTTATGTCTGACTCGAACCGACTAAAACGCAACGCCGTTCATGGGTCTTTAATCGCCGGAGATTATACAAGACATATCTATCGCGGTTTTGACATGATTGGTTTTGGTCGTTTTATCTTTTTCGGTGCGCTTAATATTGGACAACGAACTGTTAGACGAATAACTAAAGCAATATATGGCGAGACTGGCACAGAAGAAAATAAACCTCACACCAATAAAAAAGAAAATGAGCAAAAACAGTTGTGTTAAAACGACCATCATAGCGTACCGCAACTATAGTAATAAAGACACAAGAAATTATAATAACTATCCTTAACTACCAAGAAGCAATACTTTCAATGCAGGTAGAAAATAACATTATCGCAAAATAATTACTTAATGGGCTCAAAGAAAATGGCCAAGTGTTGGCTAAGAAATATGCCCGCAAGGTTATAGATGGCTACAATGTGTATTGTTCAACAAAACAATGAAATGTGTACTGTGTCAGCCGAAATATTTGTGTGTTAGGATAGAATTGAAACAGACAAAGGCGTAGATAAAGTACAGTGGTCGTTGAAGGAACTTTTGCGAAATATTTGATGTAATGCTTGATTAGGTTAGTAATTTAGTAGAGTAAGTTCATTTAGTGGCTAAACAACTCGTTACTTCACAGAAATCGTACGCATTACAGTTCAGTACAGTAGCACTAGCATGAACTCCTATCGAATTCGTAATGAAAAGGTTTCGAGAGAACGAAGCATTGTGATTGGCAGTCTGCCTCTCGTGAACCTGTGTGCGTGTGTAACCCGCCAATCGCATTGCTCCGTTCTGTCGATACCTTTACATTACGAATTCGATAGTATACCGTGCTAAGGCTACACTGCTACAGTACACAATGAGTGGTGTTTTACAAGTTGAACAGGCTGCAAAGCAATGTGGTGAGTGTTTAAATAAAACGTATTAAAAAGGCACACCAAGATTATTTACTTTTATTTAGATACGTACCTAGGTACCTGAACAAATCGACTATTGACTTAAAAGCCACCCACGCGGGTAAATACACGGGCGGAAGACTGGATGTAATCCTACTAATATTATTAAACCGAATGTTTATGAGTGTGGATGAGTGGATGTTTGTTCCTCTTTCACGCAAAAACTACTAAATAGATTTTAATGAAACTTAACAATAATTTAGCTTATACATCAGAATAACACAAATTTATAAAGATATTGTGTAAATTGTCCAAAATATAACGATAAGTGTCAAGTAAATAGGAAAAAAATCTAAAATCGGCGACATGTATTGGGGTGCGCCGCAAATATCGTTGCAGTTACACATATATAATGTACTAGCTGGATGTTGTTTATTGCGACGAAACATACCATAAGGTCCTTCCCTAAGGTCTGATCTACCCTTTCATCAAAATCGGTTCAGTGGTGAAGGCGTAAAAGGTGACCGCGCCCAAAAATAAACATGTTGTGTTATGCAAGTGTGCGGTTTGCCTTCGACTCGACAGAAGAAGTGTGCAGGTTGCCTATGTAAGTGCATCCCTGTAGACTTTTATAATACATCTTTGCTTGTCTCTTGCGAAGCGAGTAGGACCTATCTATCCGATAATTGCAAACATTTTGATGGTTACCGAGTTGTGGTTGTTTAAACAAACAAATAACTGCATTGCATTGTATACCGGGTAATAAATAGTAAAAATAAAAATAATGACCGTGACGGTCGACTGCCCGGGGGTCGCGGGTTCGGCTTCCGTTCAGTGCAAACGTTTGAATGTGTCTATACTTCGAATGTTTATTATATAATAAAGTAGAAATATCTGATTGAAATGTAGGTACCTATTTGTTTTATCTTTTTTATTTATTCAGTGTTAGCGCATATTTATTTAATCATTTTAAGGCCGAAGAGTTTGTTTGTTTGGTACTATGGGCTAATCTCAGGATCCATTAGTTAGATTTTTATGATTAGTTCATTTATTGAGGAAGGTTATATGCTATTAATATCACGGTACCGCCCAATCTAGCGGAGTAAACGTTGAATCTGGCAGATTTCCATACATTATTTGAAAAGGTCACCGGGAGCCACAAAGTATGGGCGGTACGGGCGTAGCCTACCTATGGCTAGCATCTAAGAGATATTTCAGAGAAAATAGAAGGTGATAATTACTGGAATTTAGTAGCCCCGTTTTTGGCTACGTACCCACTGGACCCTCAAAATTCGACCTCATCTACATATAAATGTGACCCATTGGACCACCATGTTAGAATTGAACCCTCAATCTTGGATTTCATTTTTACTTTAGTGCCCATTGGACTTGGCTAACGTTTGGCATATTAAAATAAAGTTAAAAAAAAAAATTCATCGGTTTAAAAAGTAATATTTAAAATAAAGAACGTCATCACTCTATGTTTGAATTGCATACTTGCTGTAAAAACGTTTTAGATAAAAAAAATTAATCGCAAAGCGAGTTGTCCAGTTTGCGAACTAACCCCTCACACAATGTTTACGATTGAAAAATTTCAACAGTTTTCTAAATTATTATTGACTAGCTGATGCCCACGGCTTCGCCCGCGTGGAATTTTGTTCCCGTTCCCGCAACCCTTGGGAACCTTTTCCCGGGATAAAAAGTAGCCTATGTGTTATTCCAGGTTCTAATCTACCCCTGTACCAAATTTCAACCAAATCAGTCCAGCCGTTTATGCGTGAAAGAGGAACAAACATCCATCCATCCATCCAAACAAACTTTCGCCTTTATAATATTAGTAGGATGTAATATTATTATTGATGTAATTTTTGCCATAAACACCAGCACTATCGTGTTACTTCACACATCACACGAAGTTAACCGGTTCGTAATATAATTGCAGGCGATATCACTCGCGCGTGACTTACCGACCTTAATATTAGACATACACGTGCACATGCAGCCTCTGTTTTAGAATATTTTATATACTGCATTGCCCACGACATCATCCGCGTGAACTAAAATCCGATTTTTGCACATAACCCTAACCGTTTGTTTTCACCAAGGTTTAAAACATGTATTAGACAAGTTGCCTTGCCTTTGCTTTGCCTTGAGCTTACCATCAAACGGGGTGAAGTCACTGGGATTTTGCGTATCTGTCCTTCTGCTACTAACCCAAATTGACGTGTCCTAAATAAATAAAAAAGTCGCAAACTGCAGTGATCTTTTATATTCATAGAAGTTTCAGGTTAGGCTTTAAAAATCAGCTATCGATTGTAATAGTTTCGTCAAAATTGACTCAGTCACTTGAGAGATTATAATACAAAAATATTTATTTCGCTTATTTATTCGGTTATTAACAGGTATTTTTAAATTTATTATAAAATGAACTGATATACAAGGATTTTGATATTAATAATTAATCAAATAAACAGACACTACATTACGATTTATTCGCAAAGATTTTTAATAGCTAGATCGTATATTACAAGTTTGAAAATCGAATCGATTAGACATGTATTTGAAATTCGAATAAAAAATTCAATTGTTTCATAGTTGTTTTAATTGAGTAATAACGGTAATATGAATAATTTTAGCGCATTGGTGCATGGTTAGATTACTGGCTGAATTATTAATGCTATTACAAGAAATATCATGAAGTACGCGCATCAAAATATACCAATCTTGTTTTAAAAACTTGTTAAGGTTTCGAAATTTAAAATATAGAGATTTTAATGTAGGTACGTACAGATACAATAAATGATAACATACTTGTACTTCTCAACTATATTCTCCACACCTAACCGGTTAAGTACAATAATAAGTATAGTGGAGAAGTACAAGTGTGTGTATAAAATCATGTATAAAAGTTAAAAAAGTAGGTACTTAGTCTACCACGCATGAAATACAAATGAAACTATAACAAACCAGTTCAATGCAACATAATTATATAATACAACTGTCAGTCTAGAACATTACACTGTCCCGTTGAACGTTTTAGACTGGCAGTTGGCACTATTCTGTCCAATAATGAATTTCAACTGTCACTTTGACGTTTCACGTTAAACTTGTTTTTTTTTTCAGTTTTCATGACAGCTAGACGCACAAAGACACGCACACGGCCTAGCTAGTTGGAAGTGGTTACCGTGGTCCATGGACCCATGTAACTCTGGGCGTCACACTCGTGGGCACAAGGAGCTGATTCATTATAAAACTTTATTCCTAGCCTAGTGGTATGGGTAATGGACTGCTGAGGCGAGGTCTCGAGTTCGATTCCAGGTTTACCATGGCACACACCAATAACGTTTCGATGCTTTTCGGAGTTTGTGTGTATTTATCGCAGGTTTATAAGTGCCCGGTTAGTGGCAATAGGCTCGCCACCTATTACATTGGGACCTAAACATAAACTGGCGAAATGTGGGTGGCAACACCTCTGCCTACCCCTTCGGGAATAAAGGCGTGAGTTTATGTTATTATGTTATGTTATAAGAATGAACGGGATATTTTTGATGAATATGTAATGGTTCCAATACATCACTGTGATCACATCACGGCGCATGAAGCAGCACATAAATATCGACCTCTGTGGCGCAGCTGTAGCGAATGCGATTGCTACGCAAGAGGCACGGGTTTGATCCCCGTTCAGTGCAAATATTTGTGGGCATGAATATAAATATTGGCATTGGTCTGGGTGTTTGTGTGTATATACAAAAAAATCTAAGTATGTTTATCTGCATTCTAGAACCTAAACACAAGCTTAGTAAGCTGGGTACACCTCATATAGTAGAACTTTTTAAGTAATAATTTTATATTGCATAACAACTAATAGCATAAACCTCTGTTCGCAGAATATCGTTTGGCATAAACTCATTTTGCATACATCGAAACCCATAATTTTGTTTGTCAGAATCATCTGTACGCATAATTTTTGTATCCATAATAATCACAATGTATAACCATCACATCGCAGAAAGTTCAAAACCAGATTCATCTTTTGGTATATATTTCTTATCCATAACTATTTAAAAGTAGAACCATCATTTAGCATAATGTTTACAGCAAGAATCATCTTTTATGATTATTGCAACACTCCGAGTCGGGGTACTCTGTGTTGGGGTGTTAACAACTATCTATTCTGGCGCTTCGCCGGCCGCTACCGCGGCACGCTCGCTTCGCTCGCTCGGCTCGCGCTGTTGGGGTCACAGTTCTAACCTAACCTAACCTATCCGAGTCGGGGTACTCTGTGTCGGGGTGTAAACAACTATCTATTCTGACTACTTCTGGGTCACAGTTCTAACCTAACCTAACCTACCCATTTTTAAAGAAGAAAGTAACCCCATCTATATTATTCTAATTGAAATTCTATGCTCTTTATATTATGCTTAGTCAAATTATTCCAAATAATCTGTACTCTAAATGAACGTTATGCTAAATGAAGTTATACAAAATTTTAACTATGCCAAAGGTAATTATGCCAAATAAAATTCTACTATCTTAAATGTATGCCATTCTAAATTCGGTCATAAGCACATTATGCCTAAAAATATTTATGTCAAATATTTTTTATGCCTAATAAATGATCGATTAAAGAAGTTTCTGCGAAGTGAGTTATCCCAAATAGGTTTCGGAGTATCAAGTTTCTACCAAATAGACGGCACCCTAGTAAGCTATATATGCATACATGCATGGGTCTAGGTGGCATCGATACTTAAATTGTCCTAGAATTTTTATATTCATTTTATATTTATATCATCAAACATGGCAAATATACTATTGATTATTAAAATGTATGTCACTCGCACATTTTGCCCCTTAATAAGATAATAATATTATACCTAAATGCGAAAATATTATGCGTTTCAAATGAGAAGGTATAACGTAATAATAGGAGAGCTGGCAACCATTTTTCGGTAGGTATTTGAGGCAAGCTGAAAACTTGTCCTATACCTCTCTTATTATACTGAACACGGAACTGCAGACCTAGCTGGTTAGTAGCTAGGCTAAATAATGAATATGTTTTAAATATTTAGGGGTTGAACATAATACGAGAGGTATAGGACAAGTTTTCAGCTTGTCTCAAATACCTACCCAAAAATTGTTGCCACCTCTGTGACTATAATCACCACACGATCGTAGCAACTTCACTCCGTACCTACTAGTCCAAATTGTACAGCTCACAATATTTCGTCCAAATTGTACAGCTCACAATATTTCCATGTCGGATAGGTGAATACGTGTATGGTAACAACGAGTGAACATTTTTTTCCATTAAGTACACAACAAATTTTTTTTCGAACCGGAACCGAAGTCAGCAACGCGAATAAAAATGTCATTAACTGAGTGAATATAATGAGGAAAAAAAACAAAAAGGCGCGGCCGTATTATGTTCGTTTCGGTAGAATACACCATAAATAACAGAAGTCGTAGACAATATCAAAGAGTATTTAGGTATGAAGCTTCGTGTAGTAATATTTTACATAGAGGCTTACCGACCCGATGCAATACCTATACTATGATTGCTCGTTATGAGCGACGACGTGGGCAACAGCAAATAATGAATAAATGAGAATTGAACAGCGAACAGACAATACTCAAGGAAACTAACGGAATGTAAAAGTATACAAAAACAAGACATGCGAAACATGTGCAAGTGCATTGATGCAGACAGATTAATGATCTCGTCCGCATCGCGGAACACAACGCTCTTTATGTTATAAAAATATACTTCTTTGAAACTAACATTACGTACAAATACAACCGTACAAAAAAGACCGCGGTAGCCTAGTGGTATGGGTAATGGACTGCTGAGACGAGGTCTCGGGTTCGATCCCAGGTTTTACCATGGCACACACCAATGACTCGATACTTTTCGAAGTTATGTATGTATTTATCGCAGGTTTATAAGTGCCCGGTTAATGGCAATGGGCTCGCCACCTATTACACTGGGACCTAAATATAAAATGGCGAAATGTGGGTGCTAGCACCTCTACCTACCCCTTCGGGGATATAGGCGTGATATTATAAAAAAAATCTTTATTTAGTCGATTTTTATCGTCATCCTTATATCGGACACATGCAAAGTTGTCACCGGTTGTGTACAAGCCCACTGTTAGGTAATTTGTGATCTGGGGTTCGCATTTCCCAGTCTAACTGCGTCACAGCTGCACTTCGATATTTTCCGTGAAGTGACTGGCATCTGACCTTCACAACCTATAGGTTAGATAGGCGATTTCGAAGTAGTGAGTTTGTTGGGGTATAGGGTTTGGGTGAACGTAGTTTTAACGTATAACGTATAACCAGCTCCGATGGGATTGGTATCCGTGGGGATGTCGCGCACGAAAAATAAAGGAAAGATGCAGTGCCTATTTGTCTCTATGAAATGCATGCCACTAATTTTACAATGCTGAATATTTCCGGAAAAGTAAAGTCTGGAAAAGTAAAAAGTCTATAGGCACAAAGGTAACAAAGGAACACTTATGAATGTTATAAACTTCTACATGAACTACAAAAAAACTTATCATTGATTCTATATTTACAGTCAGATTCGGTCATTGAACCCATGACCACTTATGCCTAGGACCAACTAGGACGTCAAATATACCTAATATCCAAAAACAAATAAATATGTAATAGTGTTGTCCCTCCCGTAAGTCTTGTATTATTAGTCGATATTTATTAGAATAAAGATTATTTATCGAAATTGTAATTTACTTACCTTGTGATTTTAAAAGTCATTCTGTTGACTTTTAAAATTACTAAGTAAGTAAAATTACATAGATAGAAATTATGCACCATTTTGGTAGGTAGCAAGAATAAACAAGCTTACTAACGCCCAAATAAGGTCACTAGATTCAAATAATTCTTACGATAGTTATCTCACGTATTGTTGCAAATAAAACATGAAATTACAGAAGTTAACAGCCCATTTAACTACGTTGGCTAACACAAGCCAGTACTTTCACTAGATCGATCGTGTAGACAAACGTACAAATACATTACTTGTGATATTGATCGCTTTCCATGATTAGGTAACAAACTGAGAGCCTAGTCGATCGACTATAAATCAGCTCACGTATAATCGATTTAGAATTGTGACCAGTTGTCAATTATTTTTTAAACTATTATTAAGTATGCATATTATTCAGCTAAAGGTAATCATTATAATCAAAAGACTGCGGTAGCCTAGTGGTATAGGTAATGGACTGAGATGATGAGGTTTCGGGTTCGATCCCAGGTTTTACCATGGCACACACGAATGATAGTTTGATGCTTTTCGAAGTTATGTGTATATTCATCGCAGGTTTATAAGTGCCCGGTTAATGGCAATAGACTCGCCACCTATTACATTGGGAACTAAACATGAACTGGCGAAATGTGGGTGTTAGCACCTCGGAATACCCCTTCGGGCATATAGGCGTGAGTTTATGTTATGGTAATCATTATAATATATTCATTCACTTTATAGTTCACCAACTATTGCTCGAGGCTCCAACCGCGACGAATTTTTATTATCCCCCGTTCCTGCCAATAACAGAAATCTATTTCTGGAATAAAAAAATATATCCTAAAAGGTATTTTATTGCTTCGCTAAATTTCTCTTCATTTGTTCAGCCGTTCTAGCGGGATGTTTCTCTAACATCCATAAAACTTTTGCATTTAAATAGCTGTAAGATGGTACTGTATTATGTAGAATGTAAAATATGATTTTGTTAAAAGTAAAATGGCAGTGAGATATCGTATCTCACTGCCATTTTCTATAAAATGTATAAATTATAATAGTATAATTCTATAACATGTTGAGGTAATTAATGCTCATTAGGTTGATAAGTCACAATTTGGGAAAAAGTTATGATGTTCGAATTTTTTTTTATAAAGTGTAAATGTTTAAAGACCGAATCATTAACCTAGACTTTTCATATCAGACATTTATTTTGCATATTATCTAGTAATTTATAAAAGTACTACATTGACATAGTTAATGATAGTTAAATTCAAATAGCAATCAAGAATGATTTGCAGTGATTTCTTATCTTGTTAGTTTTGTAACCGTGGTAATTTAATAATGTTATATTTTTATTACGTTTTCAATTGAGATCACAATAAAATAACTTATGTAAACACAAATATCACACAATTACGCCTTGAACTGAACACTTTTAGGTTTCTAAAGTGGAAGTAGGTAACTATTAACGAACGCAAGAGAATAACAAAGTGGAAAATTGATGTCCATTAGCATAAAATTTTATTTGTTAAGTTGTGTAAGGAATTGCAATTTATATAATTGTAGCATATGAATTCAATTACGTTCAGAACGTGTTCTATTATTATATTACTGATATTAGAATGTTACATAAACGACTACACACTACCTACATACCTATCTACGGAGATAGATAGATAAATTGATTTGTTCAAAACCAATAATTAAAATTTGTTTTATTTTTTATTCATAATCGTCAAGAACCGGATATCGACATCAGTCGATACATGGAGTTGC
Source organism: Pelosia muscerda (assembly GCA_963691645.1). NCBI lineage: Eukaryota > Metazoa > Arthropoda > Insecta > Lepidoptera > Erebidae > Pelosia > Pelosia muscerda. Next base: position 2,494,356 of record OY829102.1, read on the forward strand.
ACATCTCTAAATTGAATTTACTTTCTCCGGTTAAAGATTTTACTACGAATTTGAAATGTTTTTCTACATCTTGGATAATGATGAAAAGGTTCTATAATAATAATAAAATATCCTACAACATTTTACACAGCGCTATCTCTAGACCTATTGTAAGCATAACTTATCTATGGTATGTTATGGAACTTATCAATGAATTCTGCTACAAATAGAGTTATTAAGTTAGCTCCTAAAAGACTTTTATTTCGAATCGCCGCGTTTGCATTTTTTTTAGCAGTTAATAATATTATCAGCCTGTATTTAGGTAAAACTAACTCTATTTGTACAATATCATTTAAGTACCTACCTATTTACTGCTATTACATGTTTTTTTTTTAAAAAGAACTTCAATAACTTCGAAATACAAAAAATACTAATACCTACTATGTTATGAAAAATTACTAAAACGAAATACCTTTGTCCATGCTCAACAAATCCAAACGGGCACAACACTAACCACAGAACACCACAAAGCACTGTTATAGAATAAATTCGCGTCACAAATGTATCATTAATTTACTACATGAAGAATGACGTTATTATTAGCAGTTTATAAACGTTGTCTCTGCGGGAGGTTTCGCGCGTTTAAAATTCAAAATGGCCGCGCGCACGACCGCCTGTTATAGCGGTCGGAACGAATCTGACTCTGACGACGATGTAGTGACGAAGCAATGATGACGACATGAACTGCTGGAATTAGGTGAAGCGGACGGAATTTACTCGTTATGGGCGTCTACCTGATTGGATTCTTTAGGTGTATTTGCAAGAAAAGATAACACAGAACACTTGATGCAATGATATTACAAAGTTCACTTCACACACATCAACCACAAGTTATTTGGATAAAACACTAGAAGAATTTTTGAGAACATTAGCGTCAATGCTGATAGAATGGACGAAACAAATTTATAAGAACAGGATGATTGGTAACGCCGTACAAGGACCTAGGTTGGATCTACAATGCCCCCAACGAATATGTGCAATGCATGCAAGTCAGGCAATACAATACATAAATCTGACAACTCCAAAGGACAAAAATATATGGTAGACTACATAGGTATGGCGTTCTGTACTCAGTCAAACTCAATGGCGATCCACGATCAAAATCAATCAATCTGGATTTTAAAATATCTAGATAATTGGAGACCAAATGCTTCAATTTGTCAATCAATCTAATTCGTACATTATTAATCTGAATCGCGATCAGATCGCAATCGAGGTTGACTGTGTAAAAATCATCTTACAAAAATTCTACTATGTAGCATTTGTGTAAAATTTTATTTTTATTTTAGTACTAATTCATTTGTCTGCATTCACATGAGAAACCAATTTCGGTGATAAGGCTATATAATTGCTTCTTTCACTAGAAAAGCAATATGTCAACAATACACAGCGATAGCAAGTAGAGTCATTCCACGGAGGCCCGAACTATATAGATAGTCATTCAGACAGCTTTGTATTCGTAATAGACAATGAACTCTAATATCCATTCATTCATGGATCAAACAATAGATAACTCAGCACCTTGTCTTAACAAGGATTATCTACGAACATTAACTGACCTTGAAACGAAACCCAAGACTCATTAACATCAATATTACAACTAGGCAAGCTATTTAGAAAAAAAATGTGCCATGGTTCCCGGGTTGGACGGGAAAGAATTTTGAATTTAGAACGAAACGGCGAATTTCAATTGGAAATAAAGGAGGAGAAAAGAAAGAGAGCGTTTCCAGGTCTTTGAATGAGTTCTCTTTCTTATGAGGTACGAGTCCTACCAATGTCTTTGATGTCCATACCAAGCGACCTCATGTAAAATATTACAAGGGTTCAGGGAGCGAAGAATATAGATTTTAATAACAAGAGATTCGGTGACTTTAAAGTAGGCTTTAGACGCAATCGAAATTGTCATTCGGATATAGGTGATGATGATGATTAACCGACCTTGAAAACTCCATAAACCATAAACAATAGGGTACCTAACTCGGTATTTAATAGCAGTAATAGATTATGATAATTTGTGTCGTGTATACCGGCCGCGCACGCTCCTATACATACAATTATAGAGGAATTTGGGTCACCTGCCTTTGCCTCGTGCGTTAAAAAGCAAAGCTATAGTCAAATTACTTACTTTTTACCAAACGTCAAAATGAAAATAGAAAAGTTTTTTTACTAAAATGAAATAAACAATTGCGGTGTAATTGAGTTGTCAAATTATTTAAAAAATAGGTTAGGTCCATAGGTTAGGTGAATGATTAAAATAAACAAAAACGGACAGACGCAAATTTTACCGCTCTTTTCCCATCCTTAATTTAATGAGCTCAGTTTAATAATTTATTCGAACTTCAGGAAAGTACCCATCTCACTTTGACAAATATGTCGATATTGAATATGGAATACAAGTGACAATTAGTTTTTTTTCTTGCGTTCGCGTGCAAAGATTTATGAAATCTCAGTGAAGTGGCCAATATGTAATGTTGTTAAGCTAATTAAGTATAAGAAATTTGTTTAATTTATCGTTTCATTGTTTCTCAGTGGCACAGCTGTAGTTAGTTTCTAAATTATTGTAAGATATATTGTAATAATTGTAACAACTTTTATTACATTTTTCATAATTTATTTCTTCATAATGTTTTTGTAATAGCATGTCATCATTTATTATAGCCGCTGGAAACTGAATTATTAAGTGTGGTATTTAAGTAATTCAAGTTGACTTAAAGTTCTTGGATGTATGTCATGCATGATTCTATTTAAAAACAAACTGCTAACGGGGTAAACGGGGTGTTAAGAATTTAGATGTCAGTTTAGGTAAAATAGGAAAACCTTCGCCTCTGGCTACCCATAAATATCTAAAAAAGTGACTTCAGGGTTTACACTATATTTCTATATTACAAGTAAGTATGAAAATATTAAGTATAGATATGTTTACATTAGGTTATACATATACTGGTATTTGTATAACCTTTATACATAATAATGAGTGTACTCACAGGTGGAGTTTTAAAACGTAATATTGTGTTGTCTATTGCTTGGATAGTAAATCATCGAGTGTGATGCGTGAGTGTCCTCAAGTTTGAAGTGTTCGATGTTTGAATGTTACAGATTTAGGTGAAGGTTACATGATTCGTAATTTAAATGGAATGTACTCTATGATTGGTGCGTTATAATTAAAAAAAAACATACCGACATTCAAGCACATGTTATCACAACCGAAAAATTTGTTCGACATAGCTCCTTAATGAATTTAAAACTCGAAACATATGTTTGAAAAATAATCGTTCAGGAATCAGACATTACAAGAAACTTGAGTCAGAAATGTATATTTAGAATGCACCAGTCATTAGCAAGTGTAGATTACCTACGCGGTGTAACTTTACGTTTGGAGAACCCTGAAGACTGTGAAAGGAAGGAACCGCTATAGGGTTTCCTTCCTTGTGACTTCGCAATCGATTATACAACTACGGATTCCGAATACATCTCTATTTACATCGTTTGTAACATACGAGCATTTGACGAGTTTTTTATACCACTTAGGTGGCAGAAAAGCACACGGTCCATCATGTGATGAAAAGTCGTTACTGTGGCCTATGGGCGTTTACAACACGAGGGATGTCACACTCGTGCTGCCGACCACGTAGAAGGGAGGAGGGGGGAGGGGGAGTGAAGATTAAGAGAGTTTCTGTGCTGTCACTGCAGAAGACAAAGCAAAGTTTCTCGATCTTCCCACACATAATATCTCGAGTGAGCTCTAGTTACCCTGATTACCGCTAGCAACACATCATAAGGTTATGATTACCCGCATTCTGTAGGACAGAGGCAATTTCCCCAGTCGAACTGCTCAATTAGGACGGGGATTCCGTCATCATGTCCTACCTCCGTTTTTTATATTTCATTAACTCCATTATTTCAATAATTTTGATTTGACTTCTCAGGATTAATTTTCATACTTTATTTAGGCGTTTCTCTCGTCTTTCTGTGTAATTACCTCTAGACGACCTCACGCAGTACGAGGAACAAAGGTTTAAACACAGGTTTGAGGTTAAGTTTCACTCGTATACTATTTATTATTTTAATAGCGTAAGGCAATTATTTCTTGTATAAACAAATATGGCTGTGTGAAAAGTTGGAAAGCTGAAATATAACATGTGGCTTCTAAAGTTCTTGATCCTAAAGGCATATTGAGTCACTTTAATATTTTTAACACTGATCATTTTATTCACCATCATTTTGCAGCCATAGGACTTCCACTACTGAACATAGGTCTCCCCATCGACCTCCAATCCGATTTGCGTTTTAAGGGAGTCAATTTGGTGACATCCCCTTTTTTCTGCTTTTATGATAGATTTAACTCTTTAAAGTATCAGAGTGCTTTACTAGAGCGAGTTTAGAGTGCTACCCCCAGTGCATTACTAGTAGTTAGTAGTTTTGCGATCAGGAAAAATGAAAAGCAAATATATTTGCCGAATGAAATGTCGTAGATATACTTCAATAGTATCGTGGATATACTATCGGTTGGAGGCGGTCTGCACCCAGTACCCAGTACCCATGACTTTGGCCGTTTACGCCGTCTACCAATACCTGGTCTCCATTTCTGAATCTTTCGGCTCGAACCACCTTCTGCTCTTCTTGCTACGTGCCCCGCCCACTGCCACTTCAGCTTGCAAACCCAGTGGGCTAAGTCGGCAACTTTCGTTCGTCTTCGGATGTCCTCGTTTCTGATTCGATTTCGTAGAGAAATGTCGAGCATAGCCCTTTCCATAGCTTGCTGTGTGACCTTGAGCTTTCTTATGAGACCCATGGTTCACGTCTTGGCACCCTCAGTCATCACTAAGACACACTGTTCAATACTATTGTCTTCAAGCACTGCGACATTAAATAATATGCTTAATATAAAGAAAATCTAATCAACCCCGTTTTTCTTTTTTTTTTATAGTGCGCAAAATGCACATGAATACCACCTCCGTCAGAGCACAGATTAATAAATAGTTACAAATAACAATAACATGTAACCATAGATAGAAATGACAATAGAGTAAAAAATGGCCGAACATACGTTACTTATATTGATTTATTTCATAAACTTGCAAGTGATAATTTACTTTACTGATAGTGTCATTAAACTATGTAAAGATTTGTGGGTATTATTACCAGATAAGTGCTATCAAACAGAATGGTGAACGCAAACACAACAATAGGTACAACGACAAAGTACGATCAATACTTTATTTTTCCACGCCATGAAGCCAAGGATCGATATTGTTTATACAGATAAAAAATCTTTCTACGTTGATGTGTGTAGTGTTGTAGTATTTCTCTACGAGAGCCTTTTTTTATTGCGCAAAATTCCCTCGGTTATCACGTCCGTCAAAACCGGTGGAGGTGATAATGTCAGACTCGAACATACTAAAACGCACGCTGCGGTCTATGGGTCTTTGATTGCAGGAGGTGAGATAATACAAGACATATACCCTGGACTACTACAGCGTACGACCATAGATTACTGAACAGTTGCTGAGCTAAAACTTAAGATCTGGGTTTTTAATATTTTTGTGAAGAACCCTCATGTTGTTAGGGGCTTTCCATCACCTCTTAAAAATATTATTATTTCAATCTTAGTGGATAACTGTTACGATTTCAACAATCGCGACTAGTTCAGACCACTTGACCACTACCTATTTTGCAAGTAGATAAATGGCACGGTAGATATCATAAAACGAATCATGCCAGTCGACCACTAAATATCCAAAAAGTAGTAAACTCGCCTGCGAGCCACTTTTTATCGTGCCTGTCGCCACCTAAGCCTACTTTACTATAATAGTGTGATTCGAACCCTCAGACAACCGTAAAACTATGGACGCCAACGGTCCGAGTCACTTCGAAGTTACCCAGAACAAATGAACAGGGGCCTAACCACCACCTCTTAAAGTAATCTTACTTTTCTTCCATAGTATGATTGGGACTCGAACCGTTGTCGTCCATCAATATTTGTGTACTGTAATCCCTGTACAGGGTCGGCAATACGAGTGTGACGCCCCTGATGCTACAAACGTCCCTAAGCCCCGGTGACCACTTTCCATCAGGTGCTTGTTTACCACCTAAGTTGTATAAAAAAGCTATCTTACACACACAATAAAAAAATAAGACAAATATGAATCATAGTTATCAGTTGGGCAAGCCAGTTCGCATTACTTAAGCAACACGTTCTACTTGAAAATAATGCGTTACAAAAGTAAGCGTAAAACAACGCGAACTTAGTATTAAATGTGATATGTTTGTGCACACAATGGCGCGCCAATACATCGCCGTGTTCTGCAATATATTGAGAAACTTGTTAAAAAACACGTGTAAAAACAGAATAAAACAGTTCTACGTTTGACATGGGCACAATTTACTGTGGTATTGTTCATGTAGTATACTAATATTAATATAATATACACATATATATCCTCATAGTTCATTCATACAACCATTATTTAAAGAGGAATGTTTGTAATGAAGAAACTCAAAAACTAGAGTTCCGATTTCAAAAGTTCTTTGGAAAGCTATATACTACATTAGGGATCCTTACTAAGTAGTATATCCATACTAGCCGCTTGTTTGTCACCATTTTATTTATTGACACAAATTAAAATGATTACAATGCCCACGGATAAGTCCTATTAACAATTCTCAACATGACTGTACCTTTGCCGTACTAAAAGAACATTGGCACAGACATTGGGCAACATTATATTTTTGTGGGTCTGATACGTATTCAAAATGAGATCTTTTTGGGTCGTACGAAGACTTTTGTCTGGGGGTCCAAACTTTCGGGTCGTAAATTTTCTCTAATGCTCATGACTCATGACAAAGATAGTAGCTGTATTAAAGCTATGCAATAATAGATTAGATATAAAAATAACAATAAATAAACAGCGATTAAAATCATTAAAACTAGTCCAGTGTTAATTAATTCTATTAATTTAAATGCTAATCAATTACAAAATTGGCAAATAAAAGTGAAACGCGGTCCCCGGAAAACATGCGCATGAGTCGATAAACTAAAGGGTAGACATTTCAGATCTCGACGCATTCCGGTACGTCGGCCCAGTCAATTAACTCTAAATGGTTATATTATGTCGTCTGCCGTATCAGGTTGCACCCAGGAACAAGGGAAAGTGAACGAAGGGTCAACGGACAAGCGCGCGTTGTTATGACATTTTACAAGAATGGGCCCGCGATTTCACATATCAAAGGGTGCGTGTTGAACTCAATACTGGTTTGTGGTTTTTTGTTTCAATTTGGAGTTAATGGCATCTGATTGACAGTTATTTTGATTAATGACATGTGATTGGTACTTTTTACAGTAAGGAGGCAAAGAGCACGAAATTCTATCGAATTCGTAATGTAAAGATATCGACAGAACGAGGCAACGGCATTCCCCAAAGGAGGAATGCGGAGGAATGCCGTTTCCTCCTTTAATGTCAGCATCGGTGACATAATATGCCAACCTTGCTTGCTTGCATTCACTTTTTCTTATCTAAATTAGATTTGATTCAAAGTTAACTATTTTTCAATCATTCTCAAACGTTATTTTTTCTACACACAGTCTAATTAGAGCATTCTCTGTGTAAGGGACTGGTTGCCTGTTCAAGTCTCGTCTTGACATTCGCTTTTTCCAATTTTAAATATATTTGGAGAGTTTTGGCGGGAACGCGAAAAGTGTCATGGCGCTGCAGTGTTTCATTTTCTAAATTTGGTGTGCATTCGAGTTTTTATGTGTAAAAATGGTGGCGTTTTAGACATAACGGCTTGGACAAAGCACACAAGTGTAGGAGAGTGGAATATTGTAGTGAATTGTAATTTTTCGTGTTGGTGTCAAAATCTCCCTAAGCAAAGCTTCTAGTAAAGTCTCTACTTCTTTACTAGGGCAATTACCATCCGTCATCGTCATCATCATCATCATCATCATAATCAACAATCATTCCAACTATACTTATCACAAAATAAAAGAAAATTCCCAACTCGACACTGGCAAGATTGTCCCCTAAATTGGTTTGATATGTTGCCATCTAAGAAAAAAAAAGAAATATATCTATTTGAAATTTGAATATATTGCGAACGTAGATGCGGTGTAGAATTTTGCAACTTTGAGGTTATGTGAAATGGATTATAAGAGATTTGAACTTTTTATAACCACATATTATTTTGAAACTAAACGTTATACACATCAGCAACGCTAACGCACACTAATAACACAATAAGTCAAATTATAATTAGAAATATTCACACTGTAAGTAAAATATTGGCAATAAAATAAGAAATTTTTGAATATTAACCAATTTGAAAGTGAATTGAAAGCGTAGGTAAGTAAGCAACTTAATACTCGTAGACGTGTTTCTAGTTAGCAAGTGTTGAGACAAATTATTACTTCTAGTAAGCAAAGAAAGCGAAAACTCACCGGTGATTATGAATATAATAAAACGTAGCTTAAGAACACAGTAAAACATTTGTATAACACATGTAAACACTTGTATGATAATAACCGTGTAATGAAGAAAGCAAGAAGTGAGAAGAAAAGAATGTAGGGAAGGTTTAGGAGGATAAGAAGGAGTAGGAGGCCGTTGAAACAATACACACAAAGAAACAAACACATACTGTGCGAGTGCCCAGACTTATGCCGCGTCTACATTTACGTAGCATATTACCGTGACCGTGTCAGAAGTGCGTGTCCGTCACGTATTCAGCTGCGTGATAGCCGAGATTAAATAAAACCATTGATCGACTGGTGGCCGTGTCAGCGCAACTCTAGTTTGTGTACCCATGTGCTACAAGTTGTTACTCAACGTTTCGTCTTGATGTCACGCTATCCGGTCCGCTGTTCATGTCACAAGTCAGTCAAGAAATTGAATGAATCTACTCGGGAGGGGTTACCCCAAACCAGAGGATTACAGGCACATGCAATTGAGAGGAATAGCCACCTTGATAGAGAGGACTATGATATCTCTCTTCTAACTTAGGGCCAGGGTGGGGTCGACACAAAGGTAATGAACTCCCTGCCGTGGTTTTCCCAAGCGACTATAATATGGGGTTCTTCAAAATGGGCATTAGAAGGTTTCTATAGGGTAAGTAGTACGAGTGTAACGCCCCTGGTGTTGCACAAACGTCCATGGGTCACGGTGACCACGGTAAGTGGTATTTGAAAAAGAACGATGTATTAGTTTCTTTTCTCGTCTTTTATCATTTTTCTTTGTCGTATCTCATTTCCTTTATACCTACAGAGGCGATGCGCGTTTTTGGTAAAAAGTACCGGAAAACGGCCGATAGAAAGTTCCTGATGACGACAATAGTTCACATTCATTGAGCCTCACATAACATTTGGTTTTTAATTCCTTTCTTTCTGTAATAGTTATAAATTATGTTAAGACTCAACGCCTGAAAAATGTTCATCGCAACATTTCACACATCGAAATATAGAAGTAATCTTACCATAACATATCTAATTTTAACGTTATCAAAATTAAGTAGACGTTACATGGCGGAAAACGATAAGAAGAAAATATATTATGGGAGGGGGAGGGAGGGTGGTTACTGGCCGCTCGGCTACGGTATAAAGATCTCAACGATAGCAATAGTAAAATACCTATTACTTACTAATTGTTATACTTATAAAGGAATGCCAAACCGCACCTACAACTACCTGATGATGAGGTTTGTTCTTCGCACTTTAGTACAACACACGTATAAACTTTAGTATTAAATTATTTTGAACGCAAAATCGATTCCAATTGTAGCCATACTAGCCATTAATAACTGTGATATCGGAATCACACGTGGAAACGCATTCGCGTGCAATATTTCGAAGAAAGTTAATAGTTTTTTGATCACTTAATAAATATAAATGGCAAAAGTATTTTTTATGGGAGAAACATGAGTTATTGGCACTGATGGTGTAATACTGCCCAGTGATAGTACGAGTAGATACTTACTTATGACATTAGTACCTAGGCATAGTACAGTATTGCGATTTTACCAAACATCAACTAGCTTTTAGGTGTGTGGCCCCCTTATTTGTCGTATAGAAGTCACTAGAAAAAGGCACATTGTGATCATACAGGTAACACAAGTATAGACCGGTAATAGCCTACTCAACCATTAAAAATAGTAGAAATTTAATAGCGATAGCCTTGGTGTCACTAACATAAAAAAAAACTTGATCATTGCTCCAGTGACATCTTATCTACTACGTGAACTCGGACAGGCGCTGATTTCGTTCGCGAGCACGTTTGACACTATTAGGTATTGCCGATGTGAAAAACTCTTTGATTTATAAAAAAAAAATCTTCAACGTTCGATTTTTAAATTAAAAAACAGTGATCGTCATTCTCTTGTCCAAAGTTATTTTATTGAGATTCGAATTTTAAAAACGAAAATATAATTGTTTTTGGTACTGATACTGATTTGCCGCCGCCAAATATGGTAGATCTATTGCCAACTTGCGAGGGATAATGCGAAAATAGTTCTAACCGTAAAAGTAGTAAAATTCTAACCTATATCCATTAGAGTCGGAGCGGAGCGCACGGTGTCATATTTTCCGGATAAACAGATTTAACATTTTGAGTACCACATGATGACAAAATATAAATATAATAATATTTTCATTTAATAGAGTTATTGCAGTATTCGAAATGATTTTGCTGAATTGTAGAGCCTTCTATTTCCCAAAACAATAGGGCTCAGCTCAAGCGGGAAGTTCTGCACATTTACAGCTAATAGGAATTCGACGTCTCCCCATTATTCGATTTTTATGAGAATGGAAAGTGATTTCCCACGAAATCAGTCAGACTTAGGATGCGTTTCCAATGAAGTTAGAGGCGGAACAGAGATGTGAAAAGGCAGCAGGCGGAAACCACGCCGATGCGTGTAACGCTACGCTTACAATACTTCACATTCCATTTTCATTTTGATAAGAAATTTCTTACCTCTACTACGTGTACAACTGTTTCTATTGAAACTAAATGGAGATGAGAGCCGATTTCACCTGAAAGTGAGAGTGAGAGTCCCAGTCTGATACTCTCCAAGTTCAGTCTGCTCTTCAAGACGTCAATTGGTAGTACTTGTGCGGCTAAGCACGTTGTAGATGTCTTTGGCAGCTACAACGTTATTAATTTCCACCGCATAGCAAGCAATCGGGTAATTTTTTTTCCAAATTTATTTAGTTACAACATTTTCGTTTAGGAATTTATTTTTGGCATACTCATTTTTTTTCACAAAGTTCCCGATTGGCGGCAATAAGAACCGAAAATCATAGTTGGCAAAATATGGGTGTTTTATACACCTCTGCCTACCCCTTCAGGCGTGAGCAAATGTATGTATGTTGTACCTATGTATGTGAGTAATCAACAGTTGTACGCGACTCCACACCATACATCACCACACATCAGCGCGATTCACACATACTGCGGATGCGCTATCCATCGCCGTTTACAGAATAAAGAAAAAAATTAAATAATACGAAAACGGCGATGGATGTCTACAATGATCCGCGCCCGATCGCGAGAATCGCGCTTTAATGTAAACGCAATCTTAGTATTTTAATTACATATCGAAATGTTGTATCACTAAAATTTTATTGACCATCCAACATTAAATTCAAGGTAATGATGAGGTCTCGTGTCATCGTTAAAGATATTAACAACCAATAATAAAGGTACCTATTTAAAAGAAAGTTTAATATTTTTTTAGTACCTATAAACATTCTTTGCAATTGAGGAATATAAACAAGTCAAATATGTTTTAAACACCTGTATGGCGTAGCGGTAGAGCTTTCGATTGTTGTGTCAGAGGTCATTGGTTCAATTTCTGTTCAATGATAAAAAATATTTAAATGTCTACCTGCCTAAGTATATTACTATTTTCGTCTGAAGGCGTAAGTATCTGTATGTAAATGTATAATATGCGTGTAATTAATTATAAATAAATTATTAAACTTAACTATGTATTATGCATATTCGTTAAGAAAGTCCTAGAATATTAATGTAACTATTCAGGTAGGTATTTGTTAAATATTTCATTCGCATATTTTGTCAATTTTTAACACTATTATATACCTGATATAAAGTTGACTAAGTTAGTGTGTTTTTCTTTTTTTAGTTGGCGTTGGAATCTGGCTATAGTATTTTTATAATCTTAGACATGTCTCTGGTAAATGAAGTGGAAAGCGCGGGAAACGTATTATCTGTGGTTCTTAAATTTTTACCCATTATTTAATAAGTATTTTTGTAGCCTGTACAAGTCTGGGTTGTAGCTTGAATAAAAAGTCCGATCGCAACTATTAACTTGCACTTAAACGCATAACAGCGAGTTATTCTTGAAATACTGGTGAAGCAAGTTTGTCAGAAAATAAGGAACTTTAATTAAAGCTTCGAGCTAAAATAAGCACAATTTCGCCGAACTTAAGGAAGTTATTGTATAAAGACGTAACTTCGTGCGTCACCGAGCAAAACTCTGTCATTTAATGAATTTTGACATTTTATATACCTAACAATATTGCATTGAAAAGGTTGTATAACATTATCATGCATAATTAAAATTATTAATAGCTTGAACATTTGCTTTTAAATAATTTATTCATCACATGAAATAATATTTAACTTCAAACAACTTAGCTGTCCAGTTTTTGACAACAGTTTGACATAAGTGACACCAAAATATCCCCATTACTATACACGTAGTGTTTGTGTTGTGTTGTCAGTGGGAAGACCGAGAAACCCTTCTTTGCAGCCCCCCTTCTGGCAGCACGAATGTGATGCCCCCCTGGTATTGCCATCGTCCATAGGCCACGGTAACCACTTAGCATCAGTTCAGTTTCAACAAATTTTAATTAAGATTACAAAAAGGAGAATATTTAATGAACCTAACACAAAATCATTAAATGTCCAAAATAATATTAGGTATAGGTACTCAGCTCTCTATCTCGAAAACGATTTTTAATATCTTACTATCTTACAAGTAGCGAAATGCCCATAGGAAACGAGATATTTGAAAAAAAAATCTACTATTGTGCATATTTTTTCCAATATGGCGGCGGGAGCGACAAAATTACGAAGTGGCAAAGTAAGAAATTCGGAAAGAGCAATTTAAGATCTATAAACATTTTTCAAAACATTCGGTGAACTGCCAAGATAAAGCTATATTCAATGACCAGACAATATCTAGAACTAGTTACTATGATTATTTTGGATTTAAAGTGCACTGAGTTCTTCTCCTTTATATATTTGTTTAAGATGGTCCTTTTGCAGTTAAAAACAAAATTTGCCGGTATCCGCTTTATATGGTTTGAATTTATAGCTATAATAAAGTGGAACTGGTTTGGCTGGCCTTAAAAAGCTGTCTGTATTTGGACATTTAATCTGGTTTAGAATAAAAACGATGGTCGAACGAAAGAGCGATGGTTAATAACATAACTCAGGGTACTTTTTTTTTCATTAGCGCAACAACCCACTAGCCCTGTGTTTAGTAGTCTAGTGGTATGGGTAATGGACTGCTGAGACGAGGTCTCAGGTTCGATCCCAGGTTTTACTATGGCACACACCAATAACTATTCAATGTTTTTCGAATTTATGTGTGTATTTATCGCAGGTTTATAAGTGCCCGGTTAATGCCAATAGGTTCTCCACCTTGGTCCTAAACATAAACTGGCGAAATGTGGGTGCAAGCACCTCTGCCTACCCCTTCGGAGATATAGGCGTGAGTTTATGTTATGTTAAGTTGTCTTATACTTTTTTCTGTATAATTCACGCTTTTACATTTAAATTACCTGCAAGTAATAAATTGAATTCATTCGTCATTTTGTTTTGTGTCGAAATAAATTACCGTAAAAGTTTTCGCTCCATTATTTTATTGTAACTTTCGTCGCGGTTATAGTCTACAAGAAAACTATCATAGACACAAGATATTTGATGACGTAGGCACATCCCGTCCCACTGCCAACAACTGGTTTAATAAGTGTTAACCTTGTTTAACGTTGTCGAAGTAGGTTGTATCATAGGTGATTTGCTCGAAGGTCGATGACCAGTGGAGATAAGGTATGTGTGTGTGACCATTATTTGATATATAAACTGATTTAGGGAAGTTTTGAAATAAGTGAGTGTGAAGTAAAAACGAGAGATGAATGTAGAGCTGAGGAACATCAATTTCTTGCTGTTGCATGTGATTGTCATTTCGTAACAAGGCTAAAGTCTTTTTTTAGCTTACCTGCACGTTGATGTGATAATATTGACAACATCAGCTGCAGCACCTGTAACAAACAAATGAAATGGTAAGTAAATTCCACAGACAAAATTGTTCGTACGACCCGTTTCTGGGTACAAGTTCGACCCAAAAAATTAAATCTATAAAACATGTCCTTGATCTTTTATACGGTCACTTAGGTGGCAGACAAGCACACGGACCACCTGATGGAAGTGGTAACCGTGACCTACGGACGTTTAGAACAACAGGGGCGTAACACTTGTGTTGTCGAACCTGTAGAGGAGAGAGGGGGATTAGGGTTGAAGGTTCAGAAAGTTTCTGTGCTGTATTGTGTGTGAAAACTTTTTTCAGTAACGAAAAAACTACAATTTATACAGCAAATACTAATAATAGACTATTGGACTTACAATAAACCCTTAGAAGACAGCGCGCACCATTAGGTATATAAAAATATCAAAAAAAAAAAAAACCGCGGTACCCTAGTGGTATGGGTAATGGACTGCTGAGACGAGGTCTCGGGTTCGATCCCAGGTTTTACCATGGCACACACCAATGCCTCGATGCTTTTCGAAGTTATGTGTGTATTTATATCATAAAAAAATATAATTATCTGCCTCAGGCTACTGTCTTTTACATCGATAAACTTTAATGGATAAGATCTCCACGCGAAATAATACCGCTATTCGTTACACTTCAATAAAATGGCCGACTATACTCGACCGAATTTATTTTAATATTATTATGCATAATGCCGTTGATTCTCAGTTCTTACAGCAGTTTGATAATCTACAACATAATTTAGCTCATCCAATGAAACGAAGATGTAAAAAGTATTTGCAAAACCGTCGAGTTTATTTTTTTTTGATACCATAATCCTCTGCAGACGTATAATGGCGTATACGACATTGGGCGTGGGAACATTGTATTACTAAGTAACTCTTTCAGTTATTTTCTAATTAGAGATTAAGAAGAACTAGGTTCTTGGTGATTTCCATCAAGAAGCAAGCAGTTCGGCGACTATTTTCTATGTCGCACCATTAAGTCCTGGAATGCTCTGCCAGCACACGTGTTTCCTTCATCCTACAGTCGCGGGTCCTTCAAGCGGGGCGTGAAAAAACAACTGTCGAGGCCGTTAGTGTGGGGACCGCGGTTGTAGGGTCCACAACTGTAACGGCGACCACCATGTTCTGGACTGCGCTTAGCATCAGGCGTGGGGCAGTCAAAAGGGAGATACGAGTACTCAAAATATAACATTAAAAGTAAGTACTGATGTCTCCCCCGCCTAGGGGAGACATCAGTACTATAGAAGTCCTGTTGTCTCCCCTAGGGGAGCCATCAGGGGAGAAACGAGTCCGCGATCAATTTGACGACCATACAAAAAAAATTAAATTAAAAATTAAAAATTAAATGAAATTTCAAATCATTAACGCCAAGTAATTGGTGTTAATCCCGGTTGCATCTGAACCTGTCACCTCAGAATTGGGGGTCCGCATTTCAGTCTAATTGCGTTGTGCCTGAAGCGATTCGTGAAGCGATTGCCATCTGACCCCCACAATCTATGGCTATAGGCGATATCGAAGTACTGCCGTTAGACCAGTTGTTGGACTTTTTGCACACCAACTACCCGTAACGCCTGCCATCAATATGAACATCTTTCTTCATATAACAACCGGGACCGACGGCTCAATGTGCCCTCTGAGTCACGATCACATCAGTGCAAAAAGCCATATTCATGCATACTAATATTTGCACTGAGCCTCCTGGGTAGCAGTCGCGTTTACTACTGTCACGCCACACAGGCTGTCAAGAGATAGGTGAACTAGTTTCTTTGTGACCTCTGTGAAAGTTTAAATGAACATAATCTATAGAAATTGCAATCGCCGCAGGACAAGCCGTGGACAGCAACTGGTTCAATAATTGCAGTCTCATTCAAATTCAACACACATTGTATTGCTTGCCACAATACTATCATTATCTGTTGTCCAACAACTTGGTATTGCATGAGTTATGGTCACACGGTTGACCAATCTGGATTATTTTGCACGTAAATTATTCAGTATGGTCTGGCTATTGTCCTACAGCTATTACCCGCAGGATGATAGATAAAGAATATTATTACCAAATCTCATCCAAAGGCAGTCGTTAGAGGCGGCTAACGGAAAAATATAACACGACATAACATAACATAAACTAACGCCTATATCCCCGAATGGGTAGGCAGAGATGCTAGCACCCACATTTCGGCAGTTTATGTTTAGGTCCCAATGTAAAAGGTGGCGAGCCTATTGCCATTAACCGGACACTTATAAACCGGCGATAAATACACACATAACTTCTAAAAGCATCGGGAAGACATAAGTATGTGCCATGGTAAAACCTGGGATCGAAGCCGAAACGTCGTCTCAGCAGTTCATTACCCATACCATTAGGCTGCCGCGGAAAAATATGCAGACGATATTACTGCGAGAGAAGGAAAACTCGAAATAAAACCCTGAACCAACCCATCTGGCCAGTGTGGAAACAGTAAGCCAAAGCCTCCTAAGATTGGGAGAGGCTATTAAGGTTATTGTGTTGTGTTGTCTGTATACTCTCAAAATCTAACAGAAAGTCTACTCACATCATAAATCATAAATAATAATAAAATAAATCATAAATAATAAAATAAATCATAAATAATGAAATAAATCATAAATTATGAAATAAATCATAAATAATAAAATAAATCATAAATAATAAAATAAATCATAAATAATAAAATAAATCATAAATAATAAAATAAATCATAAATAATAAAATAAATCATAAATAATAAAATAAAACAAATAGGTAGTATTGGAATGCGCCAAATCATAGAATCTAATGTTATACTTGTAGAAATAAGTACGTATGACAAACTCTTCCTCTCTCCAAACATTATGGAACGCAATAAATGAATTGAGAATTGAGAGGTAAGTTTACTAAATAAGTTTAGTACTCCTATAAATGGTACCATCACGATGATCTATACATTGTAACTCCTCGACAAGAAGCGAGGAAGTCTATACGTCAATTATATTATACTATCATAGCAGCGGAAGAAAAACTGCAAGAACAAAAAGGGCGCAAGTGAACGGACGTGGTACGCGAGAAGATACTGTTTTTGCTGATGGAAGGAAGTACTGAAGAGCCATTGTTCCTTGCGTATTGTGTGGGTTAATGACATAACGTTGCGTACACTGCTGCTATACTTATTGTTTTGTGACGTAATGTTAAATGTCATTAAATATGATGGTTTCCGTAAGGGCTGTGTGATGAAACCAATACTTATACTTTGTAAAATATAGCATGGGTCCTATGACAGATGTCAAAATGAGGTTCATAGGGATGTCCGAAATTCGATGAAAATATCGATACTACCAGCTATTATTGATGCATGTTACATATAATTAGGTTTAATTTAATTGTAAGTATGTATTTAATTGTAATGAGAACGAAATATACGTAGCATACAAGGCATCGGCACTCGTACTGATGAGAATGAGTGGAGTGGATCAGTGGAAATTCATATCAAACAAGATGTTGGCGCGTGTATTTTATGCCTATACCATGGCCCAAGAGCCAAACGCGGCGTGTCTTCTTACAAAATTCAAAAACAGGTTCGGGGCGTTGATGGATTGAATGTAGGATTTTATTTACTCAATATTATTTAGGATCAAGTATATTGAAATATAAATGTTAATATGATATTAAAATGCCTAAGCAATAAGATTAAAAACTAATTATTTTTTTCTTACATTAATTTCAATTTTAAATTAAGCTTTTTTTCAAAATATGGATAGTTCATAGTATGTGGTCACGATGATTCATCGCCCATCACTAATTAGCTCGGTATGCCCATAAAGTATGACATTGACAGCTACTACATTCAATAATAGAAAATTCAAGACTTCATGTGCGGGATTTCAGTGACAGCTGTCATAGGACCCAAGCTACATTTTACAAAGTAGGTATAGTTCTTGAGAATGAAAGTCGGTAGGCTTCAACATTGCCAATTGTTAGTGGTTTATAAATAATGTGGCAACACGAAAAATATCACCTACAGTAAAAATATAAAAGGATATATATAGGTTTTCACTATTCTCAAAAACAGAACTTATTTTTATTATAACAACATCGAGTGTTCTTCCTGACATCTTTGGAGCTAAAGTCAACCTCAAGTCGAATTAGCTACCTAATACCTAGGTATATCGGCTGATTACAGTACGAGGCTTTGGAGCAGGCTTTCGGTAGGAAAGTCACATGGAGTTACACCAAACAGTTACTGACAAGAATTGAAACTGAGATAAACCATGATTATTGTGTTGTTTTTATTACTAACTTCGTAGCTGACCCGCGCTACTTCGTCTGTGTCACCCCGTTTTTGTAACATTTTTCATTCCTGTTCCGCACCTGTTAGTCGTAGCATGATGTTATATACATATAATCCTTCCTCTTTAACCATTCTATCTATTAAAAAAAACCACATCAAAATCCGTTACGTAGTTTAAAAGATTTAAGCATACAAAGGGACATAGGGACAGAGAACGCGACTTTGTTTTATACTATGTAGTGATGTGGGTGTTAATTCACTTCTGCTTACCCCGGAAAGGAAATGAGCATATCTATGCATGATTTTATTCACGCGGGCGGAGCCGCGGACCACAGCTAGTGCAAAATAAAATCGTAATGTTTAACTCTGTACCCGTTATCTCCAAAGCTGTCATTAAAAATTATACCCAGTAAAACTCAAATCTTCCAAATCGCCATAGGCTGTAGGCTAGTGTGCCGGCAACGAGGAAATTAATTAGCAAATTATTATAAACAAACATAAAGTAACTGCGTAATGATGATAATATGTTACAGTACGTAAGAATACCACATTGTGTAAGAGTGTAGTGCTGTGGTGTAGTGCTTAGATAACTTAAACAATGGCGCTTCTGGGAGGCTACATTTTCTCATCATTAGGGTTCCTTACTCGGGGCGGGGCCCTAGACAAGTAGCAATTCGTAAGTAGATAAGTACTTAGTCGTTTTGTAGAATGGAATAGAATATAATATTAAAAGAAGAAGGTTAAGAGAGAGAGTGCTGTCAGTGCAGAAGATAAAGAAGAGTTTCTCGGTCTTTCCACTGATAACGCAATACCTTCATTGGAAGAGCCAGATGTCCAGCAATGGGGTTAGACTTTTGAGGGCTCCAAATACCCCTAACGACTGCCATAGATGTTTTATGGCAACCGGGACCGACGACGGCTTAACGTGCTCTCCGAGGCACGAGGCACGACCAAACGTTGACTGATTGACTAACCCAAAAAGTAAATAAAAGAACCCTATTATTAACAGTAACATATAATAAATTTAGGAACTGTGAATGAGTTAAATTTAACTGCGTTCATCGTCATGATCATCCTCAGAAAAGAAAGTCTGGGACACACCTACATTCATAAATTTTATATGATGCTACAGAACCTTTCGTATGCGTGTACAACTCGCACTTCAAAGATTTTAAATGTTTTATGCCACAGTGTAAAAAGTTAAACTAGTGTGAAAAGACGGATACAAAATTCATTCGCAGACATTTAAAAGTCGTTAATGATGCAACAATAGGTGTGGCCCAAACAAGTATAATCAGTAGGTATGTATGTATTGGATGCTGTGTGGAGTACCGATAGTATTGAATGTATGTATGTATAATATGTATGTATTTACAAAAAAAAATTATCTATGTATGTTTATTCGTATTCTAAAACCCTTAACACAAGCTAGTTAAACTATGCTTACCATAGGTCTATGTGACGTTGTGTAGATTGTCCTAGAAGATTGTCGCGTTTGACCACTATCTCACCTGGTAACTGATGGGGTGGTCGACAGTGGAGCACGCTTGCCTAGAACTCCTAGAAGTAACCTCATTCTCTCTAGTCTCTCTTTCTAATAAATCTAGTCTTAAGTCTTTCAAGTTATAGCTATCCGGAAAAGGGCAGAACAGGGCAACAGATTCGGGCAATGCATCCCACTCATTAGAATTTCATGAATATTTATCAGCAGTGGATATTTACCAGTATTAAAAATTTAATAACTAGTATCTGAAGGCGAAGAGAGCAGAGTGAGGCCGAAGAAAAAGTGGATGGTTTGCATGCAAAAGGATATGGGAAAGAAGAGAATTACTGAATGATTGCTAAAACGTGGATGAATAATGGGTTCCCCTCCCTCCCCTAATATATTTTCTACCAACAAATTACCAATATTTGGGGGTTTTTGTCAACATCCTTTGCAACGCAAGCTTTGATCACGAAGTTGGAAGGTCAAAATTAATCAAATCTTAAAAGTAGGCAAGTGAACTCTATCGTAAAACAGATTTACAAGATCTAGATTAATAGAATAAGTCAGTATACCAACCTATACATATTTAGATGGTTATAAATATTATTATAAAAAAAATACAACGCACAATCTTACTTTCATTGCATAAAAAAAAATATTTTGAGAATAATGTTATGAATCAGAGCGAAACCACTGAAAAAGCCTTAGGCTGAATAAACTGTTATAAATACGACTCTTACTCGTAAGTAGGTAGTTAGTGGATACATTGCTTGACGCATCAATTAGATTTAAAATAATTTAAGCGATTACAATTCAGCGATTCAAGAAGGGCTTTAATAAGGTTTCTACAGGGTCGACAGTACGAGTCGGTGTTGCTAACGTCCATAGGCCACCACCACCATAGTAACCACTTCCCATTAGGCGGGCCGTTTGCTTTTAGTGGTATAAAATACAAAAGAATTTCAGTAATAAAAACTAAAAATACTAAAATGCCGTCGCGGATTTTAGGCGCCTGAACGTCAATACATCGGTTATTTCCATCGGTTGTTGTGGCGTGGGTATTCTGTTTATCGATTCGGATCATAGTGAAAATTAGTTAATTAGAGTGGCTACACACGACAGCATGCTGCGCATACCATAAACTAATTATTACTAGCGTAAATAGTAGGTACTAGCCTCCTTGATTACTGCGTCACCGAATTTAAAATATGTAAATAATTTTATTTAAATATGCACTTTTTATAACATCCGTGTTTTTTTATATCATAAAGGTGGCATACAAGCACGTGGCCTGCCTGATGGAACGTGGTTACCTTGGCCTAGAGAAGAGGAGGAAAGGGGAAGGGGGACGTGGCTGTAGAATGTTAAGAGTATCTGTGCTGTCAGTGCAGAAGACAAAGATCTGCTAAGTTGATAGCTTTATAAAAAAATCTTTCACGATTACTTTCTCACACCTAGGTTACTTAATTATGTCACTCGTCCACTTTATCCATTTCCTTCAATTCAAATGAATTTGCACAAAGTTATTGGTTCGATATATACCCTATAGAGCACACAGACAATTTATAACAAAAATGTCCATTTCAAGAATAATTTGCTGTGTGATTGCTGACTGCTTTGGTGTCCTTACTCGTAGTGAAGCAAGATTCAGGTGAATCTCAAAGTTAAACACAAAAACGTTTATTACTAATACAGGATAGAAAGGTATATAAACATAAATACCTTGATATTAAGAGATAACGACTATGTATTCACTGCACCCAGTGCTGACCGAATTAAGTAAACTTGTTGAATACTTCGTCACGGTTTGCGTAAAACATGTCTACGATCGTAGCATTTGCAAATGATTGCAACTTGCATGTATTTACGCAAATGATTACGGCAGGGCAGAAACCCGTCACATGGAATGGAACTGCCTCAGTCGCGTGTCGGCAGTGAAAGAGACCGCTACACAGTGAGCGAAGGGATAAATTCCCGTTTTATGCAAATAACATACATAACATAAACTCATGCCTATATCCCTTCGGTAGGCAGAGGTGCTAGCACCCACATTTTGCCAGTTTATGATTAGGTCGCAATGTAATAGGTGGCGAGCCTATTGCCATTAACCGGGCACTTATAAACCTGCGATAAATACACACATAACTTTGAAAAGCATCGAAAAGTCATTGGTGTGTGCCATAGTAAAACCTGGAATCGAATCCGAGACTTCGTTTTAGCAGTCCATTACCCATACCACTAGGCTTCCGCGGCTACTTGTGCAAATATTTTTATACTTGAATCTTGAATATGGCTTGTATGCTTGAGAACGTTACGTCATCGGTCTCGGTTACCATGTGAACATCTATGGCAGTCATCACGGGTAGTCGGGGGCCCTGAAATGTCAAACAAGTCGCTTCACGGAAAATATTGTAATTCAGTCGACTTCCAATTAGACTGGTATAATCCATCCTCACCAGACTCTAAGGTGAAAGCTTTGGATGCGACTAGGATTAACATTAGGATGAACTAGAAGAAACCTGTCGATTGCATGTAAATTCTATGCTGAATTTCTCCGGTTAATATAGACGCGTTTAATTCAATTTAATGCGTTAGTAAGACGTGCAAATTCCATAGAGAAAGTTCAATAATGTAACGGCCTAAAGATATATGTATGTTATTGATACGATGCGTAAAATGATAAAAACATATTAATTGTTTTCTGTACTATACTTTTGCAGGTTTGATCGTTTATTTTAGCATTACTGATCGATGGAGTGAAGCGAGCGATAGAGTTTCCGATTCAATAGTATGGACGATTTTGCTTTCGTCCTTATGTCTGTGTGAGTATATCTGTTCCGGTATAGGGAAGCATTTCTTCACCGATTTTCACCAAACACGGCATATGTGTTCTTTGATTTAAAATTCAACTTTTTTTTGATTGGGGGGTAAATGATAGAGAAAAAAGGTGAATATGAACGGTTTTCGAAGATTTTTTGCTGAAACTTAAAGGATATGATTCCTTAAAGATTGTTCACATATATATACCTACCCAGTAAAGGTAAGTTTCGATTTAAAAAAAAACAAGAATATTATTCGACAAGTAACTTATTTTTAATATTTTATTAACGCAATTGTTACTGTTGTCGAACCCTGTTTACCACTAAAATCATAAAGAATTGCATATTATAATATATTATTTACAAAACTCTCCATATTTCTCACTTATTATTAATTAAACAACACTGTATGTTTTGCTGTAAACGCCACACATGGCCAATGAAACGTCACGCCTTGGTTTGCGTCTGTCGACGGTGCGGCCTAACTACCGGGCAGTAACCCTTTGAGTGCATTATGTCGTGGGTTTATCAAACAAATCGGCTGTTTGCAAAAATCCTAGAATAATTGCAAAGAACCAGACCAACCTTTCTGTACTTCAAGAACCAGTTAACGGTATCTGAGATAGATAGGCTTGGAGAATCTTTCACTATGGTGAGTAATAAAAATATCAAATAATGCTTGAACAAATAGTGGCAATAAAAGAAGTAAAAATTTAAACGATACCCAATCACCGCATCCGTCAAGCCCATCGGCCAATCAACGATCATAAAGTGATGGTCATTGAATGTGCTTTCCTATTTATGCTTTTTTATATTACTTAGGTAGCATACAAACACACGGCCTACCCGATGGAAGTGGTTACCGTGCAGATTTGCAACATCGGGGGCATCACACTCGTGATGCTGCCGCGGTAGAAACCTTCTTAAGCCATTCCAGATGATTGACTGCTGAAATTTATGACAGCTTCTGTGTCTCCAGCCCAGAAGACAAATTTGTCTTCCTACTGACAGAAAACTTTCCAGTGAAGTCTGGCTACCATCGGACTTCGCACTGCTGAAAACACAACACAAGGTTACTATTAGCCGAGGTATTCCATACAGCGGAGGTACCTCTCCAGTGGGACTGCTCAATTGTGACAGGTTATACCATTGCGTCCTACCTCCATGTAATGAGTTATTAAATGGGAAACTTTGTGAAAATGTTTGTTTGTTTGATTTGACTCACGCCTCAACGACTAACGAATTTGGCTGAACTTCTGCATAGGCATAGATTATAGTCTGAAATAACACATAGATTTGCACCAGTTGCGGGAACTGCATCGAAAATCCACGCGAGTGGATCTACGGCCATCAGCTAGTTTGTTTTAATTTTCAAAACATACCAGACCATTCCTTATTCCAATACTTGCCACTCTAGAATTTTTGCAACTATCAGATTTTTATGATTGCCCTACGACATAATATAACTTACTTAAGTTCTTACTTGCCATATATGGCAACTTTGTTGGATACAGTAAGAGCATGTTTCCAAGTTCTTTGTCTGATTTATTATGCTTTGTTTGGTTTAGAGCTATTCAAATAATTTTCATTCCTTTTCAGAGCATTTCACCGTGCCAAATATTTTCGATAAATTATTTTTATCTACTTTTTTACCCCACGGTGAAATCAGTAAGGTTCAAAAATAAATATCGCGGAGTTATCAATATGAAAAATTATTTTGGTAATTATTAAATTGCTTAAACTGAATATTCAGGATGGAGTCCCCAGAATGGTAGTAATGGTAGTACCATAAGGGCCGAATAAGTCAAACCCAAAGGAGGAAAAAACGGACCCTGAGTTTCGAGGTATAAGGACCAAATACTTTCATCATTACCCTTCTGGCCGGTTCCGAGGTCTTTGCCTCGGAACCCGGGGTCTGCAAACGACGATGACTATGTTTAGTTGAATTGTCAATAATAAGTAAGCTATTAGTATGCTAACTGTTGCGAATCGAATTTAGATCGGAAAAGTGAAAGCTCTGACGGAAGTCGAACTCACGATCTTTCCCTTATAGGGACAGCGCTCTGACCACTGAACCACGTCTTTGGAAATTGTCCTGGAACGGTGACTGTAGTATTGTCTCCGATTCGGTAAACGATAAAAGTATTTGAACACATAACTTGGTAAGAATTTACTTGTGTTGTCGTCACTAACATTAACAATACTGACTGGTTTTTTTTTTCCTTATGTTAGTCACGATTCAATACATCTATCAATGCATCCCAGAGGATATCTATTAAAAGAAATTATATATTGGGGGAGAGAGAGGGGGACCCATAACTCACCTATGGTTTAACAATTTCAAAGATAACAATAGCAAATTATTACTAATTGTCATAGAAAGGAATGTCAAACCGCACCCTTCAAAGCGAATGAAGATGCCTCGTTTAGAGACGAAACATTGTGTCGAGGTTTGTCCTTCGCACATGCGGAATATTACACATAGGTACAACAACATCTCTTCTCGAATAACTCTTTTTACTTGCTTTGAAGGGTGCGGTTTGACATTTCTTTCTATGACAAGTAATAATTAGCTATTTTTATTGTTCCAATCCCCCCCAATGTAGAATTTTACATCATACTGAAACACTGCTAGGTTTAAAGGCTACAAAATATTTTAAAGAGATACATTTCTGTATACAGAAGTAATGTTAACATCGAATTATTGCCCACGTACATATTTCTTCTTGTAAAGTATTTAATAGGGAGTCAAAAAGCGTTATACTAGGCAATATTAGTGTTGGTGATTTTTCATTTTGAGGTACGGAACTCTAAAACTCGTAGAACAGAACTCTGATCAAATGTTTACACAATATTTACGACTGTAAGCATCTTTTATTTTTTAAATTTGGATCCGACACAAGCACGCTCTAATAAGCAGGACCCACAACGGTCGCACGCACCGACTCTTTATTTTGAGCGTGTATCCGAAATACATACATGTATGTTTTTATTACCTACTTATATATGACACTTACACGTACCTAAGTGAAGTCCACGGCACTAGACGGTGGCTTGACCATTGCCTGGTCACTCACTCAGCCGTTGACTCAATTGTAAACGTCTCGGTTAACAATGATGTAAAGTGGTCTGATCATTTTCCTATGACATTCGAATGTAAATTAAAATTGACTTATATATATGTATACTGTGGAGCGGATCCGGAGGAGATTCCGGGCCTGATTGGCCTGATTGGCAGGCTTCACATAGATACACCTAGGTTCACTGAAGGCCAACTGGCTATCGTATGCTCACAGCTATAATACGATGCGCGGGCGCTTGGGCAGCCGCCGCCTCCTTTTGCGAGCAAGTAATGCTCGAAAAGAAGGAGGCAGAGCGGGTCCGGAGAAGACTCAACGGAGGACGCTAGATGGGGACACCATGGTTCCCACATTAGGGGAAGGGGGTCATCTCAAAGAGATGTCCCCAGGTCTGCCGGGGTGCGAGAGATATGTCTTGTATAATATCACCTCCGGCAATCAAAGACTCATAGACGGCGTGCGTTTTAGTCGGTTCGAGTCCGACATAATCACATCCACCGACTTTTGGTAGGGGTGGTATCCGTGGGGATTTAGCCACCGGAAAAAAAGAAAAAAAAGCTGCCTAGCGTAACTCGTAATGCTTCCTCTCTCTAGATACCTTTACGTTACAAATTAAATAGTGTTTTTGTGTTCGGGGCAGCTCTGATTCATTCATTAAACACACGCGAATGTACAAGTGATCGTTGATTTTAAACCTTGTGCCATAGTCAAATGGTTTTATAGTCCTTTAAAGAGGTCGGCTACTTTCGATAGGCCAGTGCGAAATGAATGAATCATAGAGAGATTATCAAAGAAATAATATTCTAGGTCAACATGTAATAATTATGACGAACATTTTAGATCCGTAATGGTACACGTTTGAGTATAATGCGTCAATATAAATAATAATGAGATTGGCATAAGTATGTTCCACCAACATACATTACATTATTTGTTCAAGCCTAAATTTGCGTATGCACATTTAACCAATCTGCGACCATTCGTCATCTAGCCGATACTTTTTGAGAGCTGCTGATTGGTTGATAATACGTGAAACTGGAGTTACGGGCAACTCCAGTTTCCCATGTCATGTTTTGAATTTCGATTTCAAACTAGCCACAGAAACTAATGATTTCGGTTGGCAACAAATGTATGTGCGAAACTCTAGTTTCAAATCATGGCAACTCCCGTAAGACTTTTTTGTTTGAACCAAGCGGTTAAGTGAGTCTTTCTTCTATCGCACCATTAAATTATTGGAATTCCGTACCAGCTCATATGTTTCCGTCTTTTTACCGTTCCGGGTCCTTAAAGCGGGGCGTGAAAAAGCATCTGATGAGGTCGTCAAGTTGAGTGCCGCCATTGTAACACCATACGTGTTTGTAATGGTCGTCACCTTTCCTAAAACTTTGGCTTCAGTTTAACATCAGGTGATGTGAATTCAAATTGACGTACCCTCAATGATAAAAATAACCTTAAGCCATTCTAGAAAAATCTACAGTTACGTCAATTCCAATTCCAAAAATCCCATGGAAGCCGCTATTTTGCTGCTTGAGAGTTGCTGATTGGTTGTTGAGATACGGTTACTCCAGTTAACAACTCGAGATTCGTTTGAGTTGCCTAATGTAGAAAAAGCTTATCCACGAGCTTACGGAGTATATCTTCCATACAATTCTGATTAATAATTCCTTCACAGCATTCAACAAGGCAATCAGAAAAACGCTTCCTTTTTCCTACATTCAGTGTTTGTATACTTTTACTCGCTGCATTGCCACATTTGACTTAGAATATATGCAATTAAGTTTAATTCTGCGAATAGCAACAAAGGCAATAGACATTATCACAATTGCAGCGGTTAACATTGGCCAATTATATTATATTTTCCTCGAATTATTAAACAGAACATGCTTTTGTGCAATTTAAATATTTGTAGTACCGAGTAAAATGCGGTGAATAAGGATCGAAGGGTGGATAGGGATAAAATGGTCAATTGAATATTTTAAATAATTTCTTTTACAAATTTTTAACTAAGCACATTACCAGATATTTGATGATTCTGTGATTACAATGAACTAGTTCAAAGTTTCGCTTGAAAGAAAATAACTACAGAATTTAGCTGACCATTTTATCCCTATCCACCCTTCGATCTCTATTCACCCCATTTTACGGTATGTAGGCAGGACATGACGGTATCTCCCATCCTAGCTGAACAGGGATGTACCTCTGTCTTACAGAATACTGCGGCTAATAATAGCCTGGTGTTGTGTTTCCGGCTGTGAACAAAGCACCTAGAGCTCACTAGAGAGGGTTTGTAAGTGGGAAGACCGAGGGCTAACTTGATACCTAATACCTACATACTATGTGATCTATAAAACCCTACTTTGTCTATTGCGCTAACAGCAAAAAATTGACTCATCCGATGTTCCATATGTCCAGAGGCTACGATACTGACTTTCTATCAGGTAGGCCATGTACTTGTCTGCCTCCTAAGTGGCAGGCCGGATGATTAATTATTCAATGTTCACAGCCCCAATACCACAGAACCAAATAATAGTACTATTTCCAAATAGACATCGATCCTTCTTCTTCGAAAATTCTTAAAAACATTATGTGAAATACTTGTAATAGTTGTTATTTAAAAGTAAATAAATGCCTTTGCCTACAGATAAAAAAAATACTTTCTCAGCAAATATTTGTGTTCGTACAATCTGGTGTCGAAAAACATTACAGAAATTATTAATAACAACATCAGATAAGTTAATCGTATATAAATCATGTAGGTGTGATGTTATCTGCGCGAGCGCAGTTTATCATTAATCTTATGGATCTCGGAATATCTTCGAAAGTGTATACTTCCGGCTAAATGAGATGTCAGAATATTGTTTACCAGTTCATCTGATATCTTGAAATAAATTTAAATATAATCCAGAATCATTTTGTTACCTTGGCCACTGTACCCTTCCAAGGTAAAGGGTACAGTGTGGACAATAGACAACGATAGCACGAAATAAAGAATACACGTATTTATTCTAATGTAAACGATAGGATTCTTTTTTATCAGGAACACGTGAATTTGACTTCACCTCGCCTGATGGTAGGCTGAAGGCAAAATCTCGGGAAAGAGGATCACAATTACAAACACGTACAGTTTTACAATGGTGGTCCTCGGCTTGATGGCCTCATCAGATGCTTTTTCATGCCGCGCTTAATGGATACGGGACTGTAGGAAGAAGTAAACACGCGAGCTGGTAAGGAATACCAAGACTTAATGATGCGGCAACCGAACCGCTTGGTCCTTGATGGGATATCCCAAAATGTAAGTAATTTTATCAGCATCTTACCGATTCTTTTTGAGAGATGCTGTTGTTGAAACGCGAAACTCCAGCTGACAACACGAGTTTCGTTTGAGTTGCCCTCGCCCGTTCTCGTCGGTCGGGTCCGCGACCGCAAAGATTTCAATGAATGAAGACAATATGAATTACCTTATCAAATCACCAACCGTATTATAACACATCTACTTACAAGGGTTCTAAATAAGAATTTACATTACTTTCTAAGTTCAAAATAGTAAAGTTAGCATTTTTAAAATGCCATAAGTCGATAGAAATCTAATCCAATACCTAATTAAATTGCGCGAAACAAAGAAAATTAGATTAATCAATGTAACTTTTAAACTATCGCGGCGTTTACTCATAGTGTTTATGAATTGCGGGACTTCACGCGATATATTTTTTAGATTAATCAAGCCTCAAGTTTGTAATTTAAAAAAAGAGCAGGGGCCTGTATTTTCACTTTTGTAATTTACGTATAATTAATTCGAAAGTTTCAAATGAATTTTACCTTACCTAGGCGCCAGATTAGTAACCAGTGAAAGAGTTGTCTCTCTCTATTCCAATGGAAACAGTCTCTCTAGACAAGTGGCAATACGTTTAACTGCCATAAATTTCAAAATTCTACCAATTCTATTCTATTCTATTCAAAAATTTGCCAATGTATTGCCACTTGCGGGGCAAATTTAATCGAACCCGGATGAAAACATAACATTCGCAGCTCATATATGATGTAACATACACAATTTAAAAAAGTAATACCTAATTATTAATGAAGGCATGGCAGGCGTGGTCGGAATATTCAAATATAAACGCGAACGTAACCATAGATAATACTGGCAAAAAATATGTAATCATGTATAAAGAATAATATGAATGATTGATTTATGTCCGCGTTAGCTTGTCATGCGGCGCTATTATAAGAGCATAACCGCCGTGTAAAGCAATCATAGCAGTTCTTTTTTAGGGTACCGTTAGTACCTACCCATAGTGTAAAAAGCTAAAGTTATCCTTAAAGGTAACAAAGTGTGCGATTGCTACCAAACCTAGGCGTGAGAAAGTGACTGAATTATGAACTGTGAAATTATTTTTATACACCATTATCAATTTTGATATAAATAGATATTGCAGTGACGTCAATATCTCTACACCAAAAGTCTATACACTAAAAGTACATAATAATACCTACCAAAAGTCTCTTTCTTTATCCTTTTTTTCCGTCACGACTATATAATCCCGGATGATTTTATAGATTTTTTGTTCGTATGAAAGTATTATTCTTCATAAAAAATACCGCGTATATCGCGACAGAATCCGTAAATAATGGTTCCATTTCAATAACACCCGCAAGTTATTAATTCTACCATAATCTTAACTTCAATAATTCGTTGGATATTTTAATCTTTAATAATTCGGTTCTATTAATTAACCGCCAACGTTTTAATGGCTAACCGGGTTGTTAATGTTTAACCGGGCTCCCATACAAAGAAAGTGATTTTAAGAGACGTTAGGTTAGCTAAATAGATACGTACAGTACAGTACATTGGAATACTATGCATAGTACGGAACCCTACATGTTAAAGCTAAACTCACTTTTGACTGGTGCTTTTTATTATTTGAGTGTAATCAATGAATGTATTTTGCGCTTTTTGTTTAGGAACAAAAAAAGTAGAGTTACTTTCTTTTACTTTTACATTCAGGTCATTTGTAACTCATAATATAGTCAGATACATCACTATATTTTCGTTTTTAGCGTCGGGCAAATAACGAAAACCGTTAACAAAATGTACATACATATCCATCTGTCAGCGGATTGTATCTCATAAACACATGACGGTACCTCCCGTTCTAATTGAGCGGTCCTACTGTGGACGTAACTTCACCCTACAGAATATCGCGGCTAATAATAAACTTGTGTTGTGGTTCCGAGTAGGGTAGCCAGCGCTCACATTTTTTTTTCTATTTTTCTTTTTTGTGCGGAATCCCCACGGATACCAATCCCACCGAAACCGGTGAGAGAGGATATGTCGGACTCGAACCGACTAAAACGCACGCCGTCTATGGGTCTTTGATTGCCGGAGGTGAGATTATACAAGACATATCTCTCGCACTTCGGCAGACCTGGGGACATTTCTTACAGATGACCCCCTCTAATGTGGGAACCATGGTGTTCCCATCTAGCCTCTGGATATGGGGGCACTTTACGCTGCAGTCGTGGCCTGCTTTTGCTAGGGTGACAGGAGGCTGTAGACGTCAACTGTACTGACATGTCAGTGGGAAGACCGACCGCTTAAATTGTCACCATTATGTGATGGTAAGTAACCCTGCTTTGCCTTCTAGATCACAGAAAGCACAAAAATTAGCAGCAGGAATGTAACGCCCCTGGTATTTCAAATGGCCATAGGCCACGATAACCACTTACACATAGATGAGCTGTGTGTATAAAGATAATGTTTTTAGGTCATGCTATAAATACCTTCATTTTTTAAATTTTATTAGCTTCGCGGTTTAGACGCAATTTGATGAAGGTAACCGCTGAACTTTAGCTCTGAGTAAATATATAGAATACCGTTGACAAAGTGAGACTATATGGAAAAACTTTATGACTTTAATTCTAATTAAGAATTATTTACTTACGCAAATTAATTTCACAGTTCACGACGAGAGCAGACTTTTAGTGCTTAGAAAGTTTTCCTGGCTGTATGCAAAGGCTTCCTGTGCGGATTATGCAAAATATTACAACTTGTCAATGTACTTGCGGTAGCCATTACAAATTCTATGCACACATAATTTTATAATGCTCTTTTAATACAGAAATTAATTATCCTCCATTTTGGATTTCATAAACTCTGTGCATGCAGAATAATCTTATACCTTATATAAAAGAACGTTCGTCGACCCTCTTTCATGAGACTTCGCCTTCAGCTTAACATCAGACGAGGTGAAGTCAAATTGACTTGCCATAAATAAAAAAATAAAAAAGCCTACCTACTAATGAGTATGTTCCATTCGGTTTAGTAGGTAAGTACCTACTATAAATAAAATATCGATATTTTCTATTTGCATTCCTGGACTGATTTTGCGGACATAGATAATATATAAATCTATGCCTAAAATGTCAGTAGCTATAGTAGTGGTAGTAGCAGTAGCAAGTATTACCATATACCTATAGGTTACCATTTATAAAATTTGGGCACACTCCACATATTTTTTTTTCTTTTATAGCGATCCTAACGATTCCACCAACAATCAAGTTTTTAAATTACTGATGGAAATAACGTGCGAAAGTACAAGAGTAAAATTTAAATACAAACAGATTATACTTTTATCTTCAAAACAACATACGAGGCACGTGTTTGTTTCCGAACTGAATGTTATTATTATTTAAATCCACAAACAAACTACTCGGTTGACCGCAGACTAAAAATGCATTTTAAAATTCGAACGTCGCATTTTATTAAGTGATCTGTGAAGTGGTACAGCTTAGAAGTAGAACGCCAGGCACAGGAATGTCCAAGTTCATCCAACTTGCAGTTTTACGCTCGTGACTCGAATGATTGAGCGCGACCACATTCTTAAGTCCTCATACTTTTACATTTTATGAGTAAACCTTGTATTTGAAACATAATGCGTGGACACAAATGCTAATAAATAAATGGAACTTTCTATGATAGAACACAGCTGCAGAAATAGAACATCGGCGAAGAGTTTGTTTGACCTGAGGGTCAATCCACTTAAAGATAATCTATTCACGCATGTTTATTTTCTCATTTACGCTAATTGTTTTAATAATATCTGAAGGCTACTCTTCTAATCAAAATAAGTTCAAACTTCAGTTTCAATCTGCCAGAATCAGATTGAATGTCAAAGATGATATTCTCATAATAATTTACAATTATCAAGAAATCACATTTAAATCGTGATCATTTTTAACATTTAATTGAAGCAAAATCAATTAAATACATTAAAAGAATCGGCCTTCTATCATTAAAATCGTAATAGTTTTTTTTTTCAAATTGATTTGACAGATAATCGAATCACAAAACATCTTTTTACCTTAGGAAGATTGGCCTTCTGGCCGAATAGACCATGACTCATGATATCGTTAATTCCTATTTTTATTACCTACCTATATTCTTTTTTTGTAATCAAGAAATCAGAATTCATTACACAAAATCAATCAAGGTTTGTGGTTAGCCTGTTCGCACCACAGAATAACTAAGAGGAAAGCCAATTGGACACAT
Source organism: Pelosia muscerda (assembly GCA_963691645.1). NCBI lineage: Eukaryota > Metazoa > Arthropoda > Insecta > Lepidoptera > Erebidae > Pelosia > Pelosia muscerda. Next base: position 2,527,903 of record OY829102.1, read on the forward strand.
GGGCAACATAGAGGCCGAAGCCTTCTAGGTGTGCTTCGAGAATGTTAATACCCGATCGAGGTACAACTACACACAATCAGTAAAACGTTCCATTTACGGAAATCCCATACAGTCAGAGAACATAATGAGGTATTTAACTGTCTGGCCAAATTGGTTACTTTTGCTAAACGTGTAGGAACATTAGGGATTTCAAACGAAACTCGTATTGTCAACTGGAGTTGCAGAGATCAGAGAAAAAAAACTAGTGGTTTGAATTTATTTGTAATGTCATCTCTTTAGCAGCAAAAAGCAAGTACACACAGATCTTTTGGGACACCATTTTATATGCTTACACCTTACTAAGGCGCCTATGCATAGTCAATATCAATGGTTTATTATGATCTCTATTATTGTAATGATTTTGTAAAAAAAATATCAAAGGAGGTGTTTAATAACACTAACCTCATTTACAATATTATCTTAGTCTATAAAAAATGAAAGTGGAGAAGATTTTAGCGATTGGCAATTGTTCAATTGTAGGGAAACGAGGAAGACGGATTATTTGTATCTACCTATTTAATTGTTACAATAAGATTTAATCAAAGTAAATAAGATAAGAGAAGGCAAAGTAAGATAACAAAATATTATAATTTACATCTTGTAGATAAAATTACCTACTCAATATGCTCACAAAATTTCATGAGAATCGGTCAAGCAGTTTCGGAGGAGTACGGTACCGAACATTGAGACACGAGAATTTAGATATCCATTCAGACGTATTGTATAGTTGTAGCTGTCATGTTCGAATAAGTCTGCATGACATTTCAGATTCACCAGATCCTGCAGTCATTATGTATGTTTGTTTTTCACTAATACATATTGAAATATCCGTTAGCTTTCTTTAACTGTGTTATTCGAACTGCTAAATGATTTCTTTTAAACACACGATGACTCAATGTTTACTGATCAATGGAAATTGAGGAAGAGCTGTAGCCTTAGCACGAAATACTATCGAAATAGTAATGTAAAGGTATCGACAGAACGGAGCATTGCAATTGGCGGGCTACACACGCACTCAGGTTCACAAGAGGCAGACTGCCAATCATAATGCTCCGTTCTCTCGAAACCTTTACATTACGAATTCGATAGGAGTACATGCTAGTGGTCTGTAGCTCGCAAAATATACAGTTACGGTGGTATTTCAAATTATTGTACGACTGCAATTGCAGCTTTGATCGTTTCCGTTGTAACCGAGAGGGTTTAATAAGCCATGTGTAGCTGTATCCGTTTGTCTTTTATCGAATCGACGGCGTTTTTGAGTTACCATCGTGGTGTAGTAATTTGTTTCACGTCGGCGTCTCTCTCCTCACAGAGAGGGCCCGAGCATAAATCCGTTTGTAATAGCTTGTGAATACAGTTCTTGAAGTAGCTGCAGAATTTCTGTGTATTTTCATTGTAGTGGTCATAAAAGGCCAGTATTACGGTAATAATATTAGAATTCAGTACAGCACGAGTGTAATGTCCTTGGTGTTGCACACGTCCATAGGTCATTGGTAACCGCTTTCCATCTGATGTTGTTTGCTTTTCTGCCACCAAAATGACATAAAAAGATATAAATACTTATACGTAAGCAGAGCACTCAGATGCAATAAGAAAAGATAAGAAATAAAAGAAAACAATAAGAAATGTCTTGATCGATACAATTAAATAAAGATAGCTTCCTTAAATGGCAACGTTCACGTGAAACGAATAAGGAAAATGAACTCTGGTGTTATTCTCGGAATACTGCAGAAAAAAAACAGGTATGTTTATTAATTATATCTGCATAGCATACATACAAGGAGATATAAGATCAATGAACATTTAATGGGTAAACGTACTGTTTAGGAATGTACAGTGGGCTCCAAAAGTTTCTGGACACCTTAAGATCTATAATCCTTTGACAGCCTAAGTCTAATTTAACCAAAAGTAACATATAGGGTTAATAAAATAAATTAGATCAATGTCTTGTTTCTTTGTAACTAAATAAGTAAACTAATGCAAGTAGTTGCCTACACTTCATTCCTTTTTTTATACCACTTAGGTTGCAGACAAGCACATGGCCCACCTGATGGAAAGCGGTCACCATGGCCTATGGTTTGTAACACCAGGGGCGTCACATTTGTGCTGCCTGCCCTGTAAAACCTTCTAATGCCGTTTTTGAAGAACCCCATATTGTAGTCGCTTGGGAAAACCACGACAGGGAGTTCATTCCACAGCTTGAGCGTGCGCGGGATGAAACTCCTTTCATACCACACAGTGCGAAACAGTTTCCGGTCGTAGTGTTTGAGGATGAACTCCCTCTCTATGGCGAGCGGTGCAATGATAGAAATTAAATATCAAGTAGATCTATTATCAAATAACTTCTAAGACTAATAGTTGTGTAGTGGCATCACTTCATACAATTTTAGTTTCAAATTGTTCAGGTACTTTTGGAGCCCATTGTATTTTAAAACCATATGGCCTGAAGATCTGAAAATGATAAGATAGACTGATGCGTAAGCTGGAGAAAGAGGGTCCAGTGCCAGTGCACATTGGAAGAGGCCTGAACCCCCATTCTGCTTTTCAAACTACTGGGATTACAAAAAATACCATAGAATTTAAACTTTACTGCTATGCTATTTAAGTCTAAAATTAAATGTCGTCGTGCAGAGAGAATGACACGATGAATAAACTTTTTTCATTTCATTTTTAAAGTGTACTTGAGAAAGTCGAAAACTCAATGGGAAATGTTATTTGTGGTTAGACCAAGGTATCAATTAATAGAATTGGCCTATCGCAAACCACTGCTAGACATACCAATCCCATTGTTAAGAGGCTTTCGCCTACTGTTTCCACTGATCAGACAGGTTGGTACACGGTTTGATTTTGAGTTTTCCTTCTCTCGTAGTAATATCGTATGCGTTTTCCGTTAGTGGCTTCTTACGACACCCTTCGAATGAGATGGGGTGGTGAGTCTTCTTTCTTCGTCACCACTAGAATCCCTTTTCTTTATTTTTATCGTACGCAAAATCCCCACGGATACCACCTCCGCCAAAATTCGGTGGAGGTGATTATGCCGGACTCGACCCGACTAGAACGCACGCCGTTTTTGGGTCTTTAGTTGCCGGAGGTGAGGTAGTAGACAACATATCCCTCGCAACCCGGCAGACTCGGGGCCCTTTCTCTCGAGATGACCCCCGTGTAGGGACCACGGTGTCCCCGTCTAGCCCCCGAGTATGGGGAGGCGCATTTTGCGCCGCCATCGCGGCCTGCTTTTGCTAGGGTGAAAGGCGGCTCCACCCGTCACCCCACTGTTACATAATATAAAATCGAACGTGTTAACAAACTCTTATTGTAGACTACAATACAGCTAATCTAAGAAATCAGCTATCAGATTAGTCACGCATGCGATGCCTATGATTTGAAACTGCAAACGTTAGCGCAACGCGTGCGCCGATATTGCTTCGTACGCGAATTTTATCTGATCGGGTGATGTAGACTGTGAAATGATTAGATGTATGCTGATGTGGTGTCATCAGATGATGTTTTAGTTTGAATTCTCCTACACATTTTATTACAAAATCAAAAACAAAATGGACAATACGTGTAGGGCTTCATTCCTACGTAACTCGTATCATGTGAAGATGTTTTTTTTTACCGTAACTGGTTACAAATCTATAGTTGCGTACGCGGCCGGAGGGTAAGTGCTTACGGTGCAGAATATTCCATCAAGAACCAAGCGGTTTGGTGAGCCTATCCTTTGCCGCTCCATTAAGTCTTGGAATTCCTTACCAGTTCACGTGTTACCTTCTTCCAACAGTCCAGGGTCCTGAAAAAGTATCTGATGAGGCCGTCAAACTGAGCATCCTCATTTTAATATTGTACGTGTTTGTAATGGTGTCCCTCTTTCTAAGACTTTAGGCTCAGTTTACTATCTGGCGAGTTGAAGTCAAATCGACGCGTCATAGATAAAAAATAAAAAATATTTAAATGTCAATATTTTTGAAGGTGGATGTTTGTGCGGTTGTTTGTTACCCTTTCACGCAGGAACTGCTGTAGAAACTAGATGAAGTTTTTTTTATCTAAACGAGATACGAAATAATCTATGATTGATGGTTTTGAGCTCCTCGGTCACTACAGCATCTCGCATCATCCTCAAAAGCAAAAATGCGTACTGCGTAAATAGAGTAGATACATTTTGTTACGTCACTGGGTTCAATATAATATTGTATATGCCGGTAACTATATTACTAACAGCAGGCTATAAAGTAGGTATTTAAAAATTCTAGGTAATAGTAGCTTGTACTATGGGTTCTAGAATGTGTCTAAATATACTTAATGACTTAGAAACATTAATGAGATAGTTTATGTAATAATATCACTGCACGTAATCTATTACAAATCATTTACCCAACTCATTTCTATATAATACTTTTTATAAACAATAAAACTGATATAAGTCATTACGAGTACCTATACTCGTAATAAGTACTTACTTAAAATTACTTCATATAAAGGTAGTAGTTATCTAATGAGTTCATACTACTAACCTTTTATAACCGCTTCATCAGAATTATAACACTTATAATATTCATTATAATATTCTTGAAGTAGCCACAAATATAATAATTACAATTATAGTAACTATAACTAATACTATCGTAAAACGGGGAGAATAAAAGTCAAGCGGTGAATAAAAGTCGAGCGGTGAATACAAGTCGAGGGGTGAATAGAAGTCGAGGGGTGAATAGAAGTCGAGGGTTGAATAGAAGTCGAGGGGTGAATAGAAGTCGAGCGGTGAATAGAAGTCGAGTGGTGAACAGAAATCGACGGTTGAATAGAAGGTGAGTATAAGTCAAGGGATGAATGGAAGCCAAGGGGTGAAAAGACGGTTAGAGGTGAATAAAAGTCACGAGATGAACTGACGGAATGAATTGAAGTCAAGGGCTGAAGGGAACTTTCAAAATGGCCCTCTTTGGCGTGAGAACTACGGTCTCTGTCATTCACTCATCTTGTCGAGGAGGGATTGGGGAGGCATCATGCCACCGCCGCTGCTTACTTTGGCTGGCGACCTAACCTGTCATCATCCCCAGACTATGACCCCAAAGGTCACCTTTTTTTTTACTCTTGCTCTCAAGCTAACCATCAGACAACTCGAACAAGTCAAATTTTAAGACCTAAAAAAAGTATAACGGGTTTGGTACACGTGACTCTGTTCTCTTTGTAGCTGTTTCTTGTTTCGTTATCTATATTATGTGTGTAAATTCAAATTCTAATGTGGTATCTTTGAACAGAATAAAGTTTTCTAGTATTTGTGTTAGAATAATTGTCAGCCAGTCACTTTAAAGACACCATTGTAGCATTCTTGTTATTTGCAGGCCTGCCATAAACTCTAGTTCATGGTACGAGCTCTGTAATTTTTTTTTTATAAACTTACGCCTTTATCCCCGAAGGGGTAGGCAGAGGTGCTAGCACGACCCACATTACGCCAGTTTATGTTTAGGTCCCAATGTAGTAGGTGGCGAGCCTATTGCCATTAACCGGGCACTTATAAACCTGCGATAAATACACACATAAATTCGAAAAGCATCGGAAAGTCATTGGTGTGTGCCATGGTAACCCTGGGATCGAACTCGAGGCCTCGCCTCAGCACTCCATTACCATTCTTTAGTCCGGACTGTTTACTTTTAGCATACCAAATGGCGATGTTAAGTCATATTCAAAATTTAAAAATTCGGTAATGACTGGTTGCGATATAATAGTATATAAACTAGTTATTGCTCGCGGCTCCGCCCGTGTCTACTTCTGATCCAGTTACCGCTGTTCCATAAACACTTTCCATAGAGTTCGAGGAATAAATAAAAAAAGTATAATTCGAATTGGTCTTCGAGTTCTGCGCTTAGCAACATATCTCGCGATTCATCACAAGGCTTCCCGTCTTTTTGTCACCAATTCACCAGGCTGTATGTGTTAAAGCATGGTAGCTAGGTAGTCGACACTTCACAGATAATGTATTTGACTGTTTTCAATACACAATTGAATAATCAATAGATTTTTAGCACGCAATTATAAACGCCGTATCGATAAGCCAACACGTGCTATCATACAAAGAATTTAAATGCTATCAGCTAAATTCTTGTTACGAGTACGTGTACTTCACGGTACTACGGATATTCTATCACTAAGGTGGCAGACAAGCACACGGTACACTTGAATGAGAAGTAAGTTACCGTGGCATATGGACTTTTGTAACACCTGAGGTGTCACATTTGTGCTGCTTACTATATAGAGATGAGGGGGAAAGGGGGAGGGGAGAATGTTAAGAGAGTCTATGTGCTGTCAGTGCAGAAGACAAAGAAGGAACCTCTCTAGTGAGCTCAGGCTACCCTACGACCTCCGTGGAGTAGCAGTAGTGAACGCGACTGCTACGCAAGAGGCGCGGGTTCGATTCCCGTGCAGTGGAACTATTTGTGTGCTTGAATATGAATATTTGCATTGGTCTGGGTGTTTCTATGTATAATATGTATTTATTTACAAAAAAAATGTATCTATGTATGTTTATCCGCATTCTAGAACCCGTAACACAAGCTAGTTAAACTATGCTTACCATGGGTCTAGGTAGATTGTCCTAGAATATTTATTTATTTACTCACCGCCAGAAACACAACACTGCTCTTTAGATGTAGGATAAGCTGTGTGTAGGGTCAGTAACACTGGTTCTCATGTTTATCTCTCGATGTCTTAGTTGTTATCTCGCGATTTTCGCTAGCGATATCTCTGATTTAGTTTTATCTATTCAAATTTTAATTCATACCGTCCGTTATTAACAGTTTAAATATAATCTAAAAATTGTACAGTTATATATATCTATATATATCTTCTTCTTCTTCTGTCGAATCGACGGAATTTTTGAGTTGCTATCGTTGTGTACCTAGTAATTCCTTTCGTTGCCGTTTAAAAAGCATAGTTTCTCGTAACACGTGCTATAATAACGTCAACAAACTAGTAAACAAGTCATAGGTATAGGGGTCAATGACCTCAATCCCACATCAGAATTCAAAAAGTAAAGCTGTCAAATGAGACAACTTCTGAATTTAGATGAACAGTGGAATTGAAAAACAACATGGTTAAGTAGGTATAATAATACAGCTAGGGAAGTAAACAAACACATGTCCTGCATTTACCAACATAATTATAAAGACAAAATTAGCTTAATAAAAAATAATTTTCATATTTATCGCTTTGGTTTAAAACCTCAGTTTAGCCACATGATGATCAGCATAAAAAATTCAATTTTATTTAGTGGAATGATCTTATGACCTACGTATCATATAAAATACAAAGAAATGTTAGCCTAGCGGTATGGGTAATGGACTGCTGAGACGAGGTCTCGGGTTCGATCCCAGGTTTTACCATGGCACACACCAATGACTCGATACTTTTCGAAGTTATGTGTGTATTTATCGCAGGTTTATAAGTGCCCGGTTAATGGCAATAGGCTCGCCACCTATTACATTGGGACCTAAATATAAAATGGCGAAATGTGGGTGCTAGCACCTCTGCCTACCCCTTCGGGGATATAGGCGTGATATTATAAAAAAAAAAAATAAAAAAAAAAAAAAAATGTTTCTGTTAGCACTGTATGATTACAAAATTCTACTTTAGTGTATGTATTCCTGAACGATATTCAGTTCTGAATCTCGATTTCCATTGACAGATTGTCAATGACCAATGATTGTTAATGACATCTGGTCTCAGCACTGATTATAATCGAATACTTGATTTCGTTGGGGGGTACGGTAACAAGAGCACAAACTTATTGTTATACATTATTGATAACACACTTGTACTTCTCCACTGTATTCTATTCATTACTGTCAGTGTAAACCTTTGCCGCAAGGCGAAACCGGTTAGGTACAATAATAAATACAGTGGAGAAGTACAAGTGTGTTATCAATAATGTATTCTATCGAATGTATCATGTCATCGCCATTTTAATTAAAATTGTTATGATAGATTAACGCATTGATTGGTTTTGCTAAAAAAGAAATACTTATTACTAGTTCTAAGAATCATAAAATGAGTCAATCCAAGTTTTTAGTCACTTTTTATTTGAGGTCTCAATAGAAATTGATAGGATACGCTAGTGAATTGTCAATTCGTTATCTAAGAATTTCGCAGATATTAATAGATATTACATCATTTTAAATGGCCACCATTTACAAAAAGAAATACATTTTTTATGTGTACTCTTATAGATATAAGTTGATTCTCGTTTACATCTACACTAATATTATAAAGAGGAAACTATTTTATTTGTGTGTGTGTATGTTTGTATTTAACTTTTGCGCAGCTTAGACCCGTATGGGAATCACGGAAATTGACTCGGAGAGTTAAACTCAAAATATTCCGGTCCAACGTAAAAGCCGTTTTACTGTACGGGTGTGAGACATGGAAGGTCACAAAGGACATCTCGCATAAGCTCCAGGTCTTCGTCAACCGATGTCTTCGCAGAATCCTGGGTATTTACTGGCCAGAAAAAATTTCCAACGAGCAGCTTTGGGAACGTTGTGGTGAAGTCCGGATCGACCAGCAGATCAAACGCCGTAAATGGAGTTGGATAGGCCACACTCTCCGAAGGGATCCAAACCATATACCGAGGCAAGCCCTAGACTGGAATCCCCAAGGAAAGCGCAAACGTGGTCGCCCAAAACAGACCTGGCGGCGGACTATCATTGACGAAGCGAAAGCCATTGGAAAAACCTGGAGCGAAGTCAAACGCGAAGCTCAAGACCGTACGGGATGGAACCTCACTGTGGACGCCCTCTGCCCCAGCTAGGGGACAAAGGACCTTAAGTCAAGTAAGTCAATGTTTGTATTTATAATGAATAAACTGAAAACTACTGTGCCGATTTCAAAAACTCTTTCACCATTCGAAAGGTGATTTCACCCTGAGTAACATAGGCTAATATTGCACTGCACGATAACCGACATCCACGCGGGTGGAACCTCGGCGAACAGCTAGTTAGAAATAAATATGTAATAATAAGTAATAACATGTCTTTATTGAACACCAAAGATAGAATAGTATAATACAGAGAAATGTACGAGATATACGTCGATTTTATCTCGTTGGCTTGTCGTTCCCGTATCTCGTAACTACGAAAAGTATGCAAAAACAATAAGAAAGGAAGATAAAGTTCTTGGGCCTCTTTCTTTCCTGATTTTTTTCCGTGCGCAGAATCACCACGGATACCAAATTGGTGGAAGTGATTATGTCGGACTCGAACCGATCAAAACACACGCCATCTATGGGTCTGGTGATTGGTAGAGCTGATGTGCCTAAGCCATTCGCACTATGCGCCAACGTTATTGGCTGACAAAAGATCTTTATTCCTTTGACTGCCTGAGTCTTATTTAACCAAAAGCAACATAGATAGAGTTAGTAAAATATACTACATTTATGTCTTGTTTCTTAATAAGAAAATAAGTAAACATACATGCAAGTAGTATTCTAAACTTAATTGCAATAATAAGTTAATCGATTATCCAGTAGCTTCTAAGAAGTAGTTTGTACAATTTTAGTTTAAAATTGTCCAAGAATTTTGTGGCCCACTGTAGGTACACACATATGCATACATGCATGCACACTTACATACATGCATAACGTATATACTGTCACTTACTTTTCTAATTAGCCTTGACAAAGATTACTCACATAATTTCACTTCCTACACCCATACATCTTTCGCTTCTACTTTCAACAGTGTTTACATACATACTCTTACTGACTTATACGCATAATAGTCATATAAAGTGACTTACACTCGAACCAATAACCGTCAAGTGGGCTACGTTGGGCCGTTTACTGATGAACCGTTACGGGTCAACACCTCGCGGTCGGCAGAAGTGGTCCAATCGAGATGCGGCATAAACACGCTCCATGTCTACTTTCACGAGGTACAAAATAATTCTAAGTATGTATTTTTATGTTTTTCAATTGTTACAATTATCGTTATTTACTTATTCTGACTAGCTGTTGCCTGTGGCCTTGCGTGTAAGGCGAATTCCATGCCTGGATCGCGTCTCGTCAAAAAACATAATGGCCTATATGTTATACAGCGTATACTTGTGGTGATGGTGAAAGAATGACGCCACCCCATCTCATGGATGAGTGTCGTAAGAGACGACTAACAAAAAAAAACGCAGACGATAACACTGCGAGAGAAGGAAAACTCGAAATAAAATCAACCCGTCTGGCCTGTGCCACAAGCGTGGAAACAGCAGGACCAAGCCTTAAAACATTGGGTGAGGCCTATTTCCAGTAGATACGTTAATTAATTGATTGAGATAAGATAAGATAAGATAAATACTCTTTACTGCACACCAACCTTCAGCTTAACATCAGGCGAGGTGAAGTCAAATTGACGTGCCATAAATAAATAAAAAAACATAGGATACATACCATAAATCCATAGTTAGATAGTTGTACAATGGGCGTTTTTTTATTTATGTTAAGCTGAAGTCTCATAAAAGAGGGTCACCATTGCAAACACGTACAGTAATACAATGATCTCTTCCAGACAACTAGTGTCTTATTGCCAGAAATCAGGGTATTGTGCGATGTATACTAAATTGTAATGATTTAATATTTTATCAAGTTGTATTTAGGAAACAGAAGTGTCATTTTATACCAAAGACACTTTTTGTTTCGGTAAATAAAATCCGTTAAAAATTACTCGATTTGCGGTGTGATATCTAAAAATTCTATGCATAATTCAACAAAGTCGAGGTTAGTGTAATCAAAAGAGGTTTGTTTAGTTTCGAATACTCAAATATTTATTTAAGTATTTCAGGAAGGCCGCTCACAACAACTTTTAAATTTAAAATAAAAAGACAAATTTAAAGTTTTAGAGGAAGATACCTACTCAGAGCTGAATATGTTGTGTTAATATAATAGAAAAAAAGTTAACCAAATTAACATTTAGTTTAAAATTAATAAATTAAAAACGTTAATGAGGTATTGTCATCTAGCGTCCTTATATTTTGCATTTACCAAACAGATGGCATGTCGCACCATTAAGTTATGGTATTCCTTACCATATACCCCAGATCTCGGGTTCGATCCCAGGTTTTCCATGGCACACACCAATGACTTTTCGAAGTTATGTGTGTATTTATCGCAGGTTTATAAGTGCCCGGTTAATGGCAATAGGATCGCCACCTATTATATTGGGACCTAAACATAAGTTGGCGAAATGTGGGTGCTAGCACCTCTGCCTACCCCTTCGGGGATAGGTATAGGCGTGGGTTTATTAAAAAAACAACCTAATTCATCCAATGTGGTCTTGTTCCAAGGCGACTAAGGAATAGGGCTTTTCAACATCAGACAGATATACTCAGCCCAGGCTCAGCCTTAGATGCATGGTTCGGGTCAACAATAGTGCCCGGCATACGGCAATAGGAATATCCACTATTACGTGGGATCGAATTCAATGGTTGGTGAGATGTGGGTGTTAATTCACCTCTGCCTACCCCAGAAGGAAATAGCAGTGAGCATGTATGTACAAAATACTTATTTATCACAGAGTTAGTTACCATGTCTATACCAAGACATATAAACCTGAAATCACAGCTGAACAAACATACCCACATATCGTCCATAAAGAATGTACTTATAGTCTTTTCAATCGAGGTATACATGACGTACCTATATTTTAAATTGTTCACGTAAAAATGCTACATTCGATTTCAATAAAAAATAACTTCGAGCATGAAGAATAACATCACATTGATCATTATCTCGTCAGAATGTTTACAATAGCACAAGTATTTGAATATCCTTGGAGACGCTGGACATTCTAGATTCCTAATATACATATTAAACTTAATTAAAATATTTGGCCTTCCGCAGTTGAACGTCAAGCCACGTTAGTATAATAAAAAAAAATAACGGTCAATCCTAACTTTTGTAAAATATAGCTCACCGTGTAAAACAGCAGAATCAAATCCTTTACAAAATGGAACACTCAAACAGTTTAAAACTATATCAATCTCTTTATCGCATGAATAAAGAGAAGATCACAACACAAATTATAAACCTCACACCTCACTATTATCATGGATTTCAAAAACAGAACGTCAAATTCCAAATTCAAACATTAAGCGCGCGGCGCGCCGGCGCACGTTCAACGGCGGACTGGCCAAAGGCTTCGAACGAAGGTTGCGCTCAAGAGATGAGGACGACAACGCTTGCGTAACCGATGCTGATTGGTTCGACAATCGATTTAATTTATTACTCGATAAATATGTAACGATTGTTAAAGAATAGCACTTGCCTTTAGTTGTGCCTATTAATTTGAGAAGATTGTTTCTATTCATTGCAGGTACCTAATAGTTTTCAATGAATATTTCATACAGGACTTTCTGACATGCTGTATCTTTCACTTTTTTATTGAAAGTGTTAGATTGTAATACCTCAAAAAGCAAATCACTCTTAATGCAATTTTATAGTTCAAGTGAAATGAGTATGAAACCTGTCTCAAAAATACTTAACACAACCGGGAGAAATTTTCAAAAAAGCAAATCATTTTCTTCAGACGATTGGCATAGACCGTGACCAAGATTTAAGTTTGTTTGATGTTGTACATAACCAGTTTTAGACAGTTACATTTTATTGAACTTGCAACGGGTCAAGAATGCATTATGAATGTAATTAACCAACTTTTTCATACTTTCATCTAGACAAAAGAAAACAAAACAATTTCAATAAAACTAGCGTTCGACATTCAAAAACGGTATCGTCAAAGTTCACTGTCGTCGAAAATAACCGCGTAATCGATTAGTTCTAAATTCAAAGCGATGGAAACAAAATGGCGCGTCTCTGTGAACTAGATAATACAGTAACATTTACATTATCAGCGTCCTTCAGTTATTATCAACGTTATATTGTAAAATTATAAGTAAACAAATAGTTGTCTACGCTAACACGCGTTGGTAAGGACATTCTTAAGTTGTCATACAAAGCATGTACTTTAACAGCTGTTGTCTGCGGCTCAGCCCGTATGCAATACTGCTCCCGTTCCCGCAATCCTAATGAACCTATTCTTGGGATGACATACGCTTCTCCAGACTATAAACTAGTCTGCCTCTGCGATAAATTTATGTCATTACTGAGCTCATGCTGCAGCATCATGTCAAGATTACCATAACATGGACATACTACCAATACGCACGCTAAATTTCCTTCACTCCTTCACTTTTAGTGGAAGTTATGTACTAAAATCCCTTCGTCAACTTGGAAAGAGCTGATAATACTCAAACAGGGACCAATTCTCAATATATATAGTTAAAAAAATTCTCGAACACCTCAGATTTAAAAAAAACTGCAATGAAATCTGATGGTAAAACACATTACAAGTACAAAAATAAACAGGGGCCATACCACTACGTGACTATATTCAACGGGAACAGTTGCCCTGTAGGCCTAAGTTCCTATAGGTAATATGCCGGTATATTTGGGCTATCGAATGGTAATAGAACTAGAATTGGTTCCGTATTATTTTCAGAATAAATGATGGTTGAAACCAAACCTCCAGCCAGCGGGATTTTTTTTTGTTATGAATTTGGTCACGCTGAAATGTAGTTCTATAATTAGGGCTATGCTATGTGAACACATAAAAGCCAAAACAGACATGGGTTTCATTCATGAAATACAGAAAATACAGTTTAGAATAAAAAATTAAAAAAAAAAAAAATAATCTCCATTCAGCGGAAAAAAATTTATTTAAGACGAAAACAATATTGAAATGCAAATCATTAATTAGTGCTAATCATATAAATCATATAAATAATATAAATCATAAAAATTATAACATTAAATTACATTTTTACCGCCACTGCGCCGCCGCCGCCGTTTAACTGACTATATTATATTATTATATTATAAAGTTGTAATCTGCTATAATACAAAAGCAAGTTTAAAAAGTGTAAGTAAAGGAATAGCACTAATTAATGATTTGCATTTCAATATTGTTTTCGACTTAAATAAATTTTTTTCCGCTGAATGGAGATTATTTTTTTTTTTTTTTTTTATTCTAAACTGTATTTTCTGTATTTCATGAATGAAACCCATGTCTGTTTTGGCTTTTATGTGTTCACATAGCATAGCCCTAATTATAGAACTACATTTCAGCGTGATCAAATGCATAACAAAAAAAAATCCCGCTGGCTGGAGGTTTGGTTTCAACCATCATTTACTCTGAAAATAATACGGAACAAATTCTAGTTCTATTACCATTCGATAGCCCAAATATACCGGCATATTACCTATAGGAACTTAGGCCTACAGGGCAACTGTTCCCGTTGAATATAGTCACGTCATACCACTGCCTCTTTTAGAAGGTAGTGGTACCTTGAAGGTAAGACCACAGGTCAAACTTGTGACACTTTTCACCACCAAAACCCTTAAAAACCTTGACAAAAATGAAAGCAACTAGCAGTGAATCCTTTATAATCATTTATAAATAATTAACAGAATTATCTAAAGAATTTTCGAAACGAGGTACTTATTTTAATAACTTCAAGATCAATGCAAACAATAATATAATCGTAGAAAAGAATTCATTTGTCAAGTAAAATTTTAATGATAGGTTTGATAATAACATTACCTAGGTACTGCGGTAGTCTAATAGTATTGGTCCCAGGTTTTACCATGGCACACACCAATGACTTTTTGATGCTTTCCTGGAATTCCTTGCCGGCGCACGTGTTTCCTTCTTCCTACAGTCCCGGGTCCTTTAAGCGGGGCGTGAAAAAGCATCTGATGAGGCCGTCAAGCTGAGCGCCACCATTGTAGCACTGAACGTGTTTGCAATGGTGACCCTCTTTCATGGGACTTTGCCTTCAGCTTAACAGCAGGCGAGGTGAAGTCAAATTGACGTGCCATAGATAAAAAAAAAAAAAAAATTTTTCGAAGTTATATTACACTATTAATGCCCGTGTTAATCTCAAATCATACATTGTGTTAAACTTCACGATTATTAACTGGGCGCAACAAAACTTGCGCAACTACCGTTTCAAAATGGTTATTTTCTTCAAAAACCTTTAAAAATCTTTAATTTTATATTCTAAAATCATAAAAAATACAAAGTATGTTTTGAGATAGCGTTAAACGTAAATTTTACCTAACGCACTCATTTTGTCTAAAGTGGACCAAATGCAAAATGGACCAAATGCGAAATGGACCAAATGCAACGAAACGTTATGAAATTACAATTAGTGGCCTAATTATGTACTAAATGTCAGCTTATTGTTATGAAATTATACATAATCAATATAATATAATATAACAATGAACAATGACACTTTACACAAAGATTGATGTTGAAACTGATAATGGCGAAAAAGGCACTGTTAGGCCCCACTAAAACCAGTACACCGGCTGGTTAACGGACGATGCTCCGATTTTATTCTCGCCCATCAGCGGAATAGCAATTTAAAATCATCTTAAACTTTAAGATCAACATTCGTAAGAATAATTAACAACACAGTAGTAATGCGACACGATTATTTCAGTAGCGGAACCGGTGTCGCCAAATTCACACATACAACCGTTAGTAATACCGTGCATTACTAGTAAATAATTGCATTGAGTGGTGGAATTTCCTACTACTTTTAATGCCAAAAAAGGTTCATATTGTCGAATTTATCCTTCGTTGCGCAAAGCAATGACACGCGTGCATCGACTACATCACACTTCCACTAGTGTTTTGTTTTCCATGATTAACACTTAGTTGAGTTGGGATTTAGATATTTTATACTCTGTATTCAGTCAAAATACGTTTTTTTTAATTATTGAGGATAGGCTTACGTTTGACCACTATCTCACCTGATGGTAAGTGACGATGTAGTCTACGATGAATCACGCTTGCCTAGAAGGATCCTATTCACTCGTGACTTGAATATTTCCAGGTTTTAGCTTTTCGGAAACACAGATTCGGGCAGGGAATTCCACTCCTTAGCTGTACGCATGATGAAAGTATCTGCAAAGCGTTTCGTGCGTAAGAGTGGAATATCGACCATAAAGCGGTGTCGTGTCGCTGTTCATCTGGTCTTTCGTTGATGGAAACTTGGAGGCATCAGGTTGTGCAATTCAAGAGCGCACTCTTCGAAATATATCCGATAGAACATTATAGACCTGCAACTTTGCGTTGGTGAGCAAAGCTGTGAAGCCTTTTCTCGACTAATTTCTTTTATCATGTGAAAAATCGCCACGGATTACTCAAAACAACAATATTTTTACAGTGACGTTTGCATCATTAAGGGCAAAAGGCGGAAAGAAACTCAACATGCAGTGTGATCAAATAAATTAAATTCGCGTTTGATGACAATGCCTCAGAGAAAGTCTCCCAAGCTTAAACGACGCTCATTTACACTGTGGTGACGGTGTTTGTCATTTATTACATGAATATAAACCACGGTAGCCTAGTGGTATGGGTAATGGACTGCTGAGACGAGGTCTCGGGTTCGATCTCACCATGGCACACACCAATCACTTTTCGATGCTTTTCGAAGTTATGTGTGTATTTATCGCAGGTTTATAAGTGCCCGGTTAAATGGCAATAGGCTTCGCGACCTATTACTTACATTGGGACCTAAACATAAAATGGCGAAATGTGAGCACCTCTGCCTACCCTTTCGGGGATATAGGCGTGGGTTTATGTTATGTAATGTTATGTTTACAAGCATTAAGAAGTCGTGATCGTAACTCAGTAATGTAGTAAATGGATCCAAGATGTTTGTGTTTTCACTGTTTGGTTTGTTTTGGGTGTAATCAATCGAGACGTTGATACTTTTGAGAGGGGAAAAGAAAGTTCTATTACAAGAATTGTTAAGTGTTTGTGTAAATGAAATTTCTCGGTGGAGGGTATTTCATTTTATTTTAAACTAGCAAACCCGGCGAACTCCGTTTCGCCATATGAAAAATTATTTTCTCGCTTTTCTGTTGAATTTTTTCCTGAATTTGAAATTTTCTTTGCTATACACCTCACGGACCTTTCCTTTCCAACGAATGCAAAACCGTGGATTTCGGTTCGTGCGTCCTGGTGTTATAGCGTCAGGAAGGAAAACCCGACTTATTTTTATTTAGTAGATAATATATTTGTTATTTAAGTGCACATAAACAAATAAAGCTGTTTACCTATTTGTAAGCGGTAGTCTCTAATTCAAGATTTTTATGAATTAGAAACATACACAGAGTGAATCAAAGTGGTAGGTACTTAGTTATTATAATTAATAAATTAGGAGCCAGTTAAACATAACGCCAGGTACAGCGGGCCTATACTTAAAAAACATTTCTATTCTTGCTGGAATCGAGTACAGCGGCGAGTGAAACCGTAGGGCTAAGCTAATTCATTATTTATAACGTGGAAACTTAGTTTACTTTCTAGAAGATGAAATTCACTGTAAACGTGTTGTTAATCAAACCAGATTAATAAAAAAAATATCACAATTAACACGAAATTAATTTTTATCTATGCTCTTTTTTTATCTAAACTCTAGTACCTACCATTGAATTTACTGCAATACATGTTGTCACTGATACGGCCTATATCGGTCACTACTCTGAAAAAATACACAGAAACTCTCTAGCTATTTCAATGACTATATTCACAACCAAGCTATCACAAACGGATGCACCACACAAGGCTTATCAAAACCCTCTCAGTTACAAGTGAAACGACCTCCTACTATCAAAGTTATTCATTCCCGTAACACAATGGGAGTCGCAGCTGTTATGCGTATCACAAATAATATAGAAAGTGTTGAAGAATGTTCCCAGATTATCTCATTTTAGATAATATACTTCAAACAATGAATTATGTAACACTTGTGATACTTGGGAACTTAGAAGACACAGGTGCTTGTAAAAAACGGCATCGTGTAATTCGTATACAACCATAGATTTAGAATAAGCTAGATATTACAAGCATCGATGAGCGGAGGCGAAAAGTTTTTGCGGGAACGCGAAAAGTGTCATAGCGCTGCAGTGTTTTATTTTCTAAATTTGGTGTTCATTGGAGTTTTTATGTGTAAAAATGGTGGAGTTTAGACATAACCGCTTGGACAAAGCACACAAGTGTAGGAGAGTGGAATATTGTAGTGAATTGTGATTTTTCGTGTTGGTTTCAAAATCTCCCTAAGAAAAGCTTCTAGTAAAGTCTCCACTACTTTACTAGGGCAACTATAATCCGTCATCGTCATCATCATCATCATCATCATCATCATCATCATCATCATCATCATCATCATCATCATTATCATCATCAACAATCATTTCAACTATACTTATCACAAAATAAAAGGAAATTCCCAACTCGACACTGGCAAAATTGTCTCCCCGAATTGGGTTGATATGTTGTCATCTAAGAAAAGAAGAAGAAGAGCGGAGGCGACTCGGACGTCGGAGGTCGCAGAATGAATGGCCATTGAACATGTCCGCACAAATCACACATGTTATATCTATCATACTGTAAATCTGTGGACACAATATCATTTGACGACAATTCCACTTTCTAATGAGTTAATAGTTTGGAGTAAGCTAACACTGGTATTGGTGAAGAAAGTGCCATTTGTTCTCCTGTAATGAGATAGATAATATATCTAGATATAGATCTATAGTACATAAAGAATGGCTGATTGAATAACGAAAAGAAACCTACGTTAGAATTTCAATTCTAATAGATTGTCGTTATTGTCTTGTACAGTGCATGATGCCAAGTGTGGACGTAACAACTTGTGGCACATGGACACACAAACTAAAGTTGTACTGACACAGCAACTAGTCGATCGATGGTTTCATTTAAGCTCTGCTATTACGTAGCTGAATACGCAACGGACACGCACTTCTGACACGGGCACGGTAAAATGTTACCTAAATGTAGACGAGGCATAAAGTTTTCGATATATGGACTGCTATTCAAAAGCAAACAAATTAGGTAGTTCAATTGCAGTCGCTCTGCATTTTCAACGATGCATGGTCACAGCAAGATAGCCACACGATTGATAAGGGCTTGCTATAATATTTTCATTGATATAATTTGGTGCTAACAAGCTGTGTAGTTGCGTCTAAGTTCAGTTGCGACGTAGTTATAGTGGAAAAGAACGGCCCAGGGCTCCGAGGTCGCCCCGAAGGATTATGATGATGTTGATTGCTGACTTCTATGTAGTTCTATAGGCTGCACTCCTAATCAAATTGTTATTTCATCTTACATATTATAAGCGCATGGCAATATTTATTTTTACGGTAAAAACGGCACCTGTTCTTAGGGCTCTACTGTCCGTTTGTCTGTCACCAGGGTATATCTCATGACAGCTAAACAGTCGAAATTTACACAGATGACGTACTTACTTGACCGATTAATGGCTATAGGCTCACCACCTATACCTTTGGGACCTAAACATAAACTGGCGAAATGTGGGTGCTAGCACCTCTGCCTACCCCTTCGGCGATATAGGCAGGAGTTTATGTTATGTATGTTATGTACGTACCTATTTCTGTTGGTTTTCACCATAATACATCCTTGTTTTTATATCACAAATACACAAAGACGATTTGTCAAAAAGTATTTTTCATCGCGATTGCATGCATGCAGGTCATGCTCCGCTATAATGAGGTGAAGAGATTAGATTATAACCATAGACTCCTTCATAACCACGTTACCGAATTTATAATGTCAGTGGCTACCTTGTGTCTTTTATAATTAAAAACATCACTGCAATATCTGTAAAGTTGATAGGTAATTGTTTTTGCAACATTTTTCACTGCTGCTCCGCACCAGTTGGTTGTAGCATGATGTTATATACATAATATAAACCTTCCTCTTCAATCACTATTTATTAAAAAACCGAATTCGCATAAAACGCCGTTGCGTTGTTTTAAAGATTTAAGCATATAAAGGGACATAAGGACATAAGGACAGGAAACGCGACTTTGTTTTATACTTTTTTTTATAGTGCGAAAAATCCCCACTGATGCCAGAATCGGTTGGGGAGGTTATGTCGGACTCAAACCGACTAAAACGCACGCCGTCTTTGGGTTCTTAGTTGCCGGAGGTGAGATAGTAACCAACATATCCCTCGCACCCCGGCAGACCCCGGCCATCTCTTTCGAGATAACCACCTTCAGGTGTAGGGACCACGGTGTTCCGCCGCTGAATTTTTGCGCCGCCACAGCAGCCTACTTTTGCTAGAGGACAGGCTGTCACCCGTCACCCCCAGGCCCGTGCTCATGGAGGACGGAGGTCATTCTGCGACCTCCAACGCCCGAGTCGCCGACTTTGTTTTATACTATGTAGTGACAAAACAACCCGTGAAACTATGGTTAAAACGGAAAGGCAGTTATTACAAAAACTAGTGCATTCCATCTTGAGATGATTGATCGATGACAGGTGCGTTGTGATTGCGGTAAGATATTTCTAAAGATAATAGAACAACATTCTTCGTATTGGAAAGCAATGAAAGCTAACTTGTACTGAAAGTGGTAAGAACTGGGTACGGGAACTTAATAATATGTGTTTACCAGACTTGTATATTTACGGGAATACCAGTAAAACGTTCAAAAGCGTCATTCTCGTATAATTGATAATACCTACACTTGTACTTCTCCACTGTGTTTATTAATGTATCTAACCGGTTTCGCCTTGCGGCATTCTCAAAAGTTTACCTTTACACTCAAATATAATTAAAAAAAAATACAAAATAGTTATTTGTGCAACAAGAGAGCAAAACTGTTTTTTGCTGCGAGTGCTGATTTTGAATCCTGAGCAAGCGAGGGATTCCAGGATTGAATCACGAGCGTAGCGAGTGATTCTACTGTAGAATCCTGAGCGTAGTGAGGGATTCAAATGCACGAGATGCAAATAATTTTGCTCTCGTGTGGCACCATTACTTTTCACTTCAGCAGCGAGAACACATAAGAAATATTACTTAGAAGATAATGCAACACTTATTAACAGAACAGAACACCTATTATTAATTAAAATAATGCTGAAAATTTTAAAAGTTAATAATTAATCTAATTACTTATTGCTGCTCTGCAAATTTAAAGTTGAAAGTTAAAAGTTAAATTTTATACCCGTTATTTTTAAGGTGTGTTCAGAAACAGCGTACGTGACATTTTATTTTTCAAATGTTGATCATTATAGTATAGTATAGTATAGTAGAATTATAGTAATCATTATAAATACTTATGCATTACTTATTTTGGTATTCAATAACATTACATAATTATTAAATAATGTACATACCTAAAATACATGGTTATTCTTTTACAAATATCTTTCAAATTTAGAATTTCGTAATAGGACCTTTGACGTGCCATAAATTAAAAAAAAACCTTCAAAATACTTGTGTTTGTCACTCGAACTTTTTTATGAACGGCCAAGAGACAGAGTGCAGTGTATGTGATTCGAAAGTTATTCGCCGAACAATTCTTTTTGAATCTATGGTTGTCACTCTTTATTGAAAATTAAAAAAAATAAATTAAAAAGCTACTTTGTCTCACTGAGTGAGCAAAATCGCATTTTGCACACTGTTTTTACGCAGCAAAACTCACTTGTTTGAGCTGCTGTGGTGAAAAAGAAATAGTCTTTCTCGTAATTTTAAAAAGCGAATAAAATTTAGTTTCCATTCCACTACATACGGACACGCAGAATAAAACAATTAACTACGCACACCTGAATAAAGTCCCCATTGCAGATTTAGTATATGACATACTAATCGATTATTTATTTCAATAATTATTCAACTATTTAACTAAGTATAAGTAGATCGAGGTTATTAAAGCATGTGGTCTTTTGTTAAATACATTATTGCGTCCTCCAGAGAAATACCTAGACCACTACTTGGTTCTGATTATACGTGTAGATGTCTAATCTAATTCCCCTGTACTTATGTCACTTTGTATGCTTAAATCTTAAAACTACGCAGCGGATTTTGAAATAAATAGAATAAAGGTTTATATCTATATAACATTATGCTACGACCAACAGGTGCGGAGCAGAAATAAAAAATGTTGCAAAAACGGGTTGACTCAGACGAAGTTGCGCGGGTCAGCTAGTTTGAAATAAACCAACAAAGACACAAACCCCAAGTCTACAAGTGCGCCAACATACAACATGATAGCGCGCGTGTAGAAAGGCTTGCCAATGAAGTCAATGGATGTCGCAACAGATTCTCGCACAAACTGCCAAGGCAAGTAATAGGTGGCAATCCACCAAGTCGTCATTAATCCACACATAATAATTAGCAACCTATTTTCCCACACTACTTGTTATAGCATTGAACATTACACAATAAACTTATCATTAGACTTAATTTTTAGAAATATTATTATAATAATACTCCAGTCACCGAGTAGGTTTGGGCGACCACCGCCTCCTTTTGCGAGCAAGTATTGCTCAAAAAGTCCCGCACTGCCCGCGATGAGCGGAGGCGACTCGGACGTTGGAGGTCACAGAATGACCTCCGTCCCCCATGAGCGCGGGCCTGGGGTGACGGGTGGAGCCGACTGTCACCCTAGCAGAAGCAGGCCGTGACGGCGGCACAAAGTGCGCCTCCCCATATCCGGGAGCTAGATGGGGACATCATAGTTCCCACATTAGGGGAAGGGGGTCATCTCAAAAAGATGTCCCCGGGTTTGCCGGGGTGCGAGAGATATGTCTTGTATAATCTCACCTCCGGCAATCAAAGACTCATTGACGGCGAGCGTTTTGGTCGACAGACCGACATAATCATCTCCACGACTTTTGGTGGGGCTGATATCCGTGGGAATTCCTTACCACGCACGTGTTTCCTTCTTCCTACAGTCCCGGGTCCTTTAAACGGGGCGTGAAAAAGCATCTGAAGGCAGTCAAGCTGAGCGCCACTATTGTTACACTGTACGTATTTGTAATGATGATCCTCTTTCCTGCAACTTTACCTACAGCTTACTATTTTAGGCTGTAGAAAATCAAATTCACGTGAAATAAATTAAAAAAAAGACGGAATAGTGTTTTTCTTTTTCTTTTTTATGTTAACAGCCTATACCCTAGTTTTGTTAAATCTTAGTAATTACCACCTTGACCTCCTTGAATCTTTAGGTACCTACTATAGGACCTTGCCCGCATTTTACGCCGAGTGGTGACACCCACAGCAGATTACAATTGAAGTTTACTAACATGTCATTATCTACTCGTTAACGTTACAATTTGTCTATATTGTCTTTTATAGTTGAAACCATAGAAAACAAAAAACAAGTGGAAGTGTAATGAAGTCGGTGCACGCATGTCACTGGTGTGCGTATTTACGCAACGAAGGATAAATTCGACAATATGAACCGTTTTGATAAGAATACGTCTAAACTTTTTCGTAAATATTCAAAGCTTGTTTGATTCAAAATATGAAACGCCATAAATACTATTTTGTCTATAGCAATGTATTTCGCTATTTTGAACGGTTAAAAAAGTTGATGGTAATGCCACCACTTTTTTTTACCACTACCTTAAAGAAGGTAGTGTGTTTTCGTTTTGTAGTACGGCCATCATAACGTGCCGCAACTATAGTAAATGACATAAAATCTGTAATAAAAATACACAAATTTAATGAAATATGAATCTTTGTGATTCGATTTATTTTCATTATTAAAATCACCGCAGTGTAAAGTAATCCATTGATAGCAAATTGAAAAACGGTTCGCTTTGACGCGATTCCATCACTTTGTTTAGAGGCCCTGTAGCTAATTGCGCATGGGATGAAGTAGGAACATAACATAATATAAACTCATGCCTATATCCCCGAAGGGGTAGGCAGAGGTGCTAGCACCCACTTTTCACCAGTTTATGTTTAGATCCCAATGTATTATATTATTATTATTATATATATTATTATTATTATTATTATATAAACCTGCGATAATAGTTGTGCGATAGTAAGAAAGGGGTTAGTATGAATAATATAAGGAATAATATCTCAGAGTCTAAATTAAGTCGTGTGTACTGTGTAATGACGTATGGATGGCTACTTAATACCAAATGAAAGTAAAATGAAATAAAACACTCGAGAATAAAAATACAATAAGAAGTGTCTGTCAATCAATCTCACAATGTCGTGAAAGTGGTATCGGATTCCTCGTATCTATACTAATATTGTAAAACTGAATAGTTTGTTTGTTTGTTTGATTGATTGTTTGTTTTTTTGTGAAATCCCCACGGATATCCTCTCGCCGCAGTCGGTGGTTATGTCCATGGAAAACAAAAAATAAGTGGAAGTGGTATGTAGCAGTGGCGAAGTGTCCATATAACCCGATTCCTGCCGGCTTACCTTTGCAAATACCCCTAAGCATTGGCTATTAATAAATTATAAATCAATGAAACCATATCCATTCAATACACAAAAATATAAAACAAAAAGTATTCTGTTACGTAAATCGCAATTATAAAATTTATTTACATACATTACATATTATATAGTGTTAAAAATTTGGGTATCTACATGGATAAATCATTCTCTTGGAGTATCCAGCTGCGGGAAACTAGTCGCAAACTTTTCGCGTCAGCGGCTGCTTTGCGTAGGTTACGAAACTTCCTGCCGATTTCCACTAAGGTTGCGCTCGCACAATCGCTTCTTCTTCCTGTGCTCGATTACGCCGATGTCAGCTATCCCGACCTCACAGAGGAGCAACTAGAGAAACTTGAGCGACTTCAAAATTTCTGTATTCGATTCATATTTGGTCTTCGCAAGTATGATCACGTTTCAGACTTTCGTAAACAGCTTAAGTGGCTCCCAATTCGATTTCGTAGGAATGCTCATATTCTGACATTATTATATAATGTTCTATTTAATCCCACCACTCCCTCTTACCTCAAAGAACGCTTCCAGTTCTTACATGACACACATGCGAGATGCTTGAGGTCGTCCGAGAATTTGAGGCTGAGAATGCCAACGCATTCCACGGACTTTGTGGATAAATCTTTCACTGTCAAGGCTGTGCGCCTGTGGAATGCATTACCAGTAAATATCAGACAGGCTAAATCCCTAGATATCTTCAAAAATATGGTTAAAGACTACTACCTATCATCGTGTGCCATGTGATGCTTCACAAATTATATATTAGTAACTCGTTGCCTTTATATATATATATATATATATCTACTCCCTATATTTATACTCTCTATCTTATATACTTTATAACTGTCTGATGGTGAAGCTAGCTATATTATATTATTTTGTATACACTTGATTCTCATATAGGTAATGTTTGTTTATTGTATGTTAATATTTATTTTATGCTTCCTACTTCTCTTATAGTTTTGTACAATACTGCTTGTGCAAAGTATCTTATATATTATTAATTGTATTATATTGTCATAAACTACACCAGACCCAACAATATATTGTTATATCACGCTACTGTCCATCCCAAGGTTGCCTGGAAGAGATCGCTTCCAGCGATAAGGCCGCCCATTGTACATTAGAACAAACTGTAACTCTCACTACTTGTCCATGGTGTTTTCTTGTATTTATTTTATTGTTTTGTTTTTTTTGGTGTACAATAAAGAGTTATCTATCTATCTATCTATCTATTACACATATTTCTCATAACGCCATCTAGTTCTCAAATAAAGAAGGAAATGATTCTGTCTGATCTGAACGCGCGCGAAAGGTAAGCCCGCCGGCGAAATCGGAATCTAGTAATACGCAGTCGCACGCACACATGCGCAATTTTTCTTAGTAGTGTTCGTAAAAATATGTGGCGGGATAAGCCGGTATTCGACGAGTTATGACAAAGAGGGAATATACGATAAGAATTTGCGAGAGCGAGAGAGCACTAATGTGAATGTAGTTTGTTTTGATTTCATTACCCTGAAGTTGAGGCGAATGAGCGATGTATTCAAATATTTCAAATTCATCATTCATTGACATTATTTTTTTATTTCATCAATAATTATTTATGTTATAAAGTACTGCAAGTAGTTTGAATTCGCTTTTTTGTGTGAAGAAGTTATTACTAAGTATAATTTGTGTTTGTGTTTGTGTAGTGTACTGACTGTTGTGCATTGATTGCCATTATATTGTCGCAGTACGTAATATTTTGGTAAGTAGTTTTGTCTGAGTCTGACTGATTGTTTGTTGTGTGAGGAAACATCTTTCTCGAAATTAAATTATGGAAATAAGAAACATATTATTATAGTTGAGGTCGAGCCCGCCCTGTCATGAATATAGAATACTAGATGACCCGCGTCACCCCGTTTTTGCAACATTTTTCACTTCTGCACCTCTTCAGTTGGTTGCAGCATGATGTTATATACATATAAACCTTCCTCTTTAATCACTCTATCTATTAAAAAAACTACGCACGCACACATGCGCAATTTTTCTTAGTAGTGTTCGTAAAAATATGTGGCGGGATAAGCCGGTATTCGACGAGTTATGACAAAGAGGGAATATACGATAAGAATTTGCGAGAGCGAGAGAGCACTAATGTGAATGTAGTTTGTTTTGATTTCATTACCCTGAAGTTGAGGCGAATGAGCGATGTATTCAAATATTTCAAATTCATCATTCATTGACATTATTTTTTTATTTCATCAATAATTATTTATGTTATAAAGTACTGCAAGTAGTTTGAATTCGCTTTTTTGTGTGAAGAAGTTATTACTAAGTATAATTTGTGTTTGTGTTTGTGTAGTGTACTGACTGTTGTGCATTGATTGCCATTATATTGTCGCAGTACGTAATATTTTGGTAAGTAGTTTTGTCTGAGTCTGACTGATTGTTTGTTGTGTGAGGAAACATCTTTCTCGAAATTAAATTATGGAAATAAGAAACATATTATTATAGTTGAGGTCGAGCCCGCCCTGTCATGAATATAGAATACTAGATGACCCGCGTCACCCCGTTTTTGCAACATTTTTCACTTCTGCACCTCTTCAGTTGGTTGCAGCATGATGTTATATACATATAAACCTTCCTCTTTAATCACTCTATCTATTAAAAAAACCACATTCAAATCCGTTGCGTAGTTTTAAAGATTTAAGCATACAAAGGGACATAGGCACAGAAAACGCGACTTTGTTTTATACTATGTACCTAGTGATAAACGGCGCGATGGATTTACGTAATATTTTAATGTATCTCATTACGATAAATATAAGTGGCTCACTGTTATAATAATCATCAGTGCTCACACGTAGGTATAGTAAATGTGGGTTGAAATTTCCTCAACCATTTGGGCCTAAGCATCGAACCAGCCAGTCACAGCTTTTGAAAGGAGTAGGTACCTACACATTACAATCGGCCATGGTAAGTTTTTTTTCTGTTGTTTCAAAAGTTTCGGCTTCCCTTTCAAACAAATCCACCCTTCGCCACTGGTATGTAGTCGGTGCACGCGAGTCATTGGTTGCCGTATTTATGCAACGAAGGATAAATTCGACAATATGAACCTTTTTGATAGGAATACATCCAAACTTTTTCGTAAATATTCAAGCTTGTTCAATTCAAAGTATGAAACGCCACAAATACTTTTTATCTATAGCAAAGTAATTGCTATTTAGAACGGTTAAAAAAAATGTACAGATATATAAGCTGGTGCATTAAAGAAAGGTTTTATAAATGGCGGCTTGTACTTGCGTTGACGGAAAGTACAGCTAGCATATAAAATTTCAAATATTTTTTTTTTCATATGAAAAATAATAAAAACAAGACCGGGTCGTAATAATTTCTAACTAGCTGCGGCCGGCGGCTTCGCCCGCGACACGTGACGGCATCTATTTTTGTTTTCATCGGAAACAGTACCTACTTTTACACATAGAGTCCTTTTAAACGCACATTGAGTCCTTTCATCATGAAAAAGGAACGTTTATCACATTATAAGGAGGATCATGGAAGATCATGATGTTGGTTAAAATAAAGAACTAACATTATTATGAACAACGGTATTGTTTATATTTTTTTTAAACTGAAAAAAAAAATGAAATTTTGTATGCTAGGTGTACTATCTGTCAACGCAAGTACAAGCCGACATTTAAGAATCCTTTCTTTTATGCATCGCATCAAGAGCACAGAGCGTGGAAGAAAATAAAGATCAATATTTTTTTTCTGTTGACGGTACGCGCGTGAGTGAGTATAGACAGTACAAGTGTGCGAGCGAGAGGAAGTGATAACGTCCGCCATTTATAAAACCTTTCTTTAATGAACCAAGTTATAGTTGCTACTACCATAAAAAGAGTAGTTAGTGTGTTTTCGTTAAGTAGTTGAGTTTGGCGACATCGGTACCGCTATTGAAACTATCGCGTCACACTTTGAATGTCGGATTCGCACCGACCAAAACCGCATGGCGGTTTCGAGCCATCAGTTGCCGAGAGTAAGATAGCCTATAGCATATTCCTGCTAATCAACTAACCCAGGACCATGGGAAGCCCTCTCGAGTGTGGGACTATGATGTCCACATCTTTCCCCGGAGACTCCAGAGACGAAGGAGAGCACATCGGGGTCCCACCGCGGCTAGCGCCCTAGCGTCATAAAGTTCATTAGTACGTGACTACGAGGTGGAACGGCTGCAAAGTAATAATAACCGTATAGCCGAGTGTTAAGATACATGTTTGCATGCAGTGGTTGATCACGTAGGCTTGTTGGTATTTAACTGAGTTAGATCGTCGATTTTCGAGGCGGTGAGTTTATCTGTTCCAACTATTAGGTAATCTGTGGTATTAGTCTCAGGAATTATTGGTTCGAATTGAAAAAAATCAATTGGTGTTTAATAGCCGGTTTATCGAGGTAGATTATAAGTTATATATCATCATGCTATTTCTCAAGTGTACGATCAGCAATCAAAAATGTTAACAGATCCAGCAGATTTTCTTATATATTTGAAAATTACTAAAACGCGGGCATTTATGTCGTTCTGTTTTTTTCGTGCACGCCTACGGTACCACCAAAGTCGGTGAAGGTGATTATGTCGTACTCCAACCGACTAATTTATGAAACGGGTGAAGCAAGGGCGGGTCGTCTAGTGAAGAATATAACAATTGCGACACAATCTGTATCACTTACACTTGGGAATCAAGATTTATTACATCGACAGTTGAAAAGATAATTAATAAACATTTTTAATAGTGCCCGGAATACGGCAATAGGCTCACTAATTACGTGAGACGAAAAACAATGATTGTTGAAATGTGCGCGTGTTAATTTACATCTGCTTACTCTGGAGTGAATAGTTGTGAGCATATTAGTAAAGCATATAGTATTAGTATTTATTTATTTAAAAAGTAACCGCGGTAGCCTAGTGGAATGGGTAATGGACTGCTGAGACGAGGTCTCGGGTTCGATCCACCAATGACTGCGATGCTTTTCGAAGTTATGTGTGTATTTATCGCAGGTTTATAAGTACCCGGTTGATGGCAATAGGCTCGCCACCTAATAGGTGTGGTGTGGTGTAATAACATTGGGAATAAACTGGCGAAATATGGTTGCTAGCACCTCTGCCTACCCCTTCGGGGATATAGACGTGATATTATAAAAAAATAGTATTAGTAGTTATTTATTTATTGAAGCTTCATGCACATTATGTACACAGGCGGACTTAATTTCTTAGGCATTTTCTACCAGTCAACCTTTATAGGTGGTGCAGAGAATAACAAAGTGAGAGGCAATAAGATGAACACCATACGCTAATGAAATATAGTCTGTGGAGTAGGTATTCCTACCAACATCCAAATTAGAACTAATGTACGCATACAAGCAGGTTTATAAGTGCCCGGTTAATGGCAATAGGCTCGCCACCTGTTACATCGGGACCTAAACATAAACTGGCGAAATGTGGGCGCCACCTCTGTCTATCCCTTCGGGGATATAGGCGTGACTTTATGTTATGTTATGTTAAAGTAATAACCAAATATGTAAATAAATATACGTTTATTAATAATCATATAATATATTTATGTATATTTTTTGTACTTCTTGGTTTCTGAAGTCTGAAATTTTATTATTATTAAGGTATGTTTGCGAATTTTGTACTTGCGGAAAATGCGAAAGAATAAAATAAGCATATGTGTCGGCAGCGATCGAATTTATTGTCATGCCTATTATGCATATGCATGCTTGTCTACACGCACTCAATAAAACAAGGTTTTAAATAAAAATTCCTCGTACGAAATAACAGATGCAGTAAATAAAATACAACCAATGAAATAAATATTTAAATAATAGTCAACAAGAACGCAGTCCAGCAACTTTAAGTGTGAGGCTTGAGAATGCACACTTGTTTATATACTTATATCGATATTTGTATCGAAAATTTTATAGATAAAAATTATCAATAATTTGTGAATACATAATAATATACATACCTACATACAAACATACATACATAAACTCACGTCTATATCCCCGAAGGGGTAGGCAGAAGTGCAAGCACCCACATTTAGCCAGTTTATGTTTATGTCCCAATGTAATAGGTGGCGAGCCTATTGCCATTAACCGGGCACATATAACCCGCGCACACACACACTTCACATCACTACACAGATAACTTCGAAAAGCATTGAAAAGTCATTGGTGTGTGCCATGGTAAACCCAGATATCCAACCCGAGACCTGGTCTCAGCAGTCCATTACCCATACCACTAGGCTACCGCGGTTGTCTAATATATTATATATAACATAACATAACAAAATTACATCCAAACATGTTTATTAATTACGTTTTTGTCCCCGGAGCGTTAGGCAGAGCTAAAGACAGTCGCAAAAGTGAAGAAGTACTAAAGGTATGGTTCCTACACAGGACTACACGTGCAGGGCTTAAATGTCACCTACATTATGGTGCAGAATATTCCATCAAGCTGTTCAGTGAGTATTTTCTTCGCCGGACCATTACGTCTTGGAATTCCTTGCCAGCTCATGTGCTTATTTCTTCCAACAGTCCCGGGTCCTTTAAACGGGGCGTGCTACCATTGTAACACTATACGTGTTAGTAATGATGAACCTCACTCCTTGTAAGCAAGATCTAAATAGATAACTGTATAGAAATAAAATTCATCTTGTTACTCCGCCATCATTAGTAGTTAATTTCGAGATGATATATAGAATGACTTGGTGTTTACGAGCAATTGTTTTTAATAAATGTTGAATTTAGAAGCTTAACAATGGTTAATTTAATTTTCTTGCATAATTACTTAAGTAGATGCTATTAAGAAAAATGACTATACATTTACTAGCTGTTGCTGTGGCTCCGCCCGTGTGGACATAGATAATTTTGCTTTATATTAGTAAAGAATTTTCAAAATCGGTTCAGTAGATTCAGTGATCAAGCCCTACAATTACACAAAGATACACACGTGAGTGTGCGTGTGCGTGTGCTTGTGTGTGTGC
Organism: Pelosia muscerda; assembly: GCA_963691645.1. NCBI lineage: Eukaryota > Metazoa > Arthropoda > Insecta > Lepidoptera > Erebidae > Pelosia > Pelosia muscerda. The sequence continues at coordinate 2,559,312 of OY829102.1, forward strand.
GTGTGCGTGTATGTGTGTGTGTTTGTATAATATGTATACACCCACACAATACATCACCATCACTTCACATAAAAACTACTGTGACGATTACAAAAATTCTTTCACCATTGAAAAACTACATTCACCCTGAGTGAAATAGGCTATATTCCGAGACCTACGCGGGCGGAGTCGCGGTCAACAGCTAGTCGATGATAAGTAACGTAATGATTCACTTAGTAACAGGAACCTTTACCGTTTGCAGCGCCGGAGTTTACGATTTGCTTTATTTTTGAACTGACACGACACATGGCAGCAGTTGGCATATCTTACGTCATAGTATACGCATGTTAGGGTGTCCCTTATATTGCAAAAAAAATATTTTTTTCGAATTTCGAAACGCATACCCCTTACTTTTTTTATAAATGCTAAAATGTACTTAAATATGAAATTTCATATTTGTAGCATGTTTGCAACCCGTGCCGACCGAGCTCTGAAGTTTGATAAAAATGGTGTTTTGGCCTGACATTTTGGTTTGATCTAAAACTAATTAAAATGCAACAAATAAAGTAAATATGAGTAAAAATAAACTAAGATCAACATAAACTTTTATTTAAATACGAATTATAATAATATAATAATAATAAATTAGGGTAACTTCTCTTTAGCGTAGTTTTTTTACAGTCTTGATACAGTTTTCTATGTTCCTGAACACAACGCAACAAAAACTGTTTTTGCTCTTCTGCAGCCGAGATAAGTCCATTAAAAACTTGCATTAATTCAACAGCTCTTTCAGCAGTGTCATTTACGGCTTTCAAACTGGAATTTTTGAACACACTTTTTTGAAAATTGGAATATCTTGGCTACTTGTAATTTGCTTTACCTCGGCTTCAAAAATGCTTCAATAACCAACTCATAAATATGATGACGACAAGCAGAAATCAGCAATTCCCTCTCTAAAGTCTGCTATAAAATAGCACAAGTTCCACTGAAATGGCCAGTATTTGAAGCTGTTGTATCGCAGCACATTTTCTGTACTTTATCAGGGAGGTTCCAGTCAAAGAGTGTAGTAGAAAGTGGCTTGATGTTTTTCAGAAGAACTCTCTCATTTTAGTACTGCAAGAAGCTGTTCTCTATCGTCAGTCGTCGTCGTCGAAGCTGCTACCAGTTTAGGAGTAATGAAACTTTTCGTGCCTCTTTATAACTTTTTTCAGGGCAAGGAATCTGAGTACTAAGTTCAAAGTTCGAAATCTGTTCTTCATCCGAATTCTCAAGACATTCCAAGCTATCTATCGAAGAAGCAGATGCAACAGGCAATAACTCTCTTTGTTTAACCTTCCCTTTCTCTTCTTCCAATCGTCTTTGCCTAGCTCGATCTTCTTTCTTCGCCATTTTTTAATCAATTCCACCTAAGCATCCTGCTCGACCTAGCTCTCTCTATTTTCTTATAAATTCTTTGTCTTCCTCTATCTTTATTTTGTCGAAGGCATCAGCGCGTGCAATATCAAATAAGTCATCAAGGTCTTTATAAAATAATTTCCACTGTTCTTGAACGTCACCTGAGTTTTGTTACAATTTTTTTTGCAGCTCCCTCCAAACATGATATAAATTAACAAGTTTCTTCACGCAGTTAGGAAATGCTTTCGTAGGAATTCTGGCTTTTTCCCAAAATATAATGCACTCTCTTATAACAAGATTCGCACATTCACTAACAGTCAGCTAGACTTCACGAATACTGTAAAATAAAACGGTGAGAACTTGTCGATTAGCACCATTTATCTGGTGGCTGGGTAGTCCCATAAGGTAAATATTTTATTTATCGCTTCATAATTACACAGATATCTTCACACAATAAACAACAACGCACTAATAATGTTAGAAATCATGTATGAAATGACAATTGAAACTTGCAGTAACAGGTCGCAGCGCTGCACCCGCGCAAATTGTATGGACAAGTTAAAAACTCAAGTCGGCACGGGTTATCGTTAATAAATCGCGCTAATATTTATTTCTAGACTATATTAGGTCAATACGAAAGTTTTAAGAAGGTATGCGTAAAAATATATTGAATTTGAAATTTAAGGGACACCCTAACGCATGTGTATTATAATTAAGAATCAAACTTGTTGTTTTTTATTAAACAAACAAGTGTTTTCATAATGATTGCGGTCAACCGTTATACTTAATGAAACTATACCACGATATCACATAACGATATTGTATGTATGGGCCCTATGTGTGAATAATACTAAATTATTATTGTAATTGTAATAATAATTAATCTGCAAAGTTTGTGTGCTTGCACATTAATTTATAAATTCTGACGCAACACACACAACGAAAGTTTGAATTTTAATGGAGCAGCTCCATCTAGTTTCAAAATAGTAACTAAACATCAGTGCAAAATTTCATCGAAGTTTGCTCGGGCCAATTTCTGAATCGACTGAACCGATTTGGTTGTGGTTTTCATTATTTGATAGTGGAAAGCTTCACTTAACATTTTCTTTATTGAAATGAGTTCATAAGTAAAAAAGTTACGGCTATAATAAGGATCGCGTAAAGCTTGAATGAAATGCTATGTACCCACCGGCTACCTCTCATCCAAGACTGTTACCATCGATTCGATTCAATTTGATGAAAATAATAACACAATTAATAACTATGATTTTCGATCAATTGGACTGAATTGGTTGAACATAACACAAATATAAACTACACAATAGTATAACATTATATTTAAATATATTTTCGCTTAATTTCATTGGTTTTTCTTTATTATTTACAAGGATTTGATGCTTTTCGGCAGTCATGGTCACACATACAAACAATAAAACAAATAATAAAACAATTCAGAACAAAAAAATTGGTTGAAGTTATTCACGAAACTTAATATAACTAAGAATATTGTAAATTGTAAGTAATATAAAGACTAAATGTCCTTGTATACTGTGATAGTGTGTATCACTGTCCACATAACGAACGGCGTTGAACTAACAAGTTTGCTTTGCAAAACACACAGCAAATTGGATATGGTACGTGATTTCATTGTGTGCGAACATTTAATTACAGATAAGAAAAGTAAACGGATTTTCAAAACTACCTACATGATAAATATGCGATAAGGGGGGAAGCTATTCCACCCTATATATTTTTCCCTTCGCCTTCTCCTTTTCGGTCAACCTTAGGTTTACGGCCCTAGTTTGAATAGTTTCACAAATATACCTTTCGACTTTATTTTTAGACCCCTTTGAACTTCAAAATAAAATAATTAATGGTCCCTTTGGACCTCTTTGATTCTACCTATTGGACCTAGAAAATTAAAACTGCTAAGGATGGATCGCGACATACCTACATTATTCGTTGTTTTACAAATTACCTACTATTTAAATTACTTAATAACATAACATAAACTCACGCCTGTATCCCCGAAGAGGTAGGCAGAGGTGCTTGCACCCACATTTCGCCAGTTTGTTTAGTTCCCAATGTAATAGGTGGCGAGCCTATTCCCATTAACAGGGCACTTATAAACCTACGATAAATACACACTTAACTTCGAAAAACCATCGAACGTCATTGGTGTGTGCCATGGTAAAACCTGGGATCGAATCCGAGACCTCATCTCAGCAGTCTATTACCCATACCACTAGGCTACCGCGCATAGCTCTTAGGTAAGTTTAGAGAGAGAGAGAGAGACTAATGTTTTAGATTAAAATCACTGCAGTGTAAAGTAATCCATTAATAGCAAATTGAAAACGGTTCGCTTCGACGCGATTCCAATGGAGTGTCCCCTTGTCTAGAGGCCCAGAGCACAGTATAGACAGAACTGCCTGTGTTGGGCCCAGTCAGACGCTGTGATGAAGGCAAGTAGGTACTTAGATTAAGTACTTTCTTTTGATACTCAATGGTTCGGCTTTCAGGACAAAATATCTGGATAAACTTAATCATTTCCAGTTTTTCTATTTTGGGCCTGGCAACACCATATCGCATACGTTTCACAGGTCATTATGCAAGGACTTTCACTGGAACCCTTGCAATATACACCTTTTACTTGTCAAAAGTGTCGGCGAGAAAAAAAATCGAAAGTATTTGTTGCTATAACTGGAAAGGTGATAATTAAAGCTAGCAAGTGATTCGTATGAAGTTAGATCACGTACGAGCACGTCAATCCTTTTTAGGGTACCGTATGTAAAGGGTACTTCTATCCTAGTTAGGCGTCTTAGTAATAAAACACCAAATCAGTGTATTTGTAATTTTATCTTCAAGCTACAAATTATAATGTTCATCTTATCTTACTTCACCTTCTATCTTGTTTACTATTATTAAATCTTAATTTATCAATACAAAATAATCTATCTTTCTCGTTGCCTGCCAATTGAACAATTGCCAATATTACCATGTTTGTTGAATTTATGGAGCAACCGATATTTCGGCGCTGTTGCAAGCGCCATGATCACGGTGTACAAGGTGTACACGGTGTACACAATGAATATTATAAATATAATATCTTGAACTATTCAACAGTGAATATTTAAATGACAATGTCAATCTAAAATCATAAATAATACAATATTTAACGGAATGACCACGAATGAAGCGAGAGTAGTAAGTATGTCGGGATCGTAACAAATGGAGATCCGTAATCTCTGCCTACCCCTATGAGAAACAGACATGAGATTATGTATGTGTGTATGAATTTACATTACTATATAAATAGTACATACCTACTAGTATTACATTTTTAAAATGTACAGAACTCCTCGCATGCTAATTCAACAGTCACTTGGCCGGTTTTCAAACGGATGCGCGACGAATAACAAACACGCGTTTGATTTGAAATAAGAATGTCCTTGCGCAGGAGTCGAAAGCTAATGTTTGTACATTTTGCAAGACAATGATCGTAACTCGTAACGGACGATGTCCTCCGCATATCTATTGAGATTTGACGTGTGTTTAGTGTTGCCTGATGGAATTATTGTGCCAATGTACATACGTAACAGCACTACAACACTTAATTTAATTCTTGTGCTAAATAGTAAATGTTATTTGTATGTATCGCAAGTATGTTCTATAGATGTGTTATTTTATTATTGTGTTAAATTAGCATCTAAATCTTGTTTTTCATGAGCAACAAGCCAATGAACTTCGTAAGGAAAAATAGGTAGGTACCTAGGTAGTATTGTAGGCATAGGAAAACACGGAGGGTAGCGAGTTTTTAAACGACTTCATAAAAGGAAAAGGTTGTCAATTCGTATGCTTAAATTTTGGTATTTTCTTTTTCGAAGGGAAAACCAGATCCAAACATTTAAAATCTCCCCTCCTACTTATTTGCTTTTCTAGCTGTATTTTAAGCCTCCTTTTCTCGGGTGAGAACACACACTATGTTTTTACCACGAAAAGCTATGAAATTCGTAATGTAAACAACCGAGATTGACGCAGTGATAATGATGACGATTAAGTATAGATTAATCCTAAGATAAGATAATCATTAATTTGCAATAAATAAATGCATAGGCATGCAAGCAAGGTAATAATGTTATGCTAGTCCAGTCATATTTAGCCGTACAGGTACATAGTTATGTCCAAATTTTAGAAACTAATGATCCTCTGAACCTTTTCCCAACTCAGTTGGGGTCGGCTTTCCAGTCTAACTGTGATGTGGCTGAACTTCGATATTTGCCGTGAAGCGATTGCCATCTGACCTCCACAACCAATGGTCCAATGACCAATGGCGATATCGAAGTTCCAAGTTAGACTGGTTAGACTTTGATTGAGGGCTCCAACGACCCGTAACGACTGCCATAGATGTTTGTATTGCAACTGGGACCGACGGCTTAACGTGCTCTCCGAGGCACAACCAGGCCAATGCAAACAGCCATATTCATGCATATAACTTTTGCACTGAGCAGGGATCGATGCCGCGCCCCGTGCGTAGCAGTCGCGTGCATTACCGCCACGCCACGGAGGCTGTCTTTTAGAAATTAGGAACTAATAAAATAATGAAAATTACAAACGCAAAATTGAATATTATAGTTACACCCTACATCCACTACTTACGTAAGATCTTTGATGTTCATCGTTCATTTTTTCAATTTATTATATATTATGCATGCATATATCGAACCGCAGCCGGTTTGACCGCATGACTGACCAATCGAAACCTATCTGCACACCTTTCTTTTTATTACTAGGGCTTATAATCATTTATATATCACTCGCTTGTTAACATATGAATTTTACATAACATGAATAAATTCACTTTCTAATGAGTTGCATAATAAATAAATTAAATAGTGATTATTGGTTGGACAAGTGCAATAATTTATGAAATGCTGCTGCCTTGTTTTTTATAGGACACGTCTATAATGACTTCACTAAGTCCACTGCTGGACTTCTCCTAATAGTGGGAGGCTTTGGCCTACTGTTTCTTCGCTAGCTTTGTTTTTTGGGGTTTTTGTCCGTGGTACGGTTAGGTTGTCCGGCAAACCGGACCATGGGGAATTCTATTTTTCCATGTTACGGTGACGCTACTTATTGACTGATTGTACATTTGGAAACCTGTACGTTGGTCCGGTTATTAAATTGCGCTTAAAGCTAACGTGATAAACCGTACCACGGACAAAGATCGATTGTCCGTGGTACGGTTAGGAACGCGGGCTGCACAGTACCTACTGTTATCTCAGAACAGTGATGAGTAGTCCACTGTTTAACGGCGTATCTATCTATTTATATAATATGAAAAGAAAGTGGAGAAACAAGTTATTATTTTAAAAAAATGAGAGGATTTGTTTATTTTAATACATCATCGTTTAGTCCACTTTACAAAACTCAAACAAAAGCCCTTTGTCCGCTAAAATCCATTAAAATTAACAAATTAAAATTTACAATTAAGATTCTTAAAACACCTAGTCAGCCCTAAAGTTAAAATGAAATGTCGAGATGACTATAACAAATTATTTCCTATTACGAAAATACTTCCAGTTAAAGCAAAGACCGAATACTTAATTATAATAGAAAATTATTACAATAATATAATAATAATAAATATTCTCAGACATTTTTATTTTACACAGCGCCATCTAGCCCAAAGTAAGCTCACTAAGGCTTGTGTTGTGGGATCTAGACAACGGATAAACATACTTATATACTTTTTTTTTTTGTATATATATACATAATATAGATAACTAACACCCAGACACAGAATAAACATTTGTGCTCATCACACAAAGTATATCCCGGGTGGGGATCGAACCCACGACCTCGTGCGCAGCAGTCGAGTGCACTACCACTGCGCCACAGAGGCTGTCAACAATATGTAATAACAATACAATAATGCACATAAGGAAATTGTATCGAATAGGTATCATACTAAAAGGGCTAGGAAGAGGATGTATGTATGTCCGAAGGTAAGGAACTATTACGGCCAACGAACAAACAAATATCTTTTGCCCAAGTGCTTCAACAAAAGAGATATTTTTGAGAAAATAAATGAAAAAATTTTAGTGGACAAAGGGAACAAAAGTGACAATGTCAGTAATCTAAACTTCAAAACAAGTAGCACTTAAAAAGATTATAGCGTCGTCGACATAAAACCTATTTTCCGTAGTCCGGTGAACCGGACCACGGACAATTCAATTTTCTCCATGGTCCGGCCAACCGTACCATGGAAAAAAAGAGCTTTCCGTGGTCCGGTTCACCGGACAAACAAACCGTACCACGGGCAAAAAGGGGTTTTTTGTTTACTAGTTTTCCTATTCTCGCAGTACACTCGTCTGCGAGTAACGGCGGTAAGACCGATCATGGGGGACTGGCTAGAGAGGCCACACGGTAGCCTCTACCTAGATATGTTGGCTACTACCTCTCCTACGGCAACTAAAGACCTAAAGACGGCGAGTCGGTTCGAGTCCGACATAACCTACATAACCGACTTCGGTGGATGGGGGGAGGGGTTACCCGTGGGGGTTTTTCGACACTTACGACACTCTTTGTACAAGATGGGGTGATAACAGTGGCGTGCATTCCAAACAGACAAGCACATTATTACATACATAAACAAAACATAATTATCTATGGAATCTATTACTGCCTACTCTGTCTAAAAACCCTGTGCACTATATTATAAGTACCTAATTTTATTCGTATGATATTCGAACTTCGAATCACAGAATAAATAATAGTACCTAATTTGTATTCGAACCTCGTTTCTCTGTTTTTAATCGATTCTTTATCATCATCATAATCACCAGCCCGTCGCAGTCAATATCGCTGGACAAGGGCCTTTCGCATGACACGCCACTTAGCCCGGTCTTCGGCTGTCTTTCTCCAACAACTCTGCGTATATCGTCGCTCCATCTAGTCACAGGGTACCCCACACTACATTTACCGGTTCACCGACCCCACTCAAGGACTCGTCTACCCCAACGGATATCGGTCCTACGGCAAATATGACCAACACTACCACTTCAGCTTGCTAATTCGTTGAGCTATGCCGATAACTTTAGTTCTCTGCCGAATTACTTAGTTCCAGATTCCATTCCTCAGAGATATATAACTTGGTTCAATAAAGAAAGGTTTTATAAATGGCGGACGTTATCACTTCCTCTCGCTCGCACACTAGTACTGTCTATACTAACTCACGCGCGTACAGTCAACACAAAAAAAAATATTGATCTTTATTTTCTTCCACGCTCTGTGCTCCTGACGCAATGCATAAAAGAAAGGATTCTTAAATGTCGTCTTGTACTTGCGTTGACAGATAGTACACCTAGCATACAAAATTTCATTTTTTTTTTCAGTTCAAAAAAAATATAAACAGGACCGTTGTTCATAATAATGTTAGTTCTTTATTTTAACCAACATCATGATCTTCCATGATCCTCCTTATAGAATGTGATATACGTTCCATTTTCAGGATGGAAGGACTCAATGTGCGTTTAAAAGGACTCTATGGTGTAAAAGTAGGTACTGTTTCCGATGAAAACAAAAATTGATGCCGTCACGTGTCGTGGGCGAATCCGCCGGCCACAGCTAGTTAGAAATTATTACGACCCGGTCTTGTTTTTATTATTTTTCATATGAAAAAAAAATTAATTTGAAATTGTATATGCTAGCTGTACTATCTGCCAGCGCAAGTACAAGCCGCCATTTATAAAACCTTTCTTTAATGCACCAGCTTATACCGAGCATGACTCTTTCCTGAGCGAATTTTCCTCATCATCATTCTCTGAACCTTTTCCCAATTCAGTTTGGGGTCGGCTTTCCAGTCTAACTGTGATGCGGCTAAACTTCCAATTTTTGCGTGAAGCGACTGCCATCTGACCTCCACAACCAATGGTCCAATGACTGTTGGACTGGACTTTTGAAGGCTCCAACTACCCGTAACGACCTTTCTTGAACGAACTTTATAGTAAGTCTTTATAGCAAGTTGCTAAAAAACGTATGTCGTAATCAGAAAGTTGATTCATTGCATTGCAAGCGCCATTGTAACAATTGTAACACACCTACATCTATAATAAACCCATGCCGGGGGCCCAGTTGCTACAGAAACATTCATATTACCGGTGAACCAACAATAGTGTGTTAAACCTTATAATGGTTGGCGAGCACGTCGCGGAATAACATGTTTCTGTACGTGGCTAGGCGTATAGTATGATATTCATGTTATAATGTACTAGCTGATACGCGTAACTTCGTCTGCGTCACCCCGTTTTTGCAACATTTTTCATTACTGCTCTGCACCTGTTGGTCGTAGCATGATGTTATATATATATAAACCTTCCTCTTTCACCATTCTATCTATTAAAACCGCATCAAAATACGTTGTGTAGTTTTAAAGATGACCCGCGCAACTTCGTTTGCGTCACCCCGTTTTTGCAGCATCTTTCATTCCTGCTCTGCACCTGTTGGTCGTAGGATGATGTTATATACATATAAACCTTCCTCATTAACCATTCTATCTATTAAAACCGCATCAAAATTCGTTGCGTAGTTTTAAAGATTTAAGAATACAAAGGGACATAAGGACATGAAAAATAGGGACAGAGAACGCGACTTTGTTTTATATTATGTAGTGATAGTTCTACCCATAGAGTCAATAAACCTTTATCACAACGTACGAAACTGTAAAGTATGTAGCTGTTGAAAAAACCCCAGATTTAAAAACCTCGAAAAAGTAGAAAATAAATAACTCAAGCGTTGTTGTTTCGGGGGACCTTCAACTGGTGAAGCACTCCAACCTATTTTCTAAACAATTTTAGGTTTACTTTTACGAGGTATTTTTGTGACGGAGGTTTTTAAAAACATATTAATTGATTTCCTAGTCCAGCCTTCTTAGTTGATACTCATCAGAATCAGTTCATCTGTTCGTGAGCTATGAATACGATACCACAAACAGATACCTTAACTTATAACACCATAATGTTGTTTTTATATGCAACTGCAATATGGGGTTATAATTATTTCTACAATGTAGGCAGCAAGAGTATGTGTATTCACACCACAAGCTGTTCGGACCACGACGGTGTGAATCGCACAAGGCCCCTTTTTGAATTCGTCGTGGCACAGATTACTGGTGTAAAGCGACGAAGTACCTTATCTATTAGTGATAAGATGCGAGTCAATATCAAACATCCAATTATAAATTCCAACAGTTCAAGGTAGCGTCGAGTGTGCATACAGCAAATATTTCGCCATGTCATCAATGTCATGCCTGACTAAACAAATTATAGAAACGTGAATGACTACTGCCATGAGTACATAGGTACATAAGTTTTTTTCTTAAATAACTAACGATCACCTAAGGCTAAGCAGTGAGAGAATTAGTTAATCGTGACGAAATCATCATATTTACTGATACGATGGAGACTGAATAAAGGTAATTAAATTACATACACATACATACATATGTCCACGCCCGTAATCCCCGAAGGGGTAGGCAGAGGTGTATTAAACGCTCAAATTCTGCCAACTATGATTTCCGGTCCCACGTAATAGGGCGCGAGCCTATGGCCGCCAATCGGTCACGCTGTAAAATAAATAGTATGCCGAAAAATATTTTCCTAACCGAAAATGTTGCAGCTAAATAAATTTGAAAAAAAGAAATTTTAACTCTAAAGGAGAGAGTTGTGTGGGAGTGGGAGAGTCGACAATGTCCTGTCAAATGTCAAAATTTTGTTAAATCTTGTAGGTACAAATTGGTTGCTCATGTTGAACTGTCCGGTATAGCCTCGTTAGAACGAAAATTAAAAACTCTAGGCATACATTGGCAAGATGGCGGATTACGCGAGATTGGTGGTTTGACGAATCTGCAGTAGGTACTTACCTAGGTATTTTTCTAGATCTCGTAAGAACCACGGTAGAACGGTGCGATTCGTATAAGCTTCTTATAGCATTTATCATAGTTACAAAACTTCATCACGAATAATTCATTCATATTTATTATCATTTCAATTTCAAAACTGACAGAAATTAAACCCAAACAATTGATGCAATAATTGCGGCCTATCAAACTATTCTTCACGCGATTATAGCTTCTAATCTCAAGGTACTAAGATAAATAGTAGCATGCACAATTACAGCATAAAGTAGGTATTGTGCGCATGCAAGCGCATCGTGTCATTAACTTGTGCCACTGGCCGCAAGCACAAAGATAATTTAGCAAATTAGGAAGAAACAAAAAAGAAAACCGTTTAATGATTATGAAGATTATCAAGGCCGTTCGCGGGTTTTTAATAATTATTATGTTATTTATTACGGACACTACTAAAAACATATAATATAGGTACTACCGTAGAAACGGTAACACACATAACGACCGTAACAATTTTTTCATTTATTTTTTATTTTTTTATACCACTTACACGCGCCCACGCGGCGCTCCTGATGGAAAGTGATTACCATTGGACGTTTGCAATACCAACGGCGACATATTCGTGCTGCCGACTAAATAAAGAAGAGGGGGAGGGGGGAGGGGAGAAGGTCAAGAGTCTCTGTGCTGTCAGTGCAGAAGACAAAGAGTTTCTCGGTCTTCCCACTGACAACACAAGATCTCTCCAGTGAGCTCAAGCTACCTTACTCACCGTCGAAAAGACAAAACACAAGGTTATTACCTACTATACTTTGTAAAATGTAGCTTGGGTCCTATGACAGCTGTCAGTGAAATCCCGCACATGAAGTCTTGAATTTTCTAATAATGAATGTAGTAGCTGTCAATGTCATACTTTATGGGCATACCGAGCTAATTAGTGATGGGCGATGAATCATCGTGACCACATACTATGAACTATCCATATTTTGAATAAAGCTTAATTTAAAATTGAAATTAATATTAGAAAAAAATAATTAGAATTTAATCTTATTGCTTAGGTATTTAAATATCATAATAATATTTGTATTTGAATAAACTTGATCCTAAATAATATTGAGTAAATAAAATCCTACATTCAATCCATCAACGACCTGAACCTGTTTTTGGATTTTGTAAGAAGACACGCCGCGTTTGGCTCTTGGGCCATGACATAGGCATAAGATACACGCGCCAACATCTTGTTTGATATGAACTTCCACTGATCTACTCCACTCATTCTAATCAGTACGAGCGCCGACGCCTTGTATGCTACGTATATTCCGTTCTCATTACAATTAAATACATACATACAATGAAATTAAACATAATTATATGTAACATGCATCAATAATAGCTGATAGTATCGATATTTTCATCAAATTTTGGACATCCCTATGAACCTAATTTTGACATCTGTCATAGGACCCAAGCTATATTTTACAAAGTATAGTCGCGGTATTCTGTAGGGCAGAGGCACTTCTACAGATGGAGTGCTCAATTAGGACGGGAGATTAGGATTATGTCCTACCTCCGTCGGATTTAAACTGTGATGCCAAGATTACCTAATCACAGTACAGTTAGCGCAATACCTATATAAGATTTCACGTGACAACAATATTTCTCAAAAAGAACTAAGGATTTCTGATACATTATTCATAGTGAATGTTTTGCTAACGTCTGCGCGGTAGTTTTATTGTGTGATGCGCGCGCGCAGACATCCGGCGGCCGCACTCAACTCGACGCTCCGTTACAAGTGTTGATCAACAGCTTGATTAGACTCTTTCATGTCTATATTTCAAAAATAAGTATGTATTACTTGTTGTTTACATTTAAACCCAAGTATTTAAATTGGAACTACTTAATGCTGTGGTTCCGCGCGCCGGCGTGGTTATCGGTATCGCGACCAAATATAGCCAAAGTCATGTCCTAAGTTCTAGCAGGTCTAGCAGTATATCTCTGTTTCAAAAATGGCTGCATTAGGTAGGTAGGTACTTCAAGAATCTGGGTGTAAGCTTTGGGGTAAACCAACCTCATCTATTATCCAATAGGTTAGCGGATTATGACTGGCGCAAGTTTTCATTTCGGCGTTGATTTGTGCCTAATTTTCATAGGTTTTATTTATTTTTATATCCTACATATTTTTTTGTTACTTAATTTGTTATTTTTACGAGCGATTTTGTTTTTCTTGTTTTTATTTAGGTGTTTGTTTATTGGCAAAAGTTTAGGGCCATTGTTAATGTAAGTACCTATGTGTTTAATAAATGTTGTTTTCTTTCTTTCTTAAGTTCTAAGTGAACAAATATACGACAACAAAAAAACTTTCCAGTGAGCTCTGGCTACCTTACCTTCCGCCTTCTGATCTGCTTTGCACTTCAGTAGGCACCAGCTAACAGGTGATATTGGGAACCCGAAGACGTGGTGGAGTTACAAAAACACCCCAACCAGATATTCATGGAAACATATGAATATTGTATCCTGCAGTACTTAGGTAGTTCCACCTCTGCATACTGGGCTAACAGAATCTGTCTATGGCATGCTGTCGACACGACACAAGAAGTACTTACTGATACGTGATAACATTTGAGCCTAGAATACCTGTTCTTTTGAAGATGATGATATGGTATCCCAAAACTGATTCAGATATAATTTCCGTTTCGTAATATCCGCCATTTTCGAGGTAGTACCGGAAGGTACAACAGTAATTACACGATTTAATAGTAGATACAAGTAATAACCTGTATTAGAATCCATTCAATCAATTAGCCATCTTAGTCCACTGCTGAACATAGTCCTCGCAATGTCGGCAGGCTTTGGCATACTGTTTCCACGCTGGCCAGGCTGCTTGGTACAGGGTTTTATTTCGAGTTTTCTTTCTCTTTCAGTAATATCGTCTGCGTATTTTTCTGTTGGTCGCCTCTTACAACACCCTTCGGATGAAACATGATGCTGATATTCTTTCCCTGTTACGCCAGGGATATTCGAATCAATTATTTTTCTCCTGTTTTCTTCAAATGTTAATGACTTCTGCAGCCCTGGCTAGCAGATTCATACAATAATTGTTTTTCTGGGTTCTTCAAGCGGGATGTAAAATTTGAATAGCAGCACAAAAATAAAATTGAAACTAAATGCATGTTGTGGTTGCTGGGAAAGGATGGATATTTTGAACTTTCCGGTATGGCCACGATAATTATCGCGTAGAATAGCATAACTTAAAGCATATTATATAATAAACAAACTTCTACAAATCTTCTAATCTCAAAGCGTTAAGATAAATAGTAGCATGCGCAAGTACAGCATAATGTAAGTATTGTGTGCATGCAAGCGCATCGTGTCAATGACTCGAGGGCCGTGACTACAATATGGGGTTCCTCAAGGCCATCAGAATTCTCTACCCTTTTTTTTCTTTTTTAATCATGCGAAAATTCCCCACGGATACCTCCCGGCTGGAGCCGGTTATAGTGGGGAGGTTATGTCGTATTGAAACGAACTAAAACACATGCCGTCTTTGGGTCTTTAGTTGCCGGAGGTGAGATAGTAGTTACAAAAGAAAAATCGCCACGGATACCGCCCCGCTGGAGCCGGTTATGGTGGGGAGGTTATGTTGGATTTGAAACAACTAAAACACATGCCGTCTTTGGGTCTTTAGTTGCCGGAGTTGAGATAGTACTTACACAGAAAAGCAGATAAGTAATCAATATTACCAATCAGAGAATTTAATAGTAACTTCCGTTCTTTAACGGTTGCAGTAACGGAAGACATAAATGTAATTACAAGAGTTATCAGTATTAATAGCGCTCATACAAATTACACAGTATGCCATAATAACTAGTAAATGTGCAATCGATAGACATACAATAAATCTGCAGTAACTATGCGGTTTATCGTCAATTCACATTAACAGTCGATAATTTCGATTAAAGTTTCGAAGAGAAAGTTTATCGGCAGTTAAATATTACTTTCAAGGTACCCACCCACGGAGAATAAAT
The DNA here is from genome assembly GCA_963691645.1 of Pelosia muscerda. Classification (NCBI taxonomy): domain Eukaryota; kingdom Metazoa; phylum Arthropoda; class Insecta; order Lepidoptera; family Erebidae; genus Pelosia; species Pelosia muscerda. The sequence continues at coordinate 2,574,615 of OY829102.1, forward strand.
TTAAATGGGAAAAAATCAATCACTAGCTAGAAGCAGAAACAATCATTGTACCTATTCCAGCAGAGAATTGTGAAACCCCATGCAGAAAATTGGAGAACTACATACACACAACCTCGCTAAAATCGTTAAACTATCTATGGAAAAGTAAACGAAGGAGTTCGATTAAACACATACCGTGCGAGCGTGCTAGAAAGACAACGAATGGATCTTTTCGGGAAGGGCTACCCCAAACCAGGGGATTATATGCAACCAATGCCGTCTTTACCATAGGGGCACTTGGGGCACGTGCCCAAGGCCTACCGCTCCAAGGGGGCCCACCGAAGATGCGACAGTAACCATACCCTCAGGTGGACCGTGAGCTTATCTGCGGCCCCCCAAGTCCTCGTGTGCCAAGGGCTTCGAACTATTAGGTAATCTGTGCCAGGGCCTCCGGTATAGGTAGATACAGACAGCCCTGAACGTGGCTACGATAGCACCAGAGCACGTACCTCAAAACACATGATAAGATAAAATTAGCACAGTTATGTAAGATACCGTTTTGTCCATTAAAAGTTTCATAATACTGTATAGAAAATAAGGTAAAAAAAGTTTATATCACATACACATAGCGTCTATCGCTGCAGTTTGAACGGTACAGTGTGATAATATTTTATCTCGTAAAGTGCTACCCAGCAAAGAAATGAGTAAGGTGAACGTTCCGCGATATTTTCTTGCCGCAGTAGAACATTTAACATATTTGTTGTTATGTACAGTTATGGCAGGCTGAGGTTTGTCCTCGGAGCAACCCACACGGACTGGTACCGTTGCGTTGTGGGGACAATTGACTTGATAATAATGTTTTGCTCGTCATTTATTTAATCCACATAACATTAATTAACTGAAAAACGACCTGAAATAGGCGATGTGACACACTGCATACCGTAAAACGGGGTGAATAGAGATCCTGGGGTGGATAGAAATAAAATGGTCAATGGAATATTTCAAATAATTTCTTTCACAAAATTTTAATTAAGCTTATTAACGGCTATTTCATGATTCTGGTATTACAATAAACTAGTCCAAATTTTAAAGTAACTACAGAATTTAGCTGACCATTTTATTCGATCCTTCCCTTCGTGAATAGGGATCTATTCACCCCGTTTTACCCGGCACGGAAACGCATTAGAAGAAGTCTATTTATTTATTTATTTAAACTTTTTGCATAAATAATATGTAGGCACTTTGCACTATGGTATAAGTACGTATTTCCCTGGCAACACCGGAAGAACGCTGATAGCATATCGCGATTCAATCAAGTAATTAGGAGGTCAAGGATCATTTGATTTTCTGTGTTCGCTACCATATAATTGGTACTAATTGTAATCTAATTACCAACCTAGGCTAGAGCTGCTGTAGCAGACACGGTAGTCGTGATATCGCCTCGTACAGTTAATCTAGATGACGTCAAGTGATTAGAAACCTTTAAGTAGTATAATCTCATGTTTACTCCATTCATCTGTGGATTAAATACTTTTCATGCTAAGTACTAATGTACTGATCCTAGTTCTGTGATCCACAGGAATTGAATCCGTCATCATCCTTGCATTAGTTCCGGTCGAACTCTATTTGAAAAAAGAAGAGAAAATCGTACCGACGACCTACCAATTTACGGTCAAGCTGCTTTTTTTTTATTTACCGAAGGCTTTGTTTCAAAGATTTCAGTTTGACTGAGATGCCGCGTAACAAATGCGACACAGATAAAATAATCAATTTTGACAAGTTCATTGTCACTGTCAAGCAGGCGTGTCGCGCTACCGTTTGGTAACAAATTAAGTACCCTCAAAGAGTGCAAAGACCGATGAAAAAGACCATTCGGTATTTATTTTATTTATGGTGGTAAGCTGAAAGTAAAGTCTCAGGAAAAAGGGTCACCATTACAAACACGTACAGTACAATGGTGGCGCTCAGCATGACTTAGCACGCCCCGCTTAAAGGACCCGGGACTGTAGGGAGAAGGAAACACATGCGTCGGTAAGGAATTCCAAGACTTAATGGTGCGGCAGAGGAACGACCCACCGAGCCGCTTGGTTCTTGATGGAATAATCTGCACCGTATGCGGATGACATACGCCCTGCACTTGATGTCCTGTGTAGGAAAGGAGAGGGTGTGATTACTTGTAAGAGCTCATTAGGACATAGTATGGGACTTGGGACGCTTTATCACAATGGCACATCGGGGTTTTTGAGATTTATCCGACACGGGCTATAGCTTTTGTAATCTGTAACCCATGATTGATATAAAATGGTTGATTAACTGGCTCGCCTTGGTCATCGCACCTCACAGTACCACCTGAGACTCGTTATTTCACATTTCCCGAACTACTAGAATGTTTCAATGGTAATAGTTTAATCCATAACAAATATTCAGCTCTTATTACAATAGCTAATGAGTCACATTCATATTGCGCAGATAAACAGTACATCGCATCGTTCGCATGACATTGTTTTACTGAATGACCCAGATATACAAGTAAGAATTTTTTATAGGCATGGCGAAATAATTCTCACACATTAGGTACGACCGGAAATAATGTGCACTGTGCGGTATGAAAGGAACTTCATCCCGCGCACGCTCAAGGTGTGGAATGAACTCCCTGCTGCAGTTTTTTTGAGCGATTACAATATGGGGTTCTCCAAGAGGGCTTTAGGTTTCTACAGGAATGGCTCACTAGTGTGACGCCAAACGTCGAAGGCCACGGTAACCAATTTTCATCAGGTGGACCGGAGTGGTACCAATTAGCAGGCATTTGTTTGTTACCCACGTAGACAGTGGCAGTTTCTGCAAAACGTGGCCTCACCACGGTAGGCGACTCTCTTTTTTTTATTTATCGTGTACAAAATCCCCACGGATACCACGTCCGCCAAAACCGGTGAAGGTAATTATGTAGGACTCGAACTCGAACTCGAACTCGAATCGACCAAAACGCACGCCGTCTATAGGTCCTTGGTTGCCGGAGGTGAGCTTTTTGTCTTATTTCGGGATACCCATTTGTTTACAATGTCCTATTACGTGGGACGGAAAATCATAGTTGGCCTACCCTTCGGACGTGAGCATAAATGTATGTATGAATAGAACTTCTTGTATAATTTGAAGAAATTCTTTGACATCATCGAAGTCACGTAAAACAGGCCGTAGATAGTGATAAGCCCATTTAAGTTTTTATTTAGTGGCATAATCATTATACTTTGTAAAATATAGCATGGGTCCTATGACAGATGTCAAAATGAGGTTCATAGGGATGTCCGAAATTCGATGAAAATATCGATACTACTAGCTATTATTGATGCATGTTACATATAATTAGGTTTAGTTTAATTGTATGTATGTATTTAATTGTAATGAGAATGGAATATACTTAGCATACAAGGCGTCGTCACTCGTACTGATGAGAATGAGTGGAGTGGATCAGTGGAAGTTCATATCAAATAAGATGTTGGCGCGTGTATTTTATGCCTATATCATGGCCCGAGAACCAAACGCGGCGTGTCTTCTTACAAAATCCAAAAACAGATTCAGAGCGTTGATAGATTGAATGTAGGATTTTATTTACTCAATATTATTTAGGATCAAGTATATTGAAATATAAACATTATTATGATATTAAAATACCTAAGCAATAAGATTAAATTCTAATTATTTTTTTCTTATATTAATTTCAAATTAAATTAAGCTTTATTCAAAATATGGATAGTTTATAGTATGTGGTCACGATGATTCATCGCCCATCAGTAATTAGCTCGGGATGCCCATAAAGTATAACATTGACAGCTACTACATTCAATAATAGAAAATTCAAGACTTCATGTGCGGGATTTCACTGACAGCTGTCATAGGACCCAAGCTACATTTTACAAAGTATAACGACATTGTCTAACAAATGACTACATAATCTGTGGTAAGGCCAAGCGGGATTGTTTCACAAGAGCGGTAATGAGGCCGATTTCTATTGGTCTCCTTGGCCAGCCCCCGCGCTGTAACTAGTGATAAAGGCTCGCTAATGTGATACCTTTGCTGTAAAAGGTTTGGAGTACTTTAGAGCATCACCGTCACCATCATTACAGCTCCCATATTGAGAATGGGCAAATTGCCAAAATGGCGGCTTAATTGGCGACTTGACATTAATAAGTTTAAAAAATGTATCGCAGCTCACTGCTGGACATAGGCCTCTCTCAATGTTGGAAGGCTTTGGCCTACTGTTTCCACGTTGGAACAGGGATTTATACCAAGTTTTCCTTCTCTACGAGTGATATTGTCTGCGTATTTTTCCTTTAGTCGCGTCTCACGACATATTTCGGATGAGGTCGAGGCGTCGAGGTAATTTTGTTACAGAAGTCTATAAAAATATTAAGTCAGTATGCGGCCAAGTCCGCCAATCCGTTAGTCCTATAACAGACGGTAAGGTTCTGGTGCAGATTGTCCTCTTACGTTGGGTTATAAGAAAGCAGTCCCATAAATGCCTTATAACCTAAACCAATGAGAAAACCCGATGCATGATGAAAATTAATTACCTACTAACTGGCAATTGCTTAACAGTTCATTTGTTTAGGTACATAAATAAACGTAAATAATCATGGTTTGTCTTTTTAATATTTTGTTCAAAAACTCAGTACCAATCTAGAAACATACTTTTCTGCTTAGAAACGCATTTTAAAGACTAAGAGCCGATATCGAACCACTAGTTAGTCAGATAGGCTAGCTTAGTTTATTTGTATAACATGTGTTTTTATAAAAAGTTGCCACAAGATTATTTACTTTTATTTAAGTACCTAAACAAATGGAGTATATAATATACTTATAGGGTCACTCCAATGACGTAACTGTTTCAAGCGACTTGATTTGTTTGCACAAAAAGTTCGTTAGTTTTTAAACTTATGAAGTAAACAATACACACAAGCTTCGGGTATGTAGGCAGGTATATCGTTTTTCTAAATTAGGTTTGTATAATCTACTGCCGAACTTGGTGTGAAGCCACGTGCGTAGGAAGTCAAAAACATTCGTCCACATACGTTTGAGTGCAAGGTCCTTGAGGTTAACGACTTCTAGTGTAAGGCTGCGTAACCTATTATACCTAGATAAGTAAGGTAGGCACAGAACAGATACAAAGTTTGTAGGTACATGTTGTTAGATACTTACTTATGCGGTTTGAGTAAGAACCTTCGCAGAAAAAATATCGAGGAAAGACCGAGAATAACAACAATTGGTAGATGTAGGTACCTATTTTATATCTAACTATTGGTTACGTAAAGGTATAGCTACCCATGATTAAAGATGTGATTGATCGCCACACTGTCAAACATAAATCACGCTTGCAGGGATATCTTAATGTGCTAGCAAGGCAGCTAAATATCCCGGAATCTATTGACCGACTGAAGAAGCGGCAAGATATCTTTGACCCCTAATAGGTACTCTCTTTGGAGGCTGAATACGCAAAGAGGTGACACCGATGGTAGTTACACTTCACAAAACCTTAAGATTTCATCCTATATGCTTATAGTCAATATGACTAACGGCATGATAAGACAAGGAACAAAAAAAAGTATAGGTATAGGCAGGGATTTTGGGCTGTCTTTTGAGTACCCATAGCACTTGATGCAAAGGCCGCGGACGAGCTCTTAACCTAAGAATCATCGATTATTGCAAAAGGATTCGCTCGCACCAGGACCTCATATCCTTCGCGACTTAGGTCCTAGATTCGTGCCGGTAGGTAAATATAATTTTTCTTACGCTTATACATTCTTGATGAAGGTGTAGAGTCATCGTTATCTCCTTAGCTAACAACTGGGTAGCTTTCACCTTGGAAACCGGGGAGTGTTTAGAACTTTCCTTTGTTTGGCGTACATAGCTTTTATTTAAGCGACTGCCGTCTGACCCCTTGCTCTTAAGGTCCTCTTTTATGTTATACGCCAGAGCCTAACCAGTCAACTTCTAAATTATTATTTTTTAAGAGAAATATTTCGACTAATAGAACATTAAGAACGCGTAACGCCATCTAGCGAAGAATAATTGAACAATAGTTTAGATCGATCTTACATTGAATTTCTCTATAAGCAGAGAACCCTATACCCTATCACAAAACAAAGAACAAATATGTAGATTCCTAATTGCTTTACAGAACTTATACAGTTGATGCTTCATATCAGAGGCTGGTGATGGGAGTAAGACGCAAGGGTAATTAGTGACGGTAAGGGTCCCGTACAAATTACTCTCTGCCATTCAGAATTCAGAACGCAACTACAGAATACGCGTAATAATAACATTGTGTTGTTTCCGAGGTTAAGTAGAATAACCAGAGCTCACTGGAGAATGTTTGTGCTGTTAGTGGGAAGATCAATTTGTCCCTGCGCTGGCGGTACAGTTATCTTAACCTTCATTGTCTTTCACCTGGGAACTCCTGCGTCTTTTTGTTTGGCTTCTACAGGCTATGGAAGCGACTGGGGTGTGAACTTACCCATACCTACACAGCCGTCGAAATTGTATATTAGGTAAATTATTCATTACTATGATTCATTATAACTATTTTCAACATACAATGGGTACATAAAATTACGAAATTTGAAGTCAAGTTTGTGCAATATTTATATTTATAAAAGTAAGTAAATACGAATTGAGTCATTTTAACTGTCTAAAACATAGGTAGAGTCAGACTAGTGGCTAGTAAAACGGGTTGATGAGTCAGTCCCCAGCCGCGTCGAAACAGAAAGGCCAAATAAAATACGCGTATAGTTGCAAAACCACTCGCATCTCGAATCGAACCTAGTAATGGTTTTCCGCTCAACAGCGATGACTCACCTAGGAATTTCTTCGATTGCTACGCAGAAATCTGTCGTGAAAGGCTATTTTTGATGGAGGTTATGCAAAACCTTGACCTCCGTTCTTCATGAGCGCTGGCCTGGTGGTAACAGGTGTAACCGCCTGTCACCTTAAAAGCAGCAGATCGCAGCGGCAGCGCGATGCCCGCTTCTCTCTATCCAAAAAAAATATGGACACCGCACACCGCGGTAGTCACTCTGCCATACTTAGATGTTCGTATAAGAATCGGGACCGACGGCTTAACGTGTTCTCCGAGACTCTACCAGTGCAAATAACCATACCACCAACCAGTGCATAAAGCCACACGCCTACTTGCTTAAAACATATCCCATCCCGCGCACTCCAGCCGCTAGCAGAAGCAGGCCGCGACGACAGCTCAAGAATGCGCCTCCCCATACCCGGGTCATCTCGAAAGTTGTCATCTCGAGAGAGAGGGCCCCGGGTCTGCCGGGGTGCGAGGGATATGTTGTCTACTACCTCACCTTCGGCAACTAAAGACCCAAAGACGGCGTGCGTTTTAGTCGGTTCGAATTCGACATAATGACCTCCATCGGTTTTGGCGGAGGTGGCATCCATGGGGATTTTGCGCACGATAAAATAAAGTCATTGCCACCCAATGCTCCCTATTTGCAAGCACGGACGTTTAAAATGTTCTGTAAACTATATTTAAAGAATATAAACTTGTTCACAATGCAATGATGCTAGCGAGTAGTCTTGTTTTTATGCCAATATGTAGTCTACAAGTACTACTAGCCTTTGGCTACGAGAGTGTTCCCCCTATACCCCATATAAAAGAGCACAACCATAGCAGGGGTGCACTTCCTCTCGCTTTATTCCACATAAATATTCTGTTTCTTTACCTTAGATTTCTTTACCTTGATATAATGAAAATTACAGTCGCATCTGAGAGTTTCATCCTGATATCAGTTGTCATACTTTTTAGGGCTCCAACTTTACATAACTACTGCCATAAACTGCCAAAAAAAGGGACTGATAGTTTATCATACATATTATTTAGAGTTCACCTTCAAAATCAATAAATGATTTAATGTATTTTTCCAAATTTAAATTTGAACAAAAGTTTGACCTGTAATTAAAATAGTAAGTATTAAATTGTTGAATACTCCAAAATCTGAGGTGTTAAATATTTTATAATAAGTATTTTTATTTAAATTATGTACTTTTTGGGAACACTAATCCATTTACAATAAATGTTGGGAGGCTTAGTTCTACTGTTTCCACACTAAAAATGTGTGCTGATACAGGAAATAATATTAAGTATTTCAAGTAACTATTCTTTCTCTCGCAGTGATATCGTCTGCGCCTTTGGATAAGGAGTGGTAATATTTTCCTTATCCGTTAACACATGGATAATGACACACAGTACCTATAGTAGTATCTTCCCTGTAAAATAATATTTCCAAAATTCACCTACCTTAGGACGAAGCCACCAAAAACTACAACACATGCACCTGTAAACATTATTCTTAATAGTAACTGGTAGGTAAGTGACACAGAACACTTATATCGGTAAGTGATAAAGAAGTCACTACAACACAACACGAACACAGCAGAAACAAGTATGTATTATTTCGTTTACATTTCCAGTTTAGAAAATACTTTAGTGATATTAATATACGCAAAATTGCTCAATTTTTGAACTAGATAACGACAAAACATAACTCACACAAACAACAAAACAAAATAAACAAAACTACCTACTGTCAAACTAAAAAGTCTATACCTACAGCTGAAACAACATTACATTAGAGGCTTCGACTACTGCAACACAAAACTACAAATATTTAAATATCTTTCTTATGTACATTACTTCAATATTAAATGAAGATACTAGATAGGTACCAAATTAACGTACTGAAGAAATTATGTGTTTTTCTTTTTTTGTTATTTTTTTAAGATTAATGAAATGCATTCATAATAATGTATTATTTCTAAATTTTAAAGTTTTAAACTTTTTATAGTATTTGAACTTTCTTTTTTTTTTTAAGGGATTTTATGACATGGTAACTAGGACCTTTATGTCAAGTCTTATTTTATTTTATAACACTTTATTCACTAATCTAGTTGGAATGATTCTTGATGATGGTGATGACGATGACGGATGATAGTTGCCCCAGTAAAGTAGTGGAGACTTTACTAGAAGCTTTCCTAAGGGAGATTTGACACCAACACGAAAAATCACAATTCACTACAATATTCCACTTTCGTACACTTGTGCACTTTGTCTAAGCCGTTATGTCTAAAACTCCACCATTTTTACACATAAAAACTCGAATTTACACCAATATTAGAAAATGAAACACAGGAGCGTTGTGACACTTTTCGCGTTCCCGCCAAAACTCTCATTTGAACTTTCGTAATAGCCAATGAATGACTGTTTACGAATAACGAAATCAATGGTGCATAAATGATGAATGAGAAGAACTTTCGTGCATCCTGATAAATTATATGTTGATAAAAAAGACGATCTCTATTTATATTATATTGTTCTTGATTTTAAATTAAACACAAAGTAATATTGGTATCAGTAAAAAATAAATAGCGTTTATGAAGACAGATATAACTGTCAAATGTCAATACTTTGTTGTTTATACTTTGTAAAATATAGCTTGGGTCCTATGACAGATGTCAAAATTTGGTTCATAGGGATGTCCGAAATTCGATGAAAATATCGATACTACCGGCTATTATTGATGCATGTTACATATAATTAGGTTCAATTTAATTGTATGTGTGTATTTAATTGTAATGAGAACGGAATATACGTAGCATACAAGGCGTTGGCACTCGTACTGATGAGAATGAGTGGAGTGGATCAGTGGAAGTTCATATCAAACAAGATGTTGGCGCGTGTATCTTATGCCTATATCATGGCCCAAGAGCCAAACGCGGCGTGTCTTCTTACAAAATCCAAAAACAGGTTCAGGGCGTTGATGGATTGAATGTAGGATTTTATTTACTCAATATTATTTAGGATCAAGTATATTGAAATATAAACATTATTATGATATTAAAATACCAAAGCAATAAGATTAAATTCTAATTATTTTTTTCTTATATTAATTTCAATTTTAAATTAAGCTTTATTCAAAATATGGATAGTTCATAGTATGTGGTCACGATGATTCATCGCCCATCACTAATTAACTCGGTATGCCCATAAAGTATGACATTGACAGCTACTACATTCAATAATAGAAAATTCAAGACTTCATGTGCGGGATTTCACTGACAGCTGTCATAGGACCCAAGCTACATTTTACAAAGTATAGTTGTCATGGCGATAATAATGTAAACAAAGCTAACGTAAACATTACTTACGGTAGAAAGTTAAGTTTTTTGACTTCAATAATTTAATTTTAAATAAAATTACACAAATATGAGCAGCATGACACGCTGGCTGGACGTCGAAGTTGGTACGGACGACATAGATCTCAACACTTTACCGCCAAACTTAGCGCTTGTGGACTTACAGAATGATAACGAGTTTAAACTTCTTGTGGGAGACCTTGGTCGAGGGGAAGAAGGACCTAAATTGAAGGTATTGATGGTGACTATTATATCTATTCCATTTTATACTGGCCTAGTCTAAATAAATACATATAGGTACATACTTACATTTTTAACCGACTTCTAAATAGGAGAAGGTTCTCAATTCGAATGTTATTTTTTTTTTACGCGCATTGGCACATTATTGTGTATACATGAATTTGTTAAATTATCTGTCCATTGGTTTCAGAGATAGACTGCACCAACCTCATCCTATGACGATCCCTTGTTATGTATAGGCAAAACGCGAAATTGACAGACTGCGTTTTAGGTACTCAGCGACTAAAGGAGCAAAACTTTTATGCCCATTTTGAATCTATTGATTTATATCATTTAATATAAATATATAATAAAATAAATTTATTACAATTAATTATTTTTTTTCGTTCCCTTTTTATTTGACGTTGATATTAGTTTTCTTGGTCATAAATATCCCTATATAATGTTTTCACTATCCATTTGCAGGTATTCAAAGGAGCTATGCAGATATCAGACATAGTCCTGCCTGATCTCCCTGTAGGAGTGGTTGGATTCTATGTTACCGAGTCATCGCCTAGATCTATGCCACTTATAGCTGTAGCTTACTGTCCCTGTGTGTATATCTATAGGAACTTGAAGTTATTTCACAAGTTCTATTTGCCTACAACAGAGCTTAGCATGTGTGAAATTGAAGTTTGGAAACAGGTTTGTAAATACTTACGATTTTTGTTGGGTAGTTTTTTTCTCATGTACGCAGTAACTGATCTACGATTAAATCAATTTACCTGGAAGGAATCTACTTGAGACTTGAATGCTTCCAGATTATAGCTTACTTCCAGATTATGGTATTCCAGAAGTGAAGACAGACTGGTAGCTAGTGCAATGTTAGGGAAGTTTCACTAGCAGCATGACAATATTGCCCAGTTGACAGCAATATGTAGTCAATAATATATTTTTTTAAATTAGTAAATAACAGTATATTAGCAACGGGAATTACTAATATTCCCTCTAACCCTTTCAGCTCAGGAGTGGGTTCACATAGGTAGTGTAATGGCTAGAATTGGAATGCGGCATCTCTTGATCATAAGACTAACTCCTGAACTACTAAGCAACGTTTTATATTACGCTAGTTAAACAGTTTCAAAATAAAAACTTGAAAAAAAGCTATTCCAAATCATAATTTTTTATATGCCAACACGTAATATACCAGAAGTACTACAAGGGGCTTCCGACTTCGGTTGTGTTTCCTTCACACCCTGTATATATGAATTATTTTGTTTCAGCTCACAAACCCAGTGTATCATAACCCAGATTCATTAAAATCTCTAACAGACAGCCTAATCTCCATACCACACAAGCTCCTCACGCCACAATCTCAGCACCTACTCACCCTGACTCCAGACCAACAACTGGACTTCATAGAAAACAACCCAGAAGTACCGAGTACGAAGAACGCTGAGATTGTGTGCATAACCACATTGAGATTGCATTCTGTGGAACGGTATTCTGTGAGCTGTTTGGTAGTGGCTACTGAAGAAGGAGACATGTTGATTTTAGATCCACAGACGTTTACACCATTGTCTCAGGTCAGTGTGTGAATGCAAAATGCTACCATATGCCCCATACTTAGGGCTACACGGGGTCAACGTGGTCACTATACCTACCCGAAGGGGGTCATCTGGAAAGAGAGGGCCCCAGGTCTGCCAGGGTCCGAGGGATATGTTCGTTACTATCTCACCTCAGACGGCGTGCGTTTTAGTCGGTTCGAGTCCGACATAACCTCTGTCATCGGCTCCGGAGGAATTGGTATAGGTGGGGATTTCGCCACGGAAAAAAACAAAAAGTCGGTACCTACGTGAATGGAATGGGATAGTCTCAATAAGCTCGGTAGCACGAGTATGATGCCCCTGGTGTTACAAATATCCATAGGCCACAGTAACCACTTTCGATCAGATGAGCCTTATGCCGTGTGCTTATCTGCCACCTAAGTGGTATTAAAAAAACCTAAGGCTTACCCAACATCACCTGCACACTACTGTTGTTGATGATTGACGAACAAGGCTTTAACTTTCCTCTTGGGGTTCTGGTGCGGTAATCCTCATGGATAAACCCTCCCTATGGTGGGTTAGCGATGCGGTTATGTCGGACTTTAACTGAGTTAAACCTCACGCAGTTCTAGAACGATTTACATCGTCTACATTTGCGTAACATTTTGCCGTGACCGTGTTAGAAGTGCGTGTCCGTCGCGTATTCAGCTGCGTAATAGAAGAGCTTAAGGGCCCAGATTGCCCAGACGCAACATCGATTTCGCGCGACCGCAGCGCTACTGTTTACTGAAACAACCGACCGGGGCGGGTGAATGACCCAGAGAGAGCCACCTTTTTGTATTCTACTTACCTAAAATTCCAACTATGTATTTATTTGTAATTTTTCTACCACACTTTATTCTTATTTCGTAAAATATTCATTCAATAACATAATTGCAAATTCAGTAGCAAGTACGGTCGAAATAACATCGAGCCTTTCCTCGCTACTGTTTATCTATACGCAAGGATATGTGCCTATTGGATAAACTCAAATAATTACTTACTATTTGTTTACGATCACCTTGATATCTTAAAAATCTCCTAGGGTTTTACAAAAAAATATCAATAAATGAAACACAAGTATAAAAATGATTCATATAATTTAAAAGTAGGTAAACAATAACAAATATGAGTCGCCAAGCGTGCTAGGGTTGTGCAAAAATTTGTAAAACAAGTTTATAAATTATTAATATACAAATTAAAAGTAAGTAAACAATAACAAAATATGAGTTCAAAATTCTAATGTTTAAAGTTGTTTAAATAAATTACTGAATAAATTCTGATTTCTGCTAATTTGATTATAAAATCAATTGCTATTGCAAAACCTATCTGAATGAAAATGTTAACAGATGCCCGATTCACGTAATAAAAACCGTAGCGTGGTGACTTCAAAATGTCACTTTGTTTTTTTGCAAACAAACCCTTTTAACCGACTTAAAAAAAGAGGAAGATTCTCAATTCACTGTATTTTTAAACCGATTTTGATGATTCTTTACACCAGGTAACTCTTCAAAATTGTATAAGAATTGTACAGTAATTGATTTATGACAATCCAAGACTAGATAAGTAAGTGCGTTTAAAACAGAAAACCATAAGGCGATTTCTAAGTTAAAACAACTTTTGGATGCACGTGAATCGACCGGCTGGGTAGTTAAGTTACCTCAGTCTATTTCAAAATCCTTAGGCGTCCTTCTCTTTCAAAACACGTAAAGTTCTTTCTTTCCTCTCTTTCGTAGCCTCTATGATACTGGAACTGGGCGCGTCACGAATTCGCTTCGTGACTGCCGAGGATCAACTAATTCTGGAAGTAGTCAATCGTAATAAAACCAAACTAATTTCATCTCCATTTTCTCCTTCCAAAATTTGACACTGACACTGCTTACTCTGCTTCTTCCTTGACAGCTTCTGCCATGGATTGTGCTCCTGTCTTTTCCCATCAATCGCAAACCGTATTATAAATTTCATTAAATAATGAAGGTGACATAATTGGTAGGGCAGTTAATGTTTTTAACTGAAAGTAGCTCCCACCAGATGATATGATACCAGATACAATTTGATGATTCACTTCCATGCTATCTTCTTCCTTTCAACCAAACACACAGTAAATTTCATATTACACATACTAATTACACATACATTTCATGATGAGTTTTGAGTCCCGACCAACTTTTACTTCACCTATTATACTGAGGATACAATCCATTGGACCGCGGTCCCCTATGGCCTGAACAGCTTTAAAAAAAAAGAAATATCTGCTACTCTACGCCCAACTTCCACTTCAACCACCTTTCCTTCTTGACGGTTTTCAATTACTAGTTCCTGTAAAGAAAGATAATGGCTTGATTGTTTTTTTATAAAAAATAATAAATAAAGAATGGGCCAAATTTCTTCAAACATAGCTAAGAAGTCCCTTAGAATACATCTTTGAAACACATAGATCAAAAACATAAACGTTTTATATAAAATGTAAAATCGGTTTAGGATAATAATTTTACGGGATAACATTATAATATTATTCTCCATCGCTTGTTCCATGCTCTTGCTTGACCCTAACGTGACATAATGTGACACTTTTTCGTGCATGTTGCCTTTGTTCATCGATTTATAAGACGTTATCACGTCAAAAAATAAATAAATCTGACTACATATATTATAAATTTCCTTTACGCTACGGTAACGCGGTGTTGGTTTTTTATGACGTCACCTACTCTATGTCACTCGGGCTTAGAAGACAATTCTAATGATTCTAAAATCATCAAAATCGGTTAAATAAATATTATTTATTATACCTACATACATAAAATATGGGATTTTAACGAGAATTTTCTTTTGAGAAAGCAATTGAGAACTATTTAGGTACTAATGTGTTTGTCACCCAATGAAAATAATAAATATTGCAAGAAAAAAATCTATAGGTACTGAGATTTTGTCTTCGCCCATCACTAACTAGGTAGTTCGTTTGTGTCTCCCAATGAAAATAATAAATATTGCAAGAAAAAAATCTATAGGTACTGAGATTTTGTCTTCGCCCATCACTAACTAGGTAGTTCGTTTGTGTCTCCCAATGAAAATAATAAATATTGCAAGAAAAAAATCTATAGGTACTGAGATTTTGTCTTCGCCCATCACTAACTAGGTAGTTCGTTTGTGTCTCCCAATGAAAATAATAAATATTGCAAGAAAAAAATCTATAGGTACTGAGATTTTGTCTTCGCCCATCACTAACTAGGTAGTTCGTTTGTGTCTCCCAATGAAAATAATAAATATTGCAAGAAAAAAATCTATAGGTACTGAGATTTTGTCTTCGCCCATCACTAACTAGGTAGTTCGTTTGTGTCTCCCAATGAAAATAATAAATATTGCAAGAAAAAAATCTATAGGTACTGAGATTTTGTCTTCGCCCATCACTAACTAGGTAGTTCGTTTGTGTCTCCCAATGAAAATAATAAATATTGCAAGAAAAAAATCTATAGGTACTGAGATTTTGTCTTCGCCCATCACTAACTAGGTAGTTCGTTTGTGTCTCCCAATGAAAATAATAAATATTGCAAGAAAAAAATCTATAGGTACTGAGATTTTGTCTTCGCCCATCACTAACTAGGTAGTTCGTTTGTGTCTCCCAATGAAAATAATAAATATTGCAAGAAAAAAATCTATAGGTACTGAGATTTTGTCTTCGCCCATCACTAACTAGGTAGTTCGTTTGTGTCTCCCAATGAAAATAATAAATATTGCAAGAAAAAAATCTATAGGTACTGAGATTTTGTCTTCGCCCATCACTAACTAGGTAGTTCGTTTGTGTCTCCCAATGAAAATAATAAATATTGCAAGAAAAAAATCTATAGGTACTGAGATTTTGTCTTCGCCCATCACTAACTAGGTAGTTCGTTTGTGTCTCCCAATGAAAATAATAAATATTGCAAGAAAAAAATCTATAGGTACTGAGATTTTGTCTTCGCCCATCACTAACTAGGTAGTTCGTTTGTGTCTCCCAATGAAAATAATAAATATTGCAAGAAAAAATCTATAGGTACTGAGATTTTGTCTTCGCCCATCACTAACTAGGTAGTTCGTTTGTGTCTCCCAATGAAAATAATAAATATTGCAAGAAAAAAATCAATAGGTACTGAGATTTTGTCTTCGCCCATCACTAACTAGGTAGTTCGTTTGTTTATGTAACAAGTCTAATTACGTATAACAACTTACCTCTATACAGCGCGTAGCAGTGTTGCTCGGAGTCTCGGCCTGAAGGTTTTCTTTATTTTCAATACTGGAAATATTAATCATCAATAGTATCCACTTTTATTTATTTTGTAATTTTTGTACAACCCTAAACCAGACTCTAGGCGCGTCGCGCCGCGCGCGTCTTTGACGGCAGCGAAGTATGTACGCCCATGCTATTTCAGATAGGAAACATACCTACTTCCACAATCTGATATTTAAACAATATGATGAACATGAAAACGAATATTTAATTTATATTATGTAATAAAATTAATTATTATGAGAATATTCCTATAGAAATCGACTTTATTACTTATAATACAAACCAATATTTACATGCAACAACAACAACAAATGCGAATATATTATTATTAGTACTTAGACATGATAAAGCACTCAAATAAAACTAGAATTTTTAAATGACACTTTCACACAAATCTCGTAATTTTTTTCCTCGGTATTTATACCTACTTTACAAGGTTCATAAAATAACCTCCTCAACAAACTACGTACCTATCTAAATAATTTTGTATTTTTTACGATTTATATCTAGTTCCATCATGGTTTTCTTCCAGACATTCATTATATCGGTACTTCCTACTTACTAAAAGTGAATTAGTTATAAAAATGTTATACTTACAGTTTTTCACAAAAAACACAAATTCACAACACGTAATATTGCTGGCGCATCCGACACGCGTGGTGTCACCTTGAACCATAAAAACGTACTGCCGATCAGTAGCGATGCGGGTTACTAAATCATAATATCGGGATGCGCGTGATTTTTCATACATTTTTCTATGGAGAATTTACGTAGAACATATCTAGATTTTAGGGCTTTAAAAGAGGAAGTCTTTGTTTGTAAAGGTACAAAAAAAAGTACATAGGTTTAAGTATTGGTTTCTTCAGTGTTCAAAAAGTGTTTCTTTTTATCAATTTGTGTTGATTTATTGGGTAATATTTGAAGAATACGAAGGCATGTTTTTGCATTTTTGTCAAATTTTGTGCGTTTGTTGACGTTTATTATATAGCAATTATTAGGTTTTAAGGATTTAATATAAGACTAACATATATTTTGGTCTTTGATTGTAATATATACAAATTATCATTGATATCAATCATATCTAAATAAGTTAAATATGAAATATCGTAACACTCTTTTCGGTGATTTTCACGATCTGGGCCCTTAAATGAAACCATCGATCGATTGGTGGCCGTGTCAGCGCAACTCTAGTTTGTGTGCCCACGTGCTACAAGTGGCTACATCCACACTCGACGTTTTGTCTTGATGTCAGGTTGTTCGGTCCGCTGTTCATGTTACAAATCTGGACGCACCTTCATCTGGCCAAATAAGATATTCGTTCGTACCACTACTAACTTTGCATCATCTCTGACTTTGAGATGACCCCCTCGGATCTGAGATATCGTCTTGCCCCAGAAAGGGGGGTTGCGCACCGCGACGCCACCGCCCCTATACGCTATCAAGTACCTACTTCTGATGCTGTTTCTCAGATGATCCGGTTCTTTGTTGATCATTAACCAATCTCATCACATTTTCTTGTCCAGGTCAAAATTTGCGCAGTAAAGAAAACACCATATCAAATCATAGCTACGGGACTATTTAATGTTGACTACAGAATAACAATAGCAACGAGGTTTGACTACAGAATATTGCGATTATTGTGTTGTAGGCACTTTTGAACGCACTGTGCATGAAACCTCGTCCACGCTAGGGCACATATTGTAACGTCACAACGCCACAAGAACACACAATTTTGGACACAAGAGAAGGATATTAAATCCTTATCTTGTGTCGTCCACTTTATTGCACTGCGCCGCACCGCGTAGGTACCTAATATTTTGTGTAAACTGTATTTTTGTATATTTTGCACGAAATTCGCAAGACAAGCACTCGCTTGCACGCATGCATACCGATAGCAGACGGCCCTGTGTAAATAAATAGTGTCTACCTATACGAAATATGTCGTTCTACTGAATACCTAAACACAATATAAATGTTAAGCCGAAGGAGGACGTGTTAGGACGTAGTAAGCCTTCCCGAACAGCGAAACTTATGCTCGGACCCTCTCCGTGAGTAGCGGCGCTACCGTGATACAAATTACTACACAACAACTCAAAAATACCGTCGATACGACAGAAGAGAAATGTTAAGCGGAATTGTTTCTGAACCCCAACTTGCTAAATTTCAAGAATCGGTACATCAGTTTTGTAGATTGACTGACAAACAGACAGACAAATATAATATTTGTATTTTATTTATTTGTAGGTAGGTATAGATGAATTCCAGCCGAGGCCTCCGCCTCCATACCCCACCGACTCATTCTGCATCGAAGTCGGTTAATGTTGGGTTTCAGCATCAGCTTTTTTGCATCTTGAATGGATTAATATAATTTTCACGGTTTACAGATATCAGCTATAAATAGATAATCAAACAGTTTATTTCTTTGTCTATCTTTTTTTACTTATTTAGGTATTTGAACTAAATCAATCACGATATCCAGGACAACTAAGTGGTCTGAATGTTTTCAGATATAATGCAATACCTACTAGTGACGCACGCGATCCCTAAGCCTTCCTAGGCTCATTCGCAGAATGTCTCTTTCCCAAAATGTCCCTAGGTTTCAAATAGTCCCTTTCCCGAAATGTGCCTTTCCCATAATGTACATTTCCCGAAATGTCCCTAGATTTCAAATAGTTCCTTGCCCGAAATGTCCCCTTCCCACAATATCTATTGCCCTAAGTCCCTAGATTTCAAATAGTCCCTTTCCCATAATGTCCCTTTCCCGAAACGGCCATATCCCAAGTTGTCGTTATTCAAACCTGTATATAGCCAGTTGTCAGTAACCTGTATGACTTTTCCAGAGAGAAATCAGTGTGTGTAGTCAAGCGCGATTGGAAAGAAGGTCGAATACTGTTCAACACGGACGAGCACATCATCGCCTTGGAGGTGGTTACCGCGGACGGCAGCGTCATGCTCATATGTGCTGACCACACCATGGCGTGTTACAGTAGGAAGGTATACCAACTCGCTTTATTAAATTGGGTGAATGAGACCGTATGGGGAATATGCTCTTGTGTAGTTTTCCTCTCGAAGTTGGAGGGTCAGAGGTAATCGCTCCCATAAAAACCGTATGAGCCAAACGAGGAATGCACTAGGAGGCCCTTAGGAAGGACTTTGATACTTGTGTAATGAGATGTGCTCAGATGGATTGTTTGACATGATGCCCATAGTTACATACTACCGTTTCACAGCCAGCGAATTCATCCTCACACATTGCAGAACGACGGTGCGCAATATGCATTAAAGAACTGCATCCCGCGCACGCTTAAACTGTGGAATAATCTCCCTGCTGGGGTTTTCCCAAGCGACTACAATTTAGTTTACAAAAAGGTTTCTCCAAGGTGACAGCGCGAGACTCCTGCCGTTGCACATATAGGCCACGGTAGCCACTTCCCATCAGGTGGGCCGTATGCTGCTTTATTCAGATTTATTTGTGGTAATTGCCACTTGTCTAGGCCCATAGTTATTATATAAGGATTCACATGTGACTTTTGCTCGCTACAGTTCACGTTAAAAAAGACTTTACAGCGACACATACGAAAAGATAATTATACAACACTTGAATGGGATTGAACCCGCGACGCTACTAGAGAACGCTAGTAGAGTTACTAGAGTTACTAAAGCATTCGAAATTTTCCTTTGCGTTTTAGGGGATGACGTTGGAGCTGCTCACCGACAATCAGTGCAAAAAGTTGTATGCATGAATATGGCTGTTTGCACTGGTCTGTCCCGGTGGCCATACAAACATCTATGGCAGTTGTTACGGGTAGTTGGAGTCCTCAAAAGTCCAACTAGTCTAACTTGGAACTTCAATATCGCCATTGTCATTGTACCATTGGTTGTAGAGGTCGGATGGTAGTTGTTTCACGGAAAATATCGAAGTTCAGCCACATCACAGTAAGACTGGAAAGCTGACACCAACTGAGTTGGGAAAAGGTTTAGAGAATGATGATGAAAGAGACTCCAAGCATAACTCGCTCCATGGCCCGTTGCGCTACTTTCAATCGGTGGAGTAGCTACATCGTCAATATCCATATTTCGGCACCATGTTCATAATTATGTCTGTCCTTTTCCAGGGTAAAAAACAATGGTGTTTGACACTTGAACATCGTCCGGTAGCAATGACGCTGGTGCCTGTACTACACCTCGGCTTGACGCTCACAGCTGTGGCTCTGGCTTCTGGGCACGTCCACTTGTACGAGGGCAAGGCGAAGAGGGACACTATATTTGTTAGAGGTAGTTGTTTAATAATAGCTACTAATTCTCTTCCTGCGGAAAAAATATTGCGGTACGAGGTTCGCCGGAGTAGCTTCTGTTAAATTTGGTCCTGGGAGGAGAAGGAGCAGACCAAAGTCAATAAGAACTAAGTTTATTTAGCTGCAACATTTTCGGTTAGGAAGATATTTTCGGCATACCCATTTTTTACAAAATGCCCGATTGGCGGCAATAAGCTCGTCCCCTATTACGTGGGACCTAAAATTATAGTTGGCGAAATGTTGGTATTTAACACATCTCTGCATACCCCTTTGGGGATTACAGGTGTGTATATGTATGTATGTAAATATTTGCACGAAGCAGATATCGAACCCCCGCCTCCTGCGTAGTAGTCGTGTTCACTACCGCCACGCCACAGGCTCTTGGTGGTGATGTAAAGTATGTACATAATTATGTATCAAATGATTATTTTTCTCCTATTCCAGATGTGGTTTCTGTGATGAAATTCGGGCAATTGGGACAAGAAGAACATGTGCTTATCATCGTTACAGGAGGTAGGCAGTGCAATTTAAATATTTGTTGCGAATATCCACTCAATTAATCAATCAATTACCCTATCGCAGTCTACTGCTGGACATAGGCCTCTTCCAATGTTAGGAGGCTATAAGTCCTTTCTCTACTAAGCTGACGCAAAACGCCCTACCCCCAAAAAGAGGACCTATTCTTAAAATTACCTATTTTTACCCGACTGCGAAAAGCGAGGGCAATATAATTATGTAAGTATTCCATTTCTTTAAATATTTACTCCCTATACATATACCTCCTTATACTTAGTAGTATTACTTACTAGTCTAAGACTATGAATTATCCCTACATCCTCAAATAAGGTTTGATGTTCGCGAATAGGGTATTTTTTACGAATAGGGTATTTTTTACGAATAGGGTATTTCACGAATAGGGTATTTCGAATAGAGTATTTTACGAACATGGTATTTCACAAAAAGGATTTTTTACGAACAGGGTATCTCACGAATAACCCCAAAAACGACTGCAGGTCATTATGCTAATAAGTCCTTTGTCTACTAAGCCAGGCTTTGGTCTACTGATTCCACGCTGGCCAGACTGGTTGGTACAGGATGTTATTTCGAGTTGTCCTTCTCTCGCAGTGATGTCATCTGCGTTTATTTTCCGTTGCTTGCCTCTTACAACACACTTCGGATGTCATGGGGGAGATGGTGATAAAATATCTGCTTGAGAAATACAAATTAACATTCTCTTGTAACCATTGCAGGTGGTAACTTAATGCTGAAGATTCTGAAGCGCACAGCGGACTTTAGTGCAGACGGTGCGGGGGTCGAACTGACCCCCCACACCCCCACGGGGCAGAGGCCCTGGCTCATCCCCAAGAAGTCCAAACTGTTCTTGGAGCAGTCGGTTAGAGAGAGAGAGAATGCTGTTGGTAAGTTGCACTTGTTATTGCGCTGACTTCTTAACCAACCAACCTTAACTGAGGTCTTCAATTTTGTTAAATTTATACATAATGCTGTGTCGACATTTACGTAAGATTTTACCGTGTCAGAAGTGCGGGTTAGTGTGCGCCTTGAGGTGCGTCCAGATTTGTGACATGAACAGCAGACCAAACAGCGTGACATTAAGACAAAACTTTGAGTGTGGAAGTAATTACTGGTGGCACATGGGCACACGAACAATCGTTGCGCTAACAGGGCCACTAGTCGATCAATGGTTGCATTTAAACTCAGCTATCGCGCAGCTGATTACGTGACAGACACACTTTAGACACTGTCACAGCAAAATGTTATGTAAATGTAGACGCGGCATAAGGTGTATCCAGATTTGTAACATGAACAACGGTCCGTACAGAGTGGCATCAAGACATGAGGGGGGCCGAGAGGGAGTTCTTCTGTTTCATTTAAACTCAACTATCACACAGCTGAATACGCGAAGGACTTCTGACACGGTCACGGTAAAATGTTACGTAAATGTAGACGCGGCATAACATGTACATGACAAACCGCACCTTTCTAAGCAAGTAAAAAGACTTCTTGGCGAGGAGATAAAGACGTCATATGTGCAATATTCCGCAAATGCGAAAATAAACCTATACACGTGTTTCGCCTCAACACGAAGTATTTTAAGCTACAGAGCGACTTATTACATTGTAGTGAGACAAAGACTGCATTAGTGCATTTCCGCCATTCAACGCCTACTTCCCTACAATTTTGTACCATGTTTCAGCCATGCACCACACATTCCAACAAGAGTTGAACAAGCTCCGGTTGTCAGCGGCTAAGACCCTTTTAGAAGCGCACGTGAAGTCTGACAACTCTGTGGGGATAGGCCCCATGGAGTCTATGAGACTCACCGCTGAGGTATACAACTTGAATTACTTTAATATTAGTAGGGGAAAAAGGGGGATACAAAGAACCCAAGTTTAAAAACAACGGATTTAGCCTGGGTTGCATGAACTTACTTTAACATTAACAGTGCAGTTAAAGTACCGGCCAAGTATAAAACAGGTTGCACCATTTGACAATTATTATAATGATGGTGAGCTACCAAATACTCTGGTGCAACACATTTAGCCAAACCATTAGAATCAAAGTTACTGTTACGGTTAAATTAGACGGGAACCTTAACTTTTACAGGTAGGTGATGCAACTAAGCCTTTTTTATTATAGTCTATAAGCCTATAGCCCAAGAATGATGATGATGATGATGATGATGATGATGATGATGATGATGATGATGATGATGATGATGATGATGATGATGATGATCATGATGATGTTGATGATGATAATAATGTATTGGATTTCAGGTGGAAGGCCTAGGCCCCGTGTTCCGCGTGACGCTCATCATAGAGAACACGTCCAAGGAGAAGGCGGTCATAGGTCTGGCGATACTGTTCCACGTCCACACACTCAACTATAAAGTGTCCAATCCTTACATCAAGGTAAGATTTTTAAACATTCATTATTATATTTTTTGATAAGGTGCCCGATTGGTGGCAATAGCCTCGCCTCCTACTACGTGGGACCATAAATCATAGACACGGGCATGAGCATATAAAAAAATATTATTTATACATGAACTTTTTTTAAGGAATTTATGACATGGTAACTAGGACCTTTATGTCAAGGCTCATTTATTTTTTTATTAAAACACTTTTTTCACTTATCTATTGGAATGATTGTTGATGATAATGATGACGGATGATAGTTGCCTCAGTAAAGTAGTAGAGATTTTACTAGAAGCTACTTTAAGGGAGATATTGACATCAATATATAAGGGAGATTTGAAGGGGACCAACACGAAAAATGTCTCTCTCTTTGTCTAAGCCGTTATGTCTAAAACTCCCATCATTTTTATACATAAAAACTTGAATTTACACATTTTTTGTCATCTTAGTGGTTTGAGAATGGTCTATGTCATCCGCATACGGTGCAGAATATTCCATCAAGAGCCAAGCGGTTCGGTGAGTATTTTCTCTGTCGCACCATTAAGTCTTGGATTTCCTTACCGGCGTACTTCCTTCTTCCTACAGTCCCGGGTCCTTTAAGCGGGGCGTGAAAAAGCATCTGATGAGGCCGTCAAGCTGAGCGCCACCATTGTAACACTGTATAATATGTTTGTAATGGTGACCCTCTAGTCTGAGACTTTGCTTTTAGCTTACCATCAGGCGAGTTGAATGCTATAAATTAAATATAAATCCGCACAGCCGTTCTAGTGTTATTAAAAAACAAACATTCATCCAATCATAACTTCACTTTTATGACAATACTAAAGTGATTCTTCAGGTACCATTGCTATCTCCGGGTGGTAAACTGAAATTTCCGACAAAAATCGAAGAGGTTTTCGACGAGCAAATCAATCCGGATGTTCTGTTCCGTCCGGTGACCGGACACGGCGGGGAGAGGGCACTGGTTAAAATCCTACTTCTGAAGGAAGGTAATATATTAAATAAATTGCTTTTTTAAACCACACAAGGCAGACAAGCACGCGGCCCACCTGATGGGAAATGGTTGCCGTGGCTTATGGACGTTTGGAACACCAGGGGCGTCACATTCGTGCTGCCGACTATGTAGAGAAGAGGGGGGAAGGGGAAGAGGGGAAGGGAGAAAGTTAAGAGTGTCAGTGCAGTACACAAAGAAGGGTTTCTCGATCTCAGTGAACTCTGACTTCCCTACTCACCACCGGAAACAGAACACAAGGTTATTATTAGCTGCGGTATTCTATAGGCCGTAGGAGTAGGTACCTACGCTACGCTACTGGGGAAGTATCCCCAGTCGGACTGCTCAGTTAGGACGGGAGATACCCTCATGTCCTACTTCCGTCTCTGTAGCGTTAATGAAAATGTCGATATAATTATTCTCTCAGAGGCTCGGAAAACTTGGAAATTGATCTGGCCAATGCAAAATATTTACATTGTGTGGGAATCAAACACCCGCCCCCTGCCAAGCAATCTAATGCGCTGCCACTACGTCACAGCTGTCCAAATGTTATCATAACTTTCAATAGCAGTAATATGTTACAGGTAAGAAGACCCCGATCCTGGCGGCGACGGTACAAATGCCCCCCACAGACCCCATGATGTTGCCATTAGATAAAATGCAGGCGGCCGCCGGCATCGATGCTGACGAAGACCCCAACTGGTTACCTAGAACATAACGAAATTGTAAAAAATAATAAAAATCTTTAAAATGTGAATAAAATCTTTTAAAATGTGTTTTATTTTAGTTAAAACAGCGTTATTGCCTTATTGGGAGACTCGTTGAAAGGGATTAACGTGAGAAAGTTCGGTCCGGATCTCACTATGGAAGTTAAGTAATATAATGATTAGCGAAACTTGGGTATTAACTATATTTAAAAAAATAGATTTACTTATCTATATACAAGGTGATTTTATAGTGGTTTTGGAAAAAGAATATTTGGTGTCACACACAGTTTCGGTAGCAAAATCGACTGGAAGTTTTAATTTTGAAGAAAAAAAAATTTCACTTTATGTATGGCAATAATGTGCAGGTGAACAGAAAAATGTATGGGACGTGCAAAAAAAAAAATTTTTTTTTTTTCGCCAAATTAGGACTTCCTTACGATTTTACTATCGATTGTGCCCAAAATCTTTTTTTCCAAAACCACTATAAAATCAACCGGTATATACTTATATATATATAAAAATGAAACCCGTTTTCGGTTGTCACGACATAACATGAAAACGGCTTGACCGATTTGGCTAATTTTGGTCTTGAATTATTCGTCCAAGTCCAGACAAGGTTTAAAAGGTGAACAAAGAGCAGCGGGAACGGGATCAGAAGTCCACGCGGGCGGAGCCGCGGTCAACAGCTAGTCTTTTATAAAAATGAATTGCTGTTCGTTAGTCTCGCTAAAACTCGAGAACGGCTGAACCGATTTGGCTAATTTTGGTCATGAATTATTTGTGGGAGTCCAGAGAAGGTTTAAAAGGTGAATAAATATGAAAATGCTCGAAATGCAGGAACGGGTATGGGGTAAGAAGTCCCCGCGGGCAACAGCTACTTTTTAATATTTCTTTATCTATACTTAGCAAAATAATCGGTATTTTGAACTGTTGGAAAAAAAGATGGTAACAGTATTATAGTTGCCACTACTTTATAAAGGGTTAAGTGTGTTTTTGTTTTGTAGTACGTATGATTTGAGCTAATATGGCATTAAAATTAGTAGTGAATTCCACTCAAAGCAATTATTTACTAGTAATGCACGGTATTATCATTGATGGGTAATATTAACGGCCGTATGTGTGAGTTTGGCGACATCGGTTCCTAAACTGAAACTATCGTGTCGCTTTTATACAAGTTTTTTCTGTTCTATAGGGTACATATGTACATAAGAAAATAAAAGTAGGTATATAAAAAGTACTTTTTTTTATGGCACGTCAATTTGACTTCACTTCGCCTGATGTTAAGCTGAAGGCAAAGTCTCATGAAAGAGGGTCACCACTGCAAACACGTTCAGTGTTACAATGGTGGCACTCGGCTTGACGGCCTCGTCAGATGCTTTTTCACGCCCCGTTTAAACGACCCGTGACTGTAGGAAGAAGGAAACACGTGCGCCAACAAGGAATTCCAGTACTTAATGGTGCGGCAGAGAAAAGACTCACCGAACCGCTTGGTTCTTGATGGAATATCTGTACCGTATGGGAGTGACACCTAAGCCCTGCACGTGTTGTCCTGTGTAGGAAAGGGGAGGGTGGGATTAATTTTAAGAGCTCATCAAATTCCCACACTTAAAGCAATTATTTACTAGTAATGCAATTGATGGGTAATATTAACGGCTATATGTGAGTTTGGCGACATCGGTTCCGCTCTGAAACTATCGTGTCGCATTTCTACTAGATTTTCCTTTTTTATAGGATAGGTACAGACGTCAGTACATAAAAAGTATTAAGATAATAATTACATAATTCGTGCTACTAAGTAATTGCGGCTACGTCGATAGCCAAGCGGATCTTTAGCCACCTACGTACCTAATTACTTACCTGTTATCAAGTTTCATATCCTTTGATAACATTGTATTTATTTTTAAATCGTTACTTATGCAGTCCGAAGTCTGTTTTTAAATTTCTAATCAAAGGAACACCAAGCTTGCTACATCGCCAACAGCGCGATTTTTAATCTGTGAACTTACTATAAGGGAAACTGGGGACACTTGACCCCTATGGGAGACAAGGTACACCAATATTTTTGGAATTACTAAGCGTATTAGACTATTTTTAATGTGGTAACACTAAGGGTAATAATGTTTACTTAGTATTGCCACACTAAAAAATACTCTAATACACTTAGTAATTTAAAAAATATTGGTGTACCTTGTCTCCCATAGGGATCAAGTGTCCCTAGTTTCCCCTACTGTCAGTGTTCACATTTCGGCAAGGATTATTTTAAAAAATAATTTAAAGAAAAATAAAAAATCCCGACTGCGTAAAAACTAATTTTAAAAATACTGGGCTTGTTTCTTACTTTTTAGTTTTTATTTAATAAATTTTTTCACGTAATTTTTAAGATTAGTTTTAACGCAGTTGGGTTTTTGTTTTTCTTTAAATATTTTCTTTTTATTTTAAACTTTTTGGTTACGATTCATTCAAAAGTTATTTTTAACCAAAAATAAAGAAAAAACCTAAATTTACCAAAAAGGAGGTAGGACTCGACGGTATCTCTAGTTTCAATTAAGCAATCCGAGAGGGGAAGTACCTCGGCCCTACATAATACCTAACACAGCTATTAATAAAACTTTGTGTTGTGTTTCCAACGGTGAGTAGGGTAGCCAGAGCTCACTGGAGAGTTTTTGTGCTGTCAGTTAGAAAACCGATTTATTTCCTACGTTGGCGGCACATAGCTCTCTTAACCTCCCCCTAACTCCACCATCTCTTCAAGAAGGGCATTAGATGGTTTCTATAGGGTCTTTTCTAATGTTTTTTCGTGTGCAATATCCCCACGAATACCACCACCCCCACCTCACCAAAAGTCGGTGGAGGTGGTTATGTCGGACTCGAACCGACCAACTGCTCAAAGGGGACGGAGGTCATTCTGGGACCTAGGACGATGCTCCTGTGCAAACGTCCATAGGCCACGGCAACCACGGTACATCAGAAGGCCGTGGGTTTGTCTACCACCTAAGTGTTATAAAAAATCGTAGGTTACTGAATCAATAGCAATCAATTATGTAGGTACCTTTAGTCAATAATCCAAACAAATAAATATTCCTAATTAATCAAATTTATCTTCACCTCCGGCCTTGGTTTTAATCAAATGGTAGGTGCGAAAATCATATATATAAATGTCAACAATAGCTGTTGTCGTTGAATGACCAAAAAGCCGTAATTTAACCGGTGATTTTCCTATAGGTAAAGTCAACAAAAGAGATACGGTGCCACATTTACCTACATAAAACGTTAGGTAAATGAAGTAGTACTGACGTGGTGGTAGTGCACGAGACTGCTACACACGGGACGAGGGTTCGATCCCCGCTCAGTGCTAAAATTTGTATGCATGAATATGGCTGTTTGCACTGATCTGGTCGTGCCTCGGAGAGCACATTAAGCCGTTGGTTCTGGTTGCCATACAAACATCTATGGCAGTCGTTACGGGTAGTTGGAGCCCTCAAAAGTCCAATCAGTCTAACTTGGAACTTCGGCATCGCCATTTGGTCATTGGAGAATTAGTTGTGGAGGTCAGACGGCAAGTTCAGCTACATCATAGTTAGACTGGAAGTCGACCCCGAGTCGCCTCCACTCTGTGTGACGCCCGCGCCTTGTTCTGCAAACGTATATAGGCCACAGTAACCACTTTCCATCAGATGGAACGTGTGATTGTCTGCCACCTAAATGATACAACAAAAGTTAATTCTTTTATACTGAATTAGGTTCAATTTTACGTATTAATTTTAGTGTAATTAAGATTATGTAAGTCAGAACAGTTCCATTAGTCTGTGAAAATCTGACAAATTTTAATTATACGAAGTATTAGGTCTCAGACGAAAAAAATAAGAATATCAGGTATGATGCATATTGATAACACACTTGTACTTTTCCACGATATATTTATTGTCCATCAAAACTTTTGAGAATGCGTCAAGGTGAAACCGGAAATAATAAATGTCGTGGAATGGTACAAGTGTACCTATAATCAATATGTATAACAATAAGTTCCATCAACTCCCATCAATCAAAAGTATAAATAGATATTAGATTTACCTATTTATTGTCTGGTAGTTTATGATACAGTCAATCATGTTGTGTTTTGGTGTAAAAACCAAGACCATTAGTGCCAAATCAAAATTACCTCCAAGCCGGTTGATCAATGAACGATGATTCTAATGCAGGCCTTCCTTTAGGATTTGTTGGTTAAACAGGAGTCGCTTTCATAAAAGTCCAATCGAGAGAAATAGTAAGAGGAAAGCTGGATCCAATGCAATGCTTGCAGCATTGAATTGAACTAATGGCTATTTTGTAACTTACTAGCTGTTGTCCGCGGCTCCGCCCGCATGGAATGTCGGTTATTGCGTAGTGCAATATAGCCTTTGTTACTCAGAGTGAATGTAGCTTTCCGATGGTGAAAGATTTTTTTAAATCGTCATAGTAGATTTTGAGTTTATTCATTTCAAACATACACACAAAAATACACAATTATTCTCTTTATAATATTAGTGTATACGTAGTAGTGATATACGAGTAGATAGTGTAAATAGAAATTCTTTTAAATGTTATTTCGACGAAAAAGAAATAATAACCATTAAGTACCTATCATTGAAAAAGTGTAAGTACCTACCAACGTGAGTGCATTATGTAGGTACTCTAGAACTCTTGATAAGCATCTAGACATTGTAAAAATTTATAACCTTAGGTCGTAATATTGAAAACTCTAATAAACCTGTACTATACTAGGAAGTAGATAAGTACGTTTTAATAAAGCAAGCGGAATCTATCTCCCTAAGGGACCGTGTTAAGTTAAGGTTACGTAAGAGTCTCCCTAGTTTTTAACTTCCCGCCGCACTCCCCACATTATAAGAAAAAGTAAGAATAGGCCAAAACCCTCCCAACGACGGTTACGTAAGAATCTAAAGGAAAACATGAATATACACTTGGTTTAATTCAGTATTTCACTTTTAAAAACATCTATTTGTACATTATAAACCATTAGTAGGCAGTACATTAAGTAGTAGTCCCTACCTTGCCTAAACAGTAATAAACTTCGGTTTTTATCCTTCATCTTCAGCTCCTTGAAAGCATACTTTTTACTAAGTATGCGCATTGATCCTTCAATCCTATCGAGTCTTCCTCTCATACCCTTATAAGAAAACATAAGATATTATCGATCCCCCCTCCCCCCTAAATTGTCTTAGGTAATTAATGAATGGCCGCTAACGTGTACCACAGATTAATAAAGTTACTACGTAACCTGTACTAACACTCAGCAGTCAATCACCCGATGATGTCTTACTTGCCTAGTAATTATTGAACAACTAACGAACCGTGGTCGCACCACTACGCATAACCACGCAATATCTACTTTGCAATTGCAATTACACACCCCGTCAACCATATAGGTCTGCTCACAGATATCCGAGGTCTACTATTAGATACCTGTTTATTTTTTATTTATAAATGAACGTCCTAGACGGGACTTGACCTAGTGAACAGCTGTTATAGGAGAATGAGGAATGCTATGAGCATGGAAGCTACATAAATACGTTTTGAGCGTTTGAAATACTGACTTAAAGATCTTGATGCTCAAGAGGGGTTTATGGACCTCAGTTGTTCAGAGTATTCCCCCGTAAGTAGGATTGCCAGGTTAACGTAAAAACCCTATATACTTACCTGACTGTTTGACATAGTAATGTGTAAAAAAGTTGGATAACATTTTTTTTGTGACGACAACACAACTTGCATACTCTGCAAGTGACTGCTGTAAGCGACAAATCTCTTTTTTTTCCGTGCGTGAAATTCCCTTGCACGAAATTGGTGAGAGAGGTTATGTTGAACTCGAACCGATTAAAACGCACGCCGTCTTTGGGTCTTTACTTGCTAGAAGTGACATAGTATCAGACATATCCGTCTCTTTCGAGATGACCCCCTTCGGGTGTAGTGACCTCGGTGTCCCCGACCAGCCCCTGGGTCTGGGGTGGCGCACTTTGCGCTGTCTAGTGCCTTGTGACAAATATCTCTAGACATTTTTGCTCTGACTTATACAGCTACTTTCTTAGACAATAAAAATTTTCCTTTATGTATTTAAATATTCGTTTTAGCATGACGGTAAACATGCTTTAGCTATTACGTAGATGTTATTTCAAAACAATTATCTATTTACTTTTTTAGTTTTTAAAACTATTATTTCGATTTAACTATCGGACCGCCACCTACCTGAGATTAGTTTTATCAGATTAGAAAACATGAATTTTGCAACATTGATAACATACCGCAATCAAAATACTCACTCCGAGAAGGTGTGTCTCGAATGTCTCGAGTGGAAATTTCCTGGTTCACGATAGATAAGGGCTTACCCTGTAGGTATACCTATCGCCATACATTTTGGATCCAAGACAATGCTCTATATATGTAGTAGGTAACGCTTATTTAAAGTCCCTTATTCAATTCGGAACTCGCCTATAAATGAATTTAAAAGTTTAATTAATAGAAACTTATGCATAAAAGGCTATTTTAAAATCCAAGATTACTTAGATAGTAATCGATTTGTAGAATGGAATAGGATATAATGTTCAATGTAACTGACACATTTTGAAGTTTACGTAACGAATGCCCCTTGTCTAGGCAAGCCCCCACGGTCTCATGTCAAAGTGATATTTTGGGATTGATGATCATTAATGGTATCGTATCGAAGCGAACCGTTTTCACTGGTGTTTTAATGATATGTTTTGTAGTCATATTACTTCTATTGCGACTTGGGATCAAGTTATATGGTGGGAGGTATACCTACCTTTTCCTTGCTAATGCTAAAACCAACAGGTTGCAGAAAACGCGACCTATTTTCGTATACGATAACAGTCGCTGTAGATTTATGATACCAGCTATCAAAGTGCGCAAACAAATGTGCAAATCAATAAATAAAGTTTGCATTTCGTAATTTTGAATTATTTTTCGGATTGGTGAATCTTTACTTAATATTATAAATGCGAAAGAGACTATGTCTGCCTGTCTGTCTGTTGCGCTTTCACTCCTAAACCACTGAATCGAGTTTCATGAAAGTTTTTTTCACATTAGATTTTGGGAAAGGACATCTGGCTCTGTTTGGTCGCGATAAATGACTTCCAAGCGGGTGCAGCGGGACCGCGGGCTTCAGCTGGTTGGAAATAGTTACTTAACTTATGTTCTTTTTTTTAATTGAGCTCCAATCTCGGGGGCATCCAAAGATTGCCATTTAAATCTAATCATAGTTAGCTGCACTATTACCTTCCCACGATGTGGTCAATTTGTCTTCACCTCGCCTGATGGTAAGCTGAAGGCAAAGTCAAAGAACCATCATCTGACACTCTAACCTCATATAAGGAAAGCATGCCTACATCGACCTAGCCTGATACTTTTTAGACGATTTAGTTGTAGACAAGCACACGGCTCCCCTGATGCGAAGTTGTCGAGACCTGTGCCTATACCTAGACATACGAGTATGTGTAAAACTAGAGACGTCACACTCTTGTTGCCGACGACACTATATGAACCTTCTGATACCACTTAGGTGGGCAGAAAAGCACCCGGCCCACTTGATGGATTGTAGCAACACCAGGGAAGTCATATTCGTGTTGTGAACCATATAGAATGGAGGAGGAAAGGGGAAGGGGAAAGGAAGAAGGTTAAGAGTTCTCTTCTGTTGGTAAATTTCCCCTGTCTTTTTAGTTTGATGTACCTACTGCAATGATTGCACTGTAGCAAAATATTAAAGGCGTAGTATGTCTTTCTATCATGCATTATCAGGATCAACGGGATTACTTAAATTGATAAGTCAAATCAGTAGACTTAGATACAGGTAAATAGGTACTGAAGTAGACTATCAGTTCGCACTGACAGATTTGCAATGGGCTTAGAGAATACTTAGGTTTACTTTTAATTATCTTCAATTATCTCTGGTTACATAACATTGTACTTAATACAGTATCTTGTTGCTATATAAAATGTGTATGTATTTCCAAAAAAAAAAAGTATCAAGTAGTTTTATCCGCATTCTGGAACCCATAACACAGGCTAGTTAAACTCGGATATCTGTGTGTTAAACTATGCTTAGTTACCATGGGTCTAGGTGGCGTTGTGTAAATTGTCCTAGAATATTTTTATTTAAACGTATTAGATTACTATTATTAAGATACACAGTGGCACTTCAATCGACTTCAATCGATGGTAAGAGCGGTGGTGCAGAAACCCGATGCTACTAATTGTAACCATTGTCAAACCACTGAGATTACAAAAACTGTCATAAAAATTTAGGCACTATGACCATACGCACAAAGTTCAAAATTAAATGAAATAGAGTACATTAAATCGCTTTGTTCAGTCTACACGATGCAATTTAATTTAAGGGTAATGGCATTCTATGCATATGCATGCGTGCCATAGAGACATATACGAGTACAAGTAGACACAAGATACCAACCGAACCCTATCAACCAATCAAATAAATTATAGACCTTTGCTTAATATGTATCTAGTAATGTTTCTATAGTTCATTTGTTTAGTTACTTAAATAAACGTAAACAATCTTGTTGTGTCTTTTTAATATGTTTCATTTAAAAACTCAGTAAGTATAAAACTAGTTTTCTGCTTGGAAGCGCATTTCAAGGACTAAACATCGGTATAGAACCACTAGTTAGTCAGTTAGTTACTATAGTTTATTTGTTTAACATGTATTTTTTTTTTAACTTGCCACAAGATTGTTTACCTTCAGTTAAGTAGGCACCTAAACAAACAATAACCGCGGTAGCCTAGTGGTATGGGTAATGGACTGCCTGAGACGAGGTCTCGGGTTCGTTTCCAGGTTTCACCATGGCACACGCCAATGACTTTTTCGATGCTTTTCGAAGTTATATATTTATCGCAGGTTTATAAGTGTCCGGTTAATGGCAATAGGCTCGCCACATTGGGCCCTAAACATAAACTGGCGAAATGTGGGTGCTAGCATCTCTGCCTACCCCTTCGAGGCGTGAGTTTATGTTATGTTATGTCTAAACAAATGTATTACTTATATTATTTACCTATACTGTTGCACTTGTTGAAACATTGTTAAACATAATAGACAACACACTTGTTCTTCTCCATTTTCTAATACAGTGGAGAAGTACAAGTGTATCCTCAATTATGTAGGTATAAATGAAGTATAATTTATCTGATTTTGGTAGGGTATGCAGTCTATTTCTCTATGGAATGTACGTGTCAGGGTATTAGGTAGTTCCGTGATATAGATAGATAAAAGCTAATACCTACACGTTTATGCTGCGTCCATCTGTCCTTTACTCAACAGGGGTCGACTATTTTTGGACATAATACATTATCGTATCATGAAATGGATTAGGTATTAGCGATATCGGACGTGTTATTGAATGATTGAGGTTATTTGAATGGTATGAATACATAGGTAGGTAATTATAGGTATAATTCTATTAAAATTAAGATATTCGTATAAAATATAAGCTCTGACGTAGCCTTGTAGCAGTCGAGAGCTCTACCGGTTCGCCACAAAATTCAATTTAGGGTCGTCAAAATATAGATAGGTAAGTAGGTACTTATAGATACCTAAATACTCCACCTAAGTCGATAGGTACATTTCCTATCTCCTCGGGTAAGAAGTGTTTTACTTGCTTTTAGGGGGTGATTTAAAATTCCTTTCTATGACAATAAGTCATAAGTACTATTTTTACTTTTGCTTTCGTTAGGATTGTTGAACCGTGTGTAAATGATGCTAACCCCTTAACGATTGTTTAACATCTGAATTTTGAATGCTCGAGACGTGACATTCCTTCTGTAAGGGATTTTTTTTATCGTGCCCAAAATCCCTATTTTGCGCCGCACGGCTGGTCCATTTGCTAAATGGACGAAAAGCGGCCCAGGCCCGCGAAGAATCCGGCAAGAAACTCAGTGGGCTTTTCTAGCTTAGCTTAGCTACATAGATAGGTACATACATACATATGCTTACGTCCGTAATCCCCGAAGGGGAAGGCGTGTATTAAACACCCACATTTCGCCAACTATGATTTTCGATCCCACGTTATCAAGGACGAGCCTATTGCCGCCAATCGGGCACTTTGTAGAAAATGGGTGTATGCCTCGTAGGTAAACAAATTTGTAAAAACAAATTTTTGACCCGATTCCTTGCTATGCGGTGTAATCGCAAGGAAATTAATTACGTGCATAGCCGCACAAGCATACCAATTAACGTCTTGGAGAAATTAAAACGACAATTTCCCCAAATGTCTATATTATGTCTATACATCCATATCAATATTTTGCACCAACTCACGGTTTTTTTTATGGTTGATAAACCTGCATAGTTATCTCTTATCATATCAAATAAGTCATAAACATATTTGTTGGCTGTGTGTCATAATTTATAGCAAATACGAATTGGATTTTAACTTTGGGATACCTTGGATATCTTTCAGTGTCCATTGCGATCTCGGCCAAGCTTCTCTACCTACTGGTGAGTACTTGTCATAACATTTTTTAAACATAATTAATCAATCAATGTCATATTTTGGTTCTGAATTAATATTGGCTTTGACATAATACTGGCGAATTTTTTTTAAATTTCACTCTTTGGTATAATATCGTTTTTTAATGAATGAATAAATCATTCATTCAATAATATTCACAGTAACAAAACCATTTCTATAAAGTACTTATTACTTATATTAATCCTTATATACTATAGATATGTTATAGACAATATTGGAATGAGATCGTTTCTAATGAATGAATTAATGAATGATTTATTAACCTGCTGGTTAATAAATAGCTCATTCATTCAATAACATTCATTTACACTAACAAGACAGTTTTTGTTAGGTAGTATTTTTTACTTATATTAATCCTTATATATATGTTATATATAATATAGGTATGTAAAGAACCTGGTTAATAATAACTAGTTAGGTATATAATTTCAAATGGTTTTTACGTATGAGTCATAGATGACATACCTACGTGTAATCGCAACACAGATTGAGATAAATGTGATATTGTCTTCCACTTAATATATTTGCACTAGGCGCACGCGTTTCGAATTTTTTTGTATAGAGCGTTTCTGGGCGACTGGAGAAATTAACATAAACTCACGTCTATATCCGCGAAGGGGTAGGCAGAGGTGCTAGCACACACATTTCGCCAGTTTATGTTTAGGTTCCGATGTAATAGGTGGCGAACATATTGACGTTAACCGGGCACTTATAAACCTGAGATAAATACACACATAACTTCGAACAGCATCTAAAAGACATTAGTGTGTGCAATGGTGAAACCTGGGATCGAACCCAAGACCTCGTTTCAGCAGTTCATTACCCTTTATTAATCAATCTTTAAAACTATCTACTATATAAAAATAAGTCGGGTTTTCCTTTCTGACGCTATACTCCGGAACGCACGAACCGATTTCCACGGTTTTGCATTCGTTGGAAAGGTCGCCGGCTCCGTGAGGTTTATAGCAATAAATATAAACAATATATAAAATTCAGAAAAAAATTCAACAAAAAAGCGGGGTAATCATTTTTTGTAGCCATCTGGTGGCGAAACGGATTTCGCAGAGTTTGCTAGTTTACTATAAAAAAATAACTTTAGCAGCATTGTATTATTATAAAACTGGTCATCTTTTGAGAATATAAAACGAAGTTATCAACCCTATATTCTTGTTAGTAATTCAGACCCAAACAAATAAACCTGGTTAATGGAAACAGGCTCGCCCCCTATTACGTAGAACCGAAACATGCATTTCTGGCAATTTCTATTTTAGTAATGCTGTCAAGTGCTGTCGTGAAAGTAAATATTAGCGGCCATTTGTATTATCATCATGCAGGTATCGCAAATTGTGTCGTTACGATGCTAACCATTTTGCATGACATTTTTTCTTTTGCTAGAAATAAAATTGGAATTATATTAACGCCATCTTTCCGAGGGGATGATTTCCAAACCGTAGGTTATCCAGCGTTAACCTTACATACTGGCATTGAGCACTAGGCGGAACGTTTTTAGTTCCTTTATTACCAATTAAACAATTTAAAAAATAAGAGTGTGATCCTTTTTTTTTATTTGCCTAGGTATAAAGTTCTTTTGCGAAAAAAAAACAAAAAAATGTGTAGACAATAACTGTTTTAGTAGGTAAGTAAGTATTTGACGCAAACGAAGCTGCAAGGAGCTAATAAAGTGCCTAGAATATCATCCACTCATGAAACAATACTCTAAATCCCCCCTACAAACCTGTGATTCACCGGATTTCCCCTACATAGTTCACATGGTTACCAACACGGCTAGTTAACCGCCGTTGGAAAGCGCACACCAGCTCTAGTTTCCTCTGGTAGCGGTCGGTGAACCCGAAGAATGCAGGCCACACGCCACACGACCGACCGTTTTACTCCTTAGAACGAGCACTGGATTGGAACTTTTAACTTTTTAATATTTCTGTCTGTAATATCTTTTATTTATTTGTTCGGTATATGAAATTGACGTTTTGTTTGAAGAAATTGGAGGGAACCCAATTTTCAGTACTAACATTTTGTCATTTTTTTTTTGGAATGACAAATCCAAATTTCATTATTTTTTGTGTATGAATGAGACAACACACACAAACAGTCACTTTTATTACATTTTTGAAAAGTGACAGATGTAAAAATGTAATAAGTACGTTTATTATCAAAATGGATAGCATTTTGGAAGTACTGTTTTTGAATATCGAATTTAATTTATCAAGCGGCTAATAAAAACAAAATTTAATACATACCTATACTTTGTCAAATATAGGATGATAATTTTGACAGGTCTAAGTAGGGTTCCCCATACAGTACAATCGTAAATGAATCCATTCGATATTCGATTATCGTTCCCATAGAATATGGTATCGATGTTACATAAATATTAAACCATTTATTTCTTATTATTTTATGTACTTAGGGTATTATAATTTTATAAATATCTGTTTACTTAAGGTGACACTTCATTAGTGCGGCGCGGCATTACCTAATCGAACTTTACTGCAAATATAGATTGATAATTGCTACAGTTACTACCATTTATAGTAAAATATTTATGTTTTATATTATATCTAGTTAATTCTATTACCAAAATTGCAGTAGATAAGTACTTAAACATAAAATTATTTTCATAAATTAATAGATTATGTTCGATTTATTCGATTCGTTTGTCTACAGTCAATTATGCTGTATTCTTGCAAGGCACTACTCTACGATAAGTGGGCGGTACTTGTCTATGAATTACGATAATTTTAGAGGTATTAATTTGTTTATAAAAATATGTTACTTCATAGACGTGAACTGTCAAAATTATCATCCTAAATTAGACAGAGTATAGTTGTAAAATCATGAAATTAACTATCAAACAAAATATAAATAATGGAAATAGCTATTAAATTACTGGAATAACAAATCTGTATGAAAATTTCGGCAATTTCATATGTAAGGACCTATAGGTAGACACAACACGCAAAGAAAGTAATGAACTAAGATAGTTTTTTCTGTTCTGTGGATTCCGTGGTGTTCAGAAAAAACATAGGTTTTCTTTAGAAAGTAGTAGGAAAACCTGCCGTTGAATTTTCCTCTTCACGAAATACTTTTAAAGTTGAAAATTTAATAAAAAAGAGTTTACCACGTCGGCGTCGTGTCATTACCTCTACACGACGATGTCATTTAACTTTAGACTATAAAAGCAGCAGATGAATCTAAAATTCAATGGCGTGTTTTATCGTTAGAACCGACTAAAATGAACGATGATTCTGATGCTAGGTTGACAGGGTGTCAGGTGGTCCTGTCTCAAAGTCATAATATTAGTTACAACCCTACTGTCCCAGGCCATCGTGAGTCTCCACATAACCCCTTCGAGTGTGAGTACCACGGTGTCCACATTTTGCCCCTGATAGGTTAAAGAAGTGGAGTAGGTTATTAGAATCTTTGGTACATTTTTATCGAAACACGGGCCGAAAATCATCAAATGCCACTCAAAGAAGAAAAATTACAGAGTGGTTTGGGAGTGAAAATGTTAATTAATAAATAAATATACTTAATGAAGATATTTCTATTGTTACAGATCTCAAAATAAATACACAATGTCTCTCACTGAGGTAAGT
Organism: Pelosia muscerda; assembly: GCA_963691645.1. Taxonomy (NCBI): domain Eukaryota; kingdom Metazoa; phylum Arthropoda; class Insecta; order Lepidoptera; family Erebidae; genus Pelosia; species Pelosia muscerda. The sequence goes on from OY829102.1 coordinate 2,613,962, forward strand.
TCATATAGGTATTAAGTTAAGTTCATAATATTGTATTTTAATTTCCGCAAAAAATAACCGCGGGCGTGCATTCAATAAACGCTGCATATCCTACCCAAATCAGAGATTATCCAAGTAGGTATGTACGTATATCGTAAAGTACATTATAATATATCTGATTTGAGTAGGATGCAATTATATGTACACACTTTAATAACTTAACCTACGTAGTATCTATCCGATTTGGGTACGGTACCTATACAGTGTGTACCTACAGTGCGGTACGCGCCTCTGACCATTGGAAATGGTCATGTCAGACTCGGGTTTCAGGTTTTCACGCAGATCTTGGGTCCTAGACAAAGCGAAATTCCACTGGCGAAATCGCCAGTGGAATCACTTAGTGACGTCTGAAATTGATATAAATCTGTAATATGACTACAAAAAATTAATGAAATATGAATCTTTGGGACTCGAATTATTTTGTATTAAAATTTTTTTTAATAAATTCACCGAAGAGTCATATAATTCATTTATATAAAATTGAAAGCGGTTCGCTTCGACGCGATTCCATCAATAAAATTTCACTTTGTGTTGACCCTTATGGCATCTCACAACAATCCGCCTAACCGAGCTGTCTCCACTTTAGAAATAGCCCCATTGGGATGATGCCCAACTGAACTTATATTATTATACCTTAGCAATCCCTGCCATTATATAATTCAAGGAAACATTAGTTACGATATATGAATATACGAGGTTATTAATATAATTGATAAACGTAGATTACTTAGACATTTGTTATCAAACCGATTTATAATATCGATTAGTAATTAGTTATTTAACTTTGTAATCTTACGTTGAGCGTTATCACACCGCGATATTTATCCGTAGATACGACAGTAGACAGTATAGGTACCTACCTAATTACCTATTTATTTTAACACATACAACATAATCTTGTAAGTACAGCTTAACTACTAATATTGTAATGTACTTACATACAGAATGAGAAAGGCTACTGTTGATCGAGTAAATACTTAATTATGAAAGTAGTACCTTGTCAGAAAATAAAAGACATTTTTCTACACTAATATTATAAAAAAAATAGATTTGTCTTTTGTTATTTGTTTGTAAAAATAGGCTCCGAAACTACTAGATCGAATTCAATAATTCTCTCACAAATAGAAAGCTACAATGAGGGCAGGGGGTGAGGACGGGGAGAAGGAGAGGAGTAGTAAGGGAGATGGGAAAAAGGGAAGTGGGGCAGTCAAAAACAGGGAAGGTTGGGGTGGAAAAATGAGCAAAATGGGGAAGTGGAGGAATGGAAAATATGTTAAAGTGAAATAGGAAACGGAAAATGGGGTAATGAGGGAAATTGGCAAATGGGGAGACTTAGAAATAAAAAATAAAGAAAAAATGGGAAGTGGAGAAGGGAAGAGAGGCCTTAAGAGAATCGAGTAAGTACGCGTAGTAACGCTATAATCGACATCAATCGCGGGCAACAGTTAGTCTTAAAATATAAGTAAACTGGAAATTTACCTACTTATATGATTAGTATTCGCGTTGATTGATTATTTAAATAAACATTATTTACATTTTTAAACACACACACACGGTGTGTGTGTGTGTGTGTGTACCTAATGCATATGTAATAATTTTCTAAATAATATAAAAATTAGCAGCCAACCGGCATCGGGTACATGGATCAAGCTACCGGTATTATTATGAAAATCAACGTGATATTTACCATGTTTGTTCGTGTCGTAGTTTATTTGACATTTCAATCTAAAATTATACAATAGGCACTTATTAGTACTTACACTACCTACCTATTAGAAAGCACTCAATTTGAATTGCCATCGTGGTGTAATAATTTGTTTAACAGCAGTGGCGCGACTCACAGAGAGGGCCCGAGCATAGGTTTCGCTCTTCGGGAACTCTTACTACGTCCCCTCCTGACTATGAACCATGTATACTCATGGATTCTCACAATTTAGTCGACAAAACTTAAGCTAACGGAGTCTACAGATCGAAATACTAACGGTATCATTGCATTTCCTTTCCAGCAATTCACCGATGTCGCTGGTAAGGTCAGGAACTGGAAGACCACTCCTAGCAACGAAGAGAACCTCGCGTTGTACTCCCTGTACAAGCAGGCCACCATCGGAGATGTCAACATTGGTAAGAAGTCATTCTCATGGTAAAAGGCTTGGAATAGATATACTCGGGAGGGGTTACCCCATCTGCGATTAAGAGAAATAGTAACCCTGATAGAGAGGACTATCCCTCCGCTAACGTAGGAACCAGCTTGGGGTTGACACAAAGGATCCAATAGGGTCGAAGTGACCGCGAAAGCTCTAGAGTACGCACCCATAAGATAAGAAAAGACTTGGGTATTAGACCTAACCTACATCTTGGCCCAAGTTTTTGATTTTCAGAATCTAGGGTTCGCTATTTTCAGTCTAAGACTGCATTCACTCTAGCGATTTCCAGCGTAGGCATTCGATGAACGTTTGCGCAGTACGTTTCCTCTGCAGTTAATTGAACACCCGACGCCAGTGCATCATACTCATATGTTCCAGCAGAGACAGAAAGGCTGAACTTCGATATTTATTTTTACCATTTAAATGCCAGACAAGCCAATGTGATGGACACTGGTTACCGTGTCCTATAGACGTTTGCAACACGAGGCACGTCACACTTATGCTGCTGAGCCTACAGAAACTTATTGCTCTACTAGAAGTTTGAAGAGATAATGGGAAAGAGGAGAGGGGATGAGATGGTTAAGACAAAACCTCTCCAGTGAACTATGGCTACCCTACTCACTGCCAGAAACACAACCCACGGTTATTATAGCGGTATAGCAGTAAGGCGGAGGTACTTCTCCCAGCCAGACTGCTCAATTAGAGGACGCAGGATACCGTCCATTTCACAGGGCTTGCACACCACAAAGTCAGACCATTGGCACGCATGTCCTCCTACACGACATCTAACCAGCACTTTTTGGATCTAACCCTTCTACCGTACTTGGTGTAGGCGGCGACCTGGCCAGACATTTTTTTACCTTTTCCAAAACTCAATAAATGAATTCGTTTTTGCAGCTGAACCCAGCGGTTTGGTAGAGAAGGCCAAGTTTAAGGCGTGGACGGGCCGCAAAGGAATATCCCAGGATGACGCCAAGAAGCAGTACATCGATCTTGCCGAACAACTGAAGTCCAAATATGCGTAAACATTACTAGGATATCCTTTATTTGTATATTGATTCATTATTTAAGGTATAAGGAAAAATAAATGTAAGAATCAATTTAATTGAGTTGTTTTATTGTGTGACATAAAACGTAGGTAGTTACGCTAGTGTTGTGGAATGCATTCCATAACTAATAAGAAGGTAATCTTATAGTTTATATAAAATTCTCGTGTCACAATGTTCGTTCCCGTACTCCTCCGAAACGGCTTGACCGATTCTCATGTGTGAGCATAACTAGGTCTAAGAATCGGCCAACATCTATTTTTATACCCCTAAGTAATAAGGGTTGTTCACCCTTAAAATTTATAAGGCAAAACAACGTTTGCCGGGACAGCTAGTTATCTAGATATCTGTAGTCCATTTGTTTAGGTACTTAAAAAACGTAAACAATCTTGGTGTGTCTTATAAGTAAATAAGTATTCTTCAAAAGCATTTCTGCTTAGAAACATATCATAAAGACTAAATATCGGTATCGAACGACGTGTTTTTATAAAAAGTGGCCATAACATTGTTTACCTTTTAAGGGACCTAACGAAATGGAGTATACCTAGTACCTAACTTAAATTAGATTTCACGTTTTGCTACTTGACATCGTGTAGACGAAAATAATGCCCCGACCACGTTCACCAGCTACCAAGACCTGCGCATCTTGTAATAAATTAATCACTGATAAGAATCCCATTTCCTGTAAATTGAAAGATTGCAAAAACTACTTTCATCCCCAATGCATTCCGACGATTTCGCCAGAGCAACTTCTCACATGGACTTGTCCAGAATGTCGATGCTCCGCGAAAAGGGGTGGAGATAATTCGCTTACCCCCGTACGAGGTGAAAACACGACTGTATATCAGGGCAACAACGCCCCAATTACCAATTCCGAGGAAAAGCAGTCAGCTACTGAGCTCAAAGAACTAACCACTGAGTTTCGCTTGTTGCGTCAAGAGATGTTATCGGTAAAAAGTCAACTGGCGGAGGTAGTCACGTCACTAACCCGATGCCATGACCGCCTTGACGACTTTTCTGCACAGATCTTATCACTCGACTCTCGAATAAAAACAATTGAAAAACAGAATACTGACGTTCATGTTCTAAACAACACCATTGCAGAGTTGCAGGGCCACATAAACGCTCAAGCACAGTTAGCCCTCAGGAATGAGTTGGAAATCATAGGACTCACTGAGACCTCACAGGAAAGTCCACATCATATTTTGCTCACCACAGCTGTAAAAATTGGCGTCACGTTGACAGAAATGGATTTAGAGTATGTCTCGAGAGCAGGTCCCCCGAGCAACGTAACCGAAGGCGGTGGGAAACAGTCCCCTCGGCCATTGGTAGCTCGCTTTCTAAGGCGTGAGAAGCGAGATGAATTTCTTCAAAAGGCGAAATCTCGCGGGATGTTAAATACGAGTGATATTGGAATAGATGGGCCTAAGCAAAACTTTTACATAAATGAAAGACTGACCAGAGAGAACAGGTTGTTATTTCGCGACACTAGACTATACGCGAAGCAAGCAGGCTTTAAATTTTGCTGGACGACTAAAGGCACCATATTCATTAAGCGTAAAGAAAATACTGGAGCAATCAGGATTAGCTCAGTCAAGGACCTTGAAAATCTCAGGGCAGGATAACGTGGACCTGGCATCTCCAATGCTGACTGTAGAACCGTACTGCATGTTGAATTCATTTTTATTCATATCTTTCATAAATATTGTTATTTCTGCAAATTCATTGATATTGTTACAATACAAACACAAACACACACTTCCACAATCCATATATGCACCAACAGATATTCGACGACGACCACAGTTTGCTGTTACTCTTATTGGTCAAACCTTACTAAATTTAATGTGTAGCTTCAACAATGATTGACATTAACATTATACGAGATATCGATTTTTCAACAGCGGACTGTCACGCCGTCGAAACACCAGAACAATGTCGTTATTGCATACCCAATGCATACAACTTGAGAATTTTAACACTAAATATTAGGAGTGTGCAGAAAAATTTCAATATCTTCTTGGTAACCTTTTATCGTTTGGACTTGGACATCGATGTGATCGTTTTAACGGAATGTTGGCTGACTGATAACTCAACCATTCCATCAATCGAGGGATACACAGCCTATCGAACTACGAAGTATACCAACCAAAATGGAGGGGTCATAGTCTTAGTTAAAAATATATGGAACTGCGCGGTGACTGAACCGTGTTTCGAGGATGCAAACTGTTTGTGTGTTAGTGTCCCTAATAGCTTTACAATACTGGGAATATACCGCTCACCATCCGCAGTAAATACTCATAATTTCCTCAACTCACTTGATGCTATTCATAAAAGTATTAAAAATTCTCCATGCATAGTAGTGGCTGGCGACATTAACATAAACATTTGCCCTGATGATGTCGACGAGGGTAGCAACGAATATCTCTGTTTACTTGCCGAAATGGGTATGACTCCGGCTATTACCATTCCAACGCGCAATGAAGCTTGTTTGGATCATATCATTGTTACATCTAAGTACGCGGCTCGCTCTGTAGTGTATAAAACGGGGATAACTGACCATGATATTGTTATTGCTGGAATTAAAACTAATAAAGACAAACCAAGAGAGGAACTAAAAAACGTCAAAAAAATTAACTATACTAATTTAGTTTCAGAATTTAAGAAAATAGACTGGTCAGAGATAACCAGTAAGATCTCAACGAATGAGGCAGTAAATTATTTTACAAGTATATTTAATAACACCTTAAAGGCAAATACCAAGCAAGCTCTAGTTAAGCGCTCTCAAGATATCTGGAAGCCGTGGATGTCATCTGGCCTTATCAGATGCTCTCGAAATCGAGATAAGTTACACAATATGGCAAGAAAGCACCAGAATGACCCAGTTGCCCAAATAACATATAGACGCTACCGAAATTTTTACTTCAATCTATTAAAAAGGCTCAAACAAGAATACGAAAATAATAAACTTCTCGAAAACAAAAAGAACCCAAAAAAGCTTTGGGAAACAATTAAAGAAATAACCTACACGCAAAAGTCTAAAAGTCATCTCTCCGAAGTAACATTAATCAAGAATAGCGTGAAAGACTCCCTTGACCTCTGCAATACACATTTTTCGAATGTAGGGCAAAATCTAGCCAACACAATACTTGAGGAGATCCATGAAACACAGGCTTCTTTGGCAAGTAGAACACGACAATTGCATAGTCCGCGGGAATCATTATTCTTAGAACCAACAGACGAGGCAGAGGTAAAGGCAATTATAACTGATCTCAAACTGGACAGTGCCGCGGGAATAGATGGTATTAGTAATCGCCTTATAAAAATATTGGCTCCATACATAGCTGAACCGTTAACTTACGTTTTCAATCTAAGTATGTTAGAGGGCTTATTCCCGGATGACTGGAAGACGGCTGCAGTGACTCCTATATACAAGGGTGGTGAGAAAAGCAATCTAAATAACTACAGACCCATATCGTTACTCGGAGCATTCTCCAAAATTTTGGAGAAGGTAGTCAATAGGCGAATGGTAAGTTTTCTGGAAAAAAATAAAATTCTTTCAGATAACCAGTTCGGGTTTCGTCGTGGCAAATCAACGGAAAATGCGGTTTCTCTTGTAGCAAATTTGATATCTGACCACTTGGACAGGGGAAAGGCCTGTCTTGGAGTCTTTCTGGACCTAGCAAAAGCCTTCGACACAGTGTCGATTCCTGTCTTGCTGGCCAGATTGGAAAAGTCTGGCATAAGGGGGGTGGCACTGGAGTGGTTCGGCAGCTATTTATCGGGACGCAAGCAGTGTGTCAAGATAGGAGCAGATGCAAGCGCACAAAAACCTGTAAACTTCGGTGTTCCCCAGGGCAGTGTCTTGGGACCCACCCTCTTTCTGCTATATGTCAATGACATGGCTTCACTCCATGTGTACAAAGCAAATATTATTTGCTATGCCGATGATACCGCGGTGATTTTTTACGGAGACAATTGGGAGTCTGTAATCGATTCAGCTGAAAAGGGCATTTCTAAAATAGCTAAATGGCTAACTCAAAACCTGTTGTCACTAAACACCGCTAAGACAAATTTTCTGTGTTTCCATAAAACTGCAGCTTCGGCACCTCGTTCAGCTTCAGGTATTAAAGTACACACATGTAATTGTCCTCAGCAACAACTTTCCCAAACCTGTAACTGCAATGTCATAACAAGAACACGTAGAATCAAATATCTAGGCGTGTTGATAGACGACAGGCTCACTTTCGAAGACCACATCAGAGCAACATCTGAGAGGGTACGGAAACTAATTTACCCAATAAAACATCTTCGAAGTGTGACTCCTCTACCTCTGCTAAAACAAATTTACCTCGCAATCTGTGAGTCTGTACTTACCTACTGTATTACCATTTGGGGTGGCTCTGCTGCTACCAAAATAATATTGCTGGAAAGAGCACAAAGATCCATTCTAAAAGTCATGCTTCGTAGACCGCGGCGTTTTTCTACCGAGCTCCTCTACCAAGAATGCAGCCTACTAACTGTACGAAAACTTTTTATCTATAAAGCTACAATCAAGGTCCATGCGATGGTTATTCAATCGCCCGAATACGAAACCATGCTCAAGAATAGAGTCTTCAAAGTGCCAACTCCTAAAGTAAAGACAGCCTTTGCTACTCGATTTCCCACTTTCCTGCACCCATTACTCTATAACCGTTTGAATAAAGAATGCCTGATAAAAAAATGTCCATTACATAAAGCCACGGAATATATAAGAAACTGGCTCCAAAAACTGTCCTACTTAGAAACAGAACAACTTCTCAAAATCTAGTTTAAATTAAACCGCTTTAGACATACACTCACGCAAACACGCACGCACACACGCGCGCACTCACACACACACACACACATACACACACACACACACACACATACACACACACACACACTCAACACCCGCTCAACATGTAACAATATGAATGTTGTAATTAAGTGATATAAAATGTATTAGTATTAGGTTGGAACTTTGGTTGAATAAAATACCTACTTACTTACATACAAATTCTAAAATTGATGTGAAATTGTTCAAGCTCTAAATTTAATAACGGTAATTTATTATGTATGATTTCCACAATACAGACCATGAGTCTAGTGTGGCAATTATTAGAAATCTGTAAGTGAAATAGCTTAACAATATACTTACTCGAAAGTTAACTGGAAGTAGAAATATATCCAATATATCCATAAAACTGCTTATGTATGTATGTTGTTAAATAAAGATTTTATTTATTTTATTTTACTTTAAATAAATTATTTTTTATTTTATTTTTACTTATGAAAGTAATTACAATCAGTATCTAACATTCATGTTTACACAATGGAATTAATTAATTGAAATGGAGTTCAATTTGATTTTTGCATGTTTATATTACTTTGTTTTGATTGAGCGTGAGTTCGTGTGTGTGCGTGTGTGTATTAACGTGATTGCGTATGTGTGCGTATACCTACATGCGTGCGTGATTGCGAGGGTACGTGCGCGTGTGCCGAACAGGGGGCCTAGATAAGTGCAAATTGGTTGGTAGTCGTTTTGTAGACTGGAATAGAATATAATGTTCAATAATAAGTCCATGTGTTCTATGTATCTTCTTCTTCTTCTTCTTCTTAAGATGGCTTCTTCTGCAAGCAAATTTGCCGCAATTTCGCCAATGTCAAGATAAATGTACCTAATACAAAATTATTAACAATTGGCGAATGTCAAGGTTTTGCAAGAACATCTGCCAGAGCCACGTTAGCCACGCCAGTAAAATTTCCGTGTGTCCGCCCCCCACGAGATCAGGTAGTCGATCAGGACGTGTGGTTAGATTTTAGGAGGCGTGTTCAATGTATGGAATTGACACGTATTAGGAAGTTTCTGACATTCATGACAGGCGTGAACGAAAGCCAATCCCATATAATTGAACAGTCTACTTTTTCCATTCTACAAAACAATTGCCATTTTGTCTGTGTCCGGGGCTCTAGACAATGTGACATTCTATTAGCGAAGACACCAGAGGAATCGCTTAGTAAAGCATGATATTCACATTAATCTGTAGTATAACTAGTTTAATAAAACATGAACTTGAATGAAGTAATTCATTGATAACCAATTAAAACGGTTAGCTTCGTCGCTACTCCATCAATAGAATGCCATTTTGTCTGGAGGTCCGGGTCTTAGACAAGTGGCAACCGTTTTGTAGAATGGCATAATATAGATTGATCAATGTGGAATTGACATTCAATCACGCCTGTCTTAAATGGCTTGAACGTCAAAATATGAGTCAATCCCATAAATTGAACATTATATTCTATTCCATTCTACAAAACGACTAACAACGAATTTAATTGCCGCTAGTGGGTCCCGTGTCTTCTTTGAATCGAGCTAATAAGTCAAGTGTTGGAGTAATAATCTATTGGTCTGACTATTTACCACGAAGATAAAAGTTGCATATTATATTTTCCTTACCTGCTTGTCATTTCATAAATTCCAAATAGTTACAAAGTTTGTAGAAATTGCTAAATACCTACCTGTTTGGTAGGTATACTTTACATACCTATATAGGTATAATTGCTAAATACCAAGCAGGTAGGTATTTAGCTGTTTCTTTTTGTTTTTACGACTATATTAATTTTATTATGGACTAGCTGTGCCCGCGGGATCGTCCGCGTGGAATGTAATTTTTTTTTTTTCTAAAACAAATTAGCCTAAGTTACTCCTTATTACATAAGCTATCTGCCAGTGAAAGTGCCGCCCAAATCGGTCGAGCTGTTCCAGAAATTAGCCGGAACAAACTAAAAAAAGGTTATCCGTGGAATTTTCAAATGCGGGACTAGATATTAGTTGTATTTTTATACATAACAATTGTTTCCACAGAAATTTTATGAAATAATAAACCTTCTTTTCCAATGACACCACCAAATGCCACCCAAACATACCTTGACCCTTTTTGACCCTTGACCAACTTCATAAACGGAACTTCATAAATTATATCTGTCATAAATGTCATTTTCAAATCAAATCCATTTCCAATCCAAGGAGGATTTAAGTAAAAAAGATTTTTTAAAAGGTAAACCTCTTGAATCTCTTTAAAGCCAATACGTGATAAGGATAACGTTAACTTACGTCGTGAGTCGTCATCGTGGCTTTAGTAAAATTTTAGTTGTGTTGGCACATACCGGGGCGGTTATCGTAAAGATTCGTAAGCGGCACACCAAGTGGCAAGTAGTTTCTAACGAGTTTTCGTGCTGAACACACGCTTCTCTCTATTTTCCCTAGTAAGTTGTGTTGTGTTTTCTTGAATATCTAGAAACTTCAAAGTTATGTTTTAAAAAAATCATAACATTTTAATATTTTGTCAATTTGTTTTTTTTTTTGAGGTTAGGATCAAAATAGTGTCAAATCAATTAAGCCGGCAATTTAATAACATGGCGTGATGTGTAGGCTGCCTTATTATAGTTTGGTTGTGAATAAATATTTTATTTCTTTGCTTATAGGTTAACCATACTCAACACCGCACACCATGTCTCTCCAGGAAGTAAGTATCTACCTTTTTTTTTAATTATAGGCATAACTGCCCATGCTAGCCATATAATAGCATTTAAAAAGTGATATTTTATTTTTAATTGGTATTAATGACCTATCTTTTTATGTCAATGTTTGAAAATAGCCAGTGTTAAGGTATATTTCAAACATGGAATTTAATTTCTAAACGTGTAAAAGCTATTTATCTACATACTTTCACAGTTATGGCATTATAAAAACTATCAACTTTCTTTTAAGTGTCAATTCTGTTTTATGTCTGGTTAATTAATTAGTATTTTGCAGTATACTAGAAGAGATTATTATGAAATATAAGTTATATTTACTTAGCTCTTAAACTTTAGTTTAATTGTTTGAAATTGTTATGGACCATCTATATAAAATAATGAACTGAATAGGCCCTTATCTGTCTGTTTAAAATCATATGCACATGACATTCAAGTGACTCTTATTAAGGTGACATTTGAATAACAATCTGGAAACTTTTCACATTAATATACCTAAATGTTAATTCTAATAAGAATTTGTCTTAATTAAGTAATAAAGTATTAAGAAGTTACAGAATCAATATAATACTACCCAATATCCAATAATTCTATATTTGAAATTTAAACTGAATAAGGGAATATACAAGTATCCTTATTTAGTTCCAATATAAAAAAAATGGTCATTTTTTAATACTATCTATTGATGTAAAATTTTCTTTATGATCGTAAACATGTTTGCTTAAGAGGAACTTATTCACTTGACACTATAATAAAATAATTTTGGCAATATATAAACAAGCTGTGGCCTGTGACTCCATCGGCATGCATGACGGTTATCACAACCAAACAGCACATTATTATGCTTATTTTCCAAGGTTCAATCTATCTGTGTAAAAAAATCATCAAAATCGGTTCAGTGGTGTAGGTTTGAAAGCACAACAGACAGAGTTATTAGTATAGATAGTGTCATTACCAATTTTTTTTATATCAATTAAGTACTAGAGTAGCGCAAGGCCCATCACATGAAAAGTGGTCACCGTGGCCGATAAATGTTTGCAACACCAGAGAGGTGTCACACATGCTCTTCATCCTGCTTAGTTTATAGGCTTATTCACCTGATATTGTGATATTGACCTCGCCAATTACTTTCTGATGAAACTCAATATCTGTATATCGTTAATACACAATACATGACTCATTTTTATTCTCATCTGTGCCTGTTACTCATCTATTTATATAGACTGTGGACTCTTTATGCACACAAGGTTGACTATAGTACGAAATAAAAATGACATGACAATGATTTGATTATTATTGCAAAAAGGGGACACCAGAGGCTGGGCGGATGATCTACTCACAACACTTGTGAGCTATTCCATCCAATAACAATTTTATTATTTGATGGTGAAAACTATTTTGTTTTTTCTTTCTTTTCAAATCGAAATTCAAATAATTCAAAAGTCAGTTTTTTTTTATTCTGTATAGACCTTTAAACGGAACTTACAAATCGTCAAAACTAAAATAATATATATTATTGGTTAGCAAATGGACAGCCAGCGAATGGTACATGAAGGCACGGGTTTGATCCCGCTCAATGCAAATATTTCTACGTATGAATATTTAACGTTTTTGGTTTGAAATTTATTTTTGGCATACCCATTTTTTACAAAGTGCCCGGTTGGCGGGAATAGGCTCGCCCCCTATTACGCGGGACCGCAATTCATAGTTGGCGAAATTTGGGTGTTGGATGCACCTCTGCCTCCCCCTTCGGGAATTGCGGGCGTGAGCGTATGTATGTATGTATGTATTTAACAATGTAACTTTTAAACTATCGCGGCGCGGCGTTTACTCATAGTTTTTATAAGTTCCGGGACTTCACGCGATATACTTTTTGAACACTGTATTTAACAACTTGAAGTGATGATATTTTACAAACATAACCAACTGAATGTAAACTTTAGACTGTCAATAATAACTACGAGTATAGCCTTTGACCTATGGACTTAGCGGCTATTTTAAACACTCATTGTCTTGCATATTAACTGGATGTGTGGTGCATATTTAATAATAGTAATCACTACATAGTATAAAACAAAGTCGTGTTCTCTGTACCTATATCGATATGTCCCTTTGTATGCTTAAACCTTTAAAACTACGCAACGGATTTTGATGCGGTTTTTTTAACTTTTAACGGACTGTGCGGTTTTAGACAGTACGATTCTAACATAATCACTCACACCCCACATTTTGGCGGAGGTATCCGTGGGGGTTTCCACACCGAAAAAAGATGAGTCCGCCGGGCTACTATGAATCATTCATCTAAATCTTCAATCGTTTCGACCTCAACTAGGTCTTGTGGAAGTTTTTGCAATGGGGTTCAATTTGAGGTCGTACGGCGTCGAACAATGAATTTAGTCAGGATTTCATTTTATAGGAATAAGTGTCACATACTGTCTTCGGCACTCTTAAGGGGTAAATAGAATGGGTATCAAACTACGGGTTCAAGGTCTAACGAGCACTAATAAGATCTTCGAGACCCAAGCCAACCTTATCTGCATGACGGTAGAGGGCTCCCAGCCCAGCTCCCAGGTCAGACATTCGCTCTTCTAATTACAAAAATAATTCATTTGTTCATCGTGACGTAATTGCAGACTTCTCACCTTCTGAGGTCATTCGTGAATAGTCTGTAAGTGCCGGACCACTGAAACATGCATAATATGTGTACATTATACTTGTAGATGTATAAGTATTTGTGCAAACACAAATAGTAAAGGAACGGCCTTTAGTATAGCACGTGGCATATATATTGAAACTATAATGGTCTCAACATGTACCCAGTATGTGCAGTACGCGTTTTTTGAATGTCTTGGGGATAGCACAGGGTGCTCCACTAATCCTAAACTATGTCAAAACCATTCGCGTGCTAAGGACTTAATTCTCTCGCGAGTATACTTCATTTTTTAGGTAAAAACTATCTTGTATCAACTTTTTATAGAAAAACACACGTTAAACTAATAAACTAGACTAACTAACTACATAAAACGTGGTAGAATATAGAGGACAAATTATAAAATCTGTAACTAACCTATGTTCCACAAATAAATAATGATTATGATTATGATTATGATTAGTGCTTCGATACAGGTTTTTAGTCTTTTAAAATGAGTTTTCTAACCAGAAAAGTATTTTTATTCGGAGTTTTAAACAAAACATTAAATAGACACACCAAGATGTTTACGTTTGTTTAAGTACCTAAACAAATTGACTATAAATATGTGCCGATAGGTGTAATCAACACTTCCTATAACTCGAAGATGTATTATTTACTTGTGATTTGTTAGAACTTTAGTCACTGCTCCGCGGTTTTCCCCGGGTTTATTTAGAAATATGTATGTACGAAATAAAAAGCAGTTTATATTTCTACATATTGGTTGATTCAAATATTTTTCAAACCAAATGGTAACCAAATGGTAACTCAGTCGAATCGGTACGGTAAAACATCCAAATCTTTGATATTCACTCTACAGAATACCGCGGTTAATAATAACCTTGTGCTGTGTTCCCGGCTGTGAGTAGCGTAGGTATATTATATACAGAAAGTTATGATAAGAACTAATATGGTAGGTTTTTAAACCATATAATCACCAATTAACCTATTTCCGTCACCCGCGCTCTTGGACTGCTTATGCCGCGTCTACATTCACGTAACATTTTGCCGTGACCGTGTCAGAAGTACGTGTCTGTCACGTATTCAGCTGCGTGATAGCTGAGTTTCAATGAAACCATCTCTAGTTGGTCAGAAACTCTAGTTAGTTTGCCCATATGCTACAAGTTGTTACGTCCACACTCAATGTTTTGTCTTGATGTCCGGTCCGCTGTTCATGTCACAAATCTGGACGCACATTTAGAGACAAGTCTCAGAGCCCAGGAACTTTTCAGGAATGTTCTAACAAAAAGTACTTTTTTCAACGCAGTCTTACAGAATTTGCTGCCTCCAACCAAACACTAAATTGATAAGGGAAGGAAGGGAAGGTACTAAAAGATAAAATGAGAAAGACCGCGGTAGCCTAGTGGTATGGGTAATGGACTGCTGAGACGAGGTCTCGGGTTCGATCCCAGGTTTACCATGGCACACACCAATGACTACGATGCTTTTCGAAGTTATGTGTGTATTTATCGCAGGTTTGTAAGTGCCCGGTTAATGGCAATAGGCTCGCCACCTATTACATTGGGACCTAAATATAAACTGGCGAAATGTGGGTGCTAGTACCTCTGCCTACCCCTTCGGGGATATAGGCGTGATATTATAACAATAACATAACTAAATTGATAATGTTCTTTCCAGCAATTCGACAAAGCCGCCGCTGAAGTCAGGAGTCTGAAGACCGTTCCCAGTGACGCCGACCTCTTGGAGCTCTATGCTTACTTCAAACAAGCCACCGTAGGAGATGCTGACACCACAAGTTAGTTTTGAATTATTACCTTGAGTTAGTCTTACACAAGACAGAGAGACAGCCTCCGTGGCGTGACGGTAGTGCACGGGACTGCTACGCACGGGGCGCGGGTTCGATCGGCTCTCAGTGTAAAAAGTTGTATGCATGAATATGGCTGTTTGCACTGGTCTGGTCGTGCCTCGGAGAGCACGTTAAGCCGTCGGTCCCGGTTGCCATACAAACATCTATGGCAGTTGTTACGGGTAGTTGGAGTGGAGCCCTCAAAAGTCCAACCAGTGTAACTTGGAACTTCGATATCGCCATTGGTCATTGGACCATTGGTTGTGGAGGTCAGATGGCAGTCGCTTCACGCAAAATATCGAAGTTCAGCCGCATCACAGTTAGACTGGAAAGCCGACCCCAACTGAGTTGGGAAAAGGTGCAGAGAATGATGACCTTGAGTTAGTCTAAGTTGCTTCCGATGCTCTCAGCTAGGAAGTCCGGTGTCCGCTTTTCCAATCGAACTATTTTTAGAATTCCAACTACCCGTAACGACTGTCATAGATATATACCACTTATGTGGCTTAAAAGTACTCGACGTACCTGATGGAAAGTGGTTACCGTGACTTATGGACGTTTGCAACACCAGGGGTGTCACACTCGTGCTGTCGATTATCTAGAAATGAGGAGGGAGGGGAGACGGGTGGAGGTTTCTATGCTGCCAATGAGCGCAGAAGACAAAGCAGGGTTTCTCCGTCTTCTCACTAGTAACACAAAATATCTCCAGTGAACTCTGACTGACCTTTTTAACGCCCGAAACACAATACAAAGATATTATAAGTCGTGATATTTTTACTCCTAGTCGGGCTGCTCAATAAGAACGGGGGATTCCGTCATATCCTACCTGTCTCTGAGGTAATGTCATGGCTAGTGTCGCTGTGTGACATGGCATGTGTCCAACCTACTGTTACCACGCGACTCCAGTAAATCCCCTCTATATGAATCTTAAATGAGATTCATACACTCAATAAACTTTCATATTTATTTATTTTAAGTGTATGAATCTCATTTAAGATCTTCCAGGCCCACACTAAGTATGTCCAAGTCGGCAGCCAGCAGGCTTGACAAACGACACTCTGGTGTAGAGGCTTACCTGTTGGGGTCCAGGTTAGATGACAATAATCAAAATCAAAATCAAAAACCCTAGATAAACCATAAACCAATATCAGTATGGAAGTGTTCTGTTGCATATATCCAGGAAAATATCTGCTCGAAGGTTCAGCATAATTTATTTGGGCTATGGATGTTTCGTATATGCGTTACGTCTTTTTGTCAAATACCTCTCGCTTTTCCTGATTCACGCCTAAAAGCATAACCCTCTAGGTTTTGTTATCTATCTAATCATTATAAAAAGCCGTTTGAGGATATGCATGCAGGTATTATTACGATAATATGTAATGTATGACATGTACTGATAAGTCACCTGCGTTATCACTCGAATTGGGTTAATCGATGATTTTCTTATATAAATTTATATATTTTTGGTATATAATCGTGTTAAGTAAGTTTGAGTAATTATATTTTAATCATTAGATCATAATCTTCAGTAATTATCTGTTAAAAGGATTATATTGAGTAATATTGATCGGTTTTTGTTAACGGTAATTTATCTGATAATACATAATTTGTCGGATTTGACATATCTTTTCAATTTTATATGGATTTTAATTAATAAATTTCAAATTTGACATAATAATTTAGATTTGTAATACTGTGTGACATTACTTTTATTCCTCTATTACAAACAAATACTCAATGCTAATTTTTACCAACATATTTTAAGTGGTATAATGTTAGTAACAAGATAATATATATAATATATGCATTCGTTGCTGTCCGAAATAAATTATTTTTATTTTTTCACTTTTAATAAGTATCTGCCTTTATTTAAGGCAACGTAATTGCGAGACCAAAAAAAGGTAAAATTGACTTACGATTGCGCGTCCCAATTTGTCCTCGTCGCACTTTTTTGAAATCTGTATTTTGAAGGAGGATTTTTTTCACACAGTAAACTTGTCACCCTCATTCGGTCTATGCTTTACCCAAACACATCTTATAATGTACTTTTTACACTAATCTGTATAGTTTTCTTGCCCCTATTGGCTGGGAAGGCAAGTATACATGCCACTAAAGCGTAGTTCCCTAGTCCCACTTGAACTTTTCAGCTGGCACAGTCTTTTAAATCGGGTTTGGAAGGGTCAGCATTCATCGCCGTAAAAGCCTTCAGACTCTTCTAATTGTGTAGTAATTATCTGTATTTGAATTTCAAATTCATGTATTTATACACTGGCTTCCATATTCACGTAATGGTACTGTTCCGGATCGTTAAAAATGTATATTCGCGAATCATCGTCCTTGTATGAGTTCTGGTCGTACACCTCGGGGTCCACAAACTTGTCTACATAGCCTGTGTAGTGGTTAGTGCTCTACCCTCTTATTTTAGTGCGCGAAATCCCCACATACCAATCCCATCGGAGCCGGTGAGAGAGGTTATGTCGGACTCGAACTGACTGAAACGCACGCCGTCTTTGGGTCTCCAGTTCCCCAACAGTAGCGATCATATCTCTCGCACCCCGGCAGGTAGTGTGTAGAGGCGCGGCGTGCTTCTGCTAGGGTGACAGACGGCTCCACCCGTCACCCCCAGTGCTCTACCCCTGGCAGAGTTGTTTTAATTGCCTATATAGACTTCCATTACCGAACAGTGAGCTCATCTAACCGCGAATATGAATTATTTTTAGTATTAGAAAGTATTTTTAGGTGTCAAAATCTGCGAATACGAATCGTTGTGGAACGCGAATAATTGCCCTCACTAGACGCTGTGTATCCTAGATGTGTCGATACGAACTACATTGCACGGTTCTTTCAATATCTGTGGAGTGTGCCCTGAGTTGCACAACCTGATTCCTCAATCCTCTTCCACCTCCGAACAACCAGGCGTACAGCGACACGCCATCGCTACATGGCGAACATTCCACTCATGCGTACCGAACAATTCGTTGATACGATCATCATGCGGATAGCCAAAAAGTGTAACGCCCCGCCCGAATCCGTGTTTCTGGGTAGCTATAACTTGTAAGTTTTCAAAACTAGAGTGCATAGGTTACTTCTAGGCAAGCGTGCTCCACCGTCGACCACATCATCACTTACCAACAGGTGAAATAATGGACAAACGCGAGTCTATCAAATATAAAAATCTATGAAGTATTACTTGTCCTTTATCATTATGTCCTCACAGATAATCCGAAGTACTTAGTCATTCCACCATTATAGCAAATCTATTGTACGGCAATTAAGTCCAAAATTGTATGTGTTAAATACGTAATGAAACATTGATTGTCTAGTGCGAAGACCTTGAAACAGCGGAGTTCGTGGAGCGTTTTAAGTCTACATTATAACAATATGTTTTTTTCTGCAAAAGCAAGTCGTTTGTAACAAAATTTTAGCGCTGATGACAAAAAACAATAATGTTTAGAATACGGCTCTAACATAGATATAGTGTTCCCGGCATATTATCTTAAGCCCAAGTCGCGAGAAAAACGAGGCCTTTCGCGCCTAGATTGTTTTGTAATAACCAATATTATAAACGACGTTGTGTAGCGCCCCGTCCGTATCCATAAAAGGTTCCCAAAAATGCTTACCTACTGGGTATATATAGCATTACTCGTAGCCGACTTTGAGTTTAACATATATACCGGTACTAAATCTCTTATGCACACCATAATCAGAATTATTAGCATATCTTCAGATTCGCATTTCTACAGATTCGCATATTTTCGGATTCGCATCTCTTCAGATTAGCATCTCTTCAGATTCTCATTTCTTCGGAGTCTCTTTTTATCATATTTGTACAGGTGACGCAAAAAGTATTGGACCAACGTACCCCCTGAACTTATTGTTGATTCATTAATTAATACAAAGAGATTGCATCTAACGAGTTAAAACTTTTTGATCCCGTGTTTACTAGCTGGATGGTTTAATGTAAATTTAAATTATCAAGAAAATTTAAATTTAAATTCTTTTTTTTAAGTATCAAGATTTCAGAATTAAAAAGAATGATTCTGAACCTAAAAGGTCAAGTAAAGATCAAGAGCAATATTTACTAAATCATTCAGAAATGCATATCTGGAGATATAACCATTCCGGAGTGTATTATTTATTTAACTGTACTCTGAAAGAGTTAGACTCCGAAAAAATGCGAATCTGAAGAAATGCGAATCTGAAGATATGGTAAATATTCCATAATCATTTCCGTAACATTTTACCGTGACTGTACCACAATTAATGTGAAGTTCTTTAGCTGGTGATGGCGGGCCTTGAATTAAACCATCGATCGACTGGTCTAGTTAGTACTGACACGGCCACAAATAGTTCCGTCCTCACTTAACATACCACGGACCCTAGACAAAGGGACATTCTATTAACAAAAACGCCAGTGAAATCCCATGCCATGAATGTCGAAGTCAGCGAGAACGACTAAAACCGCACGACCGTCTTGGGCCACCAATTGCCCAGAGTTAGGTAGCCTCAGGTCGTATTGGGGAGCTCCTGCAGGTCACGATTAATATACTCTACCTACTGACGAATCGACGGCATTTTTGAGTTGCCATCGTGGTGTAGTAATTTGTTTCACGGCAGCGCCGCTACTCACGGAGAGGGCCCGAGCATAGTTTTCGCTCTACGGGAAGGCTTACTACGTAATATACTTAGAATTAACATTATTTCTGTTAATAACTGTCTAGCGCGTGATGCCTTCAGAAGCAATACTAAAGTGAGAACCTCTTTCATGAGACTTTGCCTTCAGCTTAACATCAGGCGAAGTGAAGTCAAATTGACGTGCCATAAATAAAAAAATAAATAAAAAAAGTAGTGCTATTTCCCTCGCACTTTTGTCTTCGCCGCACTCTTCGCGCGAGCAAAATTATTGTACTGTTAGTATTTACTTTAGGCTACACACGCTAGTTTTACTTTTATGTGCTCTATCGTATGTTATTCTTACTGAGAATAATATCTAGAAACCGCTACCTGCATTTAGTAGTTCACAGAAAAGTATTCAACCAGTTATGAGTTTCTAGAATGTTTTACATAATGCTAATAAGACAAATCTGGCGGTCACAGACACAGGGATAGTAACTGTTATTTCGTGACTGGATTTGACAGATAAAAATTCAACTACTGGGTTCTAGACATACATAAATGAGCACCCACATTTCGCCACTATGATTTTCGGTCTCACGTAATAGGGGGCGAGCCTATTGCCGCCGATCGGGCACTTTGTAACAAAATGTGTATGCCGAAAATAACGACCGACCGACTGACCAAAACGCAACGCCGTCTATGGGTCTTTGATTACCGGAGGTGAGATTATACAAGACATATATTATCTCTCGCACCCCGGCAGACCCGGGGTTATTCAACCACTGGGATTACAAAACAAAGGCAATTAATTTGCTATGCTATTAAAGTCTAACATTATATGGCTTCTTGTAGAATGTAACGACGTAATGAACTCTTTTTGCATTTAATTTCAGCCTTTAGGTCATTTCATTTAAATTTAAAATTCAGTGGCATGTTTTGTAATCTCAGTGTACATTTGGTACACAGTCCACATGACTTTGGGCCTTGATGGGACTCCATTATATCCCCGAAAATTTATATTAACTATCATAGAAAAACAATCCTGTCCCAGTTATCTTCACTGTGTCAACAGTCCGGACCTTTCTTAAGTGGGTTGAAACAATTGACTTGTGACAGTTGACTGTCATTACGCTGGTATGTAGGTAGGTACATGTAATTATGAAATGAAATTCTTTACGCCTTGATCACACGCAATGAGTCGAGTGGCGAGTCAGTAAAATGTTACTCGACCGAGACAGTGATGTCGGCGAGTAACTGTTCACACGTGTTTTTTAATAAACAGTCACTTCAGTAGCCTGTAATGTAGTCTGTAGTCTGCATCTTGTGAACCTGAGTGCGTGTGTAGCCCGCCAATCGCAATGCTCCGTTCTGTTGATACCTTTACATTACGAATTCAATAGGAGTTCATGCTAGTGCTACAGTCCTATTTAGACCACATTTCAGACGCGAGACGTATCATAAAAAGATCATAGACCGACAATAGCGGTGTGGTTAGTGGTGAGTGGCGAGACAGCGCACGTTCAGACCTGCCGAGTAGGCAAGTGAGACAGTGTGAATAAGCGGACGGTTGTATAGTGTACACTCCGCTGACTCGCCGGAGTAACTTAAATGAGGGTCGAGCTACTGTCTCACCGTTTTACTAGCCTGGGTGCGCTCGGGCGAGTACGGTAGTTTGCGGTCTCATCACTCCACTCGGTACGTCTGATCAAAGCGTTAATTAGCATTGTTCGTCTACTGTGACGTAATGGCGTGCCACACAGTTTAATTTATACAATTATATTTTTTCTTGACGGTAAACACTGCACTATTGTTCTTTGATAAAGATAAACTGTATGAGAAGTTTTAAAAACACATATACATAATGGGTGTTTAGTCACTGCTTGATGTGTCCATACTTATGTAATTCTAGATTGATGTCAAGTAAGTAGGATTTGCATTGTCAAGCTAGGTCTTCGATTACCTACTTATTTGAACTTGCTACGGCAGCGGCACATTGGCACAAGGGATTTAGTTTGAACTAGCTGTTGCCCGAGGCTTCGCTCACCAGAAAAATACCATATTTTGGTGCGATTCCTACAACTCTTGGAGACTTATTCCCGAATCCCGATATACGAAGTAACCTATATGTTTGTGCGTGTTATTCCAGATTGTAATATATTGCTGTAGGTACCAAATTTCAATCAGAATTGTTCAGTCGTTAGAGCGTGATTGAATAACAAACGGTCAAAAACATAGAAATTTTCACATTCGTATTGAGATCAGCTTGACATCCGTTTGACAACCGTTTGACATCGGTTTAATATTCGTTCGAAGTCTTGTCTGATATTGTTCTTCAACCGACACCAATAAAAAAATTACACCAAAAAAATAATTCTTCAGAAAATATTATTTGACTTTACATCGTTGGTAATTTCTGGTAATTTGAAAACACATAACACCCTTTTTTGCGACTGTCATACTGAATTTCGAAGTTCAAAATAGCGATGAACTGTAGCCCTAAAGAACAGAAACGCGACTCACGGTAGTGCGAAAGTGCGCCACATCGATACCCATAATTTCGAATGTTTTCCACCGCGAAGCACGGTAGTGCGAAAGTATTCCACATCGATTCACACATTGTCGAATGTATTGCAGCGCGATGCACGTTTGTGCGAAAGTCTAGTAAAGGGCATGCTACCTCTTGCATTACACAGAAATGTTTGCTGTAAATCGATGATTGACGAATCGATGTTTTGTGTGAGTGTGTTAAGTTATATATTGATTTACTGGAACTTCAAGTAATATCAGAACAACGTTAGTTTTTATATGAGTGTCAAAAGTGGAACAATTAAAATAAAAAGGATACAGTATACCATTTATTTATAAGTGAGTAATAATGAATGAGTAATAAATAGGCAATAATTATATTATAAACAATCATACCGAAAGTGTAATTACGAAATGACTACCTATTTGCCGTTAACTGCACCGCGAAAAAATACTAAGCGTAATACATCAGAGGTAGAGTTTTATTGTTTCCCAGAATTATTTCAAGTAAAAGTTACGAATTAAATTAGGTTATTTATAATTAAATGTAACAAAATGTATCTAACTGGGGTTAAAAAAGAGTTTTTCATTATATTCTAAGTGTACGCACTAAATGAACTAAAATTTTATTTGGAGTTCACAATTGTAGCCTTCGAGCTAGCAGAAAATAGGATGTGGCATGCCTTCGCATTTAGTAGAAATTAGCACTGACGTGCATCGCGCTGCAATACTTTCGACAATGTGTGAATCGATGTGGAATACTTTCGCACTACCGTGCTTCGCGGTGGAAAACATTCGAAATTATGGGTATCGATGTGGCGCACTTTCGCACTACCGTGAGTCGCGTTTCTGTTCTTTAGGGCCAGTTCATCGCTATTTTGAACTTCGAAATTCAGTATGACAGTCCTTTTTTGCGTCATCGGAGACTCAAAAAACTTCTCGCAATATTAAAGATATAACAATATTCTCAACCATCCCTTTTGTTCATTTCCAGAGGCACCCGGTTTCTTCGACCTGAAGGGCAAGGCTAAATTCGAATCCTGGAGCAAACAGAAGGGCTTATCCAAGGAAGACGCACAGAAGGCCTACATCGCCAAGGTCGAGAGCCTCAAAGCATCCCTTGGAGTCCAGTAATCTACTGAAAAAAATAGCATTTATTAATATTTATAGTGTGAAACTTTTATACAAAACATAGATAGGAGAAGTTTGGGAATTAAAACGAAAAATCTGATATATCAGCTTGAATTTTGTTGGCGGTATTTTGTTTCAATATGACTATTGTCTAGATAGCTACTGTTGTTATCAACTTACATATTATTATGTAGTAAATACTTTACATCACAAATTACAATGAGTATATCAAAGTAGTTCTAATGGTGTCATTTACAATCAAAAACGATTTGAAAATGGCGTTTGTCGTAAGGGATATTACGTGGTTGGTGCCTCTGAGAGGCTCTGGCTTCGGTAGTAGCGATTGCGGATGCGGAGATGTTGTTGTTATTACTCGCTATCACTTCAACTATCACTACATATACCTGTAATTTCATTGTAAACAAAATACCGCCGAATTCAGTTCAAAATTCAAAATAAGAACGTTATTTAACGGAATTCAAGATGGCCGTCCGTCTTTCTATTTATTAAGCACAAATATTTAGACTAAGCGTTAACATCACAATTAAAAAAATTAAGTTCAATAAATTATTTTTTATCTGTGCACTTGTGGTGCTGAAAGAAATCGGTCTTGCATTTTTTGGGTTTTGTTAAACATATTTTTTTATATTTCAAATATATCCGTTGGTTACTAACTTGTTTTTATTTTCTCTCTGTACACTTTTATAACCAGTTACAGCCGTAGAATTTCTGTCAAGTAGTTGGCAAATTATTCATTTTAGTAGGTGTTGCCTATTAAAATATGGTCATGGATTAACCGAATTATGTAATTTTTTAGCCATATTTATGCATATAAATTTGCACTAAGCGGTAATCGAAATTGCGCCTCCTGTGTAGTTTGGTGGACAGCCTCGCCACCTTTCTTAAACGTATATTGCAATCCTTCCATCAAATCTACTGCATTTTTGAGTTGCCATCAAATAAAGCACTCAATCCATTAGTTTCTTAGCATATATATGATATGGTGTCGGTAGAAGGAATTTTTAATTTTTATTTATCGAATCAATCGATAATAGGTGTGTTGTTTAAACGTTACACGATTTTCATACTGGAATACTTACTGAATAATGTGCGAATTTAAAATGTTAGTGGCAGGGACTTGTGTTATTAATTTGGTTCATTAGTTTTAGTACCTAATTGTACCTAAAAACCTTGCCATGCAGGTTGGAACATTAACCGCCATGACAGGCAAACTGGATAGCTATTTGAGTGACCAATACGATTATTACACGAAATAAGTGTCGTGTCAATTACTCAAATTATCTTATCTGAATATTTTTGTTCGTAAACAGATAGAAATCACATCGACCGGCACGGCTAACTTGTTTTTTATCAAGCATAACAAAATAAAACGGACTGTTTTCGTATTCATAAAAAATTAAAATCAAAAATGTTTCTTTAAACCGCTTAAAGTGGCAGACAAGCACACGGCCCACCTGATGGAAAGAAGCGTCACAATCGTGCTGCCGACCGTGTACAAATTCTGTAATCGGCCATATGCCACGTTAACCATTTCCCATTCCCAACCCAACTCTTTCCGTGTGCTTGTCTTCCTTAGTATTTATTACTTACTCTGCGGTCTGCCAGATAATTGGGCTAATTCAGATTTTAATATTCGTAGTACCTGCACAAGATTTGAAATGTCAGTAACAGAACATATTGCAGTGAAATATATTTCAGGCGTTGCAACATCAACAAAAATCGCGTATTCATACGACCTGCAGTCACTCGATGTCCGGAAAGCCAGTGGTCCGGATGGTATACCAGCGGTGGTTCTTCAAAAATGTGCAGCGGAGTTGTCTCCAATACTCACGCGGCTGTACCGACTTTCCTACATTTCGGGTACAGTGCCGACGGCGTGGAAAGAGGCGAATGTACAGCCGATTCCCAAGAAGGGAGATCGCTCAGACCCAGCCAACTATCGGCCCATAGCCGTCACCTCAGTGCTGTGCAAGGTCTTCGAGCACCTTATCAACACACAGCTCATGCGCCACCTAGAGGATCACTCCCTAATTAATGACCGACAATATGGTTTCAGGCCGAAACGGTCACCGGGTGATCTTCTGGCGTATGTTACCCATCTTTGGGGTGAGGCTATGGACAAGCAGGGTGAGTCACTGGCTATTAGCCTAGACATCGCCAAAGCGTTCGATAGAGTCTGGCACAAATCGCTTCTTTCCAAACTACCAGCCTTCGGTCTGCCTCTTAGACTGTGCAATTGGGTTGCTAGCTTCCTGCAGGGGCGCCGTATTCGCGTTCTCTGTGATGGACGAGCATCGGAGTTCCTGCAGGTAAATGCTGGTGTGCCGCAGGGGTCCGTCTTATCACCCACTCTCTTTCTTCTGCATATCAATGACATGCTGTCCACCGGCAGCATCCACTGCTATGCAGACGATAGCACTGTACACGGGAGCTACCACGGACATTCTGCGGCCAAGCAGTCCGATATAGCGGAAAAGAGGCGACTTCTTGTCACTGGGCTTGACCGGATCCTCAATCACGTTTCCCAATGGGGATCTGAGAACCTGGTCGAGTTCAATGCCAAGAAGACGCAGGCATGCGCGTTTTCAGCAAAGACATCTCCTTTCCTTCCTCCTCCCACTCTTCAGAGCACACCACTGCCTTTACAGGATAACCTCAATATACTCGGTATGGACGTGCGCTGCAAACTGAACAACAAGAACTATATCGAGAGCATCATCAAAACAGCTTCGCGTAAACCCGGAGTCCTGAACAGAGTGAGACGTTTTTTCACGCCGGAGCAGCGGTGTCTTCTTTATAAGACACAAATTCGCTCCTGCGTGGAATACTGCTCGCATCTCTGGGATGGCTCCGCAAAGTACTTATTAGATGCTCTCGACAGGTTGCAGCGACGTGCGGTCCGCATTATTGGGAGTCCTGAGGTCACAGAGTCCCTCGAGCCTTTGCAGATGCGTAGAGATGTTGCGTCCTTGGCAGTATTTTACCGTCTCTACCATGGTGAATGTTCTGATGAGCTCTTCCAACTAATCCCACCCTCCCCTTTCCTACACAGGAAAACGCGTGCAGGGCTTAGGTGTCACTCGCATACGGTACAGAATATTCCATCAAGAACCAAGCGGTTCGGTGAGTCTTTTCTCTGCCGTACCATTAAGTCCTGGAATTCCTTGCCGGCGCACGTGTTTCCTTCTTCCTACAGTCCCGGGTCCTTTAAGCGGGGCGTGAAAAAGCATCTGATGAGGCCGTCAAGCTGAGCGCCACCATTGTAGCACTGAACGTGTTTGCAATGGTGACCCTCTTTCATGGGACTTTGCCTTCAGCTTAACATCAGGCGAGGTAAAGTCAAATTGACGTGCCATAGATAAAAAAAAAAAAAATACGACCTCGTAGTTTGGACCTCATATGAATAAACTAAATATATAAACCTGCATGTATCGGAGATGCGAATGTTGAGTTGGATGTGTGGTGTGACGAGAATGGATAGAATAGGAAATAAGAGACTCTCTGACATGGAGAAACTCATTTGTTCGTGCCGAGATCCCCACATATTATATGTCTATGTAGTGTATATTTGAGTAGAACAATTTTGTTTTAAACCCCTTTTTCAATGAATCTATCTTTCATACAGTTTAGGCACATAAAGAACACTATGTAGGTATGTCAAATTTTTGCAATTTCATTTATCAAATATATTGAAAGAAGTAAATAAATCATTTGAAAATGTTTTTTTTTTTCGAATCTCTGGATCCATTTCTATTTCTTTTATAATTTATATTTTATTTTATTCTTTTTTAGGAGACTTGTTAGGGGTGGGTTCATGTCGGTAGTGTCCCTAATGACCAGGATTCGAACCTAGGAACTCTTGCTTGATCGTAAGGAATGCTTCTTCACCACTAAAACACCTACCATTTTACAAGAGTAAAGAAATAGGTATTTGTTGTAATTTTGTGACACAGGTTTTTAGGTTTATTAGGAGCTACAGCTTACTAGTAGGTATAAAGAAAAATAAAATAGCAGAAATACTTAAATAAGAAGCTTTATTTAAAAAAAATGTTAATAATTTATTCAAATTCCAATTAATAGCTAACAAAATATATTTTATACTTATATTTAAGTACGAATCAAGTATTAGTAGGTACAATAGAAATAATAGGCTTAAAAAAACTGGTTCATTGGAGATGGGTTCTGTATAAACTTTAATTACTTGTATTAACTTTTTTATAGCAACTAGCTGACTTCGTAAGCATCGCCTGTTTTTACAACATTTTTCATTCTTGCTCTGCACTTTTTAGTCATATCATGATGTGTTACACATATATAAACCTTTCTATTGAATCACTCTATTGAAAACCGCATCAAAATTCGTGAAGTAGTTTCAAAGATTGCATACATTGGGACGAACAGTCGGTCAGATAGCGGGCAGTGACTTTGTTTTATACTATGATAGTAAAACACTCAGTCAAATTACAGTTATCTTACAATTACAGGTTATGAAATACACTCAGAATAACGCCGCGGGCCTCTAGACTAGTGACATTCTATTGAAGGAATCAATCGTGTCGAAGCGAACCGTTTTCCACTTGCCATCAAAGAATTACTTTTGGCACTGCGGTGATTTTAATAGTAAAGATATATGAAATGAAATAGTTCGAGTCAAAATATTCAAGTTTCATTTAATATTTATAGTCATCTCACGTATTTATGTCAATCTCATACTTTACTAAACGATTCCAATGGCGTTCTTGCTAATTAATAGAATGTCAATTTTCTAGAGTCCCTGATAGACGCACTTAAGTACATACAACGGAGTCTTAGTAATAGCATAAATATTAAGCATTCTATGATAATAATAGGGTTTGGTTTTTACCCTTGAGGTAGTGAACCCTAAAAACTATACTATAACTCTTGTTTCTTTAAAACATAGTAACAAACAGAACGGATATTAATGTGAATATTGACGTCAGCGTGGCAGCCGACGTTGCACTATTACAGCCTGCAGTACCACAGTCCCTGTGAAAGGAAAAACACATTATTACTATATATACCTAAGTCCATTCAAGGCTAGTAAAAATATAAAACATAGATCGGGGCAAATAGCAGTTATATTCAGAAAAAAATAAGCATTAATTGCTGTGGCATTTCCCCAGAAAACCTACCTTCAAAATTAGTTTTGATATAAGTGATTAACAACTATATTAGTACCTAGTAAGTATAATCTTATATCGTATCATTGAAATATCTAACTTATATTTACTAATAATTATACATTTATGTATTTTCACGCCTATTTCCCTCTGGGGTGAATTAACCTCCACATTTCACCAACAACACTATTCTGACCCACGTAATAGGTGGTGAGCCCATTGCATTCGAGCCATGTATCTGAGGCTAAGTATGGTATGTATATTTCTGTCTGATATACACATATATGAGATATAAACATCCTAGACACTGCATGGGAAGAGATGAGGTGGCCCCAATTCTATTCTACTTGGAACCACGCGGCGCTAATTATTATGGGAACAATAATGCGGTCTTTGACTAAAATGCTACCGTATGTTTGATTGCAATTGTTTTTTAGTAAGTACTTCTTCTAATTTCTTTTTTTATGGCTGAAGATATAACTCAACTCTGCTCAAAATGAAAATCGATATCAACTCAGGCGGAGTCAAAGTCATGAGCTAGATGAAATTAAAACATAGTGGACTTATATACAGGGTGTTAGGGAAAGTGTTCCCTCGAAGCAGCCGGCACATGGTTACTCCGGGAACCGGTTGGTAATTTTTTTGATATCTACTGTTTAGTTAGCATTATTCACTCTTTCGTGGTAGTGATGCTAAATTAAATAATAATTTCGTAAATTATATCAACTCACATTATGACCCTATTTATTTCTTTTTGTCAAGATTTTTTTAAGAAATTATCGTAATATTTAGCTCGACTGCTACTGCTTTACTTTTAGCATGTTAAACGGTATAAAAGACAAATTGCTAAACCTTGTGTAACTGGAGTACCTACCATGTGCCTTCGGCTTCGGAAGCGTTTCTTTAAAAATAGAGGAGCAGAATATATGGTGTAATTTCAACACGCTGCAGGCCTATAGTTATCGTTGCGGTATTATAATATTAATATAAGCGCGAAAACTTCACTTTCGCGATTCAGGATCGGTAACTTTGTGAGCATCGAGGTAATTCAGCTTGCAGACGCTAGATGGCGCTAGTCACATGTCGTAGGTATACTTGTGTACCTACTTAAAGCAATACTTATTAAACCAAAATTTTATGTCATTGGAATCTGAGGACATCAGTAGCAGCTACAAGCAGTAAGTACATCATTCAACAGTAATATATCGTTCTTAGTGCAGTAGAATAACGCCACCTCATCTCGTCCCATGACTGTCGTAGAAGTAGAAGGTAACTAAGGTATAGGGTTGTGCAGACTCGCCCCCTAATGTGTGTGACCGAAATCATAGCGAAATGTGGATGTTACAACATCTATGCCTACCGTTTCGGGGATAAACAGGCGCGAATATATGTAGGTATATTTTTTATTATGCAATGCTAACCTCTTGTTTACACCAAGGTTTAAAACATGAATTTTACAATATAAAACACGTCTTCTTGAAGTTCAGTTGGCAGGTATAACTCGCCGACAGGGCCTCCCCATGTCAACTGGTAATGCCCCTTTTTAAAAGTCTGTTAAACAGCTAATTGAAAATAAAAATTCCAGCCATTTTCAATGATACACACACACAAAGCGGGCCATCTCTATAGAGAGGGCCCCGAATCTGCTGGAATGCGAGTAATATGTTCGCTAATGTCTTACTTTCGGCAACTAAGTAAGGGTCTAAAGACGACGTGCGATTTAGTCGGTTCGAGTCAGACATAACCTCTCACCGGCTCCGGTGGGATTGGTATCCGTGTGTGTGACACACACGGAACAAAAGGTAATCTCATGTAACTTCCAAATAAAAACAACTTTTATGTCGCGAATTTATTCATTTTTTCGCTAAAAACCGTCATGGAGAATAGGTAGAAGTCATGCTATATAATAAATATAAAATAACTAAAAGTAAGGCCCTAGATTAGAAATGGCCTCAGTTCCATCATCTGGAGA
The DNA here is from genome assembly GCA_963691645.1 of Pelosia muscerda. Taxonomy (NCBI): domain Eukaryota; kingdom Metazoa; phylum Arthropoda; class Insecta; order Lepidoptera; family Erebidae; genus Pelosia; species Pelosia muscerda. Next base: position 2,644,652 of record OY829102.1, read on the forward strand.
CATAGCAATTATAAAAAATTGACACACAACTAAAATGTGGAACCGGACTGAACCTCAACTACGATTTTGAAATTACAAGGTCTAATTTTGAAATTATCTTTTGATTAATGGACGACATTCTTATGTTAGCTTTCCTTTCGAGTTTGAACTTAGAAACCTCGTCTGCCTACCTTTTAAAAGTAATATTGTTTCAGTATTGTTTTACTTCCATAGTATTACAAGATTAAATTCAATCAAACAGTGTCTCTTACTGTAGTGGATAAAATTATTTCTGCACTATTGCAAGATACAGTAGCTAGGATAAATATCGATGGACGACATCGGCCTGAGAATCACACTTTGGAAGTAAAGTAAGATGGAAATAATACCTATTACTTTTCAGAGGTGGTGGTAACGCCCCAGATCTTCAGGGTATGAAGCCGGAACTAACGCAGTGATGATGATGATTATTTAATGAATACGAATATATCAAGGTTTGTTGGAGCCTCATGAGATTCGCAGTTAGAGGCATTAAAAATATCATAGTTTATTTACGTCAGAACTTATAAAAACCTTCAGAAAATTATTTTGTACTAATTGTAAACATTAATAGTTCTACAGACATAACATTAAGAATCTTAATAGCTTTTAGCCAAGTCGAATCAACAGTTTCAACGATGCCAGTCAAACGAGTATAGCGATTATTTTTAAATGAGTCTATTATATAAATTGTTTATTTGGAATGGCAATGAATGAATTATTATTCTTATGGCAAGACAGTTAGATTTTGACACAAATTTAGCAAGAAAGTCACAATACGTTTTCAACGGGCACCGTAGAAACATTAGCGTTACTTATCCCAGACAAGATTATAGAAGGAGAGAGATTAGAAAAAGAATTGTTGCTCAGGAGAAGAAAATGATGCCTACAGTATTCCAATGACTGCGCAAGCAACTCTTCCGCCAGCATTTCCAGTAGACTTAGAGTCGGGGTGGTTGGTCCTGCCGTAGTCATCGGTGCCAGAGTGGAGGACTAGTCCTCTACCGATGATGTTGTCTGGACCGCTTAGCTTCAGGAAGGAGTCCTCGAAATCCAAATGGGCAGTTCTTGTCGAGTCAAAGTGAACGTTGCCAAGATCGCCTACGTGACGGTTGGTATCATCGGGATGGCCGTGTTGATGCTGTAATGTAGAAATTATTAATGTGGTGTGAATTGGACTAGTGTTGACAGAAAGTGTCCTTTAAGCGGGACGTGAAAAAGCATCTGATGAGGCCGTCAAGCTTAGTGCCACCATTGTAGTACTGTATGTGTTTGCAATGGTGACGCTCTTTTATGAGACTTTGCTTTCCGTTTAACATTAGGAGAGGTGAAGTTAAATTGACGTGCCATAAATAAAAAAAATGTTGATTATTAATTTTGAACTAAGTTTTTTTTTAAATAAACGTACCTAAAAACTTCTTTTGCACTGGAAAATGACTACATTTCCATGAAAAGTAGTAATTCTTTTAAGCTGAAAAATGACTATTTTTGCACTGAAAATTTAAATTGGACTACTTTTGCCTGCCTTTCATAGCTAAAAACTGAAAAATGGTTGCCGGATAAAGCCAGTATATCCCGATTCTACTAATTGTCAAGCATTGTTAAACCGGCTGGGGTTACAAAAACTGGCCATTGAATTTTTGACTTCATTACTATGCTGGTAAGTTTAAAATTAAACGGCAATGTGTAGAGTGAATGACATGAGGTACTAAACTCTGTTTCCTTTAGTTTTGAACTTTAAATCTATGTACATAAAGCTGAAAATTCAATGGTAGTATTTATAATCTCAGTTGTTTGACAATAGTACGCATAATACTAAAGTTTGACACTACTTTAAAAGTTTTTTCCGAGAAATTAATTAATAGGTATCGGGTAAGATCTTCTATTAATTAATATCTATAATCACAAACGTATACCTACCCCATGAGGGTTGAAGTGAGAGAGGGTGCTGGCGCATCCCCCAGTGAGGTCTCCCTTCTCGTGGACGTGGAAGCCGTAGTCACCTTCAGCCAAGCCGATGATGGTACCGGTTACCCTCACTTTGCCGTTAGCCTCTTCAGAGAAGGTGACGTTTCCGCGTATACCATCAGCAACGAGGTATGCGATAGCGCGTTTACCCTAAAGTAAGTAAGGTATTGTATTTAATATGTAATCATCATCTTGGCTTTGTCCCCAAAGCACGGCGGTGGTTATTCATCCAACTTTTGGCTTTATGGAGCCACGTACAATCAATGTGACATGTTATTTTAGGGTCAAATCGATTATTAAATTTAAACCAGATACAAAAAGGTCTCATGTAAATATGTCTAATATATTTACTAAATTCAATTTGTAAATCATTACCTTTACCATACACCATAAACAGTTCAAATTGGTGAAATATTTCATTAATATAACATTATATTCACGATAATAAATACGTGGAGAACCTGTGTTTGCAATTATGAGGATATATAAATTAATGAATTACAGATTTTCACACCAAATTAAATTAATAAATTTATAATACAGCAAAAAAAATCCAAAAGAAATCGGCGTGGGTAAGTTATTGCACCCTAGGCTCGCTGCTAGGAGAATCAATTTTTTCAAACCTACTATTCGTACATACTAATCTGTTATAATACTATTGTACTGATCTGTCCGTGTACTTTCTTATATAATTTGTGTGTGTGCCTGTTTTATGTGTGAAAATAAATTATCAGTCTATTTATAAAGAATGAATAAGTTAGTTAGTACCTAGGTGCCTACCTATCACAATTCTCAAATCAATGATGAGCATTTTTATATTTGTTCACCTTTTAAACCTTGTCTGAACTTCCACGATTAATTCAAGACCAAAATTAGCCAAATCGGTCCAGCCGTTCTCGAGTTTTAGCGAGACTAACGAACAGCAATTCATTTTTATATCTATAGAAGATTATATGCCAGTAAAATAATCCCCATTTACTTACTTCCGAAGCGAAGACCAGCGCAGTGGCCGAAGCCAATAATACAAACAATGTCTTAATCATCTTAAGTTATCTGTAACAAAAGAAAAAAGAAATACACTTCCTGTAAGCAGTTATAGGTATTGCAATAAGGATGTCAATTTGGGAAGTACTAATTTGAATTATACTAAGTGCGTATTATCAAGATTGATTCAATAAAATAAGGCCTTTATTTACGACTATGGTTACCAGTTAAAGTTCGAAATTAGATGCCATTGTGTTTAATGCAGGTAGGTAGAAACTTTTTGATATTGTGTGATAAAACTATCTATTACATTGTCGGTGTCATTTAAGTGTACGTTTGTATTATTAAGTAAGTACATTCAATTATAACACAATACAATACTTATTTTATTACCGAAAATGTCGACCCCGTTGCGTGAGTGGGCTAGTAGAATCGTAGACCGGCGAAACAGGTTTTCATTGCGATCTCAAGACCATTAATAAGTTTTCACAGATAACAACCACACTTACAAATAGGCTTTAACCCATTTATATTCATAAGAATAATTGTAAATATTATTTACATCATGTATTTACATTCCCACTACATTTTTTGGGTTTTTACGTTTTCTTAAAACACTTGGAACCCTGGGCTTTGATATTAAAAATGGCAATTGTAAATGATATTTGGCTATTTTGTTTCAACTCCTGAAACAACTTTGAAGTTGAAGCAATATCGTACGGTGGTCCATTGTACCATGGTCATTATCCTTTGTTAGTATAGTAACTCCACAAGAAAATCCACTATGACTAAATAGGTACAAAAGAAACCGGTTCTTTGATAGGCATTGTTGTAGATGATTGTGCGTTGAGACTAATGGCTATTCGCGTCAATGTCAACTACATAGCAAAACTCATTACCTATGTTTGATCGTGTGTTTGTACGAACAGGTCTCCGATTCTACTAATTGTGAACCATAGTCATATGGCTGAGATCATAAAAACTGTCATGGCATTTTCGGCTTTAACCACAAAGCGAAATGAAATGAAATGAAAAAAATGTTGAACATTGTACAAAATGAAATGAAATAGTTATTTGTGCAACAAGTGAGCAAAACTGTTGTTTGCTGCGAGTGCTGATTTTGAATCCTGAGCAAGCGAGGGATTCTAGGATTGAATCACGAGCGTAGCGAGTGATTCTAATGTAGAATCCCGAGCGTAGTGAGGGATTCAAATGCACGAGATGCAAATAATTTTGCTCTCGTGTGGCACACATTACTTTTCACTTCAGCAGCGAGAACACATAACCTTAAGTATTACTTACAAGATAACACATAGAACAGGAATAGACTGAAACTCTTAGAATTAAAATACTGTCTTCATCACTAGTATCGCTGGTCTTATCTGATTCCTTTAATATTTTTAATATTATCTATTTAACAAGTTTAACTGTAAAATTTTATTCCCGCAATTTTTAAGGTGCGTTCAGAAACAGCGTCTGTGACATGTTATTTTTTAAATGTTGAAAATAGGAATCATTATAATTACTTATTTTCGTATATAATAATACATTAAAATATTAAATAATTTAAAAAAAACATGGTTATTCGTTTTACAAATATCTGTCAAATTTAGAATTTCGAAATTGGACCTTCATATTTTGAAGGACTTTTTAAAGGATGACCAAGAAACAGAGTGCAGATTATGTAGTTCGAAAATTCGCCCGGAACAATTATTTTATTGAAAAAAAAATACAAAAAGTTACTTTGTCAGATTATGTAGTTCGAAAGTTCGTCGAAAAAATTCTTTGAAATGTAGTGCTGGCACTATAAGTATATTTAAAAAAAAAAAATTAAAAAGTTACTTTGTCTCACTCAGTGAGCAAAATCGCATTTTGCACACTGTTTTTACGCAGCAAAACCTACTTGTTTGAGCTGCTGTGGTGAAAAAGAGTTTATTACATCGTTTGCCAATAATACAAACAATGTCTTAATCATCTTAAGTTATCTGTAACAAAAGAAAAAAGAAATACACTTCCTGTAAGCAGTTATAGGTATTGCAATAAGGATGTCAATTTGGGAAGTACTAATTTGAATTATACTAAGTGCGTATTATCAAGATTGATTCAATAAAATAAGGCCTTTATTTACGACTATGGTTACCAGTTAAAGTTCGAAATTAGATGCCATTGTGTTTAATGCAGGTAGGTAGAAACTTTTTGATATTGTGTGATAAAACTATCTATTACATTGTCGGTGTCATTTAAGTGTACGTTTGTATTATTAAGTAAGTACATTCAATTATAACACAATACAATACTTATTTTATTACCGAAAATGTCGACCCCGTTGCGTGAGTGGGCTAGTAGAATCGTAGACCGGCGAAACAGGTTTTCATTGCGATCTCAAGACCATTAATAAGTTTTCACAGATAACAACCACACTTACAAATAGGCTTTAACCCATTTATATTCATAAGAATAATTGTAAATATTATTTACATCATGTATTTACATTCCCACTACATTTTTTGGGTTTTTACGTTTTCTTAAAACACTTGGAACCCTGGGCTTTGATATTAAAAATGGCAATTGTAAATGATATTTGGCTATTTTGTTTCAACTCCTGAAACAACTTTGAAGTTGAAGCAATATCGTACGGTGGTCCATTGTACCATGGTCATTATCCTTTGTTAGTATAGTAACTCCACAAGAAAATCCACTATGACTAAATAGGTACAAAAGAAACCGGTTCTTTGATAGGCATTGTTGTAGATGATTGTGCGTTGAGACTAATGGCTATTCGCGTCAATGTCAACTACATAGCAAAACTCATTACCTATGTTTGATCGTGTGTTTGTACGAACAGGTCTCCGATTCTACTAATTGTGAACCATAGTCATATGGCTGAGATCATAAAAACTGTCATGGCATTTTCGGCTTTAACCACAAAGCGAAATGAAATGAAATGAAAAAAATGTTGAACATTGTACAAAATGAAATGAAATAGTTATTTGTGCAACAAGTGAGCAAAACTGTTGTTTGCTGCGAGTGCTGATTTTGAATCCTGAGCAAGCGAGGGATTCTAGGATTGAATCACGAGCGTAGCGAGTGATTCTAATGTAGAATCCCGAGCGTAGTGAGGGATTCAAATGCACGAGATGCAAATAATTTTGCTCTCGTGTGGCACACATTACTTTTCACTTCAGCAGCGAGAACACATAACCTTAAGTATTACTTACAAGATAACACATAGAACAGGAATAGACTGAAACTCTTAGAATTAAAATACTGTCTTCATCACTAGTATCGCTGGTCTTATCTGATTCCTTTAATATTTTTAATATTATCTATTTAACAAGTTTAACTGTAAAATTTTATTCCCGCAATTTTTAAGGTGCGTTCAGAAACAGCGTCTGTGACATGTTATTTTTTAAATGTTGAAAATAGGAATCATTATAATTACTTATTTTCGTATATAATAATACATTAAAATATTAAATAATTTAAAAAAAACATGGTTATTCGTTTTACAAATATCTGTCAAATTTAGAATTTCGAAATTGGACCTTCATATTTTGAAGGACTTTTTAAAGGATGACCAAGAAACAGAGTGCAGATTATGTAGTTCGAAAATTCGCCCGGAACAATTATTTTATTGAAAAAAAAATACAAAAAGTTACTTTGTCAGATTATGTAGTTCGAAAGTTCGTCGAAAAAATTCTTTGAAATGTAGTGCTGGCACTATAAGTATATTTAAAAAAAAAAAATTAAAAAGTTACTTTGTCTCACTCAGTGAGCAAAATCGCATTTTGCACACTGTTTTTACGCAGCAAAACCTACTTGTTTGAGCTGCTGTGGTGAAAAAGAGTTTATTACATCGTTTGCCAATAATACAAACAATGTCTTAATCATCTTAAGTTATCTGTAACAAAAGAAAAAAGAAATACACTTCCTGTAAGCAGTTATAGGTATTGCAATAAGGATGTCAATTTGGGAAGTACTAATTTGAATTATACTAAGTGCGTATTATCAAGATTGATTCAATAAAATAAGGCCTTTATTTACGACTATGGTTACCAGTTAAAGTTCGAAATTAGATGCCATTGTGTTTAATGCAGGTAGGTAGAAACTTTTTGATATTGTGTGATAAAACTATCTATTACATTGTCGGTGTCATTTAAGTGTACGTTTGTATTATTAAGTAAGTACATTCAATTATAACACAATACAATACTTATTTTATTACCGAAAATGTCGACCCCGTTGCGTGAGTGGGCTAGTAGAATCGTAGACCGGCGAAACAGGTTTTCATTGCGATCTCAAGACCATTAATAAGTTTTCACAGATAACAACCACACTTACAAATAGGCTTTAACCCATTTATATTCATAAGAATAATTGTAAATATTATTTACATCATGTATTTACATTCCCACTACATTTTTTGGGTTTTTACGTTTTCTTAAAACACTTGGAACCCTGGGCTTTGATATTAAAAATGGCAATTGTAAATGATATTTGGCTATTTTGTTTCAACTCCTGAAACAACTTTGAAGTTGAAGCAATATCGTACGGTGGTCCATTGTACCATGGTCATTATCCTTTGTTAGTATAGTAACTCCACAAGAAAATCCACTATGACTAAATAGGTACAAAAGAAACCGGTTCTTTGATAGGCATTGTTGTAGATGATTGTGCGTTGAGACTAATGGCTATTCGCGTCAATGTCAACTACATAGCAAAACTCATTACCTATGTTTGATCGTGTGTTTGTACGAACAGGTCTCCGATTCTACTAATTGTGAACCATAGTCATATGGCTGAGATCATAAAAACTGTCATGGCATTTTCGGCTTTAACCACAAAGCGAAATGAAATGAAATGAAAAAAATGTTGAACATTGTACAAAATGAAATGAAATAGTTATTTGTGCAACAAGTGAGCAAAACTGTTGTTTGCTGCGAGTGCTGATTTTGAATCCTGAGCAAGCGAGGGATTCTAGGATTGAATCACGAGCGTAGCGAGTGATTCTAATGTAGAATCCCGAGCGTAGTGAGGGATTCAAATGCACGAGATGCAAATAATTTTGCTCTCGTGTGGCACACATTACTTTTCACTTCAGCAGCGAGAACACATAACCTTAAGTATTACTTACAAGATAACACATAGAACAGGAATAGACTGAAACTCTTAGAATTAAAATACTGTCTTCATCACTAGTATCGCTGGTCTTATCTGATTCCTTTAATATTTTTAATATTATCTATTTAACAAGTTTAACTGTAAAATTTTATTCCCGCAATTTTTAAGGTGCGTTCAGAAACAGCGTCTGTGACATGTTATTTTTTAAATGTTGAAAATAGGAATCATTATAATTACTTATTTTCGTATATAATAATACATTAAAATATTAAATAATTTAAAAAAAACATGGTTATTCGTTTTACAAATATCTGTCAAATTTAGAATTTCGAAATTGGACCTTCATATTTTGAAGGACTTTTTAAAGGATGACCAAGAAACAGAGTGCAGATTATGTAGTTCGAAAATTCGCCCGGAACAATTATTTTATTGAAAAAAAAATACAAAAAGTTACTTTGTCAGATTATGTAGTTCGAAAGTTCGTCGAAAAAATTCTTTGAAATGTAGTGCTGGCACTATAAGTATATTTAAAAAAAAAAAATTAAAAAGTTACTTTGTCTCACTCAGTGAGCAAAATCGCATTTTGCACACTGTTTTTACGCAGCAAAACCTACTTGTTTGAGCTGCTGTGGTGAAAAAGAGTTTATTACATCGTTTCATTCGCTCTTCACAATGGCATCTAATTTCGAACTTTAACTGGTAACCATAGTCGTAAATAAAGGCCTTATTTTATTGAATCAATCTTGATAATACGCACTTAGTATAATTCAAATTAGTACTTCCCAAATTGACATCCTTATTGCAATACCTATAACTGCTTACAGGAAGTGTATTTCTTTTTTCTTTTGTTACAGATAACTTAAGATGATTAAGACATTGTTTGTATTATTGGCAAACGATGTAATAAACTCTTTTTCACCACAGCAGCTCAAACAAGTAGGTTTTGCTGCGTAAAAACAGTGTGCAAAATGCGATTTTGCTCACTGAGTGAGACAAAGTAACTTTTTAATTTTTTTTTTTTAAATATACTTATAGTGCCAGCACTACATTTCAAAGAATTTTTTCGACGAACTTTCGAACTACATAATCTGACAAAGTAACTTTTTGTATTTTTTTTTCAATAAAATAATTGTTCCGGGCGAATTTTCGAACTACATAATCTGCACTCTGTTTCTTGGTCATCCTTTAAAAAGTCCTTCAAAATATGAAGGTCCAATTTCGAAATTCTAAATTTGACAGATATTTGTAAAACGAATAACCATGTTTTTTTTAAATTATTTAATATTTTAATGTATTATTATATACGAAAATAAGTAATTATAATGATTCCTATTTTCAACATTTAAAAAATAACATGTCACAGACGCTGTTTCTGAACGCACCTTAAAAATTGCGGGAATAAAATTTTACAGTTAAACTTGTTAAATAGATAATATTAAAAATATTAAAGGAATCAGATAAGACCAGCGATACTAGTGATGAAGACAGTATTTTAATTCTAAGAGTTTCAGTCTATTCCTGTTCTATGTGTTATCTTGTAAGTAATACTTAAGGTTATGTGTTCTCGCTGCTGAAGTGAAAAGTAATGTGTGCCACACGAGAGCAAAATTATTTGCATCTCGTGCATTTGAATCCCTCACTACGCTCGGGATTCTACATTAGAATCACTCGCTACGCTCGTGATTCAATCCTAGAATCCCTCGCTTGCTCAGGATTCAAAATCAGCACTCGCAGCAAACAACAGTTTTGCTCACTTGTTGCACAAATAACTATTTCATTTCATTTTGTACAATGTTCAACATTTTTTTCATTTCATTTCATTTCGCTTTGTGGTTAAAGCCGAAAATGCCATGACAGTTTTTATGATCTCAGCCATATGACTATGGTTCACAATTAGTAGAATCGGAGACCTGTTCGTACAAACACACGATCAAACATAGGTAATGAGTTTTGCTATGTAGTTGACATTGACGCGAATAGCCATTAGTCTCAACGCACAATCATCTACAACAATGCCTATCAAAGAACCGGTTTCTTTTGTACCTATTTAGTCATAGTGGATTTTCTTGTGGAGTTACTATACTAACAAAGGATAATGACCATGGTACAATGGACCACCGTACGATATTGCTTCAACTTCAAAGTTGTTTCAGGAGTTGAAACAAAATAGCCAAATATCATTTACAATTGCCATTTTTAATATCAAAGCCCAGGGTTCCAAGTGTTTTAAGAAAACGTAAAAACCCAAAAAATGTAGTGGGAATGTAAATACATGATGTAAATAATATTTACAATTATTCTTATGAATATAAATGGGTTAAAGCCTATTTGTAAGTGTGGTTGTTATCTGTGAAAACTTATTAATGGTCTTGAGATCGCAATGAAAACCTGTTTCGCCGGTCTACGATTCTACTAGCCCACTCACGCAACGGGGTCGACATTTTCGGTAATAAAATAAGTATTGTATTGTGTTATAATTGAATGTACTTACTTAATAATACAAACGTACACTTAAATGACACCGACAATGTAATAGATAGTTTTATCACACAATATCAAAAAGTTTCTACCTACCTGCATTAAACACAATGGCATCTAATTTCGAACTTTAACTGGTAACCATAGTCGTAAATAAAGGCCTTATTTTATTGAATCAATCTTGATAATACGCACTTAGTATAATTCAAATTAGTACTTCCCAAATTGACATCCTTATTGCAATACCTATAACTGCTTACAGGAAGTGTATTTCTTTTTTCTTTTGTTACAGATAACTTAAGATGATTAAGACATTGTTTGTATTATTGGCAAACGATGTAATAAACTCTTTTTCACCACAGCAGCTCAAACAAGTAGGTTTTGCTGCGTAAAAACAGTGTGCAAAATGCGATTTTGCTCACTGAGTGAGACAAAGTAACTTTTTAATTTTTTTTTTTTAAATATACTTATAGTGCCAGCACTACATTTCAAAGAATTTTTTCGACGAACTTTCGAACTACATAATCTGACAAAGTAACTTTTTGTATTTTTTTTTCAATAAAATAATTGTTCCGGGCGAATTTTCGAACTACATAATCTGCACTCTGTTTCTTGGTCATCCTTTAAAAAGTCCTTCAAAATATGAAGGTCCAATTTCGAAATTCTAAATTTGACAGATATTTGTAAAACGAATAACCATGTTTTTTTTAAATTATTTAATATTTTAATGTATTATTATATACGAAAATAAGTAATTATAATGATTCCTATTTTCAACATTTAAAAAATAACATGTCACAGACGCTGTTTCTGAACGCACCTTAAAAATTGCGGGAATAAAATTTTACAGTTAAACTTGTTAAATAGATAATATTAAAAATATTAAAGGAATCAGATAAGACCAGCGATACTAGTGATGAAGACAGTATTTTAATTCTAAGAGTTTCAGTCTATTCCTGTTCTATGTGTTATCTTGTAAGTAATACTTAAGGTTATGTGTTCTCGCTGCTGAAGTGAAAAGTAATGTGTGCCACACGAGAGCAAAATTATTTGCATCTCGTGCATTTGAATCCCTCACTACGCTCGGGATTCTACATTAGAATCACTCGCTACGCTCGTGATTCAATCCTAGAATCCCTCGCTTGCTCAGGATTCAAAATCAGCACTCGCAGCAAACAACAGTTTTGCTCACTTGTTGCACAAATAACTATTTCATTTCATTTTGTACAATGTTCAACATTTTTTTCATTTCATTTCATTTCGCTTTGTGGTTAAAGCCGAAAATGCCATGACAGTTTTTATGATCTCAGCCATATGACTATGGTTCACAATTAGTAGAATCGGAGACCTGTTCGTACAAACACACGATCAAACATAGGTAATGAGTTTTGCTATGTAGTTGACATTGACGCGAATAGCCATTAGTCTCAACGCACAATCATCTACAACAATGCCTATCAAAGAACCGGTTTCTTTTGTACCTATTTAGTCATAGTGGATTTTCTTGTGGAGTTACTATACTAACAAAGGATAATGACCATGGTACAATGGACCACCGTACGATATTGCTTCAACTTCAAAGTTGTTTCAGGAGTTGAAACAAAATAGCCAAATATCATTTACAATTGCCATTTTTAATATCAAAGCCCAGGGTTCCAAGTGTTTTAAGAAAACGTAAAAACCCAAAAAATGTAGTGGGAATGTAAATACATGATGTAAATAATATTTACAATTATTCTTATGAATATAAATGGGTTAAAGCCTATTTGTAAGTGTGGTTGTTATCTGTGAAAACTTATTAATGGTCTTGAGATCGCAATGAAAACCTGTTTCGCCGGTCTACGATTCTACTAGCCCACTCACGCAACGGGGTCGACATTTTCGGTAATAAAATAAGTATTGTATTGTGTTATAATTGAATGTACTTACTTAATAATACAAACGTACACTTAAATGACACCGACAATGTAATAGATAGTTTTATCACACAATATCAAAAAGTTTCTACCTACCTGCATTAAAATATAATAACAAAACACCAATTTTATATCTTATAAATAAAAGAAAACCTCGGTTCAAAACTATAATTGTGATGGTCGAGTGGATTCGATAATTACAGATAATTTTAATATTATTTTAATCTTGATGCATGAGATATTAAATACCATTAATGGTCAATATCCTTTTTAAATGTTAAAGAATCATGGTTACGTCACCCAATTGTTTGAAAACAAATGACAAAATGAATGACACATGATATCGAACAATGTCATGCAGGTATAGCATGACTTTTGGGTCATGTTAACAGCAGTTAACAGTAACTAATCAAATTTTGATACGCCTCGGTTAAGATTCAAATAACAAAGTCGAAAAAGTTGAGAAATATGTATGAAGTATTTTAACATTCACATTTCTTTTGATAGTTTTAATAACATACATAAACTCACGCGCATTTCGCCAGTTTATGTTCAGGTCCCAGTGTAATATGGCGAGCCTATTGCCACAAACGGGGCACTTATAAACCTGCGATAAATACACACATAACTTCGAAAAGCATCGAAAAGTCATTGGTGTGTGGTAGTCATGGTAAACCAGGAATCGAACCCAAGACTTCGTCTCAGCAGTCTATTACCAATACCACTAGACTACCACGGTTTAATAACGTTCCCGTAACCTATGATATATTCCCAGGATAGAATAAATCTGTGAACCACCAGAACTCAACCAGACAATTTCAGATCTTAGTGCGTGATTGCAATATTCACATTCTTTTACCTGTAATAAGAAGAAGATTTTATAGTTTCAATCGATCAATCACAGTTCAACGCTGGGTCTCTCCCAAAGTTGGGGAGCTTTGGCCTACTGTCTCCACGCTGGCCAGACGGGTTGGTACAGGGTTTTATTTCGAGTTATCCTTCTCTCGCAGTGATATCGTCTGTGTGTTTTTCCGTTAGTCGCCTCTTACGACACCCTTCAGATTAAATGAGATTGTTTTGTTCTTTCTCCATCATCATTCGGATTGTTTACATACGACAAATCAACGCTGATCTAGGCTTGTAGTGTAGTCTTCCAATCTTCTCAAAGAGACACAACACGTAGGTAACAGCGTGTCGTTACGTGAAAAGAAATAGAAGTACTTTCTATCATCAACAGATACAAGGTATCTCCCTGTATATTAATCTGCCGCGCTGTAGTGACTCCCGAAATCCCACCATGGGCTTCCCTACCAAGATAAACAGACATGACGAATCTATAAGGTTTCCGTATTTTGCCATTTGGCTACGGAGCCCTAAAAAGAGGACTCCGAAGGATGGATGGATGGATGGATAGGAAAGGATGATAATGATGATGATGATGATATAAGTAATAACGCTTTCCATGTATTCTTGGCATTGCGCATGACCTTGCACTAACCAGAAAACGAACCCATGACCTCCTGACGTAGCACTAGAAAGCTTTAACACTGATTAGATAATAATTGTTTGGCGGCGATTTGTTTACAAACAGTCAATTCCGCTTATCATAAGTTATTTGGTAATGTTTACCTACACATTGTAGGTTGACCTGACCTCGAATAAAAGTGATGACAATGATATCACTTTTAAAATAATAATATTATGATATCGGCCCGAGTGTTGACAGTACACGGTAACATTTAAATTTTTGAACCGCGACCCGCGAATGAATGTAAAATGAACATAATCTTGTAAGGTTATGTAAATTGGTGTTTTTAAAATATTTAAATAGGTACCTGCCTTACACGCAAAAATATTTTATAAATATGTTTTTAATATGTTTGTTGTATAAATAAGTAGTCAACGATTGCCTAACGAGTTAAGCAATCAACAAAATTGACAGAAAATTCCAAAAAATGTGTTCACTATCGTTGTATTACATGGAAAATATTTTATTTTATTAACGCTATGTTACTTTTGATTAAAATACACTTTTATGCTGTCAAAGTTTTCCATACTAATATTATGAAGAGGAAAGATTTGTTTGTTTGTTTGTAACGCGAATAGGCTCCGAAACTACTGGACCTATTTCAATAATTCTTTCACCTCTAAAAAGCTACAATATCTAGGAGTAACACAGGCTATATATCATCACGCTACCATCCAAGGGAGCGGAGTAATGATCATAAATCTCAATCGATCCGGTAAATTTCTATACACTGGCGCTAATATCGACAGCAAGGAAAATTAGTATAGAGAGGTAAGTAGAGAATCGAGTAGAGTCGTACAACGTGAAAATCGACGTCCACACGGGCTGAGCCGCGGGCAACAGCTAGTATATTATTGTATTATATCTTAAGGGGTCCAGAAAATTTGGTAGCCCACTGTACCTACTGTTTATCTTAAGCTCATTGGAGAGCTCTTGTCCTGTCAGAGGGAAGACTAATTTGTCTCTTGCGCTGGTGGCACTGCCTAATTATATCTATAATGTGCTAGGCTGATAGACGTTTCTACGTGTAAGGAACAGGTACTCATCCTCAGACTGACCTGGCTAGTATTGCTTGGCTTATCCACAAACCCCTCATGTCTCGTCTATCACGATTGGATAATACACGTAATCTTTTATCATTTGAAGAGCTACGTGCTCGTCGAGACGTTTTATTAATAAGATAACAATGATCAGAAGACTGGTTAAAGACCTTGTATTGAATAGAAGATAAATAAGTTTACCTTTAACAAAAGAAATCAACCAATTTCTGTGACAAGAATGCTTGGAAAGTAAAAATAAGTTAATTACAAATAATTATATCTCAATGATGAAAAGGCGAGTTAAACTTTAAAGTATTTTTACCGTTTTAATGAAGGTTAGACTGTTTACCAAAAGCGTTTAGTAAATCTAATTATACAGGCTATACTACAGGAAAAATTCAAAACATGCATCCTTAATTTCTTTGTACAAGATATTTGATAAACCATAGTCGACTTTGCTACATCTGGTGGGATAAAAAGGCAATTTCTCTCACCAATACATAAGAAGTAGGTACCTATACTTAATCGCAGTTATGTTTTGGTTGAGCGTGGTTACAACGTTTTAACGTAGTTGTCTGTTTACCAAGTTTTTTTTATTAAGATTGTACACAATCTGGATATTATAATATCTCACAAAAATACCGGTACGAATTTTGATTTCCAAGTGTGAACGTACTTTTAACGATTAAGAAGGCACCTACTAGAAATTATGGCTATCAAAATAATTTGCGAATAATAAGTAATTGTTACAAATTATTAGTACCTACCAACACGTGTCGAGGTTTGTTCTTTGCACTTGCAGAATATTGTACATACGAAATCAAAACATCTCTAGTAGTGTCTTGTTACTTTCTTTTAGTGTTGCCCAAATGCAAGAACAAGACGAGACTTAGCCAGTCTTGGTCTTGGTCTTGCGCCAATACACCTGGTCTTGGTCTTGGTCTTGGTCTTGCGCTCCCAGTCTTGGCCTTGGTCTTGGTCTTGCAGCAAGAGTCTTGCAAATCTTGCAATTACCTATTAATCTATTGCTATTTATTAAAGTTTACTTTAAATCTTAGAAAAACGTATTAGAATTGGAACATTGTGAGCTTGAATTAACATAGCCATAGTAAAGAGAATAAATTATTATGACATCTACTACCTATCCTTACCATTTTTATCCCAATCATAATACTACTTGCGTGATCAGTATAATGTATTCATTTTCATTCTAAGCACTCTGAAACTTATTTATTCTTTGGAACACCTGTAGGTACTCTTAAAATTCGAAATTATTTTGCATGAGTATACCTACGCCCTGTGGTGGCAATCTAATAGTGTCAAATGTTGTGATTTCGGCGCGGCGGCAACGATTGTTGTATATGATTTCAAAAGAAGCCGCCGGCGCGTGTATTATAACCATGTACTTCCGAAAAGCGGCAAATTTCTTTGAGAAGTAAGTACAAAACCTTTGATGCCGCATTATCAAAGTGCCGATGGTTAAAACATAACTATGCATGCACTCAGTTTGATTTTAATGGATATTTTTTTATTCGCTATGTAGGTATGTTTATGGAATTAGTCGTAATGCGCATAGGTCCAGTTTTTCATATTCTTTGATACAGTTTTTTGCGTCTCATAGAATTCCTAAGCGTACCTATACACCGAACTGTTACACCTAACTACTCCGTGAAATAGCGCTAAGTCCTAGCTGCAAGACGCAAGAGTCTTGCAGGCTTAGTCTTGTTCTTGCTCAAGTCTTGCACGGTCAGTCTTGGTCTTGGTCTTGCTAAAAATACGCGGTCTTGTTCTTGGTCTTGGTCTTGCAAAAACGCAAGAACAAGACCAAGACTGCAAGACCAAGACTGAATTTGGGCAACACTACTTTCTTTGAGAGGTGCGATTTGTTATTCCTTTCTATAACAATGAATAATATTGCGCTTTTGCTATCACCTGCCTCTGCCTTCTGACACCGAGAAGTCAATTAGTAGGTCTGGATCTCTTTTTTCCCGTGTGGAAATTTTCAGGGATACCCGTCGGAGCCAACGGTTATTATATGAATCGACCAAATTCCCACGGCCGACCCTCACGCGCTGGGTTGACCCAGGGCCTACGGGACTACGGTGTCCACATATTTCCTAACGCGGCTTGATGCGACCCGCTTCTGAGGCTTCACCTGTCTACGCCAAGCCCGTGCTCATCAAGGACGGAGGTCTTTCTCCAACCTCCGACACCCAAGTCGCCTCCGTTCGTCTCGGGCTGTGGGAGTCCGGAGTCTCCATACACCCTTCGCGTCACTTTATATTTCATAGTTTACATTTTACACTTCGCACTTCACTGTATTATATAAATATGAGCCTCATAGTTAAAGTTCATTTAACCATCACAGTTAGAAGTATAAAAAACATTAAAAAAACAACCGCCTACTATAAAACAAAAGCGAATATCTCGAAACTTAAGACAACACACACACGCACACGCACACAGACACAAACAGTTCCTAAAGGAAAAATATTAAAAAAATAATCTAAAGATTGCCACACTTAAATAAAATATAATAAATTATTATCTTTAAAAATAGACAGACCCATTTGCGCGATAAATAAAATATTCTTTTTAGGCTTTATAGACTAAAAATTAAAAATTAAAAAATGATATAGGTACCTGTACCAAGTATGTACAAACCAAACTGTATCAAACAAGATTCACCTTGAAACATTGTACACAAAGACGAATAGATGATTCTAGACACTTATTTAACTGTATAAGGAAGAGAGGATATGATTCACGTATTGAATCTTACAATATTATCCTCATCCGCGTACAATAATGTCATTTATTCTTCACGAAATCATAGTTTAGTAAAAAATGGCGTGGGTTCAATAAACCCTTTGGCAATCGAAACACTACAAGATACGCTAGTAAAAGAAGTACCGAGTACGTACTAAATAATAATATAATAAATACGTGCGACTTACTTACCCGATGGTTCACTTAGTGAATGTGGACGGAATGGCGCGCTTCGGTGTTGTATGCAGTAAATTTTGTTTATCCCCATTCGCCATACTAAATTGTATATTTATGACTGTTATCATTAATATTGAACGTATATTTACATACATCTGTGTAACTAAGTAAGCAACTTACTAAGTATGATGATTTTATTGGTAATTTAACCTTGGTTTTAAACTTTTAAATGCATTTCTGGTGACTGGGAAGGCCTTGATGTGATGGCCTTGTGAACAGAATGAGCTCAGAGCTGTTTGTTTGATTTGATAGATTCATCCATCTTCTTTTTATATTCTACTACTCTGTAAAGGTTTAGACACGATTTGTAGACCTAAAATATGGTCAAAATGCGCATTATACGCGCAGTAGGTACGCAGTTTAGAGGGCTGTCTTTTGGGGATAGTACGGGGTGCAACCGTGGTGGCCGAGCTCAAATCTACCAATCATAGAATTCATCAAAATAGTCTGAGAAACCCTTCTTTGTCTTCTACACTGACAGTACAGAGACTCTCTTAACAGTCTCCTCTCGTCCTCTTCACCTTTCCTCCTCCCCCTTCCCCTACCCACCTCGGTTGGCAGCACGAATGTGACGCCCCTGGTGTTGCAAACGTCCATAGGCCACGGTAACCACTTTACATCAGATGGGCCGCGTGCTTGTCTGCCGCCTAAGTGGTATAAAAAAATAAATAAAAAAACCTTGTGCACTCGTAAAGACCTTTATTTGGTCGCTACAACCAATATCTACGAAGACGGAGCCGTGAGTATCAAGCTAGTCGCCCATAATCATAATGTTTACAACTGAATACACAATATATGACGGAAAGATAATATAGCACTGACTTAAATGTATATTTAAACTTAAATGTTTGATTTAAATTGAGCCATTGTTTTTGTAGTTTCAGTCTACGATATGGTTTCGTGATCAAATTACCAAATCAAAATCATTAGATTAACCTTGCCGGTTGATAATCATAAGGAGGTAGGACCTGACGGTATCTTCCGTCCTAATTGAGCAGTCCGACTGGGGAAGTACCTCCGCCCTACAGAATACTGAGGCTAATAATAACTTTGTGTTATTTCCGGCGGTGAGTAGTGTAGCCAGAGCTTACTGAAGAGGCTTTGTGTTGTCAGTGGGAAGACCGAGAAACCTTTCTTTGTCTTCTGCACTGACAGCACAAAGACTGTTAACCTTCGTACCTCTCCCCTTCCCCGTCTCCCCTCTTCTCTATATGGTCGGCAGCACGAATGTGACGCCCCTGGTGTTGCAAACGTCCATAGACCACGGTAACCACTTTTGATTGGAGCCCACAGTACATCATTGCTAATTTTATCATTCAAAGAAACTTCAAGCTTTACAGCCAATAGGTATACATAACTACTACAACTGTCAGAATACCAGCCTTAGTAAATTTAGAGCCCGATGGGGGTCATATCAAAAGAGACGGCTCCGGGTCTGCCGGGGTACGAGGGATTATGTTGACTACTATCTCACCTCCGGCAACTAAAGACCCAAAGATGGCGTGTGTTTTGATCGGTTCGAGTTCGATATAACCTCTCCAACCGGCTCAGGCGGGGAAGGGGGAAATTCGTGGGGATATTTCGCACAATTAGCTGGTCTTTCACAGTACTATGTGTATCGTAAATCACACTATGTAGGTATATAGTTACTTACCAGTACCGGTTCTACTCTGGTACTAAAAATATTCCAACTTGTTCTACAAGGTCAGAGGGACATTGGCTCCTACAGTTCAACCACGTTAGGCTTACGCGCTATACCTACTTCATCTTACATGGGTACTATGTAAACTATTAAGCAAACTATATACTACTATATAAAAATAAGTTGATATTTCCTTCCTGACGCTATAACTCCAGAAAAAGCACGAACCGATTTCCACGGTTTTGCATTCGTTGAAAAAGTCTCGGGCTCCGTGAGGTTTATAGCAAAGAAAATTCAGAAAAAATGTCAACAGAAAAGCGGGAAAATCATTTTTTGTAGCCATCTGGTGGCGAAACGGAGTTCGCCGGGTTTGCTAGTATATATATAATTATATATATATATATATGTATACGTTATCGGTAATGTAGAAAAACCATAAAAAAAATTAAGGGGCGCTCTGTCACAGCTACTTTTGTGGGGCTTTAGACAAAATGACATTCTATTATCAAAAAGGAAAAATTAATGAAATTTAAATCTTGATTACTCCAAATATTTATTTCACAATTTTTTTTTTAAATCACCGCATTGACTAGTAATTCATTGATATGAAATTGAAAACGGTTCACTTCGAAGCGATTCCATCAATAAAATGAACTTTGGTCCCCATTAAATTTATTTTTATTGTAATATATTAAATTGTTTGTATTCTTTTATCGTGTAAGATGCCAACCAAATTTTCATCTTCAATAAATACAATTGTCGCATTTGTTTAAGGTGTTCAGGTAGGTAATTTGTAAATTTGCATATGGTAATTATTGACTTTTGCGCTAGCCCAGGGCGTATGTTGCCCTTTAATTGAACATTGACTAACGGACTTGTTACCGAGCCCAGCTGTTTTACCCCACCCTGATACGCTTGACCTACTATGTAAAACTAGATCTTGCTTAATCACTGTTTGTATGTAACTAATGATAGAAGTTATATTGAGTTGTGCATGACAGACATACACGCATCGGGACATAAGTAAGTCGAGAAGAACGAAGTTTAATCTATGAGAGGATTCCCTGTAAGGGTAAGATCGCGGATTCAAATCCCGTCAAAGCATTCACTTTTTGCGATCTAAATTTGATTTAAGTAGACTGAAGATTACACTATTTGTTTTAGAAAATTCTCATTACGTTAATTGAGCGGGGTTATCAAAAAAGAATGACTGTAACGTCATTCATTGTGACCGAGAGTTCGTATTATTGTCGGTAGATGAGACCCATTTATCCCTAAAGGTGGTTGCCATTAAGCCCTAAAGGTGGTTGTATAGGAGAATTTCCAATGCTTCAGACGTGGTTTTCATGGCATAGCGGTCAAAGCGTTCCATCCTGTAAGGAAAAGATTGCGAGTTCGAATCCCGTCAAAGTATTCACATTTTTTTACTCGTGCTTATTGCCAAGGTATACATACATACAGTCACGCTCCTTTTCAGTGAGGTAGGCAAAGAGTACATACATCCACTATTTGAATACAACATATCCCTCGTACTCCGACAGACCCGGGCCCTCTCTTGGAATACCCACGGGTCTAGAGTCCAGGTTACGCTCTTCAATGTACGCTTTCTACTCTTATCATTGTTTCCCTAAGTTTTTAATAATCGTAGGACGACTAACTCCTCCTATAAACGGTAGATGGTTACGACGGGTAATAGATGTAGTTTGCGACCAAGCCTTGCCTCTAAATCAGCATGTAGCACAGATAGCAAAGATATGCAGTCAGAAGACAGAATGACACAGAGATTCAAATAATAATAAAATGATAAGATAACTCAGATAGATTCATAACAGCGATAACATAACATAAAATAATGTATCATAATTTTCAATATTTAATTTTTCATTTTCTCACTAAGTACTCACCCACTGTTTAACAATCCCAGCGTGCGATAGCAATAGTAAAATATTACTTATTGTTATAGAAAGGAATGCCTAACCGTACTTTGGGAACATTCGCTACATTCGCCATATCGCTCTGACTGGAGCGATATTCGACTGTCAGCCTTCCCGAAGAGCGAAACCTATGCTCAGGCCATCTCCGTGAGTAGCCACGCTGCCGTAAAACAAATCTACTATATAAAAATAAGTAGGGTTTTCGTTCCTGACGCTATAACTCCAGAACGCACGAACCGATTTCTACGGTTTTGCATTCGTTGGAAAGGTCTCGGGCGCCGTGAGGTTTATAGCAAAGAAAATTCAGGAAAAATTTCAACAGAAAAACGGGAAAGTCATCTGCCATCCGTTTGCTAGTGTATTATACTTATGTATTAACTAGTATAATATACAATTTATCTGATTTTGGTAAGGTATGTCTCTGTGGAAGCACGCCCACGATTGTTAGGTAAGCTCTTTGAAATGTCTATCTATTACTGGCTACAGTGGTTACCCTGTCTATAAACTGTGTGCACGCCACTGGAACTGCCTGTACTAGATTTAGACGGCTATAAAACCAGTCTTCCTGCAGTCTCTAAAGTAATTTTAAAATAATGTCACAGCTCGGTGTACGATTTACGAGAGATCTGGCGGTGATGGCCGCCATACCCTTCTAACCACACCTATCAGTCTCGGCGCGTGAGGTGTCCACGACCTCGCTTCGCGGCATGTTATGAACGGTTTATTCGTCTCACAATTGCGTCATATCCATATTATGGACCATATAACTATGCCAATTAATTCGTCTCGGAGTAGTCCTATTTGAAAGGATTAGTTGGGTATTACCAAGGTGGGTACATAATTAGTTCGGTACAAATGAAGCCACTAAAAGCGTTTATACAACATGTTAAACTGGATTAAATTCAAGGGCATATGTACGGCTATCATAATAGGCACTTATTTTAGTAATTATGTTACAGATTACTTACATAATGGCTTTTATATGAATACATATAGGTCAGTTATTGTTTATTTTATATTAAACCAATGAAAAGTCTTATGATTATCGGTTACTAAGAAAACTATGTAAAACAATGCAACAATGTTGATGTTGATTTTATAAATCAGTAACTACGCAATACACACTACGCGTGAAGCCATTGATGACATCAGATCTGGGGCCCAGGGTCGAACTGATCATCAAAAGTAGACACGAGGGCCCCAAATTAATCGATGAAATTAGCCTATCGGTCCCCTGCTGAACATAGACCTCTTACACTGGCAGCTTTGGCGTACTTACTGCTTCCAAACTGGCACGACGGGTTGGTTTTTTGTGTGTTTGTTTTATTTTGAGATTTCTTTCTCTCATAGTGATATCATCTGCGTTTTTAGGTTATTCGCCTCTTACGGCTTCGGATGAAATGAATGCTGAGTATTTTTTGTTGGTCACCATATAGATAAAAATTTATTTTATTTCTAATCATTTATTTTATTGAGTAGGGATCAGAATTCCACGCTGAGCCGCTGACAACAGCTAGTTATTAGTATAAATTAAAGGTATTTTATGCATCGGGAATCATTTTATCAAGTACCACTCACCGTTCTATAAACTGCTTATGGTCAGAACGTTCGGTACTTCCTATATTAATGTACAAATTCCTTGTTGTTTAACCTCACATCATTTTAAAACTAGTAATTAATGATTAAACCATTTTTTTACCACATAGGCCGAATAATAAACAGTTCTATATCTAAAAAAAATATACAGGAAATCCACCGGTAAAAAAAAACGCACGCATTCGACATTTGTAGGTAGATTGTTAACAAAGCTTTTTCGTATCTGTTTAAAAAAAGAAGCGATATTCTTACCTTAAAAAAAACAAACTGTTTATCACTTTTTGTAGTAAAAACACAAGGTAAGCACTATTTTCACTGGGTTATGGTCGCGGATATGATAGTCTCTCGACTCTCGACTCGCGTGTACGAAACGGCACTGTGTTATGTCATGGTGTCAACACGGCTCACGAACTGGCCATGAAGATAGCCTACCTACTTAGGAGGTAAACTCACGTCAATGCCGGCAAAATATGACTTCATACACGTTAATTACGACCTTATTAGATTGATCGGAGCGAGGTGAGAAATACTGACAGTTGAAATCATAAAATAGCATATTTGCTAGGGAATTTATGCCTACTTATCGATAATATTAATGATCTATTCACATAAAACAATATTTCTTCAAACGTTTTTATTGGTTCATTATTTTTTCTGGTAATTGATAATGCATTTATTTGATTTATTTAGTCTACTTAATGAAATGAAATCATCATTATCATTATAAATAACATTAACAGCAGCTAATTAAAACTTTTATTAAGGGAACAATTTTGTTTCTGCGCCATCTATGAACTACATGAAAGAATGACAGTTAAGTTAAAAACTGTTTGGTTCCAAGAAATATTACTAGATGGCAGTATTCTCAGAAAACTATGAAAAATCTGTAACTGCAGTGAAGGTCGAGACTACACTATTGAGTGTACTTATACCTACTTATCTATGCCTGACGACCCTAAGATTGGCGTCGATGGAACAAAGCAGTTGAATCACTGCCACTGACTGGGACATACCACAAATAGTATCTATATAACACACTTGTACTTCTCCACTGTATTACAGTGGAGAGAAGTACAATTGTGTTATTAATAATTAAATTTATAAGAATAAGTTTCACCAAGTGCCAATCAACAGTAAGTATAAATAAATCAGTACCTATGTCACGTTGAGTTTCCGTTGCAATTGCGCAGCCACTCTGCAACGATAACTCCACCAGCCTCTTTGCATCATTCATATTTTTTTATAGGTACCAATTAGGTATCAGGCAAGCACAGCTACCTAATGGAAAGTGGTTACCGTAGCCTATGGATTTTTGGAACATGAAGGGCGTTACACTCATGCTATAAAACTTCTAATTCTTGAACGCTTGGTGAGTGATGAAGGTATCAGAATCAGACGCTGAATGTCCACTTCTCAATATGTCCACTAGTCGCAAAAGGTCTCTTTCGCAGAATGTCTCTTTCGCATAATTGACTTTGCTCAGTTAAATTCCAATATTTTCATAATCTTATCCCTGCTTATGGACTTTTCGGGTGGTTAAAAATCAAGGCGACTAGTAAAACCATATAAATACAAGTAAACAGTTTAATTATCATAAACCTAATATACACAAACATACAAAATATAACACACTGTACAATGATTAACATACTGACTACAACATTATAAAAATGACAATCCAGAACCCATAACAAAGTTTGCCGTGTGTCCACAGCTAAATTGCTTGTGGCCTAATGTTGTATGAAGATCATCATCATCTCACCATAGTCTACAGCATAGGCATTAATATTACTAGCCTAAATGAACCACAGACTCCTTAATTACCGCGTAACCGAATTTAAAATATCAGTGGCAGTGACCTAGGACTTCTAGCCTGAGTTGCACGATCGTACTTTAACATTAACAATGCAGTTAAAGGTACCGGTCAGGTATAAAACAGGTTGCACCATTTGACAATTGTTTAGTTGCTCCAACAACCTGTTAACCTTAAGGTTTCCATCAAATTTAACAGTAACAGGAACATTGATTCTAATGGTTTGGCTAAATGTGTTGCACCAGTGTATTTAGTAGCTCTGTTATAGTTATCTTTTTCATAGAATTTGACGTTTGAGCGTGGCCGGTTACAGTTACGATACTAGACGTAGCGAGCGGTGCACATAACAACACTAGGAATCTCACTTTTTCTACACGTTTTGGGATATTCTTTCATTACGTAAGAATATTTAGGGCGAGGGGAGTTTTGCGACGAAGGCGGCCAAAACTACAAATAGTCTTACGTAATAAATGAACGAACCTTTCTGCTATTCAAAACTAAAATCACTTTCTAACACGAGTTAATATTATTAGCTATATTATATACACATGTCTATAATTAACTAAACATCAATCTTATACATGTATAATATCATAAGGTTGCTCACGAAGGAATAGTTCTGAATGCAATTCAATGTGCTGGATCCTGATTCTACTATTTGTTAGCGATTCTCAAAATAGTGAGATTGACAGAGTTAGGACATGACAGTATCTCGCGTCCTAATCGAGCAGTCCGATTGGGGAAGTACCTCCGTCCGACAGAATACCGCGACTAATAATAACTTTGTGTTGTGTTTCCGACGGTGAGTAGGGTAACCAGGGCTCACTGGAGAGTTTACTGTGTTGTCAGTGGGAAGACTTAGAAACCCTTCTTACAGAAAGATTCTTCTGCACTGACAGCACAAAGACTCTTAATATTCTTCCATCCCACCTTCCCCTCTCTTCTTTATATGGTCGGCAGCACGAATGTGACGCCTCTGGTGTTGCAAACGTCCATACGCCACGGTAACCACTTTCCATCAGCTGGACCGCGTGCTTATCTGCCACTTAAGCGGTATTTATAAAAAAATACAAAAACTGTCATTGAATTTTCGAGTTTATGGACATTTGCTTAAAGCATATGCTTAAAAAATAAATGAAAATGAGTTCATAACATTATTTCGTTCACATTACATGATACCATTTAATTTGAGATTTTAACAGCATTGTTATAAATTCTAAAATTCAATGGCATTTTTTGTATACTCAGTATTTTGACAATGGTTAACAATTAGTAGGATCATGGTCTTAATCTGTGTAATAAGGGTAGCTTAAATTATTAAAAATTCGATCTTGCTAAGTGGGCTCCCCTGTCAACAGGTATTGCGAAATAAATTCGATGTCATGATAAGCATAAAGGTCTACTCACACAAGTTACATGCTTACTGCTGAATGTTTTACAATGAAAAAGACATTTTCGTAAGCTACAGTGGGATGTCATTTGGTCTTTACAATATTCTGCAGCATACCGCATGACACAAGGCAAGTAAAATTTATTTATAAAATTATTAAGTCCGAGACTTCAATTTGTCTAGCGCCATCTATCATGTAACCAAGGAGTGTTGACATAAGTTTGATATGACATTGAAGTGACATTAGCTCTGTGTCACTAATGTCAAACGATACGAGTTGGAAAACGGCATTTCTTCTTTTAAATATGAACCTGTAGAAACTGTTTATTTACGGATGCAGGAAAAGCTTATTAAACAGCTGAAACGCACAGTCAAAGCTTAACAATTTCTAATTTAGAAATCACCTTAGTTCTTGTATCGTTAATAAAATGGTATCTCTACGAATTATAGCATGGTATATAGATACCTACCTAAATAGTCTTAGCTTAGCGCTAAGCAAATTACTATTTGACTGTACGTTCAGACACACCATAACAATTATGTTATGTTACTATCTACCTATTGTAGAGAATGCTATGTCATATGTGATAAATATTGTGTAGTGCGGTGTGAAACATCATGTTGCTAACAGAATGGATTTTCAAACATGTATCTAGTGAGTAGAGGCCTTTAAAACTGTCACATCACATTGTTTTGTTTGGTGTTTTAACATTCAATCCTGTGAACAATAAAACAATATTATCTTCTTAATAATATTACAATATTACAAATAACACTAAGTACTTCATGTATATTTTGAGGGGTTTATGAAGCCCTAAAAGAACTACAGGGTTCAAGGCAACCTTACCTGCAAAGTACACCTAAGAGTTGACGGACAAGGTTATGATGTAGGTTTTTCTCTCGGTATTAGGGGTCGGATCACCGTCGCCTCCGTAAAAGTCTAGATAACCCAATCCATAATGAAAGGAGGAGTAGGAAAATAGCCCCGGGCTCAAGGTACAGTCGACAAAGAAGATACAGTTACACCTTTAGGTACAGATTTACACGTAATAAAAAAGTAAAAACATTTTTTTATGGCACGTCAATTGACTTCACCTCGCCTGATGTTAAGCTGAGGGCCACCATTGCAAACACGTTCAGTGCTACAATGGTGGCGCTCAGCTTGTTGAGACGAGGTCTCGGGTTCGATCCCAGGTTTTACCATGGCACACACCAATGACTTTTCGAAGTTATGTGTGTATTTATCGCAGGTTAATAAGTGCCCGGTTAATGGCAATAGGCTCGCCACCTATTACATTGGGACCTAAACATAAACTGGCGAAACGTGGGTGCTAGCACCTCTGCCTACCCCTTCGGGGATATAGGCGTGAGTTTATGTTATGTTATGTTTATGTAGTGGTAACTAACCTACAAGCCATTTCTCCTTAGGAATATTCTACCAGCTATTAGCCAGCTGTATACTCAACCAGGCTCCGGTGATTTTCTGTCCTCGTCAGGCGGCATGGGTGGTGCTGGTTCGCCTTGAAGCTGGGACAGGGCACAGCGAACCGCCGACAGAGTCTCCGGGGTGTGTTTGCGACCTCGAGGCGCGTGGGGGCGATGGGGTCGAGCCAGGCGTTCCACTGTGGCGGTAGATTCTGTTGGACAAAATTATTGCAGAAAGGTTTATAATAGAATTTGCTAGGTGATTCCAAGATCTTTGGCAGTTATGATAACTTTTTATCATCGTGCACACAATCCTCTTGGATTTATATAGTAGATAGTAGATATGGAGTATGTAAAAAGATATGATACTCTCCAAGAGGTTAATTGGTACACCGTATAGCAAGGAAACGGTTCCAAAATTATTTTTCAAATATATTTAGCTGCAACATTTTCGGTTAGGAATTTTATTTTTTCGGCCACACATTTTTATTTTGTCAAAGTGCCCGAATGGTGGTAATAGGTTTACCCCCTATTACGTGGGGCCGAAAATCATAGTTAGCGAAATGTGGGTGTTTAATACACCTCTGCCTACGCCTTCGGGGAATACGGGCGTTAGCATATTTCTTTGATCATGCGATACGAGAGATATGTCATATCTCACGTCCGGGAATCAATGAATCAAAATCGGCGTGCATTTTTGTCGGTTTGAGTCCAATTTAACCTCCCCAACCGGCTCTGGGATTATCCATACCTGGGATTTTTCGTACGATAAGAAATATATATATATAATTGTAAAGACAGACAGATAGATTAATGTACGTGGCGGAAAGTCGTGATATCCCTATAGTTATGAACTAATTACATGGTGACGAATTCTTTATACCTAATCAGGATGTTATTTCTCTCTAAAAGAATACTTGCCGTTCAGTAATTAAAAGTTTTTATTCATAAACGATAGGAAAAACGTCTAATATGCGAGTTCCTGTTAGCAATTAGGCAGAGAATGGGTCAATAACATCGTCGTCACGACAAGCTTCCTGCCTCATCAGTCGAGATATTTCGTAATTTTGTATTAACCCGCGTAAAACGTCCGCGGTAGCCTAGTGGTATGGGTAATGGACTGCTGAGACGAGGTCTCGGGTTCGATCCCAGGTTTACCATGGCACACACCAATGACTTTTCGATGTTTTTCGAAGTTATGTGTGTATTTATCGCAGGTTTATAAGTGCCCGGTTAATGGCAATAGGCTCGCCACCTATTACATTGGAACCTAAACATAAACTGGCGAAATGTGGGTGCTAGCACCTCTGCCTACCCCTTCGGGGATATAGGCGTGTGTTTATGTTATGTTATGTTATGTTATGTTATGTATTTACATAAACTGTAAATCTCTAAGCCTGGGTTGCACGATCATGCTTTAACATTAACAGTGCAATTAAAGTCTTTTTTTATCGTCTGCTAAATCCCCACGGATACCAACTCCACCAAAACCGATGGAGGTGATTATGTCGGACTCGAACTGAACAAAACGCACGCCGTCCATGGGTCCTTGATTGCCGGAGGTGAGATTATACAAGACATATCTCTCGCACCCCGGCAGACCCGAGGACATCGAAGTTAAAGTACCTACCGGTCAGGTATAAGATAGGTTGCACCATTTGACAATTGTTAAAATGACATCATAACTTGACGCTAACTGTAAGCGGCTACGCTCAAACGTCAAATTCTATGGAAAAGGTAATTTTAACCGAGCTGCTAAATGCTGCTCCGGTGCAACATATTTAACCAAACCATTAGAATTAATGTTACTGCTACTGTTAAATTTGACGGAAACCTTAACTTTAACAGGTAGGTGGTGCAACTAAGCCTAACATTATATAAATTCTTATTAGATACTAGCAGTTGACCGCGGTTTCTCCCGCGTGTATGTCGGGTATTGCGCAGTGCAATATGTCTATGTTACTTAGCTTTCCAATGGAGAAAGAAGTTTGAAATCGACACAGTAGTTTTTCAGTTTATTCATTACAAATATATACACACACACACACACACACACACACACACACACACACACACACACACACACACACACACACACACACACACACACACACACACACACACACACACACACACACACAAATTAGAATTTTTCCTCTAAATTACATTAGAGTAGATATAGTTTTCGTTGGTTTCCGGTGCAGCAGGGTGGCACTCCCCATCTGTTGCCTTGAATGCCGTAAATTAAATAGGCTCGCCCACAACTACGTGGGTAAGAAAAGAGTCGGCAAAATATACCATTGGCACTAACACAATTGCCAAACTGTCGATAAAAAAACTGAGAAGTAAAAAAAAACAAGTGTAGATAATTTACTGTAATTTCTGTTAGCCATTTTTTTAAGTATAAATCTCTCATACATTTATTTATAGTATAGATACAAGTCTTTCAGCTGTTTTCCCATAAACACTTTACGAACTACTGTTATTAGATAGGAACATTATCTAGTTTTGTCAATTAATGCTAAGTACTAATGTAAAATATCTATTAATGTCTAGTTTTTTTGCCATTTCTTACCTAATTACCGTTTTAATGGTCTATTATAAAGAATAATTATTTTCTAATTTGTTTTACAGTATTTTATTTCGTTGGAATATTTTAATTATTCAACATTTTTTTTCGATCTATTCCTAAAATAATAGTGTGTTCAATATTCAGTCTCAATTTTATCTCTCGTTTCTTCGAATATTTTTTTTTATAATATCACGAGTACATCCCCGAAGGGGTAGGCAGATGTGCTAGCTCCCATATTTCGCCAGTTTTATATTTAGGTCCCAATGAAATAGGTGGCGAGCCTATTGCCATTAACCGGCCACTTATAAACCTGCGATAAATACACACATAACTTCGAAAAGCATCGCAGTCATTGGTGTGTGCCATGGTAAACCGGGGATCGAACCCGAGACCTCGTCTCAGCAGTCCATTATCCATACTACTAGGCTACTGCGGTATTCTTTGAATATTTTTACAAGAATACAGTTTTAAGAATACACAAAAACTGTATTCTGACTAGATTGAGATTAAATCTAAGAACAGATTTGTACTATAAGAAATTTATAGTTTCCGACATACTTGATCTAAAGTTGCTAGAAAAGTGAGGCCTTGGCGCGTTTGAATTGATTTAATATAATCTATGATTGATGGATGAGCCCATCCATCACCGTATTAAACCGCGCTATTAAGGCCACCTCCAAAATTCGTAAATGAAGACCAGAAAGGTGAAAATCCCGGACCTTGCAGCTTCCACCGGGTCTGTCAAGTAATATCTCACCTTCGGCAATTAAGGACACGTGGACGGCTTGCGTTTTAATTGTTACGAGTCCGACATAATTACCTCCATCAACTTTGGTGTAGGCGGTACCCGGGGGGTTTTTCCCACGGAAAAGAAAGGACGTTGCAACTTTCACCTCGGACAGTTGAACCGGTTTTTTGGCTAAAAGTACTTTTTATTCTAGAATTCCCCCGCTCGAACATCGTCCCTCCCCGCCCCGGGACGGTTATGTCCAACCCGAACCGACTTAAACCGCACTTCTCTTTTATCTTCAGATATTGGGGTGAAAGATGGGAACCGGATGCTCCTCTGACACCTTCTAAACTAGGATAAATTCGGGGAAACCTGGACGGATGGCAACCTTACGTATTATTCTCGAAAGACACCCAAAAACTGCGCATATAACATCCATTTTGTGACATGATTAGAGTAAAAATATATGCTAGAACCCGGTAACTATAAAAATTAATCGTAAAATCCAACTCACGGTTGACTCTGGGCCGGTCTCTGTCAGCGTTGGCATTGTCGAGGGTCTCGCAACAGTTGCAGAAGAAGCAGGGGATGCCGGGCACTCCGCAGCACAGCGCGCCCCACAGCCAGCGGTTAAGGGTACTCGCAGTTCGTGACCAGCTGCTCGGCCCGTCTTGCTGCAGTGACAAGATAACATGAGACTATTGAAATAGATAGCTGCATAGAGTGCACCCTATATGAAACGAAGCACTATATGTAATTGATGGATGAGCTCATTCATTACCGTATCAACCCGCGCTATTAAGGCCCCATCAAAAATCCGTAAATGAAGACCAGAAACGTGAAAATCCAGGACATTGACTCTGACTTTGAATAGTGATTCTTTTTCATGAGACTTTACCTTCAGCTTACCATTAGGCGAGGTGAAGTTTTATTAAAATATTCTATTGCGCATGACTTGTTTGCACAGCCGACAAAGTACCTATAAGGTTTACAACAGATTTTACTGGAATAACCACATTTGTCTAATAACTCCTTTACCATATTTCATCTATGGCTCCATCAGAAACCTTATTTATTATTCCCAAGCTAAGCATGATCGTATTTCACCATTTATTTACGATTCAACATCAATCGGTTCTCAATCAATTTATTGCATTCTAATCTGTGATATTGTTGTCCAGTTAAAACGAAATTAGGTTCCAATAATGGACCCTGTATACCACAGGCCACAGTATAACAATTGGAAAGAGGAAGAGTTTGCTATAGATACTGTCCGTTTGGAGACTTCGTTATACACTAGTCTCGAGTCAGTTAAACCAGTTTACGAAACTATAAAGTACCTCTACTGTAACTACACACGTTCTTTTAGAGAATAAGGGTTGGATAGTTGGATGGTTACCTCGTGGTTGTATACGAAGTCCCGGTTCATCTCAACGTCATCTTTGAAGAGCTCTCCCGAGATTTGTCACTTGTGACAACGTCATTGTGACGCGGGAACTCTATGTGGCTTTTGCTTTTTATATTGTCATTGTACTTGTATACTTTTTATTGTTTATGGTAATTATATCATGTCATACTAAAAAGGTTATTCTAGACGATGTCAAGAATAGGCAGCTTAAGGAATGGAAGACCAAACCAGACCTAAGATATTCCCAGGAATTTAAAAGCCAAGATTTAGGAAGTCTGAACAGGAATAGGAACAAAATTCGTAACATATGGCCGCATTTACCTACTGGCCATTTTCCTACAGAATACTCTCTGAGCAAGATTGGTATAATCAACGACGCAAAATGCAGAGGACGTAGACTGTCAGGAAGACGATGAAACATGCAAGTATCACGGAAGACAACGAATGGATCTTCTTGGGGAAGGACTGCCCTAACCAGAGGATTACATGCAACTTCAATTAACAGAAATAGCAACCCTAATTGAGATGGTTATCCCTTCTCAAACGTAGAAGCCTACGGACCCCCCTTACTTCACTGCGATTGAACTGGCTTGCAGGTGAAGTTCACTAGGTCCTAGAATCTTGATATGGACTTATAAACCTATGTAAACACGTAACATACTCCTATATCAAGTTTACGTGTCCTTAAACTCAGTCAAGAAGTACTTCGAGCATTCCACACGATTTTAAAAAGGTTCACAGACGCGCATAGATTTAGTAAACAATAGAATGAAGAAATATGCGAACTAAAAGGCTAAATGTAGGCGTGGCGGAAATCCATTACAAGAAATTATATATTGGGGAAGGGAGGGGGACCCACCACTCACCCACGGTTTAACGATTCCAACGATAACAATAGCAAATTATTAATAATTTTCATAGAAAGGAATGTCAAACCACTCAAAGCAAGTAATAAGACTTCTTACCCGAGGAAAGATGTTGTCGTATATGCAATATTCCTCAAGCACGAAGGACAAACCTCGACACGTGTTTCACCTACACGAGGCATCTTCAGGAGCGCTCTCAAGCTTGAACAATTAAATAAAATATATGTATTTATATTATAATCGAGTATTATTTATACACACATAATATTAAAAGAATAGGAATTCACAAAACCATTGTATTATCATCACAGCAATGAGGAAATACTCTTAAAGACGCCATCAAACCGTGTCTTCAATGACAAATATTTTTAGCTTCCAAAACATGAGCGAAAAAACCTGGTATATTTTAATGAAGTAATTTAAGCTTCGCAATAATATGCTATTCATTATTGTATCTAATTATTATTAATTACCGTAAATAATACCCAGCTACAGTTACTACGCGCGGAATTGAACCCACTATTAGACGGGAATTATGATGACGGGAAGATGTCGTTACGTAACCTAATAGTTCTTGCAGTCTGATATTAGAATGCCTGATAATTAAAAAAATCAGTGAAGTGTGAGTCGATGTCACATGTAAAGGGTTCTCTGTCAGAGGTGCGTGGTCTAGAACTCCACACGATGCACTCTGAGGAACAGAGATTGCAGAAACCCTACCGGAGCCGCTGCCACCGGCAAATTCCGGCTGAGATGGGTTTTTTAGAGGATTGCTTTGGCTTTCCACGTGTTCCTCTGACTAGCAGAGGGTATATTGCAGAGCAAAAAGGGACGAGCTGGTTCGCAGGCATTTGTTTCCACATGAGTAATTGTATCTGTAAATGTTTCTATGTATAATGTGTATGTATTTACAAAAAAAACCTAAGTATGTTATCCGCATTCTAGAAACCGTAAGACAAGTTAGTTAAGCTACGCTTACCATAGGTCTAGGTGAAGTTGTATAGATTGTCCTAGAATATTTATTTATTTATCTTTTGATGGCTTTGACTTAGTAGTATTTGTAGTATTTGATATAAATTTCAACTTCCACACATTCCCGAAAAAATGTTCATGACAGACAGTGAAGTGATCCTATAAAGGTCTTGCTATTTTGAGGTACGGATTGCACGGAACCTTAAATAGTAGAATACAAATACAAAAATGCTCTTACAGCGAATACATAATATTTGCACTTTTTTATCTAGGACACATCAGTTTGACTTCATCTCGCCTGATGGTAAGCTGAAGGCAAAGTCTCTCTCTTCTAGTGAGAATCGAATCCGCGGCCTCTAACGTAGCAATTAGCAGTAGAAGAGCACAGAACATTCTGTTAATAGAACTAATATGAAGTTTTTAGGCTTTAAATAAAATTTCATCAGTCCTTTACATTGAGAAGAATGGTATTAAAATATCTAATTGAGACACATTTCATGTACAAAGAAATGACCTCTAAAGCTAAAGGCTAGACTATACACAATATTTTCTCAGAGGCTTTCCGCATTTAACGTCTACGAACCCCGTAAAAGAACTTACTTACAGCATCGTAATGTTGAATCATTATATTGTGGTCGCTTGTTTCGCTCACACGCGCAATACAAGATAGAATTTACGAAATTCAATAAAAAAAAACTCATTTAAAAATGAACTTAAGACTTCATGTGTTTTTCGGACAGTTTCTTTGGTTGATTTCGGTTTTAAATGGCAAGTCGGTTCAGGGTATTCCTGGTTATGGAAGAAACTTGCTGATCAAGAGTCTCCCGCCGATTGAAGACTACCAAAGTAGTATTTATGAAGTTTTTATGGAACCTTATTTGTATGTGAGTATTATGAAGGACTAAGTACGGTTACCTGCAATAATATGTATACACTTTGAAACCTTGTCACAATAATAAAGGACAAGTCAAAATTATGACATGAAACGGTAAAATTCGACAAGTTTAATGTGAAAAAGTTCTAAAACGTATACATATTATTGCAGGTGACTGTACCTATTGCCTAAATTTTTTTTAGGTTAGTATTTTGTTTATTTTTGTTTAAGGGATGTTATGATATGGTAAGTAGGGCTTTTATGTTAAGTCTTATTTCATTTTATAACACTTTAATCGCGAATGTAGTTGGAATGATTGTTGATGATAATGATGACGATGACGGATGATAGTTGCCCCAGTTAAGTAGTGGAGATTTTACTAGAAGCTTTTCTAAAGGAGATTTTGACACCAATAAGAAAAATCGAATATGCACCAAATTTTGAAAATGAAACAGAAGCGTTATGACACTTAGCTTTCCCGCCAAAACTTCCATTGTGACAAGCAAAAAGTCTGACGATTTTTGAAGTGAAACAGTACCTATTTAATCATTTAAAATAATAGTTTTTCATGTAATTGATTAATTAACTTCATTATGAAAATCGGTTACATGCGTGACTCTTTTTTTATCCTCGCTGATACCACATCAACTAAAGTCGGTGAAGGTGATTATGTTTTACTCGAAGCGACTAAAACGCACGCCCTCTATGAGTTTTTGATTGCCGGAGGTGCGATAATACAAGATATATCTCTCGCACCCCGGCAGATGAGATGAGACCTCATCCCCCCTCACCCCGGATATGGGGCGGCGGACATATTATATCAATCTATTTTTGATTTTATTTATTGATTTTATCATTTTAGTTATTATTATTTTAGTAATCTTTTTTACGTATAAATATAAATAATTTATACCCCGTATTATAAACCTCCTCTTTCCTGAGGGTTCCTCAGGGCGGGAGTTAGAAAAATATCAAGAATTTATTGGTGAATTTTTTTAACTCAATACCTAGAATAATTATTATTATGCATATTAATAGATTATAATACTTAATTCATAAACGCACGCTTTAATCAGTCTTTTTAGTCAGATGGCAGTCGATTCATGAAAAATAACGATTTGAGTTCATTTTAGTTAGACTAGAATGCCGTCCCCAACAGAGTTTGGAAACGGCTCAGAGAATAATGACTAAGAAAATCAAAAATTAATGTGTTTGCACGATTTACTCTATTAAAAAAGTGAAAATGTACCCTACGCGTTCCTTGACGGTAAAATTTGCCAACTTTGACTATAAAAAATAATTTAAAGAAAAACAAAAAACCCGACTGCGTAAACTAAAAAGAATGAAAACAAGCCCAGTAGTTTGATATTCATACAATACTCACAGTCGGGGCCCCTTGGAAGATTTAATTGGTAAAATTTGAATGGGCCCCGACTGTGAGTATTGTATGAATATCAAACTACTGGGCTTGTTTTCATTCTTTTTAGTTTACGCAGTCGGGTTTTTTGTTTTTCTTTAAATTATTTTTTTATTTTATACTTTTTAGTTACGATTCATTGAAAAGTTATTTTTTTTACTAAAAATATTTTTATTTGTATATCGTTTATACTTAAAATATAAACTTAAATCAATAAGTAAGAAAATTAGAAAGAATGAATGTTTTGTTAAGCAACTTTAAATCGTTATATATCCTAAACTATTGTTTAAAATGAAAAATGGTAAAAGAAACCTAAATATGATTTAAAATTACCTATTCAACGACACCCCACTTGACATAGTTCATCGACTTTTTTTTTTTTCATTTTGACAATATGGCGTCTGGTTGTCGCTGTGGTGAATTTTGATTACTGTCATGTCTTTAGTGACACTCGCAAGGTTAAGACGAATCGATTGACGTAAGAATGATCAAAATCGGCCTACGCGTTTGGTCTCTAGAACGCCACATAGAAACAAACATACATACATACATACATACATAGACTGATAAACACAATACCCTCCTTTGCGTCGCGCAGTCGGGTAAAAAGAAACCAATTAATTTACCTGGATACGTAAGAGATATTCGAAACTTTTCTAAATATACATAGATAAGTACATTAAGTAAGTAGGTACGTACTTCTTGGGCAATGTTCTGTTATTCATTTTATATTCAAAAACTAAAAATAAACTATTATTTTTTACTATTAATTTAGATATCTAATAAGGCGTGTTTTATAAAATCTATATTTAACGCAACTTCGTCTGCGTCACCTCGTTCTTGCAAATTTTTTCACTTCTGCTCCGCACCAGTTGGTTGTAGCATGATGTTATATACATATAAACTTTCCTTTTCAATCACTCTATCTACTAAACGAAACCGCATCAAAATCCGTTGCGTAGTTTTAAAGATTTAAGCATACATAGGGATATAGGGACAGAGAAAACGACTTAGTTTCATACTATGTAGTAAAGCTCTTTCCGCGGTTCTACCCTCGGTGAAAGAAGTTTTGAAATCGACATAGTAGTTTTTGAGTTTATTCATTACAAACATACACACCCACACACACACACATACACACGCAAGTACAAAATTTTTCCTCTTTATAATATTTGTGTAGATATAGATAATAATATACTCTTTAAACGGGAAGGTCAATAAGTCTATCAAACTATAGTGTTTTTAATATTACCGGTATAAACTATAGTGTTTTAATATGGCGGTATCGGTGGTATTTTCCAAGTCAATTACACACTAAAAGTGAATAATTATAACTAAACTCGACTCTTGAATACAATTATGTTCACTTTTTTAACATGTTGGATAATTGTGTTTGCAAGATGGCTACATTATTAAATACAGTCATTATCAGAAGTTGCTGTATAAACAGTTTAAACTATTCATAATAAATTATCGTTATATTCAAATAAATAAATTATATGTTACCACTACGAATCTTTTTACCCAACTACGACAAAGCCAAAGGAGGGTTATGACTATGCATTATCTATTGTTTCTTATACAGAGTTCCTCAAAGGGTGTCATGTCAAGTTGAGTTGAGTCTGTGAATGTTGTTTTGTTTATTTAAAAAAATAAAGGAATGTTTCTTTTGAGCGAAGTTCTATTATAGCATTAAGAGTACTTTCCTTCCATGGACGGTCGATAATTTCCATCCTGTATATAAAATTCTCATTTTTTGTAACGAAGCTCCTCTGAAGCAGTTAGAACATTCGCTATGCATGTTTTTGTCAATTTTTTTTTTAATTGCTTGTAAGTTGTCGACTATTTTTTCATAATCCAACGTTAACCCCATTTATACCGTTTACCGGGTCAACTACTTGGTAGGCACATACCTATTTGTACATTATATTCTAGGAAGAAGACATAATACTTATTTTTAATTTTGTTTATTATACTACGCAGAACTTTAGAGCTTGTCTGTACCTACTTATTTCGAAACTACAAATATGTATGCAAAATGGATTTTAGTGCAATTTCTGAATTATGTTCTAATGATATTTTCTTTTTTCTCGTAACAATTTATCGTAATGAAAATCGCTCACTAGTAGGCAGTACATCATGTGCACTTTGGTTGCAATTGTTGCCACTATAATTGAATTATTCTCTTTTTTCTGTGATTCTACGATAGTACGAAGAGTTATGTATACGGTAGGTTGTACAGTCAGCATCAGATTGATCTTGACTAGGAATTCAACTCATGAGTGTAAGGTATTAAGAATGTGATTTTATTACACATATTATGTGTTTCTAGTGAGAAGATAATCGCGACCTCGGCATCTTCACTCCGTTCTCATCAAAATTGTACAGCTAACAACATATTCCACGTGGGATATGTTCATACGTGTATGGCAACAAGTGACAACAACATAGAGTTTATTTTCTTTTCATTGAGTACATAATATATTTTTACATACATACATACATATGCTCACGCTCGTAATCCCTGAAGGGGTAGGCGGTTTGCGGATGCCACTCTCGCCAAAGACGGCGACACACGCACGCCATATTTGAGTCTTTGATTGCCGGAACTGAAATAATAGGTACAACATATCTGCAGCAAGAATGCGAACGTTACCGTGGAGACATTCATTCCCATTGTGCTGTAGGTGAAAATGACAATAATTCTTGATCGATCAAAAGAAAGTTGAATTTCAAATAATGCTAACAATCTGCTAGGAGTCGAATCTACAACATAATTTTTATTCACTGAAAATGTGATACAGATTTAGGCTAGCTCTTCATTCGACAGCATATGAACAAACACACAACAGCAAACAAACCGTGAACAATAAGTAATTAATTGGTGATTGAATTTTCACTTTACTAAAACTGTTTATTCGCATAATTCTGACATTCGCTTATATAGTAAAGAGTCACCGAACCGTTTGGTTCTTGATGGATTAATTACATTAAATACTTGAATAACTGAAGACCTTAAAAATAATCTCACTTTTATTGGCACTATCAAAACTACCTCGTGCCAGCTAAATGTCGTTACTTTCTCGTTGCAGGGATACGGCCAACACCAGGTGCTACCGATTGGATCTCGTGCTGACAAGCAAATTGAATACGTAAGTTGAAGATTCTTCTTTTCGTTTACGCTTTCGGTAGTTGCAGCATACTTAAGCTTAAGGTTTGATTCTGTAGCCGACCGCACACGACAACTGCAGAAGCATGCAGCACTGTAGTAGGTACTGTAAAGTTGGTTTGAATTCTCTTTCTCTCCTCCTTCTCTCCTTATCCACTTTCCATTTACCCGATGTCTCAATCTCCCTACTTACGCACTGTACCAATTCCCGTTTCCCATTTTATCAATTTTCCTATTTCCATATTATCCCATTTTCCACCTTTCCCAATAAATAACGAACTTACATTCCGCATTTTCCCTCTTTTAGCTCCGTTTTCCGTGATGAGATGAAAAGTGCATTAGCATCATCGCATTCACGTATATCTGTGATCGCATTTATATCTATATCACGGTAGGCAGTACATGCTACTGCAGTCTGTGATCGGCTACGAAATGATACCTTTACGATGGAAAGGTCTCATTACGCTACTGACTGATGTAGCTTACTAGAAACCTATAAAATGTTTTATATCCGTTCGGCACTTATCGCAATTAATTATGAAACTTACTTTTGCCAATGTATCGGATGCATTGCAGTACACGTGGTTAAGATGTAAAAAGCTTAAATCGCGATAGTTTAAAAATCAATCAATCAATTACCTCATCGTAGAGGCAATGACCCTATTGACAGCTTATAGGTCAAAATACTTATCGAATCTTTGTGGAAGTCGGTTAAAAATTTACATTAGCTTTTTCTAACCGTTTGTTAGCAATATAGATTTGAATATTACTAATGTTAATAGATCCACAATCTTACCTTACCTTACCTTATTACCGCGTTACCGAATTTAAAAGATAAGTAGTAGTGACTTGCGACTTTTGGTGTATTAGTATTATTATTTTCTTCTCCATGGCGATCTCAACGATTCCGCCAATGTCCAGTGGTAAATGTAACAAAATAATTAATTAGTGTAATACAAAATTATCAATTATTAATTAGTAGTAAATAGTTTTCAAAAAATCTACCAGAGCCACGTTAGCCACGCCAGTAAAATAGTTACCGTGTGTCGGCCCCCCCCCACCTTATCATGTAGTCGATCAGGACGGTACGTATGGTTGGATTTTAGTGGGCGACTTCTGGCGTAGAACTAGAAACTTTGAAGTCATTTCTGTCAAAGTTGACAATCTTCTTATACAGGGTGGAATTTTGTAATGCCACCTGAAGGGAAAGTACTCTTAATACTGCAGGTAGAAAATTTTACTCAAAGGAAACATTTCTTTATTTTTGAAAAGAAACAAAACTGCATTCAACAATTTTTAAAAAATTGCTTCCCGCACCCGGTAATCGAACCGACTGAAATCTGTAAAAGTTGCACCCTGTACTTTTATTGCATAGATCGTTAGGGTCAGTTATAAGGATGAAATCTCTCTAACAAACTTCATAAATAAAATAAAAGGAAAGCAATGAAATCCTAAATTATTTACAAAAAAAATGGTAAACTAACTAATTAATTGCTTGATACAAACATTTAGATCAAAATCAAAGTTGTATTGCTGAAGAGTTTGCCGTCGCTTTTTGAAACTACCCGTATTCTTGAAATTTTTCTACTATTATTTTCAGTACAAACCAAGTTTGAGCCTGTCGGTTTCGATATCTCTCTCAATGCCACCAATAGTAATTTGTCATTTTAATGGATAAAATACGCCAGTGATAATAATTATTTATTAATAACATAATTAAATAGATGGATCTTTGAGTAAAAGTGCTTTAACTTGACCCATGGAACTATTAATTTAAGATTTCATTGTTTTCCTTTCATTTAATTTATGAAGTTTATTAGAGAGATTTCATCCTTATAATTGACCCTAACGATCTATGTAATAAAAGTACAGGGTGCAACTTTTACAGATTTTAGTCGGTTCGATTACCGGGTGCGGGAAGCGAATTTTTAAAAATCATTGAATGCAGTTTTGTTTCTTTTTAAAAATAAAGGAATGTTTCCTTTGAGTAAAATTTTCTATCTACAGTATTAAGAGTACTTTCCTTTCAGGTGGCATTACAAAATTCCACCCTGTATAAAAAATTCTCGTGTCACAATGTTTGTAACTCCTCCGAAACGGCTTGACCGATTCTCATGAATTTTTGTGAGCATATTGAGTAGGTCTGAGAATCGGCGAACATCTATTATTCATACCCCAAAGTGATAAGGGTTGTTCACCCTTAAATTTTTTAGGCCTAACCACGTTTACCGGGTCATCTAGTGATTTATAAAAAGAACGTTTCACCGTACGTATATTCTGTAACTTTCTCACGCCTAGGTTTAATGTAAAGATACATATGTCTGCACACTGTTCCTCTAAGTATAACTTTATGTTTCGCAAATACTGGAAACAATATTGTTAATTCTAAAACTTGCGTACACTTAAACGTGTAACAAATTGACGTTACCATTCATATAGGCTGCGGGTCTTAGTTCAGGGCCTCGGCAACTTCCCACTTAATAAAATTACACAGTTATGCATATTAATAGTTATCTGTACACGGTTCTCGTGACTAACTCACTGGCGCGGTGTTTGGGAGTCCGATATGACGTCATTATAAC
Source organism: Pelosia muscerda (assembly GCA_963691645.1). Classification (NCBI taxonomy): domain Eukaryota; kingdom Metazoa; phylum Arthropoda; class Insecta; order Lepidoptera; family Erebidae; genus Pelosia; species Pelosia muscerda. The sequence goes on from OY829102.1 coordinate 2,687,101, forward strand.
ACCTAATCAATTAACAGCTTTATTTAAGTATGCGAGAATTTAATATGGAGTCGTGATTCCAGAAATCACTTCCTAACTTAGGTGAGTAAAAAACTGTTTTTACATTATTCAATCAATCATTGCTGACCGGCATGACCGGATGGGCTCATCGGAGACCACTGCTGGACATGGCTATTCTAGGGTTTGTCTTACTCCACAAAGATGAGCTAGCAGAGCATAACATAAACTCACGCCTATATCCCCAAAGAGCTAGGCAGAGTTGCTAGCCCACACATTTCGCCAGTTTATGTCCCAATGTAATCGCCGGCGAGCCTATTGCTATTAACCGGGCACTTTTTAAACCTGTGATAAATACACACATAACTTCGATAAGCATCGAAAAGTCATCGGTGTGTGTCATGGTTATACCTGGGATCGAACTCGAGACCTCGTCTCAGCAGGCCATTACCAATACCACTAGGCTACCGCTGCGGTGAGCTAGAGAGAGAGAATTAAAATTAAGCTTTAGAACCAACCAAGGTTGACGTTAAGAGCCTCTGTTGAAGTCAGTTTAATTCAAGTAATCCTCTTATAGAACCAGACCCGAAACACTAATTCTATTAAAGGTTGATGGGTGCTTGCCGGATTCTCGCGTGTCTAATAAATCTTTCGTCAAAATTTTATAGATATTTGAGATTAAAGGCATTCACAAATATTATGACTCATCATTTATTAAATAGTACATCGAACCGTCTAGTCTGCCTACCAAAATTATTAAATCTATGGAAAATTAAGGTATCTGTTATGCAAATTTCACAAACGATTTTGAAACAAAAAAAATAATAGAAAGGATAATGATAATCTACCTGAATTTCTTCTAGATAGATCCAACTACAGAACCAGCGAATGAATTTAATGATCTATTTATGTACTTCTTTTATTACAATATTTTTAACAAATATAATTGTAAAACTTTGACAATCATATGTGCTCTTACGTGCCAAAACTGAATAACTGACTATGGCAGGTGGCAGGGTTGATATTGATAGAATTTTCACTCCCAGATAACTGATAGAATAGGAGACGTACCTAATAAAGGTTACTTTTCTTTTAGATAATGGATTGGAATTGAAGTTACGGCTCGTAGCTAGTTTTAGGAATATAGCTTCATCCCCGATCAAGATATGAACACTTCACTTAACGGAGATTACACTCTACTTTTTACTTATGTATGAGTTAATAATATTTTATCTAAACTGTTTTTGTTAGCACTTAAGTAGTTTCTTAATAACATTGTCATTGTCTTGAGGCCGCCCGATCATAATGGCTACTATCCCAAGATGGCACACCGCATGCTATCCCCGCGGCCACGTTTGTGTAATTTGGAAAGTCACCAAATTATTAAGTGTGTATGTGAATCGTATCAAAATTATTTCATATAGTCATAACAGCTAAGGATTTAAAATAATATTTAAACCGTCATCTGTACTTCGTTGAATCAGAGGACAACACAACGAGAACAAGGCGTTTGATTCAAATTGTTGTACCTATAAGTTTTCATCATCATTCCCTGAACCTTTTTCCCAACTCAGTTGGGGTCGGCTTTCCAGTCTAACTGTGATGCGGCTGAACTTCGATATTTTTCGTGAAGCGACTGCCATCTGACCTCCACAACCAATGGTCTAATGACCAATGGCGATATCGAAGTTCCAAGTTAGGCTGGTTGGACTTTTGAGGGCCCCAACTACCCGTAACGACTGCCATAGATGTTTGTATGGCAACCGGGACCGACGGCTTAACGTGCTCTCCGAGGCACTTATAAACCTGCGATAAATACACACTTGTTGTATAAGTTTTATGGTCCCAAAATGTGCTTAAAATACGCTCTATACGTATGGTACGCGTTTTTGAGCATCTTTTTAAGGGCCCAGATCGTGAAAATCACCGAAAAGAGTGTTACGATTTTTCATATTTAACTTATTTAGATATGATTGATATCAATGATAATTTGTATATATTACAATCAAAGACCAAAATATATGTTAGTCTTATATTAAATCCTTAAAACCTAATAATTGCTATATAATAAACGTCAACAAACGCACAAAATTTGACAAAAATGCAAAAACATGCCTTCGTATTTTTCAAATATTACCCAATAAATCAACACAAATTGATAAAAAGAAACACTTTTTGAACACTGAAGAAACCAATACTTAAACCTATGTACTTTTTTTTGTACCTTTACAAACAAAGACTTCCTCTTTTAAAGCCCTAAAATCTAGATATGTTCTACGTAAATTCTCCATAGAAAAATGTATGAAAAATCACGCGCATCCCGATATTATGATTTAGTAACCCGCATCGCTACTGATCGGCAGTACGTTTTTATGGGTCAAGGTGACACCACGCGTGTCGGATGCGCCAGCAATATTACGTGTTGTGAATTTGTGTTTTTTGTGAAAAACTGTAAGTATAAAATTTTTATAACTAATTCACTTTTAGTAAGTAGGAAGTACCGATATAATGAATGTCTGGAAGAAAACCATGATGGAACTAGATATAAATCGTAAAAAATACAAAATTATTTAGATAGGTACGTAGTTTGTTGAGGAGGTTATTTTATGAACCTTGTAAAGTAGGTATAAATACCGAGGAAAAAAATTACGAGATTTGTGTGAAAGTGTCATGTAAAAATTCTAGTTTTATTTGAGTGCTTTATCATGTCTAAGTACTAATAATAATATATTCGCATTTGTTGTTGTTGTTGCATGTAAATATTGGTTTGTATTATAAGTAATAAAGTCGATTTCTATAGGAATATTCTCATAATAATTAATTTTATTACATAATATAGTTAAATATTCGTTTTCATGTTCATCATATTGTCTAAATATCAGATTGTGGAAGTAGGTATGTTTCCTATCTGAAATAGCATGGGCGTACATACTTCGCTGCCGTCAAAGACGCGCGCGGCGCACCGCGCCTAGAGTCTGGTTAGGGTTGTACAAAAATTACAAAATAAATAAAAGTGGATACTATTGATGATTAATATTTCCAGTATTGAAAATAAAGAAAACCTTCAGGCCGAGACTCCGAGCAACACTGCTACGCGCTGTATAGAGGTAAGTTGTTATACGTAATTAGACTTGTTACATAAACAAACAAACCAACTACTTAGTTAGTGATGGGCGAAGACAAAATCTCAGTACCTATAGATTTTTTTCTTGCAATATTTATTATTTTCATTGGGAGACACAAACGAACTACCTAGTTAGTGATGGGCGAAGACAAAATCTCAGTACCTATAGATTTTTTTCTTGCAATATTTATTATTTTCATTGGGAGACACAAACGAACTACCTAGTTAGTGATGGGCGAAGACAAAATCTCAGTACCTATAGATTTTTTTCTTGCAATATTTATTATTTTCATTGGGAGACACAAACGAACTACCTAGTTAGTGATGGGCGAAGACAAAATCTCAGTACCTATAGATTTTTTTCTTGCAATATTTATTATTTTCATTGGGAGACACAAACGAACTACCTAGTTAGTGATGGGCGAAGACAAAATCTCAGTACCTATAGATTTTTTTCTTGCAATATTTATTATTTTCATTGGGAGACACAAACGAACTACCTAGTTAGTGATGGGCGAAGACAAAATCTCAGTACCTATAGATTTTTTTCTTGCAATATTTATTATTTTCATTGGGAGACACAAACGAACTACCTAGTTAGTGATGGGCGAAGACAAAATCTCAGTACCTATAGATTTTTTTCTTGCAATATTTATTATTTTCATTGGGAGACACAAACGAACTACCTAGTTAGTGATGGGCGAAGACAAAATCTCAGTACCTATAGATTTTTTCTTGCAATATTTACTATTTTCATTGGGAGACACAAACGAACTACCTAGTTAGTGATGGGCGAAGACAAAATCCCAGTACCTATAGATTTTTTTCTTGCAATATTTATTATTTTCATTGGGTGACAAACACATTAGTACCTAAATAGTTCTCAATTGCTTTCTCAAAAGAAAATTCTCGTTAAAATCCCATATTTTATGTATGTAGGTATAATAAATAATATTTATTTAACCGATTTTGATGATTTTAGAATCATTAGAATTGTCTTCTAAGCCCGAGTGACATAGAGTAGGTGACGTCATAAAAAACCAACACCTATAGCGTAAAGGAAATTTATAATATATGTAGTCAGATTTATTTATTTTTTGACGTGATAATGTCTTATAAATCGATGAACAAAGGCAACATGCACGAAAAAGTGTCACATTATGTCACGTTAGGGTCAAGCAAGAGCATGGAACAAGCGATGGAGAATAATATTATAATGTTATCCCGTAAAATTATTATCCTAAACCGACTTTACATTTTATACAAAACGTTTATGTTTTTGATCTATATGTTTCAAAGATGTATTCTAAGGGACTTCTTAGCTATGTTTGAAGAAATTTGGCCCATTCTTCATTTATTATTTTTTATAAAAAAACAATCAAGCCATTATCTTTCTTTACAGGAACTAGTAATTGAAAACCGTCAAGAAGGAAAGGTGGTTGAAGTGGAAGTTGGGCGTAGAGTAGCAGATATTTCTTTTTTTTTTAAAGCTGTTCAGGCCATAGGGGACCGCGGTCCAATGGATTGTATCCTCAGTATAATAGGTGAAGTAAAAGTTGGTCGGGACTCAAAACTCATCATGAAATGTATGTGTAATTAGTATGTGTAATATGAAATTTACTGTGTGTTTGGTTGAAAGGAAGAAGATAGCATGGAAGTGAATCATCAAATTGTATCTGGTATCATATCATCTGGTGGGAGCTACTTTCAGTTAAAAACATTAACTGCCCTACCAATTATGTCACCTTCATTATATAATGAAATTTATAATACGGTTTGCGATTGATGGGAAAAGACAGGAGCACAATCCATGGCAGAAGCTGTCAAGGAAGAAGCAGAGTAAGCAGTGTCAGTGTCAAATTTTGGAAGGAGCAAATGGAGATGAACACGTGCATCCAAAAGTTGTTTTAACTTAGAAATCGCCTTATGGTTTTCTGTTTTAAACGCACTTACTTATCTAGTCTTGGATTGTCATAAATCAATTACTGTACAATTCTTATACAATTTTGAAGAGTTACCTGGTGTAAAGAATCATCAAAATCGGTTTAAAAATACAGCGAATTGAGAATCTTCCTCTTTTTTTAAGTCGGTTAAAAGGGTTTGTTTGCAAAAAAACAAAGTGACATTTTGAAGTCACCACGCTACGGTTTTTATTACGTGAATCGGGCATCTGGTAACATTTTCATTCTGATAGGTTTTGCAATAGCAATTGATTTTATAATCAAATTAGCAGAAATCAGAATTTATTCAGTAATTTATTTAAACAACTTTAAACATTAGAATTTTGAACTCAAATTTTGTTATTGTTTACTTACTTTTAATTTGTATATTAATAATTTATAAACTTGTTTTACAAATTTTTGCACAACCCTAGCACGCTTGGCGACTCATATTTGTTATTGTTTACCTACTTTTAAATTATATGAATCATTTTTATACTTGTGTTTCATTTATTGATATTTTTTTGTAAAACCCTAGGAGATTTTTAAGATATCAAGGTGATCGTAAACAAATAGTAAGTAATTATTTGAGTTTATCCAATAGGCACATATCCTTGCGTATAGATAAACAGTAGCGAGGAAAGGCTCGATGTTATTTCGACCGTACTTGCTACTGAATTTGCAATTATGTTATTGAATGAATATTTTACGAAATAAGAATAAACTGTGGTAGTAAAATTACAAATAAATACATAGTTGGAATTTTAGGTAAGTAGAATACAAAAAGGTGGCTCTCTCTGGGTCATTCACCCGCCCCGGTCGGTTGTTTCAGTAAACAGTAGCGCTGCGGTCGCGCGAAATCGATGTTGCGTCTGGGCAATCTGGGCCCTTAAGAATAGCACGGACGTGCAATGGTCGTAGATGAGCTCAAATGTACTACAAACTGGACCAGGGCCTCGTTTTTATTGTGACTAAGGTCCAAGATCCGTGCCGATAAAATACACTCGGAATTGCACTATTGTCAACAAGCCTGTATGGATAAATATTTTATTGTTTTTCGTTGATCAATGTAATCACTACTTAAAGAAAAAGGTATTCTCTTACCACATATATTATATCTTCATTACTGTATGTCGCCGGTGGTAGGCCTCTCAAAGATTCTCCACGCAGCTGCAACCTATCGAGAGCGTCTAGCCATTCTCGAGCCATTCCAGATATTGACATAATTTGTGTGCATCTTTGTATTTTATTGGATCAATGGCATGCCTCGATGTTACGGCTCTTTTTATAAGCTCAGTTAAATAATTCGTTCTGTTAATAAGAATATATCTTGATGTGATATACCGTCGTCCATTATATTGGTCTATTGACATAGTGTGTAGTTGTGTACCCTTGAAGAGTAACTACGAGTATATTCAACACGACAGTCATTATAAACACGCGATGCAAGTTTTTATGATGTCTAAGTGTAGTTGTAGTTGACACTTAAGTCGTTATATAATTGTAAAATCAAACCAAAAAGAGGAAGGAGGGCTGAGGACCCTGCTCTTCAAGTTGCAGCACGGGCTTTGCTTAGGTATACCAGGAAATATGCGAATGTTGAGATGGATGAGTGGTGTAAAGAGGTTGGATGGATTATGGAATGAATGTATTAGAGAAAGTTTGAAAATAGCACCAGTAAATGAAAAAAGTGAACGTCTAGCGTGGTATGGACATACTATGAGAAGAGCATAACATAACATAAACTCAGGCCTATATCCCCGAAGGGGTAGCCAGAGGTGCTAGCACCCACATTTTGCCAGTTTATGTTTTATTGCAAATAATTACGTTAATGAAATATGTAACAAGTATCTTCCAACACACATTACAATATATTTGTGCAAGTCAAAATTTGCGCAAGCATATAGTAACGTGTGTGGCTATCATTACAATGACAAATCTATTTGGTAGGTCCTCATGCACCCTTCGCCTTTACACAGCTAATCTATCACTATCACTACATAGTATAAAATAAAGTCGCGTTTTCTGTCCTTATTTTTCTTGTCCCTTTGTATGCTTAAATCTTTAGAACTACGCAACGGATTTTGATGCGGTTTGTTTCAATAGATAGAATGGTTAAAGGAAGGTTTATATGTATATAACATCATGCTACAACTAACAGGTGCGGAGCAGGAATGAAAAATGTTGCAAAGACGAGGTGACGCAGACGAAGTCGCGCGGGTTAGCTAGTATAAAATAAAAATGAATCGCGAAATACAACTCGAAGACGCGGCTGGACTAATGCAAATATTTTTCTTTTTTTTTTCTTGAACTAAGAATGGTTTTTATGGAGCAGCGGATCAGAAGTCCACGCGAGCGGAACCGCAGGCAACAGCTGGTAAATAATATAACTAACAACTTTATTCTTATTCTACAGATACCCGGCTCAACATTACCACTTGCTTCTGGACTCCAAGTTGTCCCTGGCGTAGGACTCCAAAACGCTAATCTTCGATTCCAAACCGGGCTCCAAGCAATTGTTCACCTACAGCCTGACGAGAACTCTGGAGTAACCGGTGATTTAATATTCACCCAGTTGTCGCCAAACGGGCCGGTTACCATCGAAGGTAACGTGACAGGACTGTCGCCAGGACTCCACGGCATCCACGTCCACCAGGTTGGAGATATCAAAGACAACTGCAAGGAAATTGGAGAGCATTTCATTGCTTTTTATGTTAGTATTTTGTTTTTTTTCTGGATATCCAAATTTATTTAGACTAATAGTTAAACAATTGGTTCAGAGTGAAAACTATTCTTGTACTGTAAAACGGGTTGAATAGGAATCCAGGGGTGGATAGAAATAAAATGGTTATTGAAATATTTTAAATAGTTAATGTCATTAAATTTTTTTAACTAAGCCCAATAACAGATATTTCGTGATTCTGTTATTATGATGAACTAGTCCAAATTTTCGCTTGAAAGGATGTAACTACATAATTTAGCTGACCATTTTATTTCTATTCACCCTTCGATCTCTATTCACCCCGTTTTACCCGGTATTAAAATAGTTGAACCTCGGATAAAATTGTACTTAGAAATGAATTTTGCGAACAGTATTTCTAATTTATCCTAATTTATTTTTTAGATCAATTAATATGAACCATTGGTTCACAGTTAAAACTATTCTGCTATTAAAACTAGTTATAGTTGAACCTCGGGTAATTATATTAAGTCTTGAATTTTGCTTAGATTTTTAAATCTTCGTTTCTCACGTCATTCAATGCAAAACACGAGTGATAAACGTTTACCCATTTATCTTCCTATAGCAAACCTACTAATCATAACCGGACATTCTAACAAAGAGTTAATAAAACTACTAATTATCAAATTTCCTGTCTTCAGGGCCGTCACGGTGGTCCACGCGACAGTGTCCGCCATGTTGGTGACCTCGGTAACATAAAAGCAGGCGAAGACGCTACACTTGAAGTCAAGATTATTGATCATCTTATTTCTCTTGCGGGACCGAGGTCGATAGTTGGTCGGTCTTTAGGCATATCGCAAGCCGAAGATGACTATGGAAGAGCAAGTACAGAGGACAGTGGACGAACAGGTACATCTGGACCAACAATCTCGTGCGGAATAATTGGATATTTGAATTAGAGGAGGAGAATTATAATATTGTGATAGTAAAATATTGTGTACTTATGTAATAAATATTGATTTAGATATGAGTTGTTTTATTTCATGGAAACAAAAACATTGTTCATGTCAAATCATACAAATATTAATAAGGTTCTAGAATAATTTATTAAGGAGTCCCCCAGGGAGGCATAATGGGACCCGTATGAAGTAAGGATTCCAAAAAAAATACTATACACATTAACCACTAACTACTTTAGGTATTTGCTGATGGGATTAAAACGCCTGAACTATATTTATGTGCAATATGAAATACAATATAGTTTGTAGTATGATATCGTTTATACGATTTCAACAAACTCGCAAATAAATGTTTTATACCACTTGGATTGTCTTGCAATGAACATTAATTTAAATATTAACTTCATTAAAATATATTTTGTTCAAATATTTTAGTTTTCGTCAAATGGCGATAATAGGAACTATGGTTTTCACTGTTAAATGCATAAAAATAAAGACAAATCAAAGACAATTCACACATTCAATTGACGAAATTGCTGCTTTTACTGTTAAAACCCTAAAAATCTGCCCACATGTGAGGTAAATAACACCAGTGTGGTGGTCAAATTCTTTAGACAATATCAATAAAATTTTCACAGCAAAATATTACTGATCTCAGTTATATTTACTTAGAAATATTGCAGTTGCAAATACTTCAGGCGTTTTAATGTCGTCTGCCAACAAAATTATAGAACCTCTCAATTTTTAGGCTTGTAATAGAAACTAAAAATAATTTGGGTCGAACAAACTACCCTGAGGACATCCTCGGTAAGTACGGGTATTATGACGCACATACTACAATAAAGTATTTGAATTTGAAAATTAAGATATCAATTTAGGTACTTCTTCTGTCGAATCGACGGTATTTTTTAGTTGCCATCGTTGTGTAGTAATTTGTTTCACGGCAGTACCGCTACTCACGGAGAGGGCCCGAGCATAGGTTTCGCTCTTCGAGAAGGCTTACTACAGAGGAAGGTACTTATTACACAGCTGGACTGGAGCTTGGCCAAGGACATCGTGAATAAGGAATGAGGGTATACAAGTAGGAAGAAAAAGTTTGTATGAATGTTTGTCACATTCTAAGGGTGCGTCCAAATTTGTAACATGAATAGCGGACCGGACAATGTGATTATTTAATTGCAGGTAGCAAATAGTAGCAATTAGGAAGCAATTTTTAATCACTGTCTCGGTGCTAAATGAGGTAGACAACCAGCCATTCTGGCGGACACTGTGATATTAAGACAAAACATTGAGGGCATGGCCTTACCCATTGAACCACTCACTACACAGTGAGTGTAGGGGGAATTTTGGTTAGTTTAAAATATGTATCTTCTGCGATAATTGTTTACTAAATAAATCAACATTATACAATTATAACATTATATCTACATTATCATAAAGTCAAAATGACAGTCCAATCAAGTCTAATCCATTAACCCGCCTCTCATCGTACCTGGTGCAAAGGTGAATTTTACTTCTTAAAACGATATTAGTAGTTCATCATTCTCTGAGCATATATTCCCAATTCAGTTGGTTTCTACTCTAACTAAGATGCGGCTGAGCTTCGATATTTTCCGTGAAGCGAGTGTGATCGGACCTCCACAACCAAATTGGCGATATCGATGTTCTGTAGTTAGGTTAGTCGGACTTTTGAGGGCTCCAACTACCCGTATCGACTGCCATAAATATTCGTATGGCAACCGGGGTGTAACGATATCAGTATTTAATATACCTAAATAAATATTCATTTCTAATAAGTACCTCAGTCAATTTGTGTTCTGGAATGTTCGAGAATATTCTGTAATATTCTTACTAATCGTTTCACCATTCGTTTGTATATTATTACAATGCCGTAGTGCTTTGGTTTAAAAAAAGATCATTCGTCATGAATTTAGTCAATATGTTGTTATTTTCGACTCAGCTCCCTCAAAAAAGTTACCTACATAAATATCTATGTCTTATAATTGTTGATAATAAACCAATCCTATAAACCAAACCTGTTGCCTAAACTATCAATTTTGAGTTTCTATATAGTGTAGAACAATTTACTGCTTTTTTAATTTTTTTGCTATGAGAAATGTTTATTAACCAATCAACCGTAGGACGGGTCATTCAAAAGACAAAGTTTTTTTTGTATCTAGTTTATTGACATTAAGATAATGTACTATAGTTGGGGATCTGCTGATTTTAGGTATACTTCACGTAAAGTCGCGAGAAAAAAAAGACCCTGCCGCGGATTCTTTTGATGTAATCTATGATTAGCGGATTGAGCTCGTCTTGAAGAGCCCTGAAAATCGCGCATTGTGATTTCAGCATATTTTGGGTTCAAGATAGGTACACATAAAGTTTAAACTAATATAAATATATATAGAACTACAATAGTGCAACCGATATATATGCCAGTATTGCCAGTCTATGTCAAAGTCATTCCAGAAGCATGTAGCTGACAATTTCTCCTGCCACCAAACATACAATTTTTTTTGCATTAACTTTGGTAAATTTTAAGTAGGTGGCTAGACAAAATGAAGCTGTAATTCGTCGCTCAGGTCATTTTCAAACGAATAAGTACAAAGAAGTGATATAATAACAAGTTTTTTTTTGAATGAGATGGGATTATTCGTACAACAAAATGTATCTACCTAATAAATTTTCCTCGTTTATTTTGCATTCGCAGATTATGTTATAGTACAGATAATAGTCAGTAGTTAGTCATAACATAAACTCACGCCTATATCCCCGAAGAGGTAGGCAGAGGTACTAGCACCCACATTTTGCCAGTTTATGTTTAGGTCCCAATGGTGGTGAGGTGGAGAGCCTATTGTCATTAACCGGACACTTATAAACCTGCGATAAATACACACATAACTTCGAAAAGCATCGAAAAGTCATTGGTGTGTGCCATGTTAAACCTGGAATCGAACTCGAGACCTCGTCTCAGCAGTCCATTACCCGAATTATTTGTATTACGTTTTGCATTGTCAAGTTCACTTACTTTAACTTATTTATACAATGACAAGACATGTTTAGTATATAACTTGTATGAATGGGAATCACAACACAGTCTGCTCTGAGAAAACCAGGTCTACACTCACAGAACCAAAAGGTAAGTCCCAAAAATTATTGTTCTGAATATTCTTATAGAATGCGTTTTTGGGTGGCATGGACAAATCACTTTTATGACGTATACGGTACAGAATATTCCATCAAGAACCAAACGGTTCGGTGAGTCTTTTCTCTGCCGCACCAGTAAGTCACCACTTAAATAACTAACGGACATCGCTAAGACGGATGGGTTGTACCTATAGGGTCACACAGTAATCCAATATAACTTAATTTAATTAATTAAAAGTCATTTATTGTCTGACCAAAGACCAGAATGTGATTCTTCAAAAGTGGCATTCTAAAGTTCCGTTGAATGGTTCTTACAGGATGCATAATAGCTACATCATTTCAGGTGTCACCACCAAAATAGTAAAATAATGCAATGAGGATCTGGCCAAGATCAATACATGCTAATACATGGGGCCGAATACAATGATTGGTGAAATGTGAGTGTTAATTCACCTTGGTTTCCCCGGACGGAAATAGACGTGATGAATTGGTACAAAAAATAAGATGGCTCATTTAAAAAAAATACTTAATTTAAATAAACTTAATTGAACGAACATAAATTGGTCTATGTGAAATAAAACTGAATGAAAAAAAAATGATTCAACATTTTCCTTATGACTAACTTGCTAATTGCATCGCTATCTAGACACAAATAAAAATGAATCATATTTTTTTTATTAAGCTCGGAACTTTAAATTTGCTTCGCTGATATGTATCTAATTTTGTTGTTTTTGTAATTGTTATGACAAGTTTTATATGGAAGATAATATTGAAAAATAAAAATATCTAAAGCCTATAAAAACACCTTAAGTTATCCTAAGAGAAACAAAAGTGTCCAAGTGACATCTACGTATCTTTACAAAAAACCTAGTTGTGAGAAAGTGACTAAATATACCAACGGTGAATGCTTTTTTATAAACCATTATCAACTTTGACAGAAATAAATATAACAGTGATGTCATTTTTTCTATACATAGTCACAAGTCACTGTCATTTATATTTTAAATTCGGTGACGCAGTCTGTGAATCTATTTACATTATAATAATGTCCAACGTTGCATTAATTCTATTCCAAAACTTGGGTACACTTAAGCAATTGCCACATGACCTCCACAACCAATTGGCGATGCCGAAGTTCTATAGATAGACTATAGTTGGACTTTTTATGGGTTCAACTTCCAGTAACGACTGCCATAGGAATATTTGCATTGAACTGGAATCGAATCGCTTCCTACGTAGCAGACGCGTTCACTATTGCCACGCAACTGATAATAACACAATATTCTCGATAATAAAATCCAGTTACTCTTTGATTTTTATTTAGCGGCAAATGACCTCTGCAAGGAAAACTATACCTAGTTATTATAAAGGTATAATTAAAATACAAATAATAAAATGCGCTTCATTACTTCTCTGTTTTAATGTTTTGTTGGAGATTCCAAATGAAGATGCTATCTTATATTCCAATCGTGATTATTATTTGTAGATCTAATGATCTAAAAATCTATTAAGTGTTAAGTGCTTGAAAAACTCAATAATTCTGCTTCAAGTTAAGCTCGAATACGCTTTATAGACGGTTCTAGGCTGACAGGTTTGTAGGATCATCTTACGAAGTCTTAACCTACAGTCCCGAGTCCTTTAAGCGGGGCGTGATAAAGCATCTGATAAGGCCGTCAAGCTGAGCGCCACCACTGTAGAACTGTACGTGTTTGCAAGCCTCCGGCCACTAGGATCCCATGATCCCGCTCCCATGGGATCCACAAATATTTTTTTCGCCTCTTGACTCCCATGGGTCACAGACCCAGACTCTTTCAAGTCAAATTATACGTGCCATAAATAAAACAGCAAGTCTAATTAATTTAAAAGTCACATAGATGGCGTTAATAAAATAAATTAGATTTGACACCGTGTTTCTTTATAAGAAAACGAGCTGTTACCCACGGCTCGTGACTCGACGTTTGTACATGAACATTTCCTTAAATTATTGTTTATCTCATTACAGATAAAATCACAGAACATGTTGAAGACTATCGTATTCCTGGCGGCGGCGGCTGTGCTGGTCCTTGGCCATACCATTGAACATCATCATCACGAGCATGAGCATCATGATCATGACCACGAACATGATCATGAGCATACTCACGACCATGACGATGAGACCGAAGATGTTGATAAAGTAAGTCGATGAGAGTAAGTGAGTTTAACATACTGTTCCTGCTGCTGTGACCATCATCATTCTCAAAACCAGATATTATACTACTCTGTGTAAAAAGTATCGGGAATATGTCAATAAAAAGACCCGCGTAAAAGAGGTCGTTCTAATTTTTTCACTGCATATTGGTAGCACTGTACTGATTTAGCGTGCAAAATTTGAACGGGATCTGTCATTTAATTTGTTTTAAACTACACTTTTTGTTGGTCATAGTTTTGAGTCCTCGGCGATTTTTACAATGGAAAATATTGGTGAACAAAGATTGTGTCTTAAATTTTGTGTTTCGAATGATATTTCATGTGGTGAATCACTAAATATATTGCTAAATACCTACGGCGAATCGTGTATATCGAAAACAAGGGCTTATGAATGGTATAAGGCTTTTAAAGAAGGCCGAGAAGTAGTAGTAGACTTGCCTCGTTCTGGTAGCCTTTCAACCGCTACGACCAAAGAAAACATCGACAGAATCAAGAAGCTAGTGCTCGAAAATCGACGTATGAGTCTGAGAGAGTTGGCTAGTAAGGTGAACATATCTTTTAAGTCCGTCCACAGCATTCTCATTGACATTTTAGGCATGAAACGCGTCGCCGCTCGACTAGTTCCAAAAGAGCTCAATTTTGTTCAAAAAGCGCAGCGAAAGCATGTTGCTGAAGACATGGTTTCCCGACCTTCTACGGATCCGACCTTTATGAAACGTATAATAACTGGCGACGAGACATGGGTTTATGAGTATGACATGCAAACAAGCCAGAATGGCGTCTCGAAAACGAGCCAAAACCGAAATTTGAGTCGATAGATGCCGTAAAAGAAAATTCGCTGAATGAGCTAAAGGCCATACCACAAATAGCCTATGAAACATGTATGGAAGACTGGGTGAAGCGGTGGAGATGTTGTATTGCAAGCGATGGAGCCTACTTTGAAGGCGATAAAATAAATTTAGATGAATAATTTGTATTTTTTGTTTTATTGACAAATTCCCGATACTTAGTACACAGAATGTATATTTCTCTCAAGAGAATGAGAGGTCATTCGCTTGAGAGCGCTCCTAAAGATGCCTCGTGTAGAGGCTAAACACGTGTCGAGGTTTGTCCTTCGCACTTGCGGAATATTGCACATATACTACAACACCTCCCCTTGGGTAAGAAGTCTCAGAGCCTATTCCCAACTCCGTTGGCTTCCGTTTTGCTAGTCTAACTAAGATGCGGGTAAACTTAGATCTTAGAAACTGCGATTTTTGCGTAGCAGTCGCATTCATCTACCGCCACGCCACATATCACCACACACACCACATGAAATTATCGATCTTGAAATCATCGATCTATCTATAATGGCAGCCTATCATGCTATTGACTGCACTTTAGCTCACAAGGGCTTTACGCACAGGGAAGGCCTAAAAGGCCCCCGCAGGAAAATACCTTTAAAAAAAAAAGCATATTGTTTATAAATAAAATTATTATCTGTATAGATATAGAGTCCCAAGTTTATGGTAATAATAAAATAGTGGACCTAATCTGAAACATATTCATTACTTTATAATATAATTTCTATTATCTAATAACATCCATTCTTCATTTCAGGTCGAAATCGGTATCGCTCACCTGGAGGGTAAATTCCACGATAAAATCGTCGAAGGTGACCTCACCTTCACAATGAAGCCGAAGGACGTCATGGTGATCACTGGAGTCATCACTGGTATGCCGCCCGGCAAATATGGCATGAATATCCACGAGAGCGGAGATATCTCCAATGGTTGCAAGAATACCTTGGGGCATTTCAACCCTCACGGAGTATGTTGCATTTTTTGCTATTTTTTGAACTAGTAACTGAAATTATCCATCCAGATTCAAAACTGGGACCTCTCAGTCGAAAAGCCGTCTCCTTTCCTATTTGCATATGAACCGCGAAACGATTTTTTTTATAAACCTCTTAACTTGTCAATGTTCAAATTCGTTTGACATTTAAATTCGGTAACGCGCTTATCTAAATACTGGACAGTACATCTTCGTACGTAATCCGATTTATATAGGCTAGGTTAAAAAGGCTAATACGGGAATGGAGCGGACTGAGCTCATTAAACCTTCGTGGTTTCCTTTTTTTTGTTAAGTCGACAGAAAATGTGAATAGTCGTATTCGAAAAATAGTAATAGTCGAATTCTTTCATCTTTCAGTTCACCATTCCTTCAACTGGGTCTTTACTACATAGGCATAGTATAAAACAAAGTCACGTTCTTTGTCCCTATATCCCTATGTCCTTATGTCCCTTTGTATACTTAAATCTTTTGAACTACGCAACGGATTTTGACGCACTTTTTTAAAAGATAGAATGATTCAAGAGGAAGGTTTATAATTATAAATATCACGCTGCAACCAACTGGTGCGGAGCATAAGTGAAAAATGTTGCAAAAACGGGGTGACGCAGACGAAGTTGCGCGGGTTAGCTAGTAAAATATATAATATTATCAAATCTTGCATCTCTTTCTAGCATCATCACGGACACCACGACGATGAACACCGTCATGTCGGAGACCTCGGGAACGTTGTCTTCGACCCAAAAGGCGTCGCTCACATCGACTTAACAGATAAGTTGGCCAAGCTATGGGGCGTAGAAGGCATTATTGGCAGATCCATTGTCCTGTCTTCCATGGAGGATGACCACGGCAAAACTGAACATCCTTTGTCGAAGGTTGATGGAAACACAGGGGAAAGAGTTGCTTGTGGAGTCATCGGTATTAAATAGATATTTTTGTGTAGTAGTTGATGTTTGGAAGGTGGCTTCTGTATCAGCTATTGTATACAAGTGGCACAATCGTTAGTGGCTAGTCTCTACTACAATAATCAATGTAGCCTACACAACGACCTTTGAAAACTCTACATTGACATTTATGTTTACGACTTGTGCTAATCTCACACATTCTATTTTACTAATGATTGTGATACTTTCATTATAGCTGATGTATGGTTGCTTGAAAATGTACAAATTTAATAAATGGAAATCCGTGTAAAACTGTACATAAACGCGAATAAAACATATCAAATGAAATTTATATAAAAATTAATAAATTTTGTATTTACCTAAATAACTTTTGTTTTTATTAATAGTTGTCTGCCCCCGTGGATCTCTGATCCAGTTCCGAGCTAGGAATCTATTCTAGTAATTAATGCCTTATCCTTAGTTGCACAACCTACTGTTAAAGTAAGCGTTTACATCAAATTTAACATTAACAGTAACATTGATTCTAATGGGTTCTGCTATTTAGCGTAACACATTTGTGTTGTACCAGTGTATTTAGTAGCTCGGTCAAAGTTATATTTACAGTTAGCGTCAAGTTATGGCGTCATTTTAACAAATGTCAAATGGTGCAACCTGTTTTATACCTGACCGGTACTTTAACTGCACTGTTAATGTTAAAGTTAGATGGTGAATTATAAAACGTCAAAAGCATGAAAATTATATCTTTTTTGTACTTCTTATGTGGCTGACACAGCCCACCTTATGGGAAGCGGTTACCGTGGGTTTTGGACGTGTGCAGCAGTAGGGGTACCACACATGTACCTTCCCAAAGCACCCCATATTATAGTCATTCATTTCAAATCGAGTCAAATCGTCCCGTTTAGAGAAGGTTTACGATAATCTCAGTTGATCGGCACTAGTTTTAGGTGGAGTAGCATAGGTTCACCCCATCTCTTCCCGAGGGAGTCGTAAAAGGCGACTAAGGGATAATTCTCTATCTGACAGTAAACCTACATGACCTAGCGCCTGTTTGACGGCAACCAGCTTGCCACATATTTGCGGGACTAAAAATCATAGTTAGCGATTCTTGTTAACAGCGCCTTCTGTTTGTCGTATATGTAGGTCACCTTCAGCACAGCAAAACAATATTATAGACAACGTGATTCGCAAAGTTTTAGATAGATGGCTCTAGTAGTATTTTACTTAACACTGATTCTATTACTTAAGGCTTGAGGTTATCCTGGGACAGAAAGAATTCATCTTAACAACTTCATAACTTAGGCTTAGTTGCACGAACTATCTGTCATGGTCATGGTCAAAGTTACGGTCACCGTCAAATTTACTGTAGTTGACAACTTGAAAGTTGACGACCTTCATAGATTAGTCCCAGGTAGGCTGATGCAGGGCAAACCGGATGAAATGGTGCCACCTCGATGTAGAGGGTGGGGCTTATTACTGTGCTTTCTCTACAAACAATGGCTCGTCTTCTATCGTGTCCGCTATACCTGCACAGCTGAGGATTTGAACTAGGCGACTGCGCAGGCCGTCAAATTTAGGGCTGCTCAAATCTAATATCAGTAAAAGTTGTCATCAATTCGAAGAAGAAAGAGCTGTATCATATAATAAATAATGGTTATGTTAGTTAGTCATCTTAATAGTATACAGACTACATAATTTGAAAAATCATCATATTATACCTACTCCTTTGAAAGAAAAAAACCTAAGAAATATATTGTTCGTGACGGGGATCCCCGCAACACACTACGTTTTTTTGCTACCGCGCGGTCGTGTAAAGGAAAAAATTACGTTTAGATACATACCTACACTTTTGATTTTCCTGCAATCCATATGTCTACACTAATATTATAACTGTCTCTTCTCAACTCTGTCTGTCTGTCTGCTACGGGCTCAAATATGAAATGGCACTCATTTTCAAAGATAAAAACATGAATTTTTGTATTTGCGACTCTTCTACACGTTGGCGAACGTCTACATGGTTATCGAACGCCCATAGGTTCATTATGGTGTTGGCGAGCGTGTAGAGTCGCCTTCAGAGGATTGTTGAAGTTTCGGCATCACCTCTAAAAAGTAATATTATAATGTCAAGCTTACTTTGCTTTCATAGTATGATTCGGACCGTCAGCGTTCGTTAGGATATTCAGATAGCTAATTTTATATGGGTCCAAAAGTATCTCTTACTGTAGTAGACACATTGATTTGTAAAAAAATGTTAGAATTTACATTTATCTAACAAAATTTAGTAGTTTCACAAATTGATGGACTAAGCCCGAATCACATTAAGAAAGTAAAGTAAGATTGAAATAATATTACTTTTCTAGGGACCAAAAATTCCGAAATATTGAATTCCGAATTATGTTTTTAGAGTTTAGTTGTTTAGGAAATAAAATGTTCGGAATTGCGATAACCGGAATTTTGAAATTCGTAATTGTTACTTTCGCAATAAATGATATAGGGAATTCATATTCACAGTCACGTTTTTCCACTATTCAGAACTGAAAATTGGTACATAGATCTTGGGAAACTATGGTTGGTTGGCAGTTCGCGATGTTATGGCAACAGATATTATATAACAAAGTTATGCAATGAATCTTTTAATTCATCTTATTACACACATTATCAACAAAGAACATATAATATTAATACTATTTTTCCTTGTTTACTTGGCAGCATTCGATGACATCATATGCAGGTGATAAACCGTTCTTACTGAATGTATCACCTTATTGCAACTATCCTTATAGATTTAATGTGTCTGGATCATAAACTTATTAGTAATACTTAGAGAGACAAGTGTGCGAGTGACATACAGATTATCTATACACAAAACTTAGATGTGAGAAAGCAACAGAGTATGAACCGTGAAACGTATTTTTATACCACTTACGTGGCAGACAAGCACACGGCCCACCTGATGGCAAGTGGTTACCGTGATCTGGAGACGTTTTCTGCACCACAGACGTCACACTCATGCTACCGACCCTCATTACCATTAACGCGACCAATACGGTAGTGAGGAGCATGTTTCTTTATTTATGCTAGTAATGATAACTTTATCGTTTGAACTGTCTGTAGCTTAACCATGAAAAGTGTCACCAAATGGTATGAGATAGCTTTTCTTGGGATGTAAATTTAATCAATCAGTCCATTTTAGTCTATTACTGGACATAGGTTTCTCCCGGTGTGCGAAACTATACACCCTCCACCTTCCGAAATCCTATTTTTAAGGATTAAATCAAAAGAAAGCGCAATACACTCACATTTGTGTATTTTGTACCACGATATGGGGTTATACCGAAAAGGGTAACCACTGGGTAGGCGCCAACGCAACACCTAAAATAAAATATTGAAATAGTCGTTACATAACAGAAAACCATTGCAAGAAATTATATCGGGGGTTAACAATCCCAATGACTAGAATATTACTAATTGTCATAGAAAGGAATGCCATAATTTTGGTCGGTTCAAGCCCGATATAACCTCGTCGATTTCGGAGGGGGTATCCGTGGGGATTTCCGGACGAGAATAAAAAGGATGACATTTGTTCTATTAAAAAACTTTCGGAACATCGAAATGTCTGAAAAATATATCTTGTTGGCTGCTAATAGAAAGGTAATTTGATATTATATAACGTCTCACTCGGAGTTGGAGCATAAAAACCTATAAGTACCCCGTGCTTCACCCAGGTGGAGATCCTAGGTGAAGCACGGTGCTGCACCCAATAATATGCATGATTTGATGTTATCTAAAACTAACCCAAAGCATAGCTCAGTTTTGATTAACATGTTTAAGACAATATAACTTTCTTTACTTATTAAAATTTGTTTAATTTAGTTCTTTTAAAACCTGTTTTTCGCTCACTTTAAAGTTTATGTGATCAGAGTGGACCTTGTCTATACATTGTCTCGGTGGAATCGGATCACGCGATCGGATTCTACATTTTTTACAGTGTAGTTAGTTGTTATTCTAGGAATGAAATAGGTGTTAGTTATTTCTGGAAAAATTAAACTACCTATCAGTCATTAGAATCTCACTAAAGTGGTAAATCCCCCACTGCATCAGTAATTATAAAACAGTAACTTTTTCTATCTTAAAAATATTTCTTTTTATTGGAATAACTATGGCACTAGTTAATATGAGAATAACAATGTTTTCCTTATATAATTCAGTATGTTTCCATAGAATAAGATGTTAAACAAATTAAAATTGTGTAAATTTAAATAAAATTTGTCAAGGATAACGACTGATTCGAAGGAACACATACTGAATTTTTCATTTTAACACTTTTTATGCGTCTCATCTTGTTGCAAATTAGATTTGACGGAGTTCGGTATATTATGCAAGTATTTGCAAAAAAAAATGTAAGCGGGTACGTATGTTTATCTGTTATTTACTTTATTAACAAATTGATTTGACCCTGAGTCCCGATTCTACTAATTTCACTTTTGTTAAACCACAGAGATCGAAAAAAATACCGTTGAGTTTAAGATATTTTACTCCTCTGCTCATACATTTTAAAATTAAATGGCATCACGTAGAGTCAAGATTTTTATTATTTTGAACTTTAAGCTCAAAATTATTAATCCTCAAAATATAATAAGCTCAAAATTTGAAAACATCGAAAATTTAATGACACTTTTTGTAATCTCAGCTGTTTGTCACTCGTTGACAATTGGTAGAATCCTGGTCACTTTTAGCTCAGTCAGTATTTCAGGCGGATAAAGCGGCGGGCCACATCATTTAGCCTTTTATTCAGATTCAACCTCAGGAGGGACTTTGCTTTACTGTTTTACCGTCTGTATAATGATTCAGAAGAATTGTTCGAAATTATGCCCACTTTAACTTTCTGTCATCGCACCGCTCGCCATAGCCAGGGAGTTCATCCTCACACACTACGACCGGAAATGGTGCGCACTGTGCGGTATGAAAGGAGCTTTATTCCGAGCACTCTCAAGCTGTGGAATGAACTTCCTGCGACGAGGTTGAGATGAGTTTGGCGTGCCTCTTATGTTGGGAACGTCCATAGGCTACGGTGACCACTGTCCATCACGTGGGCCTTGTGCTTGTTTATAGATGATATAGCAAGTAGTACTTACTTAGTGTAGTGATATATAAAAATAAGATTATAAATGTAGAATTTGCTAGTTGAATTTTTACTCATCTTTTAGCGATTAATTAAAAGGCCCCCTCGTGCAGAGTAGCTAAGGAAAGGAAATATTTGTTACATTTCTGTTTTTCTTGAGCCTATGCGATTTGTGCATTTTGAAATGAGGAATAATTGAATAAATACCTATTTTTTGAATAACAAGCTTAATGAAATAAACTTAATTTCAAAGCTTAATGAAATGAAGTTTATTTTCAAAATACCTATGCACTTGATATAATCAAAAATGTTAATTCCTGTCCTTGACGTTGTTTACCTTGAAATTATTTAAGTACAGTCTTCTTTGTAGTGGTATAATTTCTGGTTCTAGAACTCACTTTTTTAATACAAGCTACAGTAAAATTTGCCGAATGACATCCTGAAGGGGGAGGCAAAGATATTGAATAAGATCACCCACATTTCAGCAATCTAAAAGTCTATGAAATGTTTAACTAGAAATCATACGTCAATGGTATTAATGTAATTTGTCAAAAAATATTGACATACTGGTGAATGGCGTTTTCAATAAATTCTTCATTACTTACAATTATTTTTATTGACGACTAGCAGCCCGTCCCGGCTTCGCACGGGGTAGACAATTATTTATTTTTGGAAATTTGGATATAAAACACATTTTTTTAATTCGTAATATTTTTTGAATGGAAAGTCCAATTTAAATAATTTAAAAACTATTTCATAGGTAGTTAATTTATTTGGATAAGGATTAATATAAACACATAAATAGCATGGTTTGAATTTGGTTAGCATTTTCATTAATGTTTAAAAGGAAAAAAGATGTTGTAGTGACATAACTACAACAGTTGGACATATGCTACCGCGGAGTTTTTTGTAGCCTTCTTCAATATTGTTGTACATTATTTTGTTCTATCGCTAGTAGTTTCGGCAGCGCATTCGACGAAAGACATTTTAAGACTCATTTTTCTACACATTCGGTTACATTGTTCAAATTTTACCAAGGATCCTTAATTTTTTTCAAAATGAAATGTAGCCTATGTCAAATTGGAAGAATGTAGCATTCTATTGGTGAAAGAATTGTTTAAATCGGCCCAGTACTTTGCGAGCCTATTCATTACAAACATACAAACATACAAAAATAGGTACAAATCTTTCCTCTTTATAATATTAGTGTAGATATGTTGAGTTCAACTGCCACTAATAAATTATACAGTGTCAGGTGATGTGAAGTAGTATATAAACATGATTGTGTGTAAGCATCACAACAGTCTGCTCTGCGCAAACGCATCTAGCACAGAGAGCGATCTGGTAAGTCACTAGAATGTATTGATCAATTAATTTTTATATACAACATAACATAACATTACATAAACTCACGCCTATATCTCCGAACGGGTAGGCAGAGGTGCTAGCATCACATCTTCGCATAACATTTCGCAAGTTTATGTTTAGGTCCCAATGTAATAGGTGGCGAGCCTATGCCATTAACCGCGCACTTATAAAACCTGCTATATATACACACATAACTGCGAAAAGCATCGAAAAGTCATTGTTGTGTGCCATGGGAATGGTACTACATAATAACTGAAATTACAAGTCGGATTCCTGCTAATCGCTTCAGCTCAGGTTACTACTTGTGTTTGGAGTGTGTTCACATCGGTAGTCTACCTAATGCCCAGGATTCAAACTAGCGACCAGTCGATCAACACCTCTTGCCGTGGGATAGATGGGGCCCGGCATAGGAATTTAAGAAAGTAAATTTATAAGAATAAATTCACGCGATAATGCTATTTAAAGGGCTTGAAAAGTATTGCAATAAAAAAGTAGCCCAAATTTGTTAAGCCGTTCAGTAGTAGGAAACCTCTCTTCTCGTTTTCGGGAGAATTCGCCTAACACTCCGAAGCACTCCAAATTAGGAATCCCTCGAGTAATGCAGCAACTAAGTTATGCCAATGTAATGTTTTCCTGTACGCAATACCTAACTCACATAATTATACTTAAAGTTATTATCATTTCTGTTCTGGTCTTTTAAACACCTGCGTTTAAAAATAATTATGTTTAACATTAAAGATCTGGATATTTTATAAAAATATAATTGGTTGTCCAGATAGACCGATTGATTCATCTGAAATGGCAACTTTTTTGACTGTAGGAGTAACAGTCAAAGTTTTATGATGTTAGCATTAATTTTTTGTCAGTTTCAATACAAAAGGGATGAAATATGGGGTGAACGTTCGTACGGGAGTTCGTAATTTTAAAGCCATCGGCTCGAAATCTAAACCATAAGAGGCAATTTAAAAGTTCTGATTAAGAGAACAGTAGTTAATGTAATTTCTGGCCTATGTTCAGCAGTGGACGTCTTGTGGCTGAAATGATTATGATGATGATGATGATTAAGAGAGATGGTTAAAAGTGTCTTGGGAAGTTTATCACTTTTTAAGGAAGAAGTAAATTAGTCAACTGGTCTGGTCGTGCCTCGGAGAGCACGTTAAGCCGTCAGTCCTGGTTGCTATACGAACATCTATGGTAGTCGTTACCGATACACGGGAGCCCTTAAAAGTCCGAGTAGCCTAATTAAGAACTTCGATATCACCAGTTTGGTTGTGAAGGTCTGATGGCAGTAGCTTCAGCCGTATCTTAGTTAGACTAGAAAGCCGACCTCAACGGAGTTGGGAATAGGCTCAGAGAATGATGATGATATGTTACCTACTCAATAACTAGTATTACGTGATCATCTTCTAAACGGTGTCCCTGGTTACATTCAAGTCCTTATCCTCGAAGGGGACCACTTTTGTTTCGGCTATTTGTCAGCTGCCATGGTGGCGGGGTTACTAAGGATGGTAGTTGTCACATAGTCCGAAGTGTAAGTTTTTTCAAAGTACCTGAACTATGATGAATTTCTAGTGTTACTATTTAATGAGTCGCTTCACGGAAAATATCGAAGTTTAACCGCATCTTAGTTAGACTAGAAAGCCGACCCCAACTGAGTTTCGGAATAGGCTCAGAAAGTGTTGACTATTTAATGAGCACACTATTTTCGTAGTATCTATGTGTGTCGTTAAGTCTTGCTGCATTTTGCATGTTCTTAGGTTTTAGTAAGGATGTAATAGTGCCAAAAACAACAATAAAAATGTAAGTTAGTTTTTATTTTAACAATGTAAAGAAACAGGATATTTTAGGTAGAAACTCATCTATGATTCTAAAACCGGTTTGTGCATAATTATCAACGGCTTAATAAGTCAAATTAACATTTATATATATACCCTAACATTTATATATAGAGCTCTTACACATTTCCGTTAAGTTATTGTATGAAATCATTTCAGATAAACCAAGAAGATGATCAAGACTTTGATTTTCCTGGCTGCAGCGGTGGTGATGGTCCTCGGCCACACTGTACACACACATGATCACGAGTCTAAACAAGTAAGTCGTTGAACTTAGGCCTACCTACCATAAAATGAATATTAATGAAACCGTGGAGGAACGGGATGTAATGTCCTTCCAATACAAAGGGATCCTCTGACCAGGCAAGGAGATCACGTCTGGTGGGCCCCGGCCCAATGGTTGTCGTTGGGTTGTTGTATGTATTTTGCGCGTTGCAGTGCGAGAACTTCGCTTTCGCGATGCAGGATCCGGAATGACGTAGTAGTTACTCTTGCTATTGCTAGATGGCGTTGGGTACATGTGGTTGCGCCACACAACCGGTAGGAACCAAGGAACTATTCGTCCCACAATCGAGTAAAAAAGCGTGAAAAATAGCGAAATAAATATGAAATTGGAAGCCTGTCGGAGGTGGGTTTTTGTAGATGAAATTGATATGAGCTCTAATGCACGAAATCGCGCCTGGCGATTAAAAAGGCGATTGTACTACAACTTATGTAGTGCTGATGTTTTAATTACTTTTCTGTATATGATGTATTTGGTGTAGGTACAACAAAGAATATTTTATTAAGTTGTATTGTAAATTAGTCGAAGACGAATCGAATTTGACTTCAATTAGAATTCAATTCAATATGAAAAGGTAATTACAAAAGTGCACGCACTTTTAAATAGAATTATTGGCCCTGAAGTCATATATTGAGAGACCGTGATAAATATTAATTGTGCCCTAGATATTAAATGCTAAAAATAATATATCTTGGGCACAATTAATGTTAAATATTAAATATTAATTGTTAAGATTTATTTCATTAGTAAATTTTACTAATGAAATAAATCTAACGGCAACTTTACAAACTCACGTGTGTAAGTATTCTCAAAGGAGCAGTCTGACATTAATAATGCACCTTGGCCATTCAACGGGTGCGTTCAGAGACTGTGTTTCTGAGAATGTATTAACAAAACCCAATAACAATTTCCTACCCGACCTTAGCTTCAGGATCACATTTTAATTAATTGAATGATAGAGACACTGCCTATTGCATAAAGCCTATCTCTATGTATGTGTGCATGAATTTTTGATTAATAAATAATTATTATTATTTCAAAGGAGACGCGGGTAGGAACGGCCGGTCCCTCATGACGTCAGATCAGCTCAATTTGATTCAATTTCACTGTCATTAACTTTACTAATAATACAACGTGCAATTTTCATTATTTCCAGAGTGGTGTCGGAGTTGCCCACCTCGTGGGTGAATTTGGCCACAATAAAGTCAAGGGTGATCTCACGTTCACCATGGTGGCTGAGGACAAGATGGTTATCACAGGAACGATCACCGGTATGCCGCCTGGCCACTACGGCTTGAACGTCCACGAAACTGGAGACATCAGCAACGGCTGTAGCAGCGCCGGGGGACATTTCAACCCTCATGGAGTAAGTTTTTCTTTTTAATATACCCTAGTGGAGTTAACTTCCACCAGGGTAGCTAATGCCAGGCCTGGAATTGACGAGTGGAGCCACCTGTCACCCTAGCAGAAGCAGGCCGCGACGGCGGCGCAAAAGTGCGCCTCCCCATATCCGGGGGCTAGATATGGACACCATGGTTCCCACATTTTAGGGGAAGGGGGTTATCTTAAAGAGATGTCCGCGGGTCTGCCAAGATGCGAGAGATATGTCTTGTATAATCTCACCTCCGTCAATCAAAGACCCATAGACGACGTGCGTTTTAGTCGGTTCGAGTCTGACATAATCACTTCGATCGACTTTGGTGGGGGGGGGGGTATCCGTGGGGATTTTGCTTACGAGAATAAAAGGGTAGCTAGAGCCAGAGAAACTGTCAATAGGAAGACCAACTTGGCTTGCAGTGCAGGTGAGGTTGGCTTGATTTACGTAGACCTGGCACAGTTTACAGGCACATACGAGTATATCACATATTACTAGTTAAGTTGGATTTAGATATAATTATCGTTTTGATTACCTAGTAAGGCATTTCAAACATGAATCTTTATAAAATCGTCTTTTATTTTCAACCATTCCAAAATTGAACTCATAAGATTTTCTATCTCTTTCTAGCACGACCACGGCCACCCTGATGATGACCATCGCCACGTCGGAGATCTCGGCAACGTTTTATTCAACGAGAAGGGAGTTGCTACCATCAAAATTGAAGACCGCTTGCCGAAGTTGTGGGGTACAGAAGGTATTGTTGGCAGGACAGTCGCGCTGGCTTCCATGAAAGATGATCACGGCAGGGGTGATCATCCGTCTTCCAAGATCGACGGTCATGGTGGAGAATTGGTCGCTTGCGGCGTTATTGGTATTAAGTAAATGTTTAGATGCAAATAGACATCTCGATACTAACCATTATTTGATACTACAGAGAGTCTAAAAAATATTGGAAACCAGAATGTAAGTTTGATTAAACCACGGATTTGTAACTATTTTTTTACCAAAAAGTAATAAATCACTCTAAACCAATATATTATTTTTATTTATAAGTACTTCACAAAAAATCCTAATAAAAATACATAAACTCACTCCTATATCCCCGAAGGGCTGTGTTAGCACCCTCATTTCGCCAGTTTATATTTAGGTCCCAATGTAATAGGTGGTGAGCCTATTGCCATTAACCGGGCACTTATAAACCTGCGATAAATACACATAACTTCGAAAAGCATCGAAAAGTCATTGGTGTGTGCCATGGTTAACCTGGGATCGAACCCGAGACCTCGTCTCAGCAGTCCATTACCTATACCACTAGGCTACTGCGGTACATACACCTTCATTCACAAGCATGAGCTTGCAAATACTTTCACTGAGTAGGGATCAAACCAGCGTCACCTACATAGCAGTCGGGTTTACCGTCACGCCATGGAGACTGGATCATCCTGGAGCTAATCCTGGATGTCGATTTATGTCGTCGACCACAAAAATGCATTGACATTACGATCCAAGGTTCATAGTAAAGAATTCTATTTTATTTATTAAATTTCCTATTTTTAATACCGTTTAACCAGCATTATTAATTTTCTATGGTGTTAGTAAATCTAAATGAAACTATAATTTCATGAAAATACGCCAACTCGCATTATGGCCATATTTGGTTACTTATTGTAGTGAGATTTTTTTATTAAATTATCGCTTCATTTAGCTTTAATGATATATCATTACATAGTATAAAACAAAGTCGCTTTCTCTATCCCTATGTATACTTAAATTTTCAAAACTAAGCAATGGATTTGGATGCGGTTTTTTAATAGATAGAGTGATTGAAGAGAAAGGTTTATATGATATAACAGCATGCTACAACCAACTGGTGCGGAGTAGAAGTGAAAACTGTTGCAAAAATGGAATGACGCAGACGAAATTGCGCGGGTCAGCCAGTAAATCATTAAAGCTATTTTTTTTTTAATTGTTAAAAGGTAAAATCTTGTCGAATCACGCCCTATTCTATTTTTATCCGTTGTTAAGGATGGAGTATTCGATTTTTATTGATGCGTCTCGTCATCGGAAACAGGTACATAAAGATCGGCTTGTTTCGGCCGGTAAAACCATTACAGCGCAGGTTGTGATATATTGATCGTTTGGTATAGCTAGAGTTGTTAATTTATTGAATACTAGCTATTGCCCGTGGATCCGCCTGCGTGGATGTCAAATATCGAGTTGTATATTTAAGCGGTCTATTCGACTCTACTGGATTTTCTAGTCGACTCTCTACATTACTATTTTCAGTATTTTTCCGGTATATTCACTGAAAATAGAGTCGCTTCTGAACAGTGAATAAAAATGAATGGCTTCGAAGTCTATTCATTTCAAACAATCAAACCTTTCCTCTTTATAATATTAGTATAGATTAGCTGGTCGCGCGCGGCTCCGCTTGTGTGAATACCAGCTAACGTTACCAAACAGCATATCTCCTTTCCTAAGCTCTAATCCATCAGTATACCATTATCTATGTTTCATTAGGTTATCTTAAAAAATGACTAACTTTAATACAACCTTTTATACTTATTTGAACCCTTTAATCTCCTTCATCGCAACAAAATTAGAATTAAACCCTCCTTTGTCTCAGTTTGTTGATTTATTTAATTATTTATGATCTAATTTTAATCTTTTATAAATCAAATATAACATGTATTATTGTGTTTAACTACTCTATAGAGATACCAAGCGTGGGTTGTGAGATAGAGACGCTTCTCAAAAAACGGAACAACATCACTCCTCGTAATGTACTAAATCAAAAGCTACTGTATCATAAGTTCTTGTGCGAAAGGTCCACTAATTATACCCGTGCGCGTGGTGTCATCAAATAGATTTATTTAAAACTTGTTTGGCGGACAGCATCATCCTCCTTCGGTAACGAAACAGGACCAAATAGACAGGTAAGTTATAGTTACAAGAGACATTTTCTTTGATATAATTTTTTTGCAAGCGTTTGCAATAGCCGAAAGGTATATAATAGGATCGAAAAAATTATTATTATTATTAAAATAGAAATATTGATGTACATTCGTTCAGCTGACAGTTTTCTAATGAAAGTCGATTGAAACAGGTAGTTCTACAGTAAATTTCAAGAGATTCGAACAGAAATATGACGGTCCCGCAGAAGATGCTTCAAACAAAGATGCGTGCCGTAGTGGATATGCGGAGGAGCCGAGCAAAGGTGTTGTTCGTTATGTTTATGGTGCTATGTATGGTAAGTACAGTTTTTGAATAAAAATAAATGTTATAAATAAAAAAAGATCATGTTTATTGCCAGATGTTTCCTCACAGGCTCTAACTTGCTTTCTGGATGTAAATGTAAGAGACAATTTTGACAGTCATCGGTGTTACTATGCGAGCCATCTTGTCGGGTGCGTACGATCGGTTCCTTTGTGTCAACCCCAACCTGGACCATACATTTGAGGGATAACCTCAATTAGGGTGGCTGTACTTTGTGAGCTAAATGGATAAAGATTTAGATTTTATAATATTAGTGAAGTTAAAACATATTTGTGAGTAACAAAATGTAATCGAATAGGATTTGATGCTTGGGGCTTTCCTCCCAGGGTAGGGATTTCAAGCTACAGTCGCTCTCGCAAAAGTAAAGATAATTCAAATAAACGAAAATACATGCCTTGCTTCACTAGCACTGTGATTATGGGGTTATATCTGATAGATAATACACCCATTCTAATGGACATCATCGTAATAATCTGGCGAAAAACGCTTCGTATTGTGGTTATTTTAGTTTCTTTGTTGAGAAGCGTGTTTTATAGTATTACTAGCTGACCTGCGCAACTTCGTCTGCGTCACTCCATTTTTGCAATATTTTTCACTGCTGCTCCGCACCAGTTGGTTGTAGCATGATGTTATATACATATAAACCTTTCTCTTTAATCACTCTACCTATTAAAAAAGCCGCATCTAAATCTGTTGAGCAGTTTTAAAGATTTAAGCAGACATATGGATACAGGGACAGAGAAAGCGTCTTTGTTTTATACTATGTAGTGATGTAACTTTTCTTTGTCTGTTTCTCGTGAGGGCCAAATTGAAATTCTTTTGCGTTGTTCTATTTGCCCACCTTAGTTTGGACGACTAGAGATGTATTTTCAATCATATTTTATCAGTAATGATGTGTTACTAATATCTCTACGGTTAATCAAGACCGTGTTACGTTAGTCTTGTATAATTTCTCAGTCGCCATTTCTTTGTCTTAATATTTTTTTAGTACTTAGTTGTATTTATCTAATTAAAATTAAAGTTTAATTACCCTGCATAGCATCTCCTGCTTTCTCTATACGAGGGTGACACTGAAAGTTCTTAGATAATCAAAAACAAAACAAACTAACAAATTATTAGTTTTATTATATCTTTTCAAATTAGTGTGTGGCGATACCACATGTGCCCAGCACCATCTAGCGATAGCACGACTAACTACGACGTCACTCCGGATCCTGCATCGCGAAAGCGAAGTTCTCGCGCTGGTACAACATACATACAACAACCCAACGACAACAGTTGGGCCGCAGCCCACCAGACGTGATCACCTTGCATGGTCGGAGGATCCTCCCTTTGTGTTGGAGGGACATCGCATCCCATTCCTCCACAAGTGTATACATCGCTGCATCCGACAGAACCATAGTGAAAACTTTGCTCACTCGTCTTTAGGGCTCTCTTCATGACAAATGAATAAAATACTGGGTGGCGCAAAAGTACTGACACTAAAGAAAATACCTTTATTTTTTATATGACATTTTCTGTCATTCTGTTGTTGAAAATTGTGTAGTGAACAAATGTAAAATACACTGAAAATAAACATGGACCGTTTTACTCCCCAAGAACGTGGAATAATTGTGTCAATGTTCTTACGGAATAATTCATCAGTGATAAGAACACAACGTGAATTTCGTCGACGATTTCCCCACCGTCCGGCACCGATTGGTCGCACAATTCGACGCTTTGCCACACGCCTTGAAGCAACTGGCTCAACACCTGACCTCCGAGCTCGTCTAGATTACTGCCAGCGCGTCATAAACCTCAACCTTGAAGAGGAGGATTTTCCTTCAAAATTGGTTATGAGTGACGAAGCGCATTTTCATCTCTCAGGGCATGTCAATAAGCAGAATACTCGGTTCTGGGGCACTGATAATCCGCGCATTATTCAAGAAACACCTCTACACCCACTAAAAGTTACTGTATGGTGTGGCATCTGTGTTGACAGAGTGATCGGACCCTATTTTTTCGAAGACGCTGGAGGCAATGCGATAACTGTCACTGGAGAACGCTACAGAACCATGTTACGTGAGTTTTTGATACCCAGTTTGGACGAATTGGGGCTGGAGCACATCTGGTTTCAACAAGACGGCGCTACGGCACACACAGCGCGCGACACTATGGACTTAGTGAGGGACGCTTTTCCAGGCCGAGTTATCTCTCGTTTTGGCGATTTGCCTTGGCCTGCAAGATCACCCGATCTGACCAGTCCAGACTTCTTTCTTTGGGGTTTTTTGAAATCTTGGGTGTATGTGAACAAGCCACAGACTCTCGCAGCTCTAAAAGAAAACATTCGTCAAGAAATAACGAACATATCGCAGGAAGTGTTACGGCAAGTTATGCAAAATGTCATAAATAGGGCTCAAATGTGTATCAACTCTGGAGGTCACCATTTAAAAGACATCATCTTTAAATCCTAATGGTACGAAATTTAATGGTACAAATATACATTTAAAAAACCCTAAATCTAGTTTTCTAATTTAGAAAAAATGTTATAGCCGAACCAAATAGGGTCTTTACTTTTGCGCCACCCAGTACATATATTTGCAAGTACATATTCTTAGTCTATGATACACAATAATATTGGCAAAGAGTTCCGTTTTCAAAATTTGAACTAAAAATTCTTTTATTTTTTGTTTACAAGCGGCCAGTTCTAAAAACTTTCAGTGTCGCCCTCGTATACTCTGCGACGTCTTAGTTGAATATTGTTCCAAGAAATTCAGTATAGCAAACAATAAAATGTTTAATAGAATAATTCTTTTTAGACGGTAGGCAATATGGCCGCCGGTTACAACGCAGCTGAATTTGTGAGGCTGATAAAACAGTGCGATGAACATGAGGAGGAAGAACTCATGAATTCTGGTATAACCGTCATGGCCAGCCTTTTGGTGGCGTTGACTGGAATTCTAGGCGCTCGGTTTTTATTTTATAAGGATCCCAAAAAGTTGAATGTGGTAAATACTTAACTATATTTTACTATTAATTTTATGAATATGTTTCCTCCATAGACTGTGTCCAGTCTCGATACTAATTATGCAGAAGTCCCCGATTCTACTAATCGCTAACCATTGTCAAATCCCTGAGATTGCAAAGCAATGTTGCCATAGTATTATCGATTTTATAAATACCTGATTAATGTTAAAAATTAAATCATAAAGAGTTTATTACATGGCGCCATTCACTCTACACGATGCCATTTCATTTTAGAGTTTAACAGTATAGCAGTAAGGCCTAAAGTTCGATAGTATTTTTTGTAATCTTAGTGGTGAATTGGGGTCCTGAAAAATCACAAGTGCGTTGAATAAGCGTAGGGTAGATGGTAAAATAAACATGATTGATACCATATGAGAAATTAAGTGTTTATAATATCTTTGGATGTTGTATCTCAAAGAAAAATTTACATTCTAGCTTATAATAATATATTGGATAAAAAGTTTTTTCTAGTCAGTTAACCATTGTAACATTATTCATATCTATAAATTGTGATTTTGAGGCTTTACTACAAGGCTAGGTGGAGACATATGTAATAAAGTGAAATACTTTCGAACATTTCATTTTAATGTTTGGTTTATTTTTTCAGTACGCCTGGTTCGCGTTTCTAGCGTTGTGCCTCCAGGTATTTTGTGCGCTTAACAAGGCAAGCGATTTAATCAAACCAGCCTCTGATTTGAAGGAGAGTTTTTGCAAGAACGTGACAGAGCTGGGTTTGGCGGAACAACGCCGGATCTGGGACGGGATAGAGACCACTGTAATTTTTTTTTAATTAATCCTCGATAGCTATTTCAACCCCTTATTCATTTACACACATGAGAACTCCCTATAGCTTAACATTGAACTTAAGTAGAATAACTAATAATTATAATGGGTATTTCTATGTATAATATGTATGTATATACAAAAAAAGTATCTAAGTATGTTTATCCACATTCTAGAACCCGTAACACAAGCTTTTGTTTTGTTATGTCACGCTACTGTCCATCCCAAGGTTACCTGGAAGAAATCGCTTCCAGCGATAAGGCCGCCCATTGTACATTAGAACAACTGTAACTCACACTACTTGTCTTTGGTGTTTTCTTGTATTTATTTTCTATTCTGTTTTTGGTGTACAATAAAGAGTAATCTATCTATCTATCTATCTATCTAGTTAAGCTATGCTTACCATGAGTCTAGGTGATGTAGTGTAGATTGTCCTAGAATATTTATTTTTTATAACATTGCATTTCGTACGGGTTCTAACTCTGTATGTACACTTATATATTTATCTATACTTTTATATCGCAGGCTTTAGGTATCTCTTGCTGTTTACTACTTAGAGCGCCTTCGCGCGGCGTCTGCGCTGTGTGTACGTTCATCGAACGCCTACGCTGGAGATACGCTAGTGTGAAGGCAGCCTTACTGTTCTGTTTACCTACTGCCACACTCTATTTACCTACTACCTCACTCTGCAGAAATCTTAATTATCGATTTCTTATATCTTTTACTACTTTTTCTCTTCTTATTTTCTTAGTGTATTTTCTTGTTATTTCTTATTGTACATTTTAGTCAATTTATTATTCATTAATTAATCATACTTAATATATCTGTAGTTGCACCTATCACACTATAGAATTTATTGTTTTTCTTTTGTTCAAAATTCAGTATCGATCTAATCTCAACCGAGATAGAAGATAATACCTTTTTTGACATTTTCGAAATGTCAAAAAAGGTATTATCTTAACCTGAAATCTGTATTACCATGTATGTTTATGAAGGTAGTCTTACAACCTAATTAAGAATATGACTTGAATTGGTGCTCGGATGACGAAAAAATGAATGCTTAAAATCTTAGGCTAATGAAGTTAAGTTTGTCGGTACCTGATGAACTAGTGTTGTCTAGCAATCTATTTATTACTGTTACAGCAAGCATGCTGCGGCCTAAAGAGTCCAGATGATTACTTGGCAATGAATAAAAGTATCCCTGTGTCCTGTTGTCCCGAAGCGTATGCACAAAGCAACGAACTAGCAAGAACGTCGATGTACAATGACTGTATTCAGTAAGTAAAACAACACTTATTTACTGATTTTATCTTCATTGAAAACACTTTTATGTTTTGTCTGTTATTTTTTTTGTGTAATCGTGTTTTCATTGTTAGATCTAATCGTTTTTTGAAGTGCATCTTTCCTTAGGTGCGTTGTGCAATTTTCATAGAAAACTTTGTTCGTAGAACCTTCTGAATTTTGAACTCACTTTTCAGGTACACACATTGCAGCAGGACACTGCCGCAGAGCAACGACTTTTTTAACAATTTTATAACAAATGAAATCTCAAATTATCATTTACGTTATTGTCGGTTAATTACCACCCGCGAATGAGTGTTATTCCGCATGCAAATCGTCTTAATACATGTTGTACTATAGAATCAGAAATTATTGCAGCTTTACTTAATAAATAAAATGTTTTGCAGATTTGCTGCGTACAACAAAAAGGGTTGTATAGTGAAGGTTTTAGAGATGCAGAGCTTTGAGATGTTAATTCTGCTTTTTTGGGCTGGAACCTCAATCGGGATTCAGGTAAATGATTTTTTCACTTAGGAGTTTGAGGTAAGAAGGAATAAAAGTACATAATTAAAAAAAACTAGTAGAAATGTGATACAACAGATTCTGAATCAGAACTGGTGTAGCCAAATTCACACACACAACTGGTAATAATACGTTGCATTCTAGTAAAGATTTGTTTTGATTGGTCGTATACATTTATAAATATATACGACCAATCAAAAAGCATGTATGATTTAGACGAATTCGGTAATAAAGGTACTATACCTATAATACCTCATCGGTTCCAAATATTTTGTTATTGATAATTGATAAGATTGTAATGAGTACACTATTGACTGAAACGTCATTAACACTGCGTAAATACTCATAACAATGACGCGTGTACCCCCCCCCCCCCCCTCCCCAATTTCACACTTCTTTTACGTTTATTTCCGTCCATAAAACAAACTAAACAAACTACAGAAAATGTTTGCTTGAAGTCTATTTAAGAATGGCTGGCTAAAGGCCCAGACCTTTACAATAAATGGGTTCCAAAAATAACCTAGGAATTAACGTAAGTGAAGATTCATTAACAGTGATAGGTGACAAAATGTGATTAGATTAATGGCGCCAAATGTCTAAATCCGACCCTAGAAGTAACGGTATAACGGGGTGAATAGGGATAAAATGGTCAATGGAATATTTAACATAATTTCTTTTACTAGATCTCAAATAAGCCTCTTATCAGATATTTGATGATTATGTTATTACAATGAACTAGTCCAAAATTACGGTTAAAAGAAAATAACTACAGAATTTAGCTGACCATTTTATCCCTATTCACCCCGTTTTACCTTAGTACTTCTGTCTCCTTGGAAACACTTACCGACAACACACTCGATAGCTACAAATTAAAATAATAACTTATGAAGTAGTTATTTCAATGTTCAGAGACTTCTGAAATAAAATTGGATTAATAGAGACATACCAATATCGGCTATAATACTCGTGTGTAATTCTAAAAAGAGGGAAATTGCGGATTGCATTCGAGAGTAGGTTCCGTACAATGAATAAAGAACAAAATAATGTAGTGTAGGTATACATACATTATCGAACATTGCTACAATGAATATACATATAAGTTTGTATGATATCAATAGCACTACATTTACCACATAATATTAGAATACTTTCAGAGATTAGACATTAGGTGGTAGTCAGTGAAAAGTGACTGCCATGTTCATTTATTTTTTTACACGTCCGTGTTTAAATTACATTAACTATCCTTTCCACTGATTAATTAAAAAAGATATGACTTAATTTCAAAAAAATTGAATTAATTAAAAAAGATTTGAATTAATTAATTATATATGAAAGGCCCATACTTGTCTTGATGTAAAAATTCCACTTTATTTATTTATATTGTCGATCGATTACATTTTATCTACATCATCATCATTTCAGTCTTAGCACGTCCAGTGCTGAACATATGGCTTTCCCATCGACCATTAATCCGACCGATTTACAGAATCTGTCGATGATCTGCATTCAACGGGTACAAGTAACTCTAACTATGTCATTCGTCACTTGCTAATAATTTTGAATAAACACAACCTTCCGGTTTCGTTTAAAAGTAAAAAAAAATTAGAAAAGTGCTAGTGTTTATGTATTCTTTTTTTTTTAATGTAACGCAGGGAACCCAAAACAAAAACTGCATTACTATATTTCAGTTAAGTACTCATTGCATTAATAATGGTATTATGATTACAGTTCTGCGGTATAATACTTGCCATATGGATAGCAAGGAGACCTCCGGTCATATTGCAAGAAGTTAACAAGAATTCGGCTGCCCTCTAAATTTGTGACCAGACGAAATTTTATATGCTCTTTGACTTATCTTTATGTACTTGTAGTATTAGCAGTCTTTAAAAAGCTGCTTGTTCATATGTTAATCGTAAATGTTATAAAAGCAACCAATAAATGAATTCATTTTCAAAAAGGTTACTTTTATTGATTTTTTGACCACTCTTATGTGTATTTATAAGGCGAGGGTGAGTGGGCAAGCCGGAAAAGGTCGACCGGGGTGGACGTCAATCAAATCAAGAATGTTGTAAGGGATAGCCATATTAGGATAACCTTCTTATAATAGGGATGTCGACTATTTCTTTTTTCGATAAATAATATAATGAACTGCTAAAGTGAAACTTTCTTTCGACAAATTAAGAATATTTGATTGTAACTTGAAAATTTTATTTCGATCTGCAGGAAAACGCTCTATTTAAAATCACATGGTGCTTAATGTTTGGAGCGCAAGAGAATATCGTATTTATCTCGGTCTGTGTTACAGTTACCCGTGTATGTGTGTTCATAATAAAAGTAATTTAAAATTTATTTCAATTATAAGTCTTTGATTTTTTGATTCAAGTTGATTGTTTATATTTTGACCTACTTTGGGCACTAAAAATAATGAAAAATCATAGTTTCAGTTTAGTTAGGCAATTAGCAATACATATTTTTACAGTATAAACGAAAATAAGCATTGTTGGGTAGAATCGTACCACCTTATCATCATATATTTTGATTGGTGGGTCTGAACTTAAATACACCATTACTCCAAACGATTAACTAATAGAAAAAAATCTCTTCATCGTCATCTGTTTACCCGTGATTCAATCATTTATTTGGGATTCATGCAACATATATCTTTCTCTTTCTTATATTCCTATTGCATGTTATCTCTTCACTAGTTTCCTTCCTTGTCCTCTTTCACGTATTCCATTCATCTCTTTTCGGCCTACTCTTCTTCATTATGACCGCAAGAGGCCTGTGGCAGAGCCTCGATGGCGGTTCATTGGGTGTATCAGCTTACAGGTAAAGTTGGTTATGGACTCAGAGAATCTGAAGGTAACGTATATGTAATAAGTATGTTAAAACCATATCACAGTACAGACAGTTTTGTCCGTAATAACTGTGTCCATATTGAGTAAGTATAGCATATTTTGACACAGAACTGTGCATGAGTTTAATACTGGGTCAACAGTTAACTATAATTTTGATGTAAATACTTGATACCTACGATTTATACTGTTAAGAGTTACAGAAGGGGATCAGTAGACGATTCAGCCATACCAATAGAAAGTATCCTGTGTCGGTTTGGCAAAGATAATTTTTTTGCAGTAGAGTTGATATATGTAAGCAAATCCATAAATAACTGAATTAATTGTACGTAGGTATATATTTAACTATCTTCGGTAGAGCGTAAGATTTTTAAGGAACAGCGTTGGGCCAACAATACTGCCTTGCGGTACACCGTAGTAGAAAGGATCGTTTCGTTAGTAAATTTAAAAGTTCATTTATCTAAGTTCACCGTCAACCGTACTATATAGGTAGGAAAATGACAACACATAGCCTGTAAACGTATCTAGTAGATAGCAATAGGATTTATATGACGATGGTACTTTCCCAAAAATAAAACAGTTTTTGCTGATAAAAGTTTAGTTCTAGGTACCATCTAACACAAAGAATAAACTACGAACAAAGGAAGTTCTAAAACTTAACAAGCTTTCTAGTAGCTAACCGCCCTATATTAAATAGTGCACAATCACACTTGCAGTAACCGATCGATATGTCATGTCAATTAATAACTCTGTGGTATATGCATAATACATCGCAAAAATAAACCGAGGTAATATGAGCTCTAATATTCAGGATTAAAATTCAAATTTAATTCAACAAGTGATATCCAAGAATGTATATCCAAAGATAAGCAAAAATGTTGATTAATGGAATAGAACTCTTATGCCAATGAAGCAAGACTCATGATAGAAGTATGGTTAATATTGTATTGAAACAAAGAACGCTGAAGACAGGCCCTGAATTGTGGGTACGTGGACACATGGATTCCCACGTTCTAAATATTGCTATGAGCTTACAAGCGTAACGATAGGCAGAGCGGATTGACGATAATGACATTTCTAGGTATTGATACCTGAATCCACAGCAAAAAAATGAAAAATGTTTATTAAATAAAGAGTGAAGTGAGTATTTACAGGAATTCTGAATATTGTTCACCTCATCAACAATTTTCAGGTACCTTGTGTATCCCGAAGAATCCCAATACTTTCATTTGTTTTGAAATTCACGACCACAACAAAAAAGATTATTGAGAAGAATGTGATAAAAAAAATAGTTATTCAAATCGGTCAAGGCATCCTAAGGATCAATACGTAATCACAAATATCTCCATTCACCACGAATATCTTATATTCAGTTTCTTTGGTGACATAAAATACCTCAGACCTAACCTTTATCAATAATGTGTTCAATAATTCAAGCAATACAATTATGCATGAAGGAATATTACAATTCTGATATTCTCAAGTTCCAACCGTCGTAACAAAAAAGTCAATATTCAATCTGATAATTTACACCGTCCTTGATATATCGCTACTCGCTCCGCCTATGACTATGTTATCAACTAATCACCGGTACCGTCCGTCGAATGCATTGATCGATATCATAGCCATAAAGTCTTCACTACTTCACTTCCGATGTCCACGTCATACCAACCGGACATAACACCATATATTTCAACTACAATACTCAATTTATTAGACACTGTGAAATTTATCAATATGAAGTCTAGAAGCATTCGTTGTATGAAATTCTTTCTGACCCTTTTCAATATTGTTTGCATTGTAAGTAAAATGTTCAACTGATTCTTATTTTGTATTGATTGCTTCCTAATTGTTGTCTTTGTCCGTCACGATAGATTGTACGTTATTATTTGCTGTAGTATATGTTATGTTGGATTTGATATTTGTATTAGCAGTTAAAGAAGTTTTATACTACTTTCAAAATATGTCGAGAAGCTTTAGTTGTGTTAATGACTTTGATTATCGTCGATCAATCATTTTTAATTTACTACTTTTAGGTGTTTGGACTTATCCTAGGGGCAATTTGTGTGATAAATATGCGAGACAAAAACTCCAAACCGAGTCCACCGTCAGCGATATCTAGAGGAGTTCTGTCGTTTCTTCTCACTCTGAGCTTGGGTTTGGTGATAACAGCTGTACTTGGATGCATAGGTGCTTTGAGAGAGCATGTCAAGATTTTATATGTGGTAAGTATTTATGATCCTGTATAGTGATTGGAGTTCTTGTTTGAATCTACCAGGTAATACCAAAAAGCTCCCAAAGCTTTAGTTTGTCTGAGACGCTTTGAAAACGAAACGGATGAATCGATTCTTATGACTTTTAAGTAAATCTATTTGTCTCAATCTTTTAAATAACACTAAAACTCAAATTTTATTGTGTCGAATTTAATAGCGTATCATATTTTTCCTTTTTTTTCTGTTTCTTGGTTCATATCGGAAAATAAAAGATTGTCTTTCTTTTCAGCATGCCAGTTTCTTCATATTTCTTGTGTCGGTTGAACTGTTGGTCGGAGTAGGGGCGGCGGTACTCAGCGCTTGGGTGGGTGGCAGCAGTGAGCTCCGCGTACAATTTTATAGGAACACTACCACTATCGAAGACGACTCTACTAATTATCAAAAATTTTGGAGTAAGCTACAGTCCGAGGTTAGATTTCTGGATTATTTGAAAATTGCTAGCGTACATTTAATGTAACTTTCAATTTCAATTAAATACTTACTAAACTTAAGCGACTGCAGGAATGCAAAAAACTATGTATGCATATGAGTTAGTATGCATGCATGTTGTATGCCTGTATGTATGTATGACATGAATGTATATATTTCTTGTATGAACGCATGAATGTTGTACGTATGTATGTTGGTACGTACGTATGTATGTATGTATGTATGCATGTACTCATGTATATGAATGTATGTCATGCATGCATTTATGAATTATATTGCATGATAAATATCGCCTTTTTCATAATATTTTGATAGTTCAGAAATTCTTAATAGGTTTAGTAGGTAATTTACACTTTTGACAATGATTTTGCTAGAACCAATGCTGTGGCATCGATGGACCACAAGACTACGAAATCATCCACCGTGACATTCCACCATCGTGCTGCGCGCGCGCACATCCCCTCCGTGAAGGCAACGCTAGACGTCATTTACACGCCACCTGCTTGAGCGAGCGGTCGTATTACATGCGCGGCTGTGAAGAAGTATTACGGCAGAAGAAAGCGTTGAAGGGAAACATTTTTATTGCGACTGGGATTATTTTTGCTTTAGTAGAGGTAAGTGTTTTCTTGTTCATAGGACTACACGTAGTAGGTGACGTACCGAGTAAAAAGCTTTCGCTCATTTTGCCGCCATTTTCAAGTAGGTACGCGTGTCATTGCTGTGCGATTTCACGCAACGAATGACAAAATCAACAATATGAACCTTATTGTAATTAGTTAAAGTTTCATAAAAAATGCGATAGCCTAGTGGTATAGGTAATGGACTGCTGAGACGAGGTCTCCAGTTCGATCCCAGGTTTACCATGGCACACACCAATGACTTTTCGATGCTTTTCGAAGTTATGTGTGTATTTATCGAAGGTTTATAAGTGCCCGGTTAATGGCAATAGGCTCGCCACCTATTACATTGGGACCTAAACATAAACTGGCGAAATGTGGGTGCTAGCACCTCTGCCTACCCCTTCGGGGTAATAGGTGTGAGTTTATCTTATGTTAAAATTTTCATTAAAATTACTGACATACTTATGTCTAAACTTTTTCGTAAAGGTTTCTAGCTTGTTCAATTCAAAGAGGAAATGCCATGAATACATTCTATCTACAGCAAAGTAATCTGTAGGTATTTTGTACGGTAATGGAATGTTTTCGGTTTGTAGTACGTATGACTTGAGCTAATCCTGCATTTAAGGTAGTTCACAAATACGACCAATCAAAATGATCGTTTACTAGTAATACAACGTAATATTAACGGTTGTACGTGTGAGTTTGGCAACATCGGTTCTGCTACTGAATCTTTCGTGTCACATTTCGAATATTTTTTTCTTTTATGTATTATAACTATGTTTTGTATACAATTGTAGATCATGTGCGTGGTTCTCGCCATTTGGATGGCCAGAACTATACGTTCTGAACGTCGGAAGCTTCAAGCAAACTTACAAGCACATTTTGAAACTTGAATCAAGAAACCATACTAATAATTATATATACTTAAATAAGCGCACTTAGTTATAAGTACCACTCTAAAAGTCTTATGCGCAAAGTAAATAATTATTTAATATGTCTTTTGAATCGGTCAGTAGCTTTGTATAGTCACTATACAGGGTGATTTTTAAGTGGCCCCGGTGCGGCGGCCATCTTC
The DNA here is from genome assembly GCA_963691645.1 of Pelosia muscerda. Lineage (NCBI taxonomy): Eukaryota > Metazoa > Arthropoda > Insecta > Lepidoptera > Erebidae > Pelosia > Pelosia muscerda. Next base: position 2,729,979 of record OY829102.1, read on the forward strand.
TAAACTATGAGGAAAAGCAAAAAAAAAACTGCATCATTGGATTTTTAATAAATCTATGTTCCCAGCTAGGAATCAAACATACTGATCTTGAGAAAAAGACACCCTGTATTATAACACTAAGGTTATTAAATTAATGTAGCCAATTTTTTCTTTGTATAGTTGTAGTTGTTAAAATATTCTAGATTAGAGAGTAATAAATAATTCTGGAACTTTAGTAGTGAACTAGCCCCCTAGTCTGTCAATTATCTGTTACTTGCTTATCGCTTGTTGCTTATAACGTAAGCTAGTACTTAAGTGATAGACATTCAAACTTTCCTACTTAAATTATATGTTTTACAGTTAGGATAATGAATATGCTTTTACCCGACTAACAAGAATGGATTATTTGTATTTTCAATTGGTAGCTGACATTTTTAAAGGCCAGTGAAGTTTGCAACTACAGAATGGTTAGTTAAAATTCGATTTTCTTATTAAGGTTTTCCATTATAAGCTAAATAAATATTATAAATATTAAATATGCTGAGAGAGACAACAATTGTGAGATTGCCCCTACTACAGATATAATATATAATAAATAAATAAATAAAATAAATAAATGAATAATAGTAAAATAAATCGAGTTAAATTTTTATGCACTTTCTGTTTTCATTTTTATATTTCACAAAATACTCAGGTTAAAATAAATGCATTAAGCGAATTTCACCAATTTGCAAATTTATGTTATATTATTAAGTGCCGTTGGTGTATAATTATTATAATATTCAAATCTTTAACACTTACTACTATAGTACTAATATAAAGCAACTATTATAGTTTATATCTACGATATATCCACAGGAAACGTAGATAAATGACAAACAAAAAATTTAAACGATAATTTCAAAATTTTCTTCTTAATAGACCATTAAACGGAAATTTCAAAACGACAAAATTAAAAATATACCATACTGTACTTTAGTAGTCAAATTGCTTAATTGGACCACCGCGTTCGAAACGCGGCCCCAGCCTGAGAAGACTCCGGCAAGAAACTTAGCGGGCTTTTAATTTTTTGGTTCTTTGGTTTGGATTCAGAACGGGATACATATTTCCTACAAATTTATAGATACGGTATAAATTTACAGAATAATATTTAGTAATAATTAACACATGAAAAATATGATGCTTCAAAATACGACTATTTACGGTGCAGCTTAGTTAATAAAACTTTGAGGTTCACTAATTTCTTTGTTTGCATTTTGCACCATGTTCCGTTAAATGGATAATGTAGTATACACTTATTATTAATAATAATAGTATCAGTATAAGGTTTTGATTAAAAAATAAACTACCTGTAATTTCATAATTATCTCACTTTTAAACTTATAAATACCTAAACAGTTTTTTGTCAATTTAGCTAAAATCTGTGATAAAATAGTAGTAAAATATCAGCTGTGGCAATCAATAAGCCGTATGGGACCATGATATCTTCTTAATAATATACAAAACTAATTATTATTATTCTTTTTGTATTATTTTTGCGCTTTTTTATAAACTAGTACTACAGTTTTAATCAAAATCAGAATCATTTGCAATTTCGTAGTGCCTAGAAAATATATTATCATTTTTCTATGAAAATCATATGCAATGATTTATAACTAAGGTTGCGGTACGCTATGATGGCCGTTTCAAAACGACTGATTTTGCTAGTTTTCTCTTTTGTGGTGCACTTAATATTGGACAACGAACTGTTAGAAGAATAACTAAAGAAAAATATGGAGAGACTGGCACAAAACCAATCTTGTCAAAACGGCCATCATAGCGTGCATAAACTATAATTACTTTGTATATAAATTAGATTGATAGTTAATGACCACTGGGACCATCTTAGTTTGGTATACCAAGTCACATTTTTATACCAAACGAGTAAACTGATATTATGTAGAATATCACGCCCTTACCTATGATGGTGTAAATACAGGGTAATGCATTTTCTAATTCTGTGCTTCTAGATTTCAAAACATATGATGTAGATTGTATATAATTAGCCTACTTATTATGTAGTTACTGTTATGCAAATAGTACAAATAGTGGTAATGGACTGCTGAGTCGTGGTTTCAGGTTCGATCTCAGGTTTTACCTTGGCACACACCAATGACTTTTCGAAGTTATGTGTGTATTTATAGCAGGTTTATAAGTGCCCGGTTAATGGCAATAGACTCGCCACCAACATTGGGAAACATAAACTGGGAAATATGTGTGCTTGCACCTCGGCTTACACCTTCGGGGATATAGGCATGACTTTATGTATGTATTTTATGTTATGTTATGCAAACAGTCAATTTTTTACTTATGGTAGTCAGTGGGATCAACTATGGCGGTGGAGGAAGAAAACCGCTATCATTATAGGTAAGTATCACAAATCGTAGTTTAAAATGGTCATATCGAAAAATGTATTTTGCCGCTCAGATTTTAGACTACAGAAAGAACTACTTGTGGTTGTAAAATACAGAATATGATGTGAAGAAACACAGTGTATAGTTTCTCTGAGATGTAACTGCATTATATAGGGTGGTCCTTCGGTAGCGGTAGTGCACGAGATGTCATGAAATCATCATCAATAAGAAAGGAGAGGGAGAAATTAGTTGGAATAACTGCAACAGTAGCTAAAATAAATTATGATAAAATAAGAACTACTGTACATAACAATTCTAGTTGCTTCACCAGTTATGCTGTTTGTGTAGTATAATATAGTTAATTAAATAACAATATTATTATTAATAATAGGATTATATTAATTCAATATATCGAACCGTTGTCAATATCGTTAAGATTTGATTATAATTACGGATTATTATAAAATCATAATTTTATTATAATCGTAGTAAATTTATGGTATGACACGTACGTTAGCTTAACTTTCAGATTAATTAAATAATGGAACCAATATTTAAAATAGAACTATCTAAGTAGGTTTAAAAAAATACCACTTACAATTTGTTTAAGTACTTATTTAAAAATACGTAAACAATCTTAGCGTGTCTTTTTTATATTTTTGTTTAAATACCTACTCATTATTTAAATACTTTGCTGCTTTGAAACGCATTATAAAGATTAAAACCTGGTATCGAACCACTAGTTAGTCAATTAATTACTCTAGTATATATGTTATAAACATGCGTTTCTCAAAAAAGTTCCCACAAGATTGTTTACCTTTATTTTAGTCCCTAAATAAATGAAGTATAGGTACTTGTAGTAGCAGTAAATTATACTCTGTAATATACCTTCATAATAATAATCACTATCACAAACAACATACCTACTTACATTTTATCACGGTAATTTCATATCTCTTTTTATATTATAGAAAATCCATTTTTACGAAATAAAACGCATAAAATAATATATTTAAAAATCACTATTACTATTATTATTAGATGTTTAAACACAATGTATTTCAGTGACGTGTTGTGTAATTTTGGTAACTATTTGGAGATTATGTGTGTAGATAATTACTGTCTACGAAATTGTCAAATAATGTTGAATGTTAGTCCACTGTGTTGTTGAATAAATTGTTGACACTTATTCATTGTTTTATTTTCTAACTTACAATTTTATAACAATGCTAGCCTATGCCCGCGACTCCGCTCGCGTGGCTGTCGGTTATCACGACCTAAGCGCCATCTGTGCAACTTAAATAGTCTAAATCATAATTCTGGTTCTACTTAGCCGATTGCAATCAAACAAACGTAAGATTTTAGGTTGGACCAAATCCCTTCAAATAAAAAAAACTGCATCAAAATCCGTTCTGTAGTTTTTGCGTTCATCGCGGACAATCATAAACTTTTTGCAATTATACAATAGTATAGATATATATATAAGACAGATAAATAAAATGTCTTTTTCCGCACAGCCTCGATTCCTATCTAAGTGTAAATATTTTAATGCATGATTTGCGTTGGTCCGGTCTGGTCTTCCGGCCGGAGAGTACGTTAAACTGTGGATTGCTATACGAACATTTATGGCAGTCGCTACAGGTCTAACTACAAAATTTCGATAATAAATGGTTGTGAATGTCAGTGGCAGTCGCTTCACAAAAATATCAAATATCGAAGTTCATTTAGAATGAGAAACCAATATTAACCGAGTTGGCAAAAGGCTAAGAAAGTTTTTTGAATTTAATTTGTGAATTACCCCTTGTCAATAAAATGGTCAGTTTTGGAATACTTTTTCTTAATTAATACTTTGTTTTATAAGTGGAACCTTTTTAAGCACTTCTTCACACTTCTCAATCATCTCAACGCTTACAACGGATGTTTTATATTGGCATTGAATACTGGCAAAATAGTAAACCAGCTTAGACGAATACATTTTGCTCATAAAATAATCTGCATCATTCAATAAGTCATTGAGCAAGTTATAGGTAGTATCAGTTGACGTAAATTTGATTTGAGAAAAAAATTATAAGCTCTAAGTATTTATAAAAGCTATCCTTAAAAATACTTCGGTAATATTTATACATAATTTTTATAATAATAAATGGTAAACATACATACATAATATATTATGCTCATTGCTCACACATATTACCCTCCGGGATTATATAAACGAAAAAAAAAACATGACAATGGTGATTGGGTTAAATTAAATTACAATGTAATGGAACACAGATATTTATTTTAAGAAAATCTATTTCAACATTTAATAAAACACTAATAAACTTTTAATTAATAATAATATAGCCATTAAGTAGAACTAGCTCACTAACTAGGACAATTTTAGGACATTCTGTAATGTTATTATTTATTTTAAAAAAAGAATACACTTTATACTACATAATTTTTAAACTTATTTTATTTTTTCATGGTTCCAATGTTTAAAGATTTCGTCCACACTTGTTTATTAAAATAGTTCTAAGGATTTAAACTTAATTTCTAATTTTTAACAAGGAATTTGTCATGAAGATAGTGTATGGTGGGAAAATATACAATGTACAGTTACGTATAATTAATGTTAGTAAATTAATGACTAGTAAGCGATTTCAGTACGCATACTGTAGTTTAAAGTAAGATTAAATTAATTTAATTACTATTTCACACCCAGTATTATTCAACTACCTACGGCCGTAGGTAGTTGGGCCTAAACCGTAGACGTAGAGGCTCATTCAAGAGAATTTAAATTATTATATATTTATTATAATAAAGTGTCTGTCTATTAAAAAGGGAGACAGCGGTTCTCAAAGATGTATGGTGTAATAATTCCACTTTACTTATTTGAAATCATTTTCTATTAAGTAAGTAGGTACCTAATATTTGTAACACATGGCCACGTTAAAAAATATTTTAAAATATTTTCCAATTTTTAATTCGATTTTCAAAAATAAGTTTTATTTATAAATATTCGGTTAGCAGAAGATTATTTATTTTATTAGATTGAGATTAGTTATTAATATCACATAAAATTGCATTGTCATATCAGTGCTTAAACTATTGTAATTTATTTTTAATTAGGTACGTCGTAATCTTAACGTGAATTGTTATTTTTAAACTATCGCGGTGTAAACTCATACTTTTTTTATATCGGTGATTATGAAGCTACAAAAGTAAATTTCATAATGAATCACGATAAATTCCGAACTTTCTTCCTAAAGTCCCGGGTTCTTTAAGCGGGGCGTGAAAAAGCATCTGATGAAGCTGTCAAGCTGAGCACCACCACATTGTAACAATGTACGTGTTTGTAATAATGGTTCCCTTTCTTGAGACTTTGCCTTCAGCCAACCATCAGGCGAGATAAAATCAAATTTACGTGTCCTAAATTAAAAAAAAAACCTATAAACATAATTATGAGTCTACGTGCATTTTTGTAGGTTATATTAAAAAACTTTGGTTTCGATAAAAAACTAACATTCATAAATTAAATATACATTTCCTTACACACTAGCACTAGCGGTTGAAAAGCGAACGTTGCAGTTTTCAGTAATATTAAAAAAAATTCACAGAACTAAAAAGTATCGCCATCTTGTCTTGCTCATGGGCGTTAAAAATGTATATTAATGTCAAAACTTGCTTCAAGCTTTTTCACCAGGCTGTAGTTGGTGATAAAGTGATCACTGTCGCCCAGAGATTTTTTACTTTTAATTATTAGGTTAGATACTATAGACAACAAATTCAACATGGATAATTTGAGATCGTTTTCGATAATTTTGTATTTCGAATTGCAACACCAACTTCAACTATGTTACCGCCAGAATATATACTAAACACGTCATAAATTCACAAAAAGCATAATACTATCCGACTACCCACATATTCGGATAATTGACATTCTATATACAAAAACTACCGCCATAATCTACTTAAATAAATTAGGTAACTTACAGTAACTTATAGTAACGTGCATAGATATGGTTATTCTGTTCTTTGAAACTAGATCCAACGGATAATTAAGCAGATTCTCGGCTCTTTCCTTGTGTCTTTATGGCGTGGGCTAACCATAGCGCTAGTACTATGCCGACGGCCTGAAAATTAAAAAAAAAACATTATTGAACGCTTTCATAGAAACTGTATAAACCCTTAAGGGTAGGTATAGGTGTTTTGATAACACACTTGTACTTCTCCACACACAATATAGTGGAGAAGTACAAGTGTGTTATCAATAATTTCCACTAAGTGCCATCAATCAACAGTATAAATAACCTAAAAGTGTATTGACACCTACATTTCTGTTGAGTTTTCCTGCCCCAAATATTAGGGGACACTATAGTGTTGTATAGACATATAAAAGTAATAGTAAGAGGTATTTCCTTTTTTATTACTATTATTAGTTCTGGGGATGTACTATGGTATCCTTTTTTCATGAAACATTATAATGGTATTTTCATGAAACTTCGAAGCATTTATTATTTATTATTTTTATTGATTTGAAAAGTATGCATGTTATTTAAATCAATTTTAATTACAAAAGTGAAAATGTATAGAAGAAATTAGAGCGATCAAGACGTGTTCATGTAGCTCAGTTGATCAGAGTATTGCAATTGTAAAGGACTGGTCACGTGTTCAAGTTCCGTTTTGGGCATAAATTTTCCCATAGGAAGAGATGCGGAGGTCAATTTATTTTACTTCTCCAGAAAAAATTTAATTGTGGTGAGATCCAAACATATTGTAAAAAGTAGTGCAATGTTCCTCTAGTAAAATGTAAAAACAAAACGAAAAATATACCTTTTCCTATACTTCGAACAAATAGAATATCCAATCTTTACTATGGCAGGTAAAGAGGCCATCTTGATTGTACACTATGGTCAATAAAGTAAGACCTTAAATACCAGCTAGGTCAGATCTAAGATTAGTATGTGTTATTCAGAAATAGCGTGACTATGGTGACGTCAGTGCAAAACGTGGTAGGTACTAAGGTGTGCAAACTCACTTTGAGTCGATATATTTATTGTAGGCGCCTAAGGTGATAATTTCGTGAAAACTGATAGTAGTGACTCTCACAGTATTTGTCTCTGTTGCTTGTTTTTGTCAATGGAATTATTGAAATCAACAGTCAATAGTAATATTTAAAATTTTCCTAATCATCTGATAGTTGGGACACACACTCACATGGTTTATAATTTGTTAAAATTCCATGGTATAACATGAACAATATGATCACAAATTTAATAAATAATGTGAATACGAAACTACAACAATATCACGTGTTTTAACAAAACGATTAACACCCTTTCAGTTCATTTAGGACGTGGTTATACAAAATGCAGATTGAGGACTTGTTTCCGAAACAAGGTTATAAAATGATAACCTAGTGAGATTAAGGTGATAATCTCGTAACTAATTTCAGACATAAGGTTTTTATTCGCCCCCTAATAGTGTTTAAGCATGCACACAGTAAATGTGTGCCAAATCCCGTATAAATTATATTAAATGGGGTAACTATAAATATTATTTAGTTACTTGAATATTTTAACTAGACTACGTAACGTATACATCAATATTGGCACTTGTATGCCTATTAAAAATATGGCCCACTTTGGCCCTCTAAATATTACTGTTAACTTTATCTATAAGATACTAATATTTGCTTTGATTTTAACTGAATGGTTCTATAAAATGGAGTGATATAGAATCAAGGGGTGAACAGAGATAAAATTCTTTTTAATATATTATTTCACAAAATTTCAAGCTCCTTAATAATAAAACTACATATTTGATGATTTGGTTCATTGATAAATAATATTTTGAAATAGCCTATACTATCATTGAATGAAAATAATCATGTAAATCACAATTTCCCCTTTGCCCCGTTTTACCAGTACAAAGATAAAAGTAAGATAGGTTCAGCCTTACCTCCAGAAAACAGAACAGAATTCCGCAAACGATGACAGTCAATCCCGCACTGTGGACAGTTCCCAAGACCTTGGTCTCACACCCTTCCTTGTAGTACTTCTCTGAGGAGAGGCAGTCGGAGCGCTTGATCTCGGCAGAACGGTCGGTGCCATCGTCTGGGCAGCAGCTGAAGGAGGGGTTGATGCGGGGCTCTGAGGCCGCGTAGTTATCAGGGCCAGTGATGCCACAGCATTCCAACTGGAAAATTTATACGATGGTATATTTTTAAGAACGTCTGTGTGTATTAATTACTAGCAACCCGTGTCCGTTTTCTCCCTTCTTTCCTCTCGGGGTTAGTAGATCAAACGGCTTAGCCAAATTATGGAAAGAGAGGAATAGCAGAACAGAATCTGGTCTCTAAAGTACAGTGGGCTACAAAAGTTCCTAGACAATTTGAAAATCCAAGTTCGTAGACAAGTGATGTCACTACACAACTTCTCGTCTTAGAAACTACTGGACTATAGATCTACTTATTAATGTAAATAAGTTTAGGCTACTACTTGCACGAGTTTATCTTATCACTACATAGTATAAAACAAAGGCGCTTTCTCTGTTCTTATTTCCCTATGTATGCTTAAATCTTTACAACTACGCAACATATTTTGATGCGGTTTTTTAATATACCTATAGTGTGATTGAAGAGGAAGGTTTATGTATATCGCCTCTTTGCTTCTATAATGTGACATATCCGAAATTTCGTTTTTTTTATTATTTGATAATTAAAACCGCCGTGATCGATTTTATTTTCTCAAAAAACGTGGTATTTTTTACACGGTAAATAACGATTCTGTGGGCGAAAGAGATAGTGTCATTGTGTCAGATCACAATATCGCACTGTCTCTTACTGCATCAAGGATTTTTGCGAGAACGTAACATAACAGTAACCACTACGCACTTACAGAGGAAGGAGCTCTTGATTTTCTACGAAAACGTGACATAACGTGTTCATCACGTTTTGATTGTAAAGGTGAGTCTTAATTCAATTATGATTTTAAATTTTATAATGTGATATATGGATGTGACACATTAATACTGAAAAATAGTGCGGAGTGTTAATTGTTATATACCGTACATGTCACATTGCTGTCGAAAGTATGAATGTTTTATTTGGAGTTAACTTGGGATGTAATGTTGTAGGTGATGAAACTTTTTCCAAATTAAAATTCAAGCGATAGATAATTATAGATGTTTCGTTTTTGAACAAAAACAAATGTATTTATTTAGAAATATTCTAATATATTCCGTTGTAAATACTAAAAGTGATAGCCGTTGGCACTTAAATTTTTCAGATGGAATCTAGATGTACAAGAGTACGACAAGTGACAAGTGCAGGTAACTATATTATGTGAATATTATACTTTGTGGTGTATTTGCCGTATCTTAGTTTAATAAAGAACTACTTATCTTAGCAAATATTTTAAATAATAAAACGTATTTTTAAACAACGACTCTTAATTAAGCGTAGCTGCTATGAAGACTGATTATTAATATATATATAATATTGATTATTAATGTAAATAATACCAAGACTATCTCTGATTGCTGTGTAAGATCATAATTGATTTTTAATTTTGTAAGTACAGAATTAATACACAAAGACCCATTACTTAACTTAAAAAGTAGATTTATTTTAATTTGATTACTTATTTTCAAAGGTCTATTTTGTATTCATGTTTTGACTAAGTCTAGTCCGTTACATTTGTATTACAATGGTTAGTAAAGTATTTTTTTAATTTTGTATTTTGTTTGAAATTGCTAACACTTATAATGCTATTGTCAAGATGTCTTTAAAAAGTAGGAAGTGTCCAGGTCTCCCTAACACCGCGACGCGTACAATGAAGCAAAGCGCGCCACTAAGAAAGCTGTAGCCAGAATAAGTTGGAATCGCCTGAGGGGCGCAAGCTTATCTATAAGTTGGCGCGTTCCAGGGTCAAAGCGGCATAGAATATATCCATATGCCGCTGCGTTAAAGACCCTGATGGCAAGCTGCTATACGATAATGTTGCGGTAAAGGAGAGATGGCGCTCATATTTCAATGCGCTGCTAAACAAACAGCATGAAGATAAGCAGCCAACGGATCTCCCTCCGAACCAAGGACTAGTGCCACCAATAACGCATGACGAAGCTCTGCGTCGCAACAAGAATCGGGAAGCTGTCGGACCGGACGGACTTCCTGTCGAAGTCTGGAAAGCGATGGGACCCCCTGGTGTGTGCATCCTCACAAACCTCTATAACCGCATACTCCAAACCGGTAAGATTCCGAACCAATGGAGACTGAGTATCATTACTCCGGTCTTCGAAGGAAAGGGATCGATTCAGGAGTGCGGGAGCTACCGCGGTATAAAGGTAATATCACACACCATGAAGCTCTGCGAGAGGATAATAGACTGATCCGACATGAGTGTGCGCTCTCGGAGTGTCAATATGGGTTTCACCCTGGTCACCGAACCATGGACCTGGTTTTTGCCCTCATAATTGTCGCGGAGAAATACAGAACGAAGAATACGCCACTGTACTGTCTGTTTGTAGACATGCAGAAGGATTTCGACTGTGTTCCTCACGCCATCCCATCATCACATCTCCCCATCACCCTCGGAGTACACCAAGGATCTGTTCTTAGCCCGTATCTGTTCAGCGTGGTGTTAGACGCTCTGTCAGACAGCATCAGACACTCATATGAGCAGCCCACGTGGGTGTTCATGTATGCTGATGACATCGCCCTGGTGGGTTCGCATCTCGCATCCGGGGCAGCCTCCATGTCCGTGACATTGCAGACAAAATGCAGAATTGTTGCCTTCGCTGGTACGGCCATGTTCAGCGGCGGCCACCCGGCTACGTGGGTAACAGATGTCTGCCCATGACACCTTCACCGGGTCCCGGCAGGAGGAGTAGACCCTAGCAGTGCTGGCTTGGCATCGTAGAGGATGACGATGATGTTGCGTGCCAATGGACTCACCACCATGGAAGCGCAAGACCGTGCGAAGTGGAAGAGAAAAAGCCGGAAAGCAGACCCCGGACGCCGAGGCGAAGGCTTCGGATGCGACCGGGTCTAACGTTAGGATGATAATGATGAATGTTATAATTGTTAGATTTTTTAGAAACTATTGAACAGTCAAGATAGTTCCATCTATTGTTCAGTATTATATTAAATATAATTAAAATAGTAATGTTGCCAATCGCCAAAGACTGTTGTTTTTAAGTATAGCTATTTTATATTAACCTAAATATGCTGTAATGAAGAAGTCAAATGTGATTTTCATTAGGCCTAAAAATTGTGATTATTTATAGTATTAATTTGTTTTTGTTTTTTAATTTTACTATACAATTAATTATTAAATGTGGTTGTAGTTTCCCCTCTTTCTAATAAAAAATGAATCTCGAAACCAAAAGTTTTTATTTCAACAATGATTGTTTGTGGCAAAACTCAGTGTAATAAGAAACGTAATATCATCAACAACGTGACAACTTAGGTTGTAACACTTATAATACTCACTATTTGCAAGAAAAACGTAATATATGTTCCCCTTTTTTTTAATTTATGCTAATTTCATGTTAAACTTTCAAATTGCCAGGGTTTTAAAAACTTTTCCGATAGTTTATTTACTATATTAAATAATAAATTAAGGATCGACACTAAAAAAGTTATTAGTTTCGTCACAGTTTCATTTTGTAAGTTTAAAATCACTCTCCTGTAAAATCACAGTTTTCGAGATAACACATTATAGAAGCAAAGAGGCGATATAGCATCATGCTACAACCAACTGATGCGGAACCGAAGTGAAAAATGTTGCAAAAACGGGGTGACGCAGATGAAGTTGCTCGGGTCAGCTAGTATTCTTATAAAGAAACAAGACATCGATAGTTTATTTTATTAAACGCTATTTATGTTACATTGTTGAATTAAATTTAGACTGTCAAAGGTATATTATTATAGATCTTAAGGTGTCCAGAAACTTTTGTACCACTGTACAAGCTTCAGATGCAACCGGGATTGGTACGCAGATTAAAAGAATATAACATTTAAAGAAGTAATGACCTGACTCCCACGAAATGTACATACCAAGACGTAATTTCGGCCCATACGAAAAAAAACGGCACTATACAACCTAGTAACACATTTAAACAATGATCATACGTGTTGAAATAGCCAGAGTGGGCCTCGTTGTGTGAGTACAAGCTAATGTGCGTAGGTGGTTAGTTCAATACTCAGGTGGAATGAGAATTCGACGAAAGGAATAAGTACCACATTGTTTGTAATTTAGTTTGTTAGTACTTATATTATTCTGATTACTGTGAAAAAGTTCAATCAAAGTCAGCAATATATAAACATAATGCATCATTTAGCCAGGCAGGGTAAGTCCTAGGTAGGTACAGTATAATATATATATCCTTTGAGCGGATTATAGATCTTCCATAAATGCCCATGAACTTCTGAAAAGGACCTTAGTCTAATTTAACAGAAAATATTATATTGGGAGAGGAAGAGGAACCCACCACTCGACAACGGTTTAACAATACCAATAGCAATAGAAAAATATAACTTTTCAATTACTTTGAGGGGTGCGATTGGTACTATATTTTCGTTTATATGGCTTATTAACAGTATATTAAAATGACGATGGTACATGATGAGCAGTCCGACTGGGGAAGTACCTCTGCCCTACAGAATACTGCGGCTGATAATAATCTTGTATTGTGTTTCCAGCGGTAAGAAGGGTAGCCAGTGCTCACTGGAGAGGTTTTGTGTTTTCAGTGGGAAGACCGAGAAAGTTTGCTTTGTCTTCTGTGCTGACAGCACAAAAACTCTTAATATTCACCCTCGGCCCTTTGCTCCTCCCCTCTACATTGTAGGTTTTACGAGTGTGACACCTATGGTGTTGTAAACGTCCATCAGGTGGGCCGTGTTCTTGTCTGCTATCTAAATGGTTTAAAAAATTGAATTTTTGACTTACGTTGGTCTGGATGCGATCCCAGAATTCCTTGTAAGTGTCATCTTCATCCTTAGTAGACTTGTTCTTGATGAAGGAAGAGCGCAGCTGAGTCTTCAATGTACCTTCGATCTGAGGACGTAGGGCAGCTGCCGCGATGCCCACGGAAAGCTCGAGAAGGATGATAATGATTAGGCAGCCTGCAAACTATGAAAAAAGACAAGATTAGTAATAAATGTAAATGGGACAAGTTAACATCAAGGACAGAATTGGATCTGTGTTTAGTGCTTTTTTAGGCGGTCAATGTTCTTTTGTCGAGGATTTACAGGGACCTGTACTCAGGTTAGTCGACATTATTGTCTACAAGTACACATCGAGAGGGTGTAAGGGGAACATCTCGAAGCCGAAGGCCCTGTATATTAATTGTCCTGTATATTAATACAGGGCAGTTAATCCTCACATATCACGACTGAAATTGGTGTGCACTGTGCGGTATGAAAGGAGTGTCATCCCGCGCACGCTCAAGCTGTGGAGTGAACGCCCAGCCGTGGTTGTCCCAAGCGACTACAATATCGGGATCTTCAAGAAGGGGATTAGAAGGTTTCTACAGGGTAGGCAGCACGAATGTAACACACCTGGTGTTACAAATATCCATAGGCTACGGTGACCGATTTCCATCAGGTGGGCCGTCTGCCACCTAAGTGGTATAAAAATATTTAGCTTCAAAATGAGTGAATTTTAAATTGACAGTAAAACTAGAATCTATTAGCATTTACTCTCAAAATATTTTGTGAACAAAGAAAGTCATAAGGTTCATGTTCTACAACCAAACGTTAACATAAATCCGCTAGTCTCCAGTTTCTCTAAAACAATAGTAATTTAATTAAAATATATATTTATGTTCGTCTCAAATAACAATGGAGTATTTATGCCGACCTGTTTGCATCACCACTAAGCCTGCCCAATTAATTTAGTGGGTCACTATTGAAATATAGGTGTAACCTACTCACAGCGAACATATTATACTTAGGTTGGGCATGTCAAAATTAATTGGTCTGTAGTACTTACTATATATTAGCCAAGTAAAGGTCACACGCAGAGAATGCTTATTGGTTAAATAATACAATACCAGTGGAATAGTATCAAACAAATCAATATCTGTTGTAAAACGTGAATTTACTCCTGTAGCACTAGCATGAACTCCTATCTAATTCGTAATGTAAAGGTTTTGTGATTTTGATTGGCAGTCTGCCTCTTGTAAACCTGTGTGCGTAAGTAGCCCGCCAATCGCAATGCTCCGTTCTGTCGATACCTTTACATTACGAATTCGATAGTATTTCGTGATAAGGCTACTGTTGTTGAAGTTTTCTTTAAAAAAATAAGATAATAATTTGGTCTTATCCAGGAATCGAACCCATAACACCAATCACAGTATTCATGCACCACTGAGGTCAATACTTACAATATAAAGCAGCTTAGGACTCTCTTTCCAAGCTCCGAAGCATCCAAAGGCCGCTATGATGATGATCAGAACCCCAATGGTTATAAGCACGATGTCCGTCTCGTGGCCAGTCGGTTCGATGCCCGCAAACCCCTTGATCATTCCCATGTCCACGCATGCTGCAGCTATGATCACTATGCCACAGATCTGTGAAAGAAGATAAGAATATTTTATTCCATATATATACATATAGGTAATTAGCAACTATAGTTTTTCCATTCTTCTTAAGTTACTTTTTGGTAATTTTGAGATTTCGATGACATTTGCAAGAAAATCGATAGACGCACCGTTTAAACCATTTTTCTATGGTTTAAACTAATAAGAAATAGCCATTAATTAATATAAAATAGTAGAAGCAGGTAAGAATAACACCATTTTTTTGTCAAGTTTATGTAAAAATACGTAGTAGCGCAGAAATAAAAACCCTACTACCTACTGAAAAGTTCTTAATTCTTAAGAACCCACACCCAGAAGTGACTACAGCTAGACGTAACCTTTTTTTCCGTAGGTACCTACTGGCTGTTTCGGGCTATCAGTTGTCAAGAGTGAGGCTACCTCACTCTCACATAGTCCTCATGTCCCGGTTGAGCCAGAGCCATCGATGACCCTCTAAGGTGTGGAACTACGGCTTCCACATATTTCCCCGGATAGGGAGGAGCGTGCATCCTGCTACCATCGCGGCCTGCTCCTGCTAGTTTGACAGGCGACATCACCTGTCACCCCCAGACCCACTCTCGCGAAGGACGGAGGTCATTCTGCGACCTCCGACCCGGAGTCTTCTCTCCGGATCCGCTCCGCCGTCTCCTTCTCGAGCATTACTTATTCGTAAAAGGAGGCGGCGGCAGCCGAGTTAGTGCAACCTGACCGAAACATCAAGTAAATCGAAAGGTAAATTATGGTATTTAAATTATGGAAAGCGGCCACCGTGGCCTATGAACGTGTGCAACACTAAGGGTGTCACACACGCGCTGCCCACCCTGAAGGGAAAGGGGGAGAGCTGGGAAGGGGTGGGGAGGCTAGGAAGGGGAGGGGAAGGAGGGGTATAGTGAGCTCTGGCTACCCTACTTACCTACTACTACACTGACGGACTCACAAACTGCATCAAAGTTCAGGTTTACTCTAAAAGGATTTTTTATAATAAGTATGCAAACTTTTTAGATTAAATTATATAAATATGGAAAGACTGGCTCTTAATCTTAAAAAAAAATTAAATTTAAAAATAGAACTGCAGTAAAACAAATGAATATAGCCGGGAAAAGAAAATTTACTTGTAGTATCAGATTTGCGTGTTATTTATAGCAAAGTTTTAAATTGATTCTCATTGATTTTTTTTGTTTTGTCAATTGAATTATTGTTACCAGCATAATTGTTGGGTTAGTTTTTTAACACATCGAGAGTTTTTGAACCATAATATGGATACTTCGTCCGAACAAGCGGCACAAATTGTAGCATTGGTGCGGGAGGGCTTGGATCAACGAACGATTGGTAGAAATTTAAATTTAAACCAGTCTACGGTTTCTAGAATATACAGAAGGTTTGTAGAGACAGGTTCTTACAGGAGGAGACGTGGTACAGGCAGAACTCGAGCAACCACAGGTCGTGATGACCGATTTATTGTTATAACTTCCCTGCGAAATCGTTTCCTCACGTCAGTTAACATCAAAACCGAGCTTAATGAAGTGCGTGGAGTAAACGTGTGTGCACGAACAATAAGAAGAAGGTTAAAGGAAGCGGATATCACCCCTTTTAGACCAGCAAATGGTCCAAAGTTGTCTACAGCTCACAGACAAGCTCGCTTAAGATTTGCGCGTCATCACCTAAATTGGACAGAAGAGCAGTGGGCCTCTGTATTGTTCACGGACGAGTGTAGGACATGTTTATATGGTGCAGATGGTCGCAGAAGAGTCTATCGTCGACGTGGGGAGCGATATGCTCAAAGTTGCATTGAGAAGCGTGTTCCTTTTGGAGGCGGTTCATGTATGGTCTGGGGTGGCATATCGATGAACGGGCGAACAGAACTTGTGTTCATAGACATGGTCCGTCAAAACGGTAATAGAGGGGGTTTGACAGCACATCGCTACATAACAGAGATATTAGAAGATCACGTGGTGCCTTACATGGGATTCATAGGCGAAAATTTTACTTTAATGCAGGATAATGCCCGGCCGCATGCAGCTGCACAAGTTCAACATTATTGCGAAGAGGTTGGGATACGTACAATGAATTGGCCAGCACGCAGCCCGGATCGTAATCCCATCGAGCATGTTTGGGACAATTTAAAAAGAGCTGTATATGCGAGAAACCCTTCGCCCACGACAGTGGCAGCACTAAGAACAGCACTTTCAGAAGAATGGGACAATATTCCGCAAGATCTTTTAAAATCCCTTATAAAATCTATGCGGAACCGATTAGAATCCGTAATAAGGGCACGTGGGGGTAATACACCTTATTAAAACACAAATAAACCCTTGCATAAAGTTTGTGTCTATTGTTAAAACCAATTTTTATTTAAACCAATTTTTCTTAAATTTCTGTTTTTTCTTCAAAAAAAGTCTTAAGGTCCTTTCCAGTACATAAACTTAAACTTAAAGATATGACCCTACGCTGTTTTAAAGTTCACGAACCAATCTAGAGGTTTCAATTTAAATCTGTATAGAAAGTATGCATACTTGGTTAAAATATTTATTTCAAAGTCGTCTATTACTTTGATGCAGTTTATGAGTCCGTCAGTGTAGTTTCGTTAACCATACATCATGTAACGCGCAAATTCATAAGTGAATAATGTTACGATGAGCTGTAAAAACATAAATCAAGTTTTATTGTTAGCAGCTAAGGCAGTTATTAAAAATAAGGTCACCCATTGTATTTTAGATATAAATTGTTATTTTAACACTACTACTTTTATGGTGTACAATAAAGAATTATCTCATCTCATTGTATCGTATCTTCGCCAACTTTAATGAGAAAAATGTCTGTTGTTTAAATTTTCAGAATAACTTGGTTTATGTAGTAGATAGGCATCGATATAATGTATACCCGTTCTCATATCACTTAGGTGACGGACAAGTATACGATCCAACTGATGGAAAGTGGTCACCGTGGCCTAAGGCAATACTAGTAGTATTCTGTAAACTCGTGCTGCTTACTCAAAATACCCACCTACTTTAATATCTTGATCAAACAATGAAAATGGACAGACTCATATTTACAGTGCCCTACCAATAAGTTCCTTGGCCCTACCTCACTTCCTCCCATTGGTGAAACTGATGATTTTATAATAAACAATAATGGTTTTGTAATGACCATAGCAATTATGATAATAATTTCATTCATATCCCCCAACCACGAGAGACAAGCCTACGCCAGAGGCTCGTGTACCAGTTTGTAGATGAAGTTGGCTTGGACCCAAAATATCTTGATACCTCTATGGCGTGGCGGTAGTGAACGCGACTGCTACGCAGGAGTCGCGGGTTCGCTCCCCGCTCAGTGCAAATATTTGTATGCATGAATATGGGTATTTGCATTGGTTTGGTCGTACCTCGGAGAGCTCGATAAGCCGTCAGTCCCGGTTGCCATACGAACATCTATGGCAGTCGTTACGGGTACTTTGAGTCAAAAGTCCGACTAACTTAACTAAAGAACTTCGATGTCGCCAATTTGTTTGTGGAGGTCCGATGGCAGTCGCTTCACGGAAAATATCGAAGTTCAGCCACATCTTAGTTCGACTATAAAGTCGACCCTAAATCCAAACTGAGCTGGGAATAGGCTCAGAGAATGATGATGATATAAAGAAATAAACCTAATATGTATAAAGAAAATAAAACGCTGTACAATAAATATAGGTTAAATTAAAAGAAAGTGTATATCGTGCGTATCAAAACCTACACCTATTAATTCAACCGATGCAAATCATCATATCACTGGCGGTATATAATTTATAAAAGCAACACCTACACCCGATTACACGTGGGTAGGCGTCAATTAGTACTATCAGATGGCTATTGAACTACACCCACTTGAACGTCTCCATCACTTTATTGCATCAATGATGATGCATGTACTCGTACTTCCGATTTACCAAATATGTTTAGTTGGATTCATTTCTTTTAAAAGTAATATTATTTCAATCTAACTTTACTTTCATAGTGATTCAAACTAGAATAGAGCCGATGTCGTCTATAAATATTTGTAAAAGTACTGATCTTGTAAAATAAGTGTAAATGCTATCACATTAAACAAATAAATGTATCCACCACATTATGATAATTATACTCTTTTGACCCATTACAATCATAAAACACTAATTACGATGTGTATCCTGCATATTTGGTTGTGAAGTCCGATAGCAGTCGCTTCATGGAAAATATCAAGGTTCAGCCGCATCTTAGTTAGACCAGAATACCGACCCCAACTGAGTTGGGAAAAGGGCTCAGAGAATGATGACCCCGTGTATAGTGTGTATCCGTTTTTTATCATGCGCAAATCCCCACGGATACCACCTCCACTAATACGGGTGGAGGTGATTATGTCGGACTCACATTTTAATGAAATATGCAGTAGTAGTAAAATTGTATTAATTATTTACTCGCATTCTTCCGTCGTAGTAGCCGAGTTACTATGACTCAGATCATACTACATAAAATTCTTATATCGAATACAGATGACGGCTATTGACTTCTATGGTAAAATTTTGTCGAATACCACGAACTTTCGTGTTCAGGAACGTACAACTTACAAGTTAGTTATGTATTGGGTTCATATTTTTTTGTATCGTTTATTTAAATTAAATCTGCTATCTTTATCTGCCTTTTCAACTTTCTTTTATTGTAATTCGGGTACCTAACTACCACCTTTACTTCCATTAATTTATACAGGTCACTATAATAAAATACAGCATGTTTAAAATTTAGTAAAGTTACTACTAAACTTTCTCAAGTTCAAACATAGTTCAACTTGTGACACTGGGATGGATTATATTATTTAATTTTAATATACTCGATCGACTACATTTTTACCATTTGTAAATTGAGTGTACTGTTTTCCTAGATTTGTAGTACGATTTTTTACAACGCACGCTTTCATTTTGCTTATAAATGACGTCACTTAAATAAAAGAGGTCAGTTTGGTATACATTATACAAGCCATAAAAATAGGTCAGGGCGCCCTACATAGTTATTTGTATGAAACGTAGAGGAATTAAGACATAAAACTGCACGTAAAATTACTAGAACTATTCACAACGTTGATAGAAAGATTTATTTCGTAATTGCGATATGACACCCCGAAACTTCTATACTTCATATGTTTAGGTAAACTTAAATAAAGTTAAACAAACTTGCGGCAACTTTTCATAAAAACACATATGTTAAGCAAATAAACTAGGCTATCTAACTGACTAACTAGTGGTTCGATACCGGTTTATAGTCTTTAAAATGCGTTTCTAAGCAGAAAAGTATTTAAACAAAAAATATTAAAAACATACTCCAAGATTGTTTACGTTTATTTAAGTAGGTACCCAAACAAATAGACTTCAGGAGACTATTTAAAATATGAAGTGTAACGGATTTTAAGTTGAATGAGTAAATATTGGTTTCATAAACTAATCACTACATAGTATAAAACAAAGTCGCTTTCCCTGTCCCTATATCCCTATGTATGCTTAAATTTTAAAAACTTTGATAAAAGAAAGAAGAAAGAATTTTGATGCGGTTTTTTTTAATAAATAAAGTAATTGAAGAGGAAGGCTTATATGTATATAACATCATGCTACATCCAACTGGTGCGGAGCAGAAGTATTGATTCTCGGGATACACTACATATTGATATAAAAGTAATTACGATTAAATATTTTTTTCGTATTATCAAAATCGTATCAGTAAAACTCAATGAAACGTGTATTTTTATATCAAGACGAATAAATTTATGTATAAATTAAACGATGATGATGTATAAATGAATGATGAATGAACGTGTATTTTTATATCAAGACACTCCGACACACAACATCACTACAAGAACAAAACATATACCATATACAATGCAAGTTGAACGATATAAAAAAAAATAATTATCAAAATCTTAATTTTTTTTGCTAATATTATGTAATATACTTGGAGTACTTCCAGTACAGGTGCCTTCGTCTTCGGGAGCGTTTCTCTAACATCCTGTATTTATTTTATTTTACTTAAACTTTTTGCACGAATAAAAAAATAATTGTTCAAATGCGGACTACATTAAGTCAATTATTTTGTACTCGTGCAAAAAGTCATGGGCATTTATTGCTTATATTGTCGAATAGTTGAAAGACTTTCCTAAATTCAAGCAAAAAAATAGGGAATTTTAATAATTAAATATTTGTATATACAATCAAGTTAGACTTAAGCGCAGTTGCAACGTACTTAGGCTAGTTTTATGTCACTTGTTAATGTACGTAACCTAACCTTGTGAAGTTATTCAACTAAATCGAACCGGTCAGTGTAGAACTTCCTGTAAGCCCATCTGATTACTCGTTTTGAATAAATAACGTGAGGTAATGTGTGTAATAGACTATTGGGGTCTATTGCTACTATAAATAGAATTGTTAACAATCACACATTCTATAAGTACATTATAAAATACGCTTACAGAAAAAGGTAAGTATCTACTCGAAATAAAGTAGCTTCAGTGCACCTTGGGTTGCCTTGGAAATATGAAATATTTTTCAATTCACAATTTGCTCGTAAGCTACTGTTGCTAAATAATGAAATGGCGATGGTGATCGCATTGACTGGTTACCTAATTAAAAATATTGTCAAAGCACGAAAACTAAAGTTGTGACAAACTATGATGGCCGTCTTGACACTATTGTTTTTGTTCGTTTTCTCTTTTTTGTAGCGCTTGATATTGGACAACGAACTGTAAGATAAATAAGTAAAGAAAAATATGGCGAGACTGGCACAGAAGAAAATTAACACTACAAAAAAGATAAAACGAGCAAGACCAGTTGTGTCAGTTGTGATGAGTTGTGTCTCCACAGCATGCCGCAATTATAACAATCGATAAGGCATTTCTATTACAGCATTTCTAAAAGTCCGAATAAACGATGTCTCGTAGACAACTAGTGATCTGGTGGTGTTGCTGGCATTGTGGAAATGGCTCTACAACTGATCATGAGTTCATTATGATGATGATGATGATGAGTGATAAGAAGATTATAAAAGGGGTTTCGTTTTGAACTCATGATCTTTGGCAGGAAACTCAACAACACAAACTGTTCATGCCCAAGCTTGTTTTTCGTCCAAGTATTTCGTGAATTTTGTCAAAACTAATTTGTAAAAAATATTTTTCTAGGAAATATTGTATTATTGTTATCGTTGAGATTATGGAACCGGGGGTGAGTGATGATGCCCCCTTGTGATATGATAACGTCACTTATTCTTACTAGGTACTAGGTAATTGTATGTGAACGTGTACGGTTAGCATTATTTCCTATATTAACTTCAGCTAGCGTAAACCCCTATTAATACTGAGCGTGTAAACATATGCAAATTTGCTATAAGCATGTAAAGTGACGTCACACACCGTGATTGAATAGCCACACTACGATTATACCATGGCAATGGTGATTTCGTTCAATGTCAGTGGGTACGACTATTACCATCATGTGTAGGTACTAGGATCGTATTAGCGTTTTTTTTGTTCCAACTGTGATGTTTTATTTCAAATTCTATGGTACCATTCCTAAATGGCGTAATGATGATATATAACTGATAATCGTGTTGGTTCCCGGTGGAATAGAACAGGATAGTCCCATCCCATCCCAACCCATAAACATAAACTGGCGAAATGTGGGTGCTAGCACCTCTGCCTATTACCCCTTCGGGGATATAGGCGTTTCTTATGTTATGTTTTGGGTTCACAACTCGTGCCTATATCAATATGTTCTATAATATACATGAATGGCCAGAAGATTGAATACTTCGAAAAGGTCAGAGAGATCGAGTAGTGCAGACAAAACAATGGAAATAAAATTCATACATGAAAAAGTCCCGTAAATCTGGTTGGAAATTTATGCTGTTGCAATTGTAATGAGACGGTGGTTGACAATGTCAATATTGACTGACATTAAGGTTTACATCAATGGAACGTTATAAATATTTAGTGTTCCTGGAAGCAGTGAAGAAGGATTGGAAGAAGTATATTCAGTTGATTCAAATTAAACAAATAAATGTATTCACTGAGTCGACCGACTACAGACTGACATCAGACGGTCAATCAAAATCAAGCAATGTAATTTAAAAAAATAAATATTAGTTAAGAGGTAAGGTTTAGAGTTCCACTTTACCACCGGGAACGGTCAGGGATGAGTTGTTTAATTAGTTTAAATGTAATATGTATGTATGTATACCGGATGTTAGGGAAATACTCATGAAGCCGAAGGCCTCTGGTAGTACTACTGGTACACAACATATTGACATGAAAAAAAATAACGGCAAAGCAATTTTTTTGCTAAAACTTATTTTTCATTATTTTTTCGCATTGTTTACTCTCCATCGTATCAGTTGAGTGGTTGTCATGAATTTTTTTTTTCATTCAACTTTACTAACACGATGGAGAGTGAATTACGCAAGTTAAACGGTTTAAAAAATAAAAAAATAAATAAAAAAAAGTTGAATAAAAAAAATTGCGTTGCGGTATTTTTTTTAATGCCTATATGTTGTGTACCATGAGTAGGTACTACAAGGGCCCATCATCGCCTTCGGGAGTGTTCCCCTTACACCCGTATAGGTATACAATCATGCAGAACAGGTAGGTTAACCATTAACCCCTTCGGCCGCCATCGCAACCATGTTTCGCAATCAGTTGCAAAGGTGGAATTTTCCTCCTTTGTTGGTAACCAGTTTCGAATAAAAATAACCTACATCACAATCTCTCGTCCACCAAAACCTTGAATATAAATTGTGCTCTTATAAATCTGCCAAACATCTGGCGTCCCAAGTATTATAGTAAATTGGTCTAATTGTTACAATCTACGCCATGATAGCATCACATGACATCAGTATCATCATTCTATTTTCATGTTGTTCCGTCAAACACATGAAGACGCTCGTAAAACTATTGTCCACTGTGAATCTTTATAGTAATTGTTTTGAAGTTGTAAGAACTATTTAACGATGAAGGTGTGGAAATAGGTGTAGCTTACTACGAGTGGTTCGTAAAACTAAATGTACTTATTTATGAGTATGAGGCGAACAGTAGGAGGAGGCGGAGCGGGTCCGGAGAAGGAGGAGGCGGAGCGGGTCCGAATGACCTCCGTCCCCCATGAGCGCGGGCATGGGCTTGACGGGTGGAGCAGGCCACGGCGATGGCGCAAAATGCCACTCCATACCCAGGAGCTACATGGGGACACCATGGTCCCCACATTGGGGGAAGAGGGTCATCTCAACAGAGATGTCCTCGGGCCTGCCGGGGTGCGAGAGTATGTCTTGTATAATCTCACCTCCGGTAATCAAGGACCCATGGACGGCGTGCGTTTTGGTCGGTTCGAGTCCGACATAATCACCTCCATTGGTTTTGGTGGAAGTGGTATCCGTGGGGATTTTGCGCACGATAAAAAAAAAGAGGTGAACAGCAAACAGGACATCTCCTGTATTGAGCTGGTCTGTATGATAGAAAGGACGCTCCACAAATTAATATGCACTTAATCAAGAACCAGGGTGCCTACTACTACCTCTTATATGCAATATTATTCAATCTGTTATGTTTATGTTATGTTATTTTAATTTCAAGTGTGTCTCGCACTGTATGCCACAGGAGATTCAGTATCACTTTTAAAATTGGTTTCGTTCCTCGTAACGTAACGTCCTATAGAGTTCAAAAAGAATTTCTTTCACAAAATGTCCTTATATTATAAAGGCCTACAAACCTAAGTTTCTTTAACTCGTGCCTCATACCACAGAATTAATAATAGTGCCACAGAATAAATAATTATACTGCCTATACTTATTTGCACATTATAATTGCTATACTCATACAGAGCCTATTTCTATTCTATTCTACACACCTGTCTAACGCAAAGAAATGAAGTCTATTTATCAAGTGACTCATACTAGTTGACGTTTGAAGGTTGTTAGAATTTGCATTTCCATTATTTCTAGGTTCGCTATTTTATTGAATAGAACCTGTGAAAATTAGGCAATTATAATTTATACAACTCATGGCCACTTCGTTTTCATTTTGTAAAACACTATTTTATAAAAAAAAGGAATGGGTACGTAGAGTTGGGATTTCTCATTAATGTAAGTTCAGAATGTCTAATTTATATTTTGTCATGTCGAAAGTTTAATTCATACTTACTATTATTGTTCGTATGGTTTTCTTCCGATATAAATATAAGGAAGAAAACGAATGGACATCTTATCTTAATCGTCACGTTGAAATCAAACAGGTAGAATCTTCTCCTTGGCTTTTGCTCTTTTTATTCAAATATGCAATAAACTCAAACTTATCCGGTCTTATTACAAAACACGGACTAACTCTCAACAAGCTTATATGGACTTTAGACTATTCTCCATATAAAACCATATCACAAAAAGCGTTTTAGTACCACGTCAAGATCGTATCTTAGTTAAACTTTAAGTCAACTGTTAAAATCCCGTGAATATAATTCATAGTGTCATTGATTCAACGAGAGAATATTTCCTTTCCGATTATATTAATAGTAAAGGAGCTGTTAAAATATTACAAGCCACAGATGACAGGCGGTCACATGCAATCCAAATGATATTTCCAGTATTAGAATAGTGTGAGTATCGACCGATGTTCTACTGTGACCTTATTTTGCGACCTGGTTCAACGTCCATGTAAAAACTTACTTTATTTCAATAACCTTTTCTGAACCGCATAAGTGGGAAACAAGCACATGGCCCACCTAATGGAAAGTGATTACCGTGGCCTTTGACTACTTTTTTAACTTTTTTCAAGTAGGACACGTCAATTTGACTTTACCTCGCCTGTGGATACAGTGAAAGCAAAGTCTCAGGCAAGAAGGCCACCATTACAGACGTGTACGATGTTACAATTGTGGCACTGAGCTTGACGGCATCATCAATTCAATTCAATTCAATTCTTTTGAAAAATTGAATTGAATTGAATTGGCATCATCATAATATGCTTTTAACGCCTCACTTAGAATACCCGGGACTATAGGAAGAAGGAAGTAGGATTGTAGGAATCTTCTAAATTCTAATGCCCTTCTCGAAGAACCTCATATTACTGTCGTTTTTAAAACCTACAGCAGCTTGAGGGTATGTGAAGTTACTTTCATATGACATAATGAACACGGTGTACGGTCGAAATGTGTGAGGATGAACTACCTGCCTATAGCGATGGTAGAATGTTCCTATGGGAATCATTATATTATATTGAGGTATTTAGGTAAACTAGATAGTAATGTCTCTTCTTAAACCATGTCAAGTATTAATCCTTTCGAGTAACGTTCCGGGGCATCGTTATATTCGTTATATGAAGCAATGCAAGCAACATTGTTGAATGAACCTGTAGAAATGTCTTTCAATAACATTTATTAAGTTTGTTATTCTGTGTTGATTATATCACATTACGTTCTGATCAAAATAAACAACATTCCATAACATTATATAACAACAAACAACAAAATAACAAATAATATTTATCTCATTCAATCTACTCCATCCTATTTTGAAATGCCGTTTAAATAAACAATAAATAATAAAATTGAAATCGCCAAAATACTAGCAAGCATATGTAAGCCAAACCAGAGAACAAGAGAGAGACTTACCTACTCTCTCTAATCGCAGGAACCGAGAAGAAAATCTTGGAGATAACCGGGAACTATAGTTACCGTGTTAACATTCCACCACGCTACTGTCATAAAGGAACCACGCCTAGCAAATGCTTAATTTTAGATCTTGCTAACACAATGTCCGTATAATTAATGTCTCTGTACGTATACAAGCAGAAAGATGGTGATATGTACTGACTGCTGACTAAATTGGCGGGAATTGGTGGGAAATTATACTCGAAAGAGTCATATATACCAACGACGACTCATTCAATAATGCAAATATACCCAGTGAATCATAGTATCTAAGCCACAACAACTAACAATTCCTTTAAGCCCTTGATATAGCTTTGCAAGTACTAATGAAGGACTCAAAGGGCTAAGCTTATGGATTGATCAAGATTTTTTGGTGGGCTAGACACAAATTACGCTCAAATGGTTGAACTGATATGGCTTTAATATCCTTTCCTACACAGGATAACATGTGCAGGGCTTAGATGTCATCCGCATAGAATGACATCTAAGCCTGTGCAGAATATTCCATCAAGAACCATGCGGTTTGGTGACTGTTTCGTCTGCCGCATCATTAAGTCTTGGAATTCCTTACCAGCGCACGTGTTTCCTTCTTCCTACAGTCCCGGGTCCTTTAAGTGGGGCGTGAAAAAGCAACCGAAGAGGCTGTCAAGCTGAGCGCCACCATTGTAGTACTGTACGTGTTTGTAATGGTGACCCTCTTTCCAGAGACTTTGCCTTCAGGTTACCATTAAAAAAAAAAGCACAGTTATAGATTATAGTTGAGAATAACACTGACTACAGCACACTATGAGATGTAGTGACACCTCTACACGTAGGTGTGGCCGCGGGCATTAACGTGTAGGTTCTATAAACGTTTAATAATAATATCTTTAAAAATGTTTTCTTCTGCAGTGTCCCCTTTCACTTTTACCAGGGTTACCAGGCGCCCGGATAAAACCGGACATAGTTAAACTTTTTGGTCGCGTGTACAGCCAAAACAAACGGTGTACGACCTGTCCAGCTTTATTGGGCTTTTTAAATTTCGAAAGCAAGCAAATGACCTTAAAAAAGTAGCTAGGAGTCTTAAGGAAGTACCCCAATTCACATGCGTGAGGTGATACTGGCTGGCCAGTCCAGTTTATAGATTTGGGAACCGGTTGACAGTTAATAACCACGATTACTGCTTGGCATTCGATGAGCTGTTTTGTGACATAAAAATAGGTCTACCAAACACTCGATAAAAAGCCTTGAATGAATTAATTTGTCATAATATGAACATCAAACAAGTAAATCACGTAATTTGTATTCTAAACAATAGTTACTGTGTACCCCTCTCTCCCCTCCACGCGTATACCTCACGAAGATAGAGTAATAGCGGATTACCGCGGCTACGCCCGCGTTGACCTAAACCTTTCAAATAAAAGAATCGCATCAAAATCTGTTTAGTTGTGTAACAGACAAACAGAATTGCAAAAAAATATTTTGGTTAGAAAAGTTACGTAACCCAAATTTAAAAAAATTCTTCAATGTACACACAACACACAGAAATTACAGATAAAAACTAGTTTACTATAATCCTACTAATATTATAAAGGCGAAAGTTTGTTTGGATGGATGGATGTTTGTTCCTCTTTCACGCATAAACGGCTGGACTGATTTGGTTGAAATTTGGTACAGGGGTAGATTAGAACCTGGAATAACACATAGGCTACTTTTTATCCCGGGAAAAGGTTCCCAAGGGTTGCGGGAACGGGAACAAAATTCCACGCGGGCGAAGCCGTGGGCATCAGCTAGTTTTATAATAAAATCTATTCTAAGCTACAAATTAATCAATCAAGTCACGTTTAGCGGGTAGTGTACGATCGATTCCTGGCACGTCTTTTTGAATAAAAATAATATTAAGTTTTCGTATACCGATAAACCTACCTAATGTCATCAATCAGCCTATCGCAGTCCACTGCTGGACATAGGCCTCTCCTAATGTGCGCCACTGCTCCCTGTCCTCTGCCTTCCGCATCCAGTCTGTTCTAGCCGCCTTTTTTAGGTCATCAGTCCATCTGGCTAGGGGGCATCCTACCTTCAGTTTGCCTTCTCGAAATTCTTAGAAATCTTCTTACGGTTAAATTATGAAGTATACGGTTTGAAAGATCAAATTATTGACTGTAACATCTCCCTTTATAACACCTCCCTACTTTTTTTAAATCATAGTAGTATGACAATGTTTGACAATTTGTAGGATCGGGGCCCTGGTTGCCCTTGACACTGGTTGGATTCAAAGCTAACACTTTGGAATCCGAAGTCTGTTTTATTATTTTTCCTGTTAGCTTGGTCCTTCTTAACTCTTACAGGCGTGACTATCATGGTGGTACTCTTTTGACGACATATCTAGCTCATTTTAATTATAAGATGCAAACAGCAATGCCTACCGCCGCCATTGACAAGCTTTTATTCGTAATACATTATTACAATAAGTTCCACCAAGTGCCATCAATAACAGTACCTATAAATAATCTTTTATTTGTAACTTTCAACTTCACCTCCTAAATGACTAAAAGCATTGATTGTCTAATAATAAAATGCTGCTAGTCCACACCATCTATGAATTTAAATGAGTCAAGAGACACAATAGAGAAGTAATAGTACAAAATTTGACTAATGAGTCACTCAGATGCGTAGAGGCGCCTCTAGGAGCATATGAATAAATAAGCTATTATGATTATGACATTAGTTCGGTTTCTACGGAATGGTTGCCGACGCCACTAAGAGGTCAGGGTTGTCAAAAATATTTTTTACTATAAATAGTGACTGTCATAAAGGAATTCGATGGTCAAGATATAATTGTTTAATGATGTGATGTGTTTACGACAATTTTATGCAGGTACTTCCGTTCTGATTATATCAGCAACTGACGTCATCACGTGTTGTAAATATTTACGTTATTAGCTGTTGTGGTTTCAAATACTCGTTGTGTATTTAATCTTTAAAAATCTGGCGTAGTCTTGATTTTAAAATATATGCAGGAATGTTATTTATTAGATAAGTGTTAACAATAGTACAAATATTAGTGTGTTCAAACACGAAAGAGCACACCGCGGTACCGCGGTAGCCTATATAGTGGTATGGGTAATAGACTGCTGATAAGAAGTCTCGGGTTTGATCCCAGGTTTACTATGGCACACACCAATGATTTTTCGATACTTTTCGAAGTTAAGTGTGTATTTATCGCAGGTTTATAAGTGCCCAGTTAATGGCAATAGGCTCGCCACCTTTTACATTGGGACCTAAACATAAACTGGCGAAATGTAGGTGCTAGCACCTCTGCCTATCTCTTCGGGGATATAGGCGTGAGTTTATGTTTATATATGTATGACAAACACGAATGCTTTTTTACTTGCGCAAGATTGACGGTGTAAAGGGGGCTAATCTTTATACGCGCGCTCTTTGACACACGAATGCGGTTTCATTCGCAATAGAGTGACGGTGTCAAGGGGGCTATTATCTTTACACGCGCGATTTTAGTTTAAAACTATATGCTACAGATGCATTAACGTACTCTTATATTTATAAGCTTTCCTGAAGAGCGAAATCCATACCAGGGCTCTCTCCCGCCGTGAAACATATTACTACATACACAACGATGGAAACTCAAAAATGCCGTCGACTCAACTGAAGAAGAATGAACTAAAGCCTACTAAAGTTACATCTCAAGTCTCATTGTACGGAAGTAAGTATTTATATTCGAAACTAGCTGTTGCCCGCGGCTCCGCCCTCATGTACTTTCGATCCCGTTCCCGCTGTCGAGCATTTTCGTATTTATTCACCTTTTAAACCTTCTCTGGACTCCACAAATAATTCAAGACCATAATTAGCCAAATCAGTCCAGACGTTGTCTAGTTTTTGCGAGACTAACGAACAGCAATTCATTTTTATGTATATAGATTCAAACAAATTTGAACAAGCTGAAGCAATTCCATTACAAACATAAAAATCTAATTCTTTAAGTGAAAGATAGAATCGACTTATAGTTAATTTTCACCGTAATATTAGTAATTATATTAGATATAAGTAATTATTGTAATGAAATGAGGGTTGAATGGAAAATGTACGAACGTTCCTCATTCAGCTATATTATAAATTGACCTAAAATAGTAAGTACTTATCTAAGTTCCATTGCCCCATAAATCAATAACATTAAGTTTATTCGACAGGTCGTTCATCAAAGAAAATTATATGAAAGAATAATTACAGCTGTCGGGTCTATCTAATTCATAGGTGTATTTTCTTGTTTACTAATGAGTACAATGACATAGTATCGTGTTATAAATATATTTTTGAACTAATTTTTCGGATTTTGAACTTTGTGATTTTGTTACGTTACCCTGGGATTCGACCTCGTGGGAATAAATACCAATAGTACCTACATACTGCTACAAGAAGTATGATTATTTTAGGTTTATATGTGAGTATCTTTATTACCATGCTTGAACAAACGATGGTATATGAGGTATTGGGACAGAAATAAATCCATGTATGAAGTATTAAATCTGGCGTCATCAGTCTCAGCCATTTCTCCATAGAAAAATCTATTTTTAATACAAATCTAGCTTAATCTAACCACGTTGCATTCATTTTGCTGGTTGAATTATGAAATTTTGATCTTATTTCTGAAAACCTATTAGAATGTAGAGACAAAGCATAAAAGTAGCTTGTGTAGCTTCGTTCTTACACCAAGTAACTTCAATGAAACGCGAATTACCAGCAAGAAGTTAAAGTATCAGCAAGATGGTGGATTAAGTGAAATGGTCGAAATTTAAGTTGACGAAACACCAATTTTCTTCTAGTTGTCTAGTGTAAGAACATACTTATTCTAATCTATCACTGTACCGAGTTTCAGCTGGATTCGTTATACTGTTATAGCATGATTGATTAACTCTCCGCACCAGTTGGTTGTACCATGATGTTACATAATAAACCTTCTTCTTCAATCACTATCTATTAACAAATCCGCATCAAAATTAAACTGTGTGTATTTAATTTACACTCCTTATATTTTCAAATTAACTAGGTGCCTGCTATGCCAAAACTTAACTGAGCTTTTGTGACAGATTGTGTCAATTTGCCGATTGTGACAATTCACAATAGTTATTTGTGCAACAAGAGAGCAAAACTGTTTTTTGCTGCGAGTGCTGATTTTGAATCCTGAGCAAGCGAGGGATTCTAGGATTGAATCACGAGCGTAGCGAGTGATTCTACTGTAGAATCCTGAGCGTAGTGAGGGATTCAAATGCACGAGATGCAAATAATTTTGCTCTCGTGTGGCACACATTACTTTTCACTTCAGCAGCGAGAACACATAAGAAATATTACTTAGAAGATAATGCAACACTTATTAACAGAACAGAACACCTATTATTAATTAAAATAATGCTGAAAATTTTAAAAGTTAATAATTAATCTAATTACTTATTGCTGTTCTGCAAATTTAAAGTTGAAAGTTAAAAGTTAAATTTTATACCCGTTATTTTTAAGGTGTGTTCAGAAACAGCGTACGTGACATTTTATTTTTCAAATGTTGATAATAGTAATCATTATAAATACTTTTGCATTACTTATTTTGGTATTCAATAACATCACATAATTATTAAATAATATAAATAAAATACATGGTTATTCTTTTACAAATATCTTTCAAATTTAGAATTTCGAAATAGGACCTTTGACGTGCCATAAATTAAAAAAAAACCTTCAAAATACTTGTGTTTGTCACTCGAACTTTTTTATGGACGGCCAAGAGACAGAGTGCAGTGTATGTAGTTCGAAAGTTATTCGCGGAACAATTCTTTTTGAATCTATGGTTGGCACTCTTTATTGAAAATTAAAAAAAAATAATTAAAAAGCTACTTTGTCTCACTGAGTGAGCAAAATCGCATTTTGCACACTGTTTTTACGCAGCAAAACTCACTTGTTTGAGCTGCTGTGGTGAAAATGATATTTCTATTTATACCTATATTGACCAAATTTAACCTCTGTCGACACTTCTGTAGGTACTTTTTATGGGCTAAGATCAATCAATACTGCAGTCTAACATCAATCATTACGTTAATCGACTTGTTATCTGTTAAATTTAAACTGTGCCTACCCTAATGCAGTAATCGCGTGACTAAGTTCGAACCACACTATATTGTATTGATTTTATTATCAACCCATCGGTCACTTCCAGGGCACTCAAAATTAAAACATGAACAACAATACGCCTACACTTAATATATAACAATGCAGGGTTAAATCATCTACATAGTATAAAACAAAGTCGCGTTCTCTGTCCCTATATCCCTATTTCCATATGTCCCGTTGTATGCTCAAATCTGTAAAACTACGCAACGGATTTTGATGCGGCTTTTTACCTGATACGTGTCATTGAAGAGGAAGGTTTATATGCATATAACATCATGCTACAACCAACTGGTGCGGAGCAGAAGTGAAGAATGTTGCAAAAACGGGGTGACGCAGATGAAGTTGCGCGGGTCAGTCGATTTTTTTTATAAAGGCCTCAATATAATGCACGTGATGTAAAAACTAACTGTTACTCACGGCTCCACCCACCTGGATATCGACTATCGTGACCAAAATAGCCTATATACCAAATCTCATCAGATTATCTTAAAAAATGACGTACTTTCATTCCTAATTTTGACCCTGTTAACGACGATAAAAGGTGGCCAATGTTCTTTACTGTACCAAATTGCATCAAGATAAGTTCAGCAGTTTAGGTTTGACGACGAAAAAGATAGGCAATTATAATTATTTTCGTATTTATAACATTAGTAAAGCAAATACATGCTTATCCCATTATTTTCGATCTTAGTACAAAAAAATACATCTCTTCTGACGTGAACACTGACGTCATCAATCGATAATCTTATTAAGAATATTATGTAGACACCTACAAATACTTCATTCGTAGGTAGACACCTACATATCTAGTATGTATAACAAGAAAATGTTTTTCGATATATTCTTAAAATCAATATTGGTAGAAGTCTGCCGAGATCTCATGAGTCACGAATACTCAAATATGTTTTTTATGATTGTGTTTTTATAATCGTGAAGCAACAAGACTCCGTTGTTTGGGTGTCTGGAACTACCGAAGCGTGTGCTTCATAAATATAGATGGTCGAATGATTTTTATTAACATTTGGAGCTTTGGGACTGTTCCAACGAAAATATAACTAAGATCATTGTAACAAAACTAATTATGGAATGAAGACATCAATGTTCGAAATAATAATATTTTGTAAGACAGTCATAAGTAATTCTTAATATTTATAAATGTTACTTTAAGAAATTAATGAATTTAGACATTCATTAATTTCTTATTATTGTCAGTTTTTAAACCCAAACGTAAAAACTACGTAGTATTGTAGTTTGACAGGTGAAGTTGTTGGGAGGGCTAGCTATGTTTGATGTATTTTTGCACAAGTCCCTCAATCTGGGTATTAAATAAAAGGGCTTGTCTAGTGTCATAGATTGTACCAGGGATTAATAGAACTAGGGATTGATGAAGCTAGGCAAAGGTTGTTAAATATAAGGTAAAAACTAGAGGGAGTTCAATCAGTTTGTATGCACTATATAGAAAATTAATTTACTCTGTATAGATCATTAAATGGCACTTACAAAACATCAAAATTAAAAATATATTATAGGTTAGTTTAGTAAATGGACCACCGGCACCGGTTGGAAACGCGTCAACGGCCTAAAACGATTCTGGCAAGAAACTAACCATTTACTTAGTCTAGAAACAATAAATCTGCTTGAGTAGCAAGTTGAATTAACAGCTCTTCCTGGCTTGTTTATCATCCAAATAATCTTGGATTGTATAACCCTTCTTGACATAACTTTCTAATTAAAGCCTTCAATTATATCACTTTAAATGTTCAAATAAATAAAACAATTTTCACTAAGCCCATGCAATTGTCTAAAAAATGTTTGCTTATGTGGCCGGGAAAGAACATAAGTCATACATAAAGTATTTTTATCATTGTTATAGTATGTATATTATCATACGAAGGCCATACTCGTCACTGTACACTCGAAAAGTAAGTAGGTGATTCCCCAATTACTTTACATAGGGACAAGGTCAGGTCAGTGTTTCATAGATATTTTGAGTAGTAGTCTCATCACTAAGCTCCATAATAATTTTGCTTATATTTTAGAAACTATTTTCAGAGACATCAATTTTGGTATCAAACTCCTATTTTTGGGAACTAACTACTTCTGCCTCACTTAAGGTAGGCACCGAGTATCAACTAGCAAATATTTTTAGGACTCGTGCTGGTTCTGCATTAAAATAATGCATTTAATAGTACTATAACGGAAACTATATTATAACAGAAGGAGTGGAAAGGGCTATGCTCCGAATTTCTCTACGAGAACGAATCAGAAATGAAGAGATCCGTAGACGAAGGAAAGTTGCCAAATTAGCTCAGCAAGTTGAAGCGACAATGGGTAGGGCACATACCAAGATGAACAGATGACCGTTGGAGCTGAAAGGTTCTCAATTGGAGACCACGTACTGATAGACGAGGCGGAGAACGGCCCTCCGCGATATGGACGGATGACATAGAGTCGTGGGTACCCATTGAATGCAGACCACCACCAACCGGTCGGATTGGAGTTTGATGGGGGGGAGGTCAATGATGATGATGATGATTTAGGAGTACATTATTCTCCGCTAAAACAAATCAATACGTGACTATGAACCTAGATACATTTTTGAAAGCTAATAGGTAAGTACTGATGGAAAGCGATTACATACGTCATGGAATTATCGTTCCTATTACATCAAGATTGACGTCTATTCTATTCGTCCTACTTGAGGGAATTACAGTACAGAGTTGAATGTATCTACATGTGTACTGTCACGACAACCATCCATATCGTTGAGATTTTTTTAAAAGGTAAACAGAAAGCTAGAAGTTAGGAAACAGTTGACTCATTTAGGGGAATTACCATCGAGGAGTTAGGTACTATTTTTGATTCACCTGTGTTTGTTTAAGATGTACTTACTGTAACAACAGTTCATTAAACTTTAAGGAATTTTTTTCTCATAGAAATCATGAGTTTGTAACAAATTCATGCCATGTCAGTCTATGCCACCTGAGTGGTAAAAAATTGTCGTTAGAAGTGACATTTTTGTCAGTTTACCATAGTTCAAAATAAAGATAAGTTTAGTATTTAGTGCAAGGTTTCAATAATAAAAATATCAAAAGAATCATTCATCATTATCAGCCCTAATCCTATAACAACTGCCATCCAAAGACCACATTTTTTGTTATGACTTGTATGGAAGCGACCACGGTTCGAACTCCCTACTCTGAGAGGAAAGGCAGCCAACCAGAGCCTCGTCCAGTTAATCAGCGGTTTTAACGACTTGCAGAAGACGCTTGTGTCACGAAGATCTTGACCAGCCCATATCCTCCTTGTATAATAAGAGATGAGTTTCATGTGTTATATTTTATTTAAATTCTGTCAACGGAACGATATGCGGCGCCTGGGATTTTTGGATTCAGAATTACAAATAATTCACAGCTCCATTTTATTACGAGGGTACAACATAATTTCGCTGACAAACGAACCACATTGCATAGTCATGTTTTGTAAACCAATAAATACAAATAAGAGCAAAATTATTTCGCGTATAATTACATGACGTATTCATAATAATTATTTCAAAGAGGATTTTCGTCACTCCGACGTCGGTATCGGTAAAGCCGAGCGTGTGACGTGTATTTCATCGGTGAAGGAAAACCTGTCTCGTATTAGATTCTCCGGGTACAAGGATATATATAGTCGAATTTAAAACATGTACCGTTCAGAACTAAAACGACAATCACAAAGAAATGAGACGGTGAAAAAGTTCGCCCTTGATATTTACAAAAAAAAAATGTGTAGAATGGAAACTTCGATTTTTGAAAATAGTGACATTTGTGTTTTTAATTTCCAATCTAACTGGTTACAGACTAAAAAGAGTGTAAGAACTGTGATTTGATTTAAAAAGTGACAGTTATTTTTGATTGGCGGGCAATTTCTTTTAATTGGTAAGTACTTGCGTTTTAGAATTTTATTACGAGCAATTACTGTTGGCTAATAAAAGTAAAAAAAAATTATAATCTGTAGCTAGTCGTAGAAATTATTTTATAGCCATATTTTTAATGAAATAGAAACTATATGGCGCCTCTGGTGTTTTACTTTCTTATCTTTAGCTTCTATGAAATCAATATATAATAATAATAGAGCCTATAGAAGCTAAGGTATCAAACTTTTGGTCGAGAGGTTGTGAATTCCAAAAGAGCACACACTGTTTTCACTATGAAAAGTCATCTAAAGGCCATTTCTCATCATCTCAACTATATTCTCATAAGTTACGAGGATACCGTTTTTGACACTTCGGAGATTGGCGTTAGGTCGAAACAAGATTTTGTAAAGATATAAATTATGACTACATAAGTACAGTCAGTAAGTTGTAACAAGAAAATTGTGTTACAATTCGAAACATACTTTTCATAGAAATAGTTTTTTGACATTTGGGAGATAGAGATTCAGACTGAGACTGAAATTTCAAGCTCCTAGTTAGGACTCTACACGATAACTTAATAGTCTCAAAATTTTTAGCATTTTAATATGATGTTTAACTTGTATTTAATATTATACGCACTTACGGGCAAACCACGAGCGAAGTTACCGTCTCTGACGTAGATCACGTTGGTGTATTATACCAGTGATGTGGTTCCGTTTCATTTATTGGACAGGTTTGTCTATGACTAATAAAGGCGATGCTACACCATGATCGCGTTAATACCCTAGTGGATACTTGTATACGAGTCAAGTTGTGACTACGGCTAGTGGAGGGCTACCATGAACCATCAGAAACTTAAAACAATAGCATTTAGTCATACAGTGTTAAAAACATAAGTCGGGCCCTGTATGGAAACTTATGTAAGTGCCGATAAGTGGTTTTTGGATTTTGAAAAATACTTAAGTTTGCTTTTTACTAAAAGGAGACCTTCCTTTATTTTTAAAAAGAAATACAACTGCATTTACATAAGACGAGGCGTGAGTTCGATTCCCGCTTAGTGAATATTACCCCTATTACGTGGGACCGAATACAATGGTTGATGTAATGTGGGTGATAATTTACTTTTACCTACCCCAGAAGGGAAATTGGCGTGAGCGTAAGTGTGTATGTATGTATGTACGTATTCATTCTCTGAGCCTATTTCCAACTCAGTCCGGCGGCTGAACTTCAATATTTTCCGGGAAGCGACTACCATCGGACCTCCACAACCAAATTGGCGATATCGAGGTTCTGTAGTTAGGCTCGTTAGACTTTTGAGGGCTCCAACTACCCATAATGACTACAATAGATGTTCGTATGTACCACAGATATGTACGTATTATGGATCTCTACTTATCCCTTCATATTCAAACAGGTATGAATCCGTAAAAAATATCAGAAGAACGTAATTATTCAAATGAAAACAGTACTGGCCTCTTACAGTACTTGTTTGGTAGAACTTTTCCTTTTAAGTAAAGCCTTGGTTACGGCCTCAATGAATTCAAGTCCAGTTGGCTCATATACCAGTCCTTACTTTTTTGATTAATCGTGTCTTGTTACGGAATCGTAGCATTTATCATAGGTCATTGAAATAAAATGGGTCATTACGTTTAAATAAAAAAATAAATAAAAAAGAAAAAATGTACGAAGCTTCATGTTCATTGTTAAAACAATCAAGTAGGTAGATATTACGACTTTAGACACATTTTACTCATTAATATTGATATTCAATCAATCAATCTATCAGCCTATCGCAGCTCAAAGCTGGACATAGGCCTCTCCCAACATTGGGAGGCTTAGGTTTATGGTTTCCATGGCTGATACAGGGTTTTATTTCGAGTGTTCCTTCCCTACGCAGGACGCGTGGATTCGATTCCTGCTCAGTGTAAGTATACACATGCATGAATGTCTACTCGTACTGGTATTTCCGTACTTCGGAGAGTACGTTAGACCCGGTCTCCGAGGTAGGGCCACGTATGCGACCGGGATTAACAGTAAATAATGATGATAAATGATGTCAGGCAACACTGACGTATGAATAATAATACGAGTAGGATTTAAAAAAAAAAAAAAAAAAAAAAAAAAAAAAAAAAAAAAAAAAAAAAAAAAATTTTGTAGAAACAAATTTCTGTTAGTAAACAAATCAATATGTTACTGTTTTCATACTGAAAGAATTATGATCATAATTGTTTTATTACATATCACTACATAATATCACCACAAAGTATAAAACAAATTCGCGTTCTCTGTCACTATTTTTCATGTCCTTATGTCCATTTGTATGCTTAAATCTTTAAAACTACGCAACGGATTTTGATGCGGTTTTTTTCAATAGATAGAATGGTTAAAGAGGAAGGTTCATATGTATATAACATCATATACCTATGCTACAACCGGTGCAGAGCAGAAGTGAAAAAAGTTGCAAAAACGGGGTGACGCAGACGAAGTTGCACGGGTCAGCTAGTATTAAATAAAATTTACTAAAAACGTAGACTCATGCAGCAAGTATCATAAATCCCGTCACGTATGCAATCATCATCATCATTACATCGTATGAAGTCACTTTTATCTGTCTGTCTGTTTATACGCCTACTTCTTATAAACATAACGGATTTTGTTATGGTTTTCACTGTAATTTACATAATTTCTACGGATGATTTGTGTACGGCTCAAGACATACTCCCAAAAATCTATGACTGGGTCGTAAACAGGGTTGCCAGGTGTTCAATATTCTACCGAAACGTTCGGTAGGTATTTTATCAGTATCGATGTTTTAGTAAGCTACTTAAGCACAACTTGAGTCTCAGATTGTCGGACATGGTAAAGGCTGAATTATGTAATCGATGTAAATTCAATCTGACACGTAGCGAAATGCATGGGGCTGTAAAAGAAAATAAGAAATTGCTAGACGCGTGCAGCAGCGTGTTTTTGATAAGAAATAAATGATAAAATACTTTTTTTTTGGCTCATTCTTTGGTATTTTTTTATAAAGACCTGGCAACCCTGATCGTAGTCGTAGTTAATGTTACAACCATAACTGTTTCCTTTATATTATGTTGACCCTAAATACATCACAAAATGTACTTGCAGTAGGTATGTAGGCAGGTAGGTAGGTATGGCTTATTTGGAAGTCTTTTGAGTACCTACAGCATGTGGTGCAGCTGCGGCGAATGAGCTCAAATCCATCAATTCTAGATTAAATAGGTATATCACTTCAATGACTTTCTCTTGACAATGTTTTTCTCTTGACTTAACTAGATTTAGAATCTAGAATGTCTAGAATATGTTGGGTACTATACCACGTAAGTTACGGATCCCGATTCCAATAATGTTACATATGTGTCTCGAAATTACATAAGTTACAGACTCCGCGATGGCACCCGTTATCCCCATGACAGTGCAGTGATTTAATGCAAGCTAAGAAAAATTTCTTTCCATATCAAAGTCATTGTTATCTTGTGGATCCCCATTGCATCCAAGGCTATCTTCGGAGTCCGTCTACCCTTTTAGATTTTATTATTACAGCTTGCGACAGCCCTCTGACATCCTAACCCCGTAATAAACGCCTGCTTCAGAGTCTCTTACTTCAATCAGCCGGTACCTATACCGGCTTTTAAGCGATTAGAGTGTTTTCGTAGTGCCTCTTTCTCGAACCAAATCAGTACGAGAATTTAAATACCACCCACGCCAAGCCGGGCCGCTAGTATAATATAAATAAACGTAATTACTATTTATTAGTCATTCTTGAAGTAAACGCAATCGTCATGGTTGTAGGTACCTAATTGCTGTTAAATAACCATCTCCACGCTAACCAACGTATAAAATACTATAAACTTATGACTCAGCATACGTTCCTGGAAGCTTTTTTCGTATAAAAAGACTTTTGAATGGGCAACATCTGTTTTGTGTA
This sequence comes from Pelosia muscerda, assembly GCA_963691645.1. Lineage (NCBI taxonomy): Eukaryota > Metazoa > Arthropoda > Insecta > Lepidoptera > Erebidae > Pelosia > Pelosia muscerda. The sequence goes on from OY829102.1 coordinate 2,770,607, forward strand.
CTAAAATAGTGCGACCTACATCTTGGCGCTCCCGCGAAAATGTCAAAGCTATAAACAAAGTAGGTAAATACCGACAAAAATTCGAGTTTATAGCGTTAAAATAATATTTTCCTTGTTGATTGAAATATTAAATTGAAAAACCAGACTATTAACAAATAATAACTATCTACCTAAGCTTTAAACTTTAACTAAATACCTATCTATCAAAAACAGTATCAACAGGGAACAGAAAAAACGCGAAAATATTTCTTTACATAAATTGATTCTTGAAGTCTTCAAATATTAAAGATAAATAAAAATTATATCGTAATTAATTAACTGATTTGTAAATAACTATAAAACTTACCATAAAAATCGCATTGAAGACCACCAGAAGATATTTTATACAATTCATTCCGCAACCCTCCATCTTGAATTGTTGTAATTACGAAATGAACACAGAAAGTCACAAATTAAAACTATTTTTTTATTATCAATCCGAATGGAAAACAGAGAAGCGCGCGTTCCGATTTTGAATTTAGTTTTTTTTTAGCGGCACAGACGATCGCTCGCGGTCGGCCTCTGTGGCTGAATAGTGAATGCGGCTTGACTCGACCCGTTTTGTATTTTAGTAGTCCAAACCTTAGCCACCCTGGGTGGTGTGAAGTCGCGTGAGGGATGAAGTCACGCACTAACAATACCCCAAATTACTTCGACCCTCAAATTTGGTGCCGTAAAGCACTGATAGGGATCACGGTTAAGCGGTTAGAACTGGCCGATCGGTTATTGGTCCTACAATTGAATATTGTTTAGCGGTTACTTACCCGAAACCCCACAATATTTAATCGCACAATTTTTATGTCACCAAAATTAGGCATCAAATCAAATCTACAATCATAGATTTTACCATAGATAACTAACTGTTTTTCGTGATCTGTCTTTGATTTGAATTATGTTCAAGAGCCCTAAAAACTACGTAAAACAATAATTAAGACGCGCTTTTATTATGATTTTTAATATAACCAAAAAGAATATAATGACGACAATAATTAAATCATTAAAAATAATGTAAAACCTTTTTACGTTATATTTTTTTTAATAGGCGTCTTTAAAAAGTTAAAAGAAGATGAGTACTTAAGTGATTTCTTTTTTTAGGATCAATTTAGAAATGAGATCATACACGTAAATAGAAATAAAGGAAATAATGACGTAATACAAAATATTTTAGCATAAACTATGAAATAAATACAATGAATCATTTACCTAGGTACATAACGTAATGCTCTATGGTATGTTATCACCACTATGACTGCAGCTTAACCTGGTTTAGTGATTTATGGTCCATACCAGATAGTAATAGGACAGGACTTCTCTTGGGCATGATAAATCTTCGTCAGATTACTGCAGCAAATAACGTTAATAGGATTTAACTAAATATTCTTCATTCAAACATGACTATCAGTTTTTATTCATAGCCATAAAGCTGATTTTAACGTTCATTTTTCGTTCAATTTCGTCATCTGCAAGGCTGACATGTCGATGAGAAATGTCGAAATAGTTAATTTATAATTATTTTATAATTAAATAGCCAATTTATTTTCGACATACCCATTCTTTTACAAAGTGCCTGATTGGCGGCAATGGGCGCCCTCTATTACGTGGGTGCGAAAATGATAGTTGGCGAAATGTGGGTGTTTTATACACCTCTGCCTACGCCTTCGGGGATTACGGGCGTGAGTATGTACCTATGTATGTATGTAAGTATTAAAAAATGCCGTATACGGAGTACTACCAAGTCTTCGGCTTCAGAAGCTTTTCCTTGATACTCTTTATTTTTATTTTTTATATCATGCGCGAAATCCCTTCGCCAAAACCGGTGGAGGTGATTATGTCGGACTCGAACCGACCAAAACGCACGCCATCTATGGGTCCTTGATTGCTGGAGGTGAGATTATACAAGACATATCTCTCGCACCCCTGCAGACTTGGGGACATCTCTTTTGAGATGATCCTCTTCCCTTAATATGGGGACCATGGTGTCCCCATCTCCTTAACACCTTGTAGGTACAATAAGCATTTCTCGTACCTAAGCAATAAAGACATATATTCCTTGCATCTAGATATTTTTTTTCTATTTCAATGTCGTTTCATTCCACTCAAGTATAGATGCGTCATTTTATGCATTGTCAAGGCAAATAATCTTGTTTACTATAGTTAACTATAATAGGTGTGTATAGTAATTCAAGGCAATTAGAACTTGCATCATTCACTAGTGACAGATGACATAATGTTTTTTATCTCCATATAATTATCAAGTAAAGACAGTGTTGGATCTAGTTACCACCTACTTTGGCAATTCAATACGTGATTATTTTTTTTTAATAGATACAATACGATTTATGTCAATCGGTTCGACGATTTGATCAATAATTTTGGTAATAAATGAATGAAGTATAATATTTTTCTTTTTAATTTAAAATAGATACATTCAAAAAGATTTTCGTGCTTTGAAGAGATCGTTAACATTAGTGCAACAAAAATAAAATTCCTTTGTGGATGACAGTTAGATAGGAAATATTTATCATATATACATACATACATATACTCATACCTATTGCCTCCCAGAGTAGGCAGAGGTGAATTAACACTCACATTTTCACCATCGATCGAATTTGATCGAACGTAATAGAGGGTGAGCCTATTCCCGTATTGTGGGCACTATTGTTGACTCGAGCCAGTTCAGTTCAGTCTGCTACTGAATTTCTTACAGTCTTGCTGCAACTGAATTTCTTGTCCTAAATAGTATAAGTAATGTCGGATTCTAAATTTAGGAAGGTGTAATGCCCTCATATATTGATGTCATTGTAAGTAAGTATGTCATCTGGGACATCCAATGCTTAGGTGTTCGCGTCCCACAAGTATCGACTTTTGATCGTGGCCCGACTCCACTTCCAATTCTTTCCAATTCCATCAACTGAGGTATAGGTACTACTATTTAATATTGATATTATAGTTATGATGGCTTAGTGGTTGAGAAATTGTTTTTGCGTCGAATGTCGAGTTCGAAACTGGGCCCCGATTCTAATACCTGTCAACCATTGTCAAGACACTGAGATCACAAAAAAAATCTTTGAAATTTAGTCTTTCTGCTATGGCGTTAAAGTTTAAAATTGAGTGGCATCGTGTAGAGTGAATGAAAGGTTTTATTCAACTCTTTTTCATTCAATTTTAAACTTAGGTACTATGCAAATAAAGTCAGGCATTCACCGCCGTTTCCTTTACACATATAGTTTTTTTTTACTTTATTTTGTAAACGGCGATGGATGACTAAATGACCCGCGTCCGACCTGCACCCCCGCTATGTGTGAATCGTACAATATCTTATTGTCATTGGTCCATCTTTAGGACATGCTCTAGGATATATACGCCTGCAGACATATCCTAGAACTGACGTTTATGGAATTACACAACTGAGATTTAAGAATATCTTCTATAGAGTTTTGTTTCCAACCATACGAATACTTAAATATAACATAACATAACATAACATAATATAAACTCACGCCCATGTCCCCGAAGGGGTAGGCAGAGGTGCTAGCACCCACATTTTTCCAGTTTATGTTTCGGTCCCAATGTAACAGGTGGCGAGCCTTAACCGGGCACTTATAAACCTGCGACCTGCGATAAATACACACATAACTTCGAAAATCCCTCGAAAAGTCATTGGTGTGTGCCATGGTAACCTGGGATCGAACCCGAGACCTCGTCTCAGCAGTCCATTACCCATACCACTAGGTTACCGCGGTTCTTTATACTTTCGTGGTACTTAAATATAGGTATATTTTGTAAATTACAGTTCCTTTAACTAAACATAATATTTTATCACTTTCCACAATCAAAATAATTACAAGCTGTAAAAGAAAACATCGTGAGCAAAAATTATAGTCTCTAAGAATTAAGAAATGGTGGTATTTAACACGAATACCATATCACCATGGAAACGAAAATTTAACATTGTTGAGGGCTTTCACCTATGGGGTTAAAAACTTTTACTATTTCACACTCGGCCCTTAGGGTCAATGTATTACTAACAGCTTTATACTTTTGGGGTTCGATATTACATTCATCGGAAGACATTTGGGTTGAATATGGATAGATTGACATCAAAGTTATCATTTATTCAGACGCCAATACTTCCGGATACATTTTAAATGGTTTTTGTGTTTGATGTTTATGGTGAATTGTATTATTTTTGGTAGCGTTCAGGTATAATTACGCAGGTTTGGGCTAGTGCAAACCACGTTAATGAAATTTGCACAAGTATTTTCCAACACGTTACAAAAAAAAGCAAAAAAATCTAAACACTAGACACTCCTGACTCCGAACTGCAATAAGAATTTATTTATCTGAGAAAAATTCAAGAACTTATTTAGTTTCCTTCCTTGGGTATGGGATGTGCAGAATTCCAGTAGTTCCATGGTCTTCTTCCATTATGTAACTATTTAGATATAACTAGCAAACCCGGCGAACTCCGTTTGAAAGAAAGAAAGAAAGAAAGAAATATTTATTTGGTGCAAGGTGGTCACAAAGATAACAATAACTAACAATATAATTATAACAAAATTATAAAAAATAAACAGAGTGGCTCACAGATACACCAAAAAGGTGTCCAGTTCAGCATGTGCCAGGTAGAAACCTGACGCTGGTTTTCGACTGGAACCCAATTTGTCAGTGACACACGGACGCCGAACCGTCGAAGTCAAGTGTGAAAGCATTATGTACGTGCAATGGGGTGTGTAGACGTTGTGTATTTATATTTCAATGTGAAAGTAAACAATAATGTATCAATAATAAATAAACATAAATAAGATATATATAAACATAAAATAATACAATAAGTAAACAATAATGTATCGTAATTAACAAAAAATATATCGTGATGATAGGCGATGGAGGATTTTAGTGACCAAATAAAATACGTAAATAAAATAATAAGATAATGAAGCTAACTATAGTGTCAAATCAAAGAAACATCTGAGTTCACGTTATCCAGCCTCCTCTGGGCTTCCAAGAGGAACAATCGTAAATGTTTCCTGAATGTGGTGATAGTTTTAATGGAACGCAGCGGTGGTGGTAGATTATTCCATATTTTGGAAGCTGCATAACGGAAACTACCCCTAAATGTTTCCGATCGATGCCTTTGTATTGACAGTTGCAGGGAACATTGTCTCCTGGCACACAATCTTCTGCTGGTAACCCAACCAAGCTTTTCAAACAAATAGCGCGGCTCACCGCACCTGATAACACCAAACAGGAGACATGCCACATGCATTTTTCTTCTGGTTTTCATTTTAAGTAAGGAATTTTTACTGAGATATGGTGTGACATGACCTCTAGCCGGTATCGAGAAACAAAAGCGAGCACAGGCATTTTGAACTCGCTGTATCAACCTCTCAGTTCGGGCCAACAGGCGCGGGCCGTAAACTACGTCGACGTAATTTAACTTAGATAGCACAAGGGACTCTGTTACACGGACCCTAAGTTCCTCGGATAGGTGAGGCCTCATTTTATAGAGTACCTTCAGGCGATAGAAGCAATTCTGAACTGACTGTGCAATGTGCTGTTCAAATCTTAAGCCAGAATCAACATATAGCCCCAAGTTGCGAGCCGCTGTAACCCTATCTATTGTTTCGCCATCTTTCTTTGCTATAAACCTCACGGAGCCCGAGACCTTTCCAACGAATGCAAAACCGTGGAAATCGGTTCGTGCGTTCTGGAGTTATAGCGTCAGGAAGGAAAACCCGACTTATTTTTATAAAGTAGATAAAATCTAACGTAATTCCATACTGTGTTCCATGGTTCCATAACGTAACAAGACCCTCCGAGCTCATTACTGTGCAACTGTAGCGGTGCGTGTCGACTTTTCGTATATAAAATCCAGGTGTAAACGTGAGAATGGTTTACACTTATCAAAATTCCATTAGAATTATACAGAGTAAAATACATTCATGAGTACGGAACCACAAAAAAAAACTACAAATTTCACTTTAAATAACGACCAAAGGAAATAAAAAGAAAAGACTTTTGCTACAACAGCTTGGTATCCGGCTTAAAACTAATGGTGTTAGGGCCATAGACCGAATAATGTCAAGTTTATCGGCCCTAGACCCTATGAAAGTGCTTAGTTGTTACCGAAAATACTTACACCTGGCAGTAATAGGGATGTTTCGAATAAAGGCTGTTAGTTAACTCACATGAAAGGATTAATAACATGAAGTTAATAATATCTTACGGTGAGGGATCTAGAATGCGGTAACCTATTGAAATATCGAATTTCTGTTACCCGAATCTTAAAACCCCGAAAACGGTTGGTAGAACTTTTAAAAGACAGATGTAATGAATGACAACTTTCTATAATTCCGTTTTTCATTTCCCAGATGAATCAATTTCCAGGTGCACTAAAACCAAATTTTCAAATAGTATTTTTTTGTTTTCCATAGTGTCATAATCCAAATATAGTTATACCAGATTCTCAGAATATTTTTTTTTGTTTCCCATCGTACCATTTTCCAAATAAACTATTACCAAATTTTCATAATCTTTTTATTTGGTTCCCATACAATCGTTTTCCATCTAAACTATATACAGGTATAGTAAAAGTTGGTAAATTTATACGATTCATTTATTAGGTAGGTACCGACAGCAAGTAATTTAGAAATATTAGTTGCCTATTACAGATAGGTTTAAGTGTCAAATTCGACTCAGCAGGTTAGGTTAGGTTAGAACTGCGACCCCCGCACGAGCCGAGCGAGCGAAGCGAGCGTGCCGCGGCAGCGGCCGGCGAGTGCTAGCTACCTTGTAATTTTTCCATTGGATTCATTTTTAAAAATCTGGATATTGTTTGTCTGGATATCAATAAACTGCATTTCAAAAATTTGTGTTATAAAAATTCGGCTTTCGTGCATATGGATTACGGTCATCTGGATTTTGTGCATTTAGATTTCGTGTGTCTGGAATTCGTTCGTCTGGATTATAAAACGTCGTACAAATGAATAAATAGGAAAATGAAATTCGGAGTTGCGATTATATGGCAAATAAAACTTCGGAATTTGGAAAACCGGGATTATGAATAAATGGCCAAACGTTTTCTGGATTATGATATTCGGAATATTAAAATTCGGAATTAAGATAGGTAACCCTAGAATGCGGATAAACATACTTTAGTTAGTTACATTTTCTTTAGCGCGATCCTCCCTATCCGGGAAAATATGTAGGCTTTGTAGATCTTCCCAGAGAATCTCATACCTGAGAAGGCCTTCGTCGGCCCTGGGTCAACCGGTGCGTTTAAAATCCATTGTTATTTCATATTTCAAATTAGCATACTACCTACTCTTGATAGGTATAAAAATCTCGTTTCAAAATGATTGTGCGCATTCCTCTTAAAGCATTTTCACTTTTTTGCACTTTTATTAATCCCGATTTTATTATTTTTGAATGAACCAGTCATTTAACCGTAAACATCGTTCATTGACGTCAAAATTAAGTAGTTTTTTAGAAACTTCGCGGACAATTTTATGACTTTTCATTTTGCATTATATTCAAAAAAATAAAGATGTCATTCCGTAGCCGACAGCAGACCGCAGCAGTGCATATACCTACACCGTACCATGATGTAGATAAGAATGTGACAATATTGTTTATCGTTCTAATTCATTGCGGATTCTCAATGTTAGCGTTGTTCCACATCAAGGTTTAGGAAGCAATGTACAACACTCCATCCGACCTATATTAATAACAAAAACACGTAATTTTGACTTATGGTGAGACTGTAATGGCTGTAAGATCGGAGACCTCTCTAAGAAACCGCTATGATCGTATTCTGACACACAAATTCACGAACAATAGAACAATATCTGCTGTGAATTGAACGCACAAATAGTAAATATACTTTACATTATTTACAAAATATACTGATGACCTACATAAAATACAATATTATGTTTTAAAAAAGGTTCGTTACACCTTATGCTGTTGACAGTAATTTTGTCGTGCGTTTTGAAATTGACGCTAATTACCCGTTTAATACATATACTTTACCTGAGAGACGTTTTAAGAAGAATAGATGATGTTCTGTTTTTGATAAAGTTGAATTCATTTTATTATAATTTGTGCTGTTGCAAATACCTTTTGAAAGATGTATGTTTTTATTCGATTGTCGATGGCGATTCCATTTTGATGCCTGAAGTTGCAGTCTCTCTACCTTTTGTATTTTATTTCTGTATTTATATTATAATTACTATAGGTTTTGTATATAGTTATAAATATTCTGTATATAAATTATGTCTTATTTGACAGTAATAAATAATTATTCTGTTATCGATATTCTATTGACTTCAAATCCAGGATTATTTGGATGATAAACCAGCCTAGAAATGAGTTCACTCAACTTGCTTCTCAGGCAATTTATTGTAGACTAATCGTACCTGGTGCAAAGGCTAGCCATTGCAATCCAGCGCGGAAACGCGGCCAGTGTTCTGGGCTCCTTTGCACAAGACACGACCCGAGGCGGGTTATTTACCTATATGACAAAGGTTTGGCTGACTGATCGACATTCATGTAACAGATGAGATAATGTAGTTAATGTTTGTAAAAAGATAAAAAGAGAAGAAAAGCCCGCTGAGTTTCTTGCCCGAAGTCTTCTCTGAGGCCGCGTTTCGAACCGGTGGTCCTTTTGCTAGCTAACTTATAATATACGTGTTCTGCGAGGCACGACCAAACCAATGCAAATAGGCATATTCCTGTACCTATACAAATATTTGCATTGAGCGGGGATCGAACCCAGAAGCTGTCTCCCGGGTCCTTTAAACGGAGCGTGAAAAAGCATCTGATGAGGCCGTCAAGCTGAGCACCGCCATTGTAGTACTGTACGTGTTTGCAATGGTGACCCTCTTTCATAAGACTTTGTCTTCAGCTTAACATCAGGCGAGGTGAAGTCAAATTGACGTGCCATAAATAAAAAAAACTACACAAGTTATATGACTACGATTAGACACGTGTCGAAACAGAATTATGCTTCTATTGGGTCAATACTCTTCACAATAATAGTGCAGTCATTTACCTGTGTTTGTTTACCTACATGGCTATCATTAATCAGGTGTCGAACGAACCCATAAAGCATGGTGGGGAATGTTGCTTCTAGTCACGGTCTATTTGTCGCGTTTGAAATAATTTGAAGACACTTTATGGTGGGGAAATGGGTACTTTATTATTCTTCGGACTTCGTATGTTTTCTTTATAATTTTGTTTTGTTTCTGATACTCTCTAAGACGTTCATTGGTAGTGTTTATGCGGTTAAGCACGTAATTAATTTCCTTGCGATTTACACCGCATAGCAAGGAATCGGAACAATTTTTTTTTCCAAATTGATTTAGCTGCTGCATTTTTTTTATACCACTTAGGTGACAGACAAGCACACGGCCCACCTGATGGGAAGCGGTCACCCTGGCCTATGGACGTTTGCAACACCAGAGGCGCTTTTCGGTTAAGGAGTTATTTTAGGCACACCTATTTACCCATTCTATTACAAAGTGCCTGATGGGCAGCAATAGGCTCCCCCCTCTTTACCTGGGACCGATAATCATAGTTGGCGAAATGTGGGTGTTTGCCTACCCCTTCAGGGATAACGGGCGTGAGCATATGATATGTATGTATGTAAGTATGTTTTGTGTGAGTTCGGTTGGAGTGGAGTTGCATGACGTTTGGTTAGCGAAACCCTGGCACAAGCTGACTCCCTGTTAGCTTGTGACCACGGCTAATGCATCCTGGCCTGAAATATAAAACCGTGATCACGTTAATACTTAATACCCAGGGTTTGCTAACCATATAGCCCCTAACAGTCTGACTAGTCTAACTACCTAACTTTGACGTTACACTATCAATTATTGGTTAGTGAGTGACAGTAATTTCTCGGGAAATATCGAAGTTCAGCCGCATCTTAGTTAAATTAAAAAGAGCAACCGAGTTGGGAAAAGCCTCAAAGAATAATGATGAATTTGAAAAATGCTCTGTTTTTCAATTTCGTAGTAGGTACCTACTTACCGTATTCTATGGTTTATAATTACGTGCTTGACTCACGGTAGTTACTTATGGTACGCGTACCAGTGAATCATAATGATTAATGATTATAACATGTCATGAAAATGTGGTATAATAGGGATGATGACATTTTGTTTTATTCTCAAAAATTGCAGTTGCTTGGAAAAGCTATTGAAGCTATATTGACATAGCTTTATAAAATACTATCTGACCCGCGCAACTTCGTCTGCGTCACCCCGTTTTTGCAACAATCTTCACTTTTGCTCCGCACCAGTTGGTTGTAGCATGTTGTTATATACATGTAAACCTTCCTCTTTAATCACTCTATCTATTAAAAACCGCATCAAAATATAGGGACATAAGGACATAGGGATATAGGGACAGAAAACGCGACTTTCTTTTATACTATGTAGTTTTAATAAAACAAACTGTATTTAAACCTAATAAAAAAGTTGACGCCCAAGGTCAAAAACCGCCAACAGTCTAATTACTATTTTCAATTGAATAAATTCTGTGAACAATCGCAAATTCCTGTCGGCCTTGGCGCGAAGTGGTGGCGAGTGGTGGCGAGTGGTGCTTCGTGGTGGTGGGTGGTCCACTCTTTGTGCGTTCTGTTGTGGCGTGGTCGCCGTGGATACGGCGCAATGAGTGGCAACCAGTGCCATGCTTGATAACTATGACCTACAGCCGGACAGTCAGACACCAAAGTGTTCGGCATTTGTGCGTAGCCCAAAAAAATTATAACTACGAATAAAATGAATATAAGAGACTAACGAATAGAATAACATTAAAATGTAGGGAATGTAAGGAGAAAGACTTAAAGAATGACTGTGATAATATAGATAAATACATGAGAGAAGGTAAGATGGACAAGGCATACAGCTTAATTAATAAACTGGGCAAGGTATACAAAACTAAGAGTACCGCCATACAGAATGAATCGGGACATTTAGAAATAGGTAGTAAAAATATCGTAGAGCGATGGAAGAGGTACATTGAGAAACTTTATGAGGGGACGGGACTGACAGAGGAGGATTTAGAGAAAGAATGTGAGGTAGAGGGGGATAGGATGGGACCACCTATTTTGAGAAGAGAATTTGATATAGCTTTAAACAACATCCAAAACGGAAGAGCAATGGGAGTCGATGAGATATCGATTGAACTCATAAAATATGCTGTTTGTCCACCAATGCATGAGGAATTATTCCAGATGACTCAACTTATGTACGTGAAAGGAAAAGTACCGAAAGACTTCAAAATGAGCAAAACAGTCACACTGCCTAAAAAACCTAATACCCTTAAATGTGAGGAACACCGCACCTTGAGTCTCATTTCACAGGTCTCAAAAATACTCCTGAAAATATTGCAGAACCGACTAAGAGCTAAAGTGGAAGAAGTAGCTGGAGAAAATCAGTACGGTTTCAGACAGGGCAAAGGGACAAGAGAGGCTATATTGGCACTGAGACTAATTTGTGGATAGGAGAATGGAGATGGGACTGGAGACACATCTGGCATTTATTGACCTGGAGAAGGCATTCGACAAGGTGGACTGGAAGCTCATGATGAAGGCACTACAAGATGCAGGAGTAGATTATAGAGATAGAAGGATCATTATGGAACTGTATAGGGAACAGGAAACTATAATTGAGGTTGATGGAGAAAGGGCAATAGCAGAAATCCGACAGGGCGTGAGACAGGGGTGTCCCCTATCACCACTAATATTCAACATATTCATAGAGAGTGCCATTAAAGAAATTAAAGAGTGATCTAGTGGGGGGGTTAAATTCAATGGGGAAAATATTAAATTTATTAGATTCGCAGATGACATTGCTGCACTCGCAGAAAATGAAGACGAGTTACAAGACCTATGAACGATGTTTTTGAGAAATTCCGATTGAAAATAAACAATAAAAAAACCAAAACAATGATAACATCAAAACATCCAGTGGGACATAGGCCTATTGCATTAAATAATAACAACTTAGAGCAAGTGGATAGTTTTAAATATCTCGGCAGCATTATAAACAGTAAGTCGAGATGTACACCGGATATAGTGACCAAAATTGCAATGGCTAAACAGGCATTCAACAACAGAAAGTATATATTTAAGACCAAAAATATTTCATTACTAATAAGAAAACGCTTCATTAAAACTTATATCTGGAGCATTGCTCTCTATGGATGTGAAACGTGGATTATGACACAGGGGGATAGAGATAGGCTGGAGGCGTTCGAGATGTGGTGCTGGAGAAGGATGGAAGGGATAAGCTGGACGGAAAGGGTGACAAACGTAGAGGTACTAAACAAGGTACAGGAGAGAAGGTCTATATTGAAAATCATTGAAAACAGAAGAGGAAAGATGATGGGTCATCTGATGAGACACGACTTGTTTCTAACAAAGATCATAGAAGGGAAAGTAGAAGGAAAGAGAGGAAGAGGCAGGCCAAGAGGAACATTTATGGCACAGATAAAAGAAAGGATACAAGTTGTGTCGTATCAGGAGGTCAAGGGGTTGGCGGGGGACAGAGAAGAGTGGCGATTACTCCACCGACAAGAGCATAGCTCTTAAGTTTAGAGAGAGAGAATACTTTTTAACCTATAATTTATCATCAGACAAGCTCACGGTCCAACTGAAGGAAAGTGGGTACCGTCGTCTTGGACGTTTGCAAGGGACAAGGGTTAAAGACGAAGAGAGGTTTTGTGCTGTCAGTGCAGAAGACAAAACAGGGCTTATACCATAACATAATAGTATCAACTTAAGCCTTCGATCTTCTCGCTAACAACACAAAACCTCCTTAGTGAGGTCTGGCTATCCAATCACCGCCGGAAACAGAACACAAGATTATTATAAATTAGCCGTGGTATTTTGTAGAGTGGAGATATGCTTCCCCAGTCATAATGCTCAATTATACCGTCATGTCCAATCTCCATGTTATGTGTGATTCCTGTCGCATCCGAGGAGTCCGGGGTCCGATTCCCACCTCTATCAATAATTATTTGATTTATTTTGGGTATTAGAGCCACAACTAGCGTCTGAATTCCCTGATTGGTAAGTCCAATGCTTCGACCGTTGATCCACAAATGTTCCAGCCCACAGGAGGAGTTGGTTTGGTCCCAGAAAATGTCATTAGTAGAGCACTATACTAACGATGTTTAAAAAAACATTGCCTTCATTATTATTTATGTCATCTTATAATTTATTTCACCAGCTAGAAACTCACGTGGTTCTTAGCTAATGAAAATTATGCAATAAAACTATATTACAGTCATAATTTTTCGTAAAACTAATTCTGTAGAATCTCTCTCTTTAAATTTATTTAATTTACTAAAGAAATTACGGATTAAACATATTTAAATACTCAATAACTGTTTACTAGAATAAACGTATGCATGACGTTAAGTTTTACTAGATTAGCATTTATCTTAGAATTTAATTGTATTTATTATAGTGTAAGAAAATAGATATATCGCATAGATCTTTCGCATAATATACCTTCTTTCGCCCACAAAATCCCCACGGATATCACGTCGACCGGAATTGGTGTGGGTGGTTATGTCGGAATCGAACCGACTAAAACCCACACCATCTTTGAATCTTTAATTGCCGGAGGTGAAATAATACTAGACATCTCTCGCACAGTCGCACCTCAGCAGATCCGGGGCCATCTCTCTTGCCCTGATGTGGGACCACGGAGTCCCCATCTAGTCTATGGGTATGCGGAGGAGCCTGACTACACACGTCACTCTCACATAATACACCTGAAATGCCATTTACATAGCAGATATCCTAATATGTCTTAAGGAAAACTTAAGTAAATACAAACAAATTATAGCAAAACACTAGTTCGTTAAGGTCGGTTTTGAAGAAGATGGTTAATTCCCCATTTATCATTCCCCATTCCCGTAAGTCCAGTCAAAGCATGGTTATATCGCCAAATAAGTAACGATAATAAAATTCCTTAATACGATTGTTAGCGACTGTACTCCCAAAACGAACACTTGCTGCTATACTTAATACTACCAAAATCATAAATTACCAACTTTGTTGATGTTGAATCGTTGACTTCATGTTATATCAATAATTCGATATACTTGGGAACGGTAATTTTACTTGTAGTCGTTGGGGGAATGGTAACACATTAATATTGAATCCACAAAAACAGGAGCCATATTGTCGTGATACTTTATAATATTTTTAAAGTTAAATCCACAATTACTGTATTTTCCATCAAATTCAAAAATGGAGAGTATATTTTTATAGAAGCCTTGATATTAGGAAAAGAAAGATAGTATTTGGTTTGTCGTAGAAATTAGATTTTTCCTTTTTTTATACGACTTAGGTGGCAGACAAGTATGGTAGTAGTAGTAATTACTAGGTAGCTCAACGACCACAACATTCTCCCTGTAACAGAATGGTCACGGTCACAAAAAAAAAAAAAAAAAAAAAAAAAAAAAAAAAAAAAAAAAAAAAAAAAAAAAAAAAAAAAAGAAGCCCTAATTTTGTTAAGGAGATACTATTTCGTTTCTCGTGAAAATAGGTGGACGACAAGTATAGTAGTAGTAGTAGTGGAAGTAATTAGTAGGTAGCTCAGCAACTACAACATTCTGCCTGAACTGAATTTGAACCCGCTACCAGTCTCTTAACTGGTAACGGGTTCAAATTGCGTATGAACATTCACTCTTACCAAATTTTAAATCGACTTAGTAAGTAATTGTTATGTTTAAAAATGATTAACAGATATTTCGTGATTCTGTTATTACAATGAACTATTCCAAATTTTCGCTTGAAAGTACAGGATTTAGCTGACCATTTCATTTCTATTTACCCTTCAATCTCTATCCACCCCGTTTCACCGTAAACGTTAATTCTTGGACTGATGTATAATTTTCTTGTTACAGGGAAGTTTTATAACTACCAAAACATGGAGGGAAAATACACCAAGTCGCAGAGCAATATTTTATTCGTCAGAGACTTCTTCATTCCCCGTGGAAACAGAATGATTTACGCGCGGCAATTTGGTAAGTTTAAAGAATTCTCATCATCATCTTGTTCTTTCTGGTGTGATTGGAACCTGGGGTCTTACCATCACCTATTAAAAGTATTATTACTATATAACACGATTTCAATTCAAAATGTATCCGGTCACATCCCCACGGATACCACCTCCGCCAAAACAGGTGGAGGTGATTATGTCGGACTCGAACCGACCAAAACGCACGCCGTCCATGGGTCCTTGATTGCCGGAGGTGAGATTATACAAGACATATCTTTCGCACCCCCGGCAGACCAGGGAATCCTGTCACCCTGACAGTCTACCTCTGCATACTGGGCCAACAGTAGGTATTTGACTATGGCATGCTGTCGCCATGACAGAAGATGATTTCAATCTTACTTTGGTGCCATAGTGAGAATCGGACTGTGTCAACGTCTATCGGGATACACAGGATTCTATAGTTATATATATACGTATAGTTAAAATGGCTTAAACAGTTTCTTACTATAGTAAATACATTTATTTGTTTAATTTGCCGGAATTTACTTTTGTTTGTGTAACTTGTAAACTATCGCGGCGTTTACTCATAGTGTTTATAAGTTTCGGGACTTCACGCGATATATTTTTGATATATTTTTACTTTTGTTTGTCCGTCAGCAGAGCTCACTGGAAACCTTCCTTCCATCCGTCCCGACACGCCTCTTGTGATGCAAACGTTGCATATCGCAATTTACTAATAAATGACTTTTAGATACCTTTAGGCTGGTTCTCTGTTTAAATTTATTAACCAATGATGTGATTGATCAACCACAAAGAGTTTGGCAACACTAGTTTTCATTATTGCCTCCTTTTTTTTTTAAGGGATTTTATGACATGGTAACTAGGACCTTTATGTCAAGTCTTATTTTATTTTATAACACTTTATTCACTAATCTAGTTGGAATGATTCTTGATGATGGTGATGACGATGACGGATGATAGTTGCCCCAGTAAAGTAGTGGAGACTTTACTAGAAGCTTTCCTAAGGGAGATTTGACACCAACACGAAAAATCACAATTCACTACAATATTCCACTTTCGTACACTTGTGCACTTTGTCTAAGCCGTTATGTCTAAAACTCCACCATTTTTACACATAAAAACTCGAATTTACACCAATATTAGAAAATGAAACACAGGAGCGTTGTGACACTTTTCGCGTTCCCGCCAAAAACTCCATTATTGCCTCCGGATTGGTGTATTTTCTTTGAATGTTGCCATACCAGTATAAAATTTAACCTTGACAATTGATGCATTTTTCTTCCTAATTATAATTTTAAAAGTAAGAATGCTATCAAACATACGTTACATGCACCATATTTATCTTATCTGTGACGATATACAACACCAAAGGAACATCAGTTCGTGCTAATAAGAGTAAAATAAATAGTAGTTAATCTCTTGAAAGAGATTATGTTTCTTCAAGTACGGAAATACAGTATTCTTTTTATTATGATAAATGTATGTTAAAAATATGGTTGTCGATAGTCAGCGTTTAGCACTCGGCGACCAATGTATGTGTTAATTATTGATGTAGGAAATTTTAAATTCGCTAAGTTTTTTACAGTGGACATTCGTTGGACACAGTACACACTACAAAAATAAAGGATTTTTATGTTTTTTTTTGGAAGCAATAATTAGTTTAATTACTTTAGTGTTTAAAGTGTGTTGAAGTTTCGTAGTGCAATGTGGTGGTATCTCGGTAATATGGATTTTAGGTATCAATAAGGTTGGTAATTTAAAAAAAATATTTGGACAACTAGAGGTTTCAATATTTAGGTATTTTAAATTTCGAATAGTTACCTACAATTTAAATGTTGTAAACAAATTGCTTTGTTCAACATTTAAATTCTATTCGAAATTTAAATCAAATACAGTTAACTGGAATGACAGAAGCCTTAAAGTGTCAAATAATTTGATTGGATTCGATATTTAAATCAAATGCAGTTAAGTCATAAAAATAACATCTAATGCTTTGAATTTCGACTGTAGAGAATTGAACGAAAGAAACCTATCTACCCATCTTTCTATTAGCTCCCGGCGAGCCAGGCTCAAATTAGCCTATCACAATCCACTGCTGGACATAGACCTAAATATATTGTTACACGAACTAATGTAACAAGAATCCTTCTAAAACCTCGGAAAATATTATAACCAACCTCTCATATTGCTAACCGGCTCAGCCAACCCTACGACCTTACAATATAGGTATTCGAACGATATCCTTACATAAAACTAATACATATATTTTTATCAAGTCTACAGTTGCATAGTTAAGTTAATACTATAACTATTGTATTGTTAATATTTTATGAGGCGAAAGAAATTATATACCTACCGTACGTACCGTTCTGTGCTAAAACTCCGTAAAATCAATACCTACCTAACTCATTGTAACTATAAGGTTAGGGTTATAAAAAAATTTATACGACAACATTTATTTATTTATTTATTACAAATCGTGCATAGTTTTTACAGGCTTTGCCCAATACAACAATACAGTACTTAAACATATACTTAGCTATCTTAATTATTATAATACCTATCTATATTACATTTTAAACATAACTTATTATTACATTATTAAATTATTACCTCTCCAACCAGCTCCGGCGGGGAAGCGGGATCCGGAGGAATTTTTCGCACGATAAAAAAAGATCGTCACGTTATATAGTATTGTATGGCTAAAATGGCTCAAACAGTATCTCTTAATATACTTAGTGGATACATTTATTTGTAATTAGTTAGATTTAACACGTACCTTATAAGATACAATCTACGATGATTACGGATAACAACGGTTCGAATCCAAATCACAATTATGTAAGTAAAGTGAGATTGAAATAATATTACCTACATGGTGGTAGAACCCCAGATCCTTGCTAAAAGGAAAAAAAAATAAAGTACCTCTTTTCTTTACCAACACTTGTCTTTTTAAACAACTCTTCCAGCTTTGAATAAACTTCTTTTGAAACGACCTGGAACTCCTTTAATATACATAGGTTCTACTTATATTGCCACAGGGCAAGCAGGGTAAAATGGGGTTACTCGAATGGTAGCTTTGGCTCCACTGTAAACGATGAACCACCTCCTTATGTATCCGCCATGCCTCAAAACTAAGGAACTTTTAATGTAGCCAAATTTGACCTAGATCTAATGTCATAAATACTGCTATTGATTCTTCGAAGAACATGCATTGATCATGCATTGACTTCTTTCAGACTTTACTTTCAACTTACTACTACTACTATATATAAGATATATAATTTTACCTTGCCTGATGGTTAGCTGAAGGCAAAGTCAGAAAAGACGGTTACAATTTTAGATAGCTACCAACAATGTACCAATGCTGGCGCTTAACGACGAGACGTCATCAAATACTTTTTCACTTCCCGCTTAAAGGACTCGGGACTGTTGGGAGAAGGAAGCAGGCAACGTATGTTATAAGGCGAGGTGAAGTCATAATTATTATGTGCACTCCTGGGGTTCAAAGATTGTAAAAATTAAAGTAGGCGTTAAACGGTAGAAATCCATTTAAAAAAATTCTCTTTTTACTTACTTTGAGGTATGCGGTTTGATATTTTTTTCGATGACAATTAGTGATATTTTTTAGCGATCGGTGAAATTGTTAAACCGCGGATTTCTCAGCCTATTTACTTGCTTTGAAGGGTGCGGTTTGGCATTCCTTTTTATGACAATTAGTAATATTTCGCTACTGCTATCGCTGGGTTTGTTAAACTGTGGCTGAGTGGTGGATGCCCCTCCCTCCCCCAATATATTTTCTATCAAAAATTGTGGTAATACCCGTCATTATACACGCGAAATTTTAATAGCACAGTAAAATATATGTTCTTATAATACGCTGATCGATTGACGCATTTGAGGACATAGTAAGTAAATAAGAGCATAAGTAGTTATTGACTTATCACGACTTTTATTATTACAATCTAGCCCAGATTGCAGTAATCAGAACAGATTATATTATTTGTGGTGCAGTCCTTCTCATAATATAGTCATATACGCTCTTTTTCTATAATAGTTGCACCGATTTAGTAACTATACCTATCAATCCCGTGTCTTGAAAGATAACTGTATAACTTTAGAGTAACTAAGTTCCTACAGATAGTCATTCTGTAGGCACGCAACGACACATCATTTACTTCATTTTTTAGGACACGTCAATTTAACTTCACCCCGCCTGATGGAAAGCTGAAGGCAAAGTCTCAGGAAAAAGGGTCGCCATTACAAACACGTAAAGTGTTGCAACGGTGGCACTTAGCTTGGAGGGCCTCATTAGATGTTTTTTCACGCCCCGTTTAAAGGACCCGGGACTGTAGGAAGAAGGAAACACGTGCGAATGCGCCCGCAGTTGTCGTATGTCGTTGGCTACGGATTCATACCTTTACTCGGAGTTGGTTTTCACAATCTATCCCTTCCGTCTCCCCTCTAAATCTCGAATCCATCATCATTTTCTGAACCTTTTCCCAACTCAGTTGGGGTCGGCTTTCCAGTCTAACTGTGATGCAGCTGAACTACGATATATTCCGTGAAGCGACTGCCATTTGACCTCCACAACCAATGTTCCAATGACCAATGGCGATATCGAAGTTCCAAGTTAGACTGGTTGGACTTTTTGAGGGCTCGAACTACCCGTAACGACTGCCATAGATGTTTGTATGGCAACCGGGACCGACGGCTTACCGTTCTCTCCGAGGCACGACCAGACCCGTACCCGGGCCCCGTACGTAGCAGTTGCGTGCACTACCGCCACGCTACGGAGGCTGTCTAAATCTCGAATCCATGATTATAAAACCAATATAACGATTTGACGAAATAAATTTATATAGTCAAGCCATTTCTGATGATTCTTTATTCAATCTCGCTAACACATGTATGTATATGTAGTTTGAACCGATACAATCCATAAAAGACATAAAACATGCCGAATGGAACCTCTTCCATTATGTGGTAGAAACCATGCGTTCGACCGTTCGGCCGTAATGTATTGTTAATATGATATAAATGCAGGTACCACTGATGTTCTACTCATTTTTGACGAGATCCCCTGTGATTGGGACGACATGGGCAACGCGGAAAACGGCAACGGTAAGTCGAATTTATTCAATAAATCTATCTATTATGTTATAAATATTGTTAACTACCTAACTAACAATATTACTAAATAATTACGTACACGTTAGGGTCAAATGATAATGAAAAAATCGTTGAGAATTAGGTGCATGGCTTGTAGTCAGTTAACAACTGTTTTAAGTTATATTACATTAAATTTGAAGCAAAAGTGAATTTAAAATTTAACACTGTCAAATGTATAAAACTAAAAAGAGGCTAACTTGACTAAAATTCTAAGTGTCAATTTGTTTTTGGAACGACTTGGGGGAGGTTACTGGCCGTCGAAATTTTTATTTTGATCATTATAATGTCAACGTTGTAATTTACTATTTACAATTTATTATTATATTTTTAGTTTACTGTTTAAATTTATTATTATTTTTTATTATTCAATTTACAATTTATTCCTTTTAAGTTTTAGGTAGATGACTGGTACACGGTATTTAGTGATACCCTAACAGTAGCTGAACTAGAAAAATATGACAAGATATTTTTTATAATAATTTCAATCGACCAATCGATTAAATAGTGGTTACAAGTAGTGTCAAAAATGCTGGTTTTCTTTAGGAATTTATTCAAAAATGCTGGTATTCTTTAGCTTAACAGATATTAACATAAATATTATATTTAAAGATTTGCATACCTTCATGTTGTAAATGTAAAATATGTTAAAGACATTATTTAAAATTAATACCTTTTTTAATCTTCAAAATAAACGTAATGTTTTTTATTGTTTTGAAAATATTCAGTTGAATACAATCAATGAAACCAAACGTTTTCTTATAAGTATAAGAATATAATTATCGTACATAATTATATACAGATACTATCTGTTTCTGATCTGTTTGTGAGAGGAGATGCGACATACGAAAAAAATTATTAAGTATTGTGTAAAATTTTGCATTTGCTTGAAATTTCATGCATAAAATCAAGACTCCCGGGGCCAAGTCAGTCTTACCTTAGTCTACTACCACTTAGGTGGCAGACAAGCACCCTGTCCATCTGGTGGGGAGTCGTTACCATGGTTATATGGGTGTGCAGCACCAGGGGCTTCACACATGTGCTGCCGACCCTGTTACCCCAGGGACGACACCTGTAACGGCGGCCACCATGTTCTGAACTGCGCCATTGCTTATCATCAGGCGTGGTGCAGTCAATCTGACGACTTATGCATGAAAAAAGAAGATTAACTTGAGGATGAAATGGTTCTTCAAAAGGCCATTAGAAGGTTTCTACAGGGGCGGCAACACGAGCACGAAGCTCCTAATTACTCACATTCATAGTTCACGGTAATCCCTTTCCATCAGGCGACATTTTTTTATAACTAGGTTGCACCTCGCCTGATGCAATAGTACAGCCCAAAATATGGTGACCACCGTTACAAGTCCTCTCCCGGGAACGACGTTCCCCTCGTGACCTGACGGCCTCGAAATAGATTTTTTAGGACCCGCTCTAAGGACCCTTTTTTTCGTGCGAATGGATACACCTCGCCAGAGCCAGTTGGGGAGGTTATGTCGGACTTGAACCGACTAAAACGCATGCCGTCTTTGGGTCCTTAGTTGTCGCACCCCGGTAGACACGGTCCTCTCTTTCGAGATGACCCCCTTCGGGTGTAGGGACCACGGCCTACCCATGCTACCGCAGCCTGCTTCTGCTAGGGTGACAGGCAGCTCCACCCATCACATTTTGATAGTCTCAGGTCCTTTAAGTGGTTAGGGCCCTAACCGCTTAAAGGACCCGAGATTATTGAATGCAGGAAACACATGTGCTGAATTTCATATCCTCACACAATGTCTAAACATATCCTTTTCTTCTGTCATAGTAACGGTACAAGTAGAGAATGAACAGAAGAAAGAAGAGCCGAGTGACTTGAAGTCCGACGAGCAGGAGAAGAAGCCAAGATTCGG
Organism: Pelosia muscerda; assembly: GCA_963691645.1. Classification (NCBI taxonomy): domain Eukaryota; kingdom Metazoa; phylum Arthropoda; class Insecta; order Lepidoptera; family Erebidae; genus Pelosia; species Pelosia muscerda. The sequence goes on from OY829102.1 coordinate 2,792,751, forward strand.
GTGCTTATCATGCTTGAAGATGCTGTTCGTGGTCCTCGGCGTCATTTCTGTGGTTAGTGCCTTTTACTTCATCTTCAATGAAAAACATATCGCGAAAATATTCCAGCACTTTTGAGTTTTGTGTGAAATAATAATAAAATACTATACGCTCTTATTAAATTTTTATTATTTGTAGTTTGTTAGCCTTCAAGCAATAAATTATCATCGTGGTGAGGTTGTGAAGGTACTATGGCAGTCGCTTCACGATAAATATCGAAGTTAGACTAGAAAGCCGACCATAACTGAGTTGGGAACAGGCTCAGAGAAGGGTTATGATGATGAGATTGAAAAAAGTGAATGACATAGATCATAAAGTCATTAAAAATAAAAATAATTAGAATTGAAAGCACATACACTTAAAATCCCTTAGAACAATTACACAACACAAATGATAATAATTATTAGAATTAAATTATTTAAATAATAAAAAAATTTAATAAATAAATGCTACCAGAGTCGGTTGGGGAAGTTATGTCGGACTCGAACCGACTAAAATGCAAGCCGTATTTGGGTCCAAATTATATACAAGGTTTTGACCTACGAGTAGGTGCCATGGATGACCTTTGTCTACTTTTCCAGCTTAACTTACGAGATCAATGAATTAATCAGCATATCGCTACCCACTGGTGGACATAGGCCACGCCCGATGTTCGGAGGCTTTGGCCTACTGCAACTCCTCTCGGTCCACCCAACCCTCGGTGCACCAAAGTCGGTGGAGGCATTTATATCGGAGTCGAACCAACAAAAACGCACGCCGTCGCGGGTCTTTGATTGCCGGAGGTTAGATTATACAAGCCATATCTCTCGCACCCCGGCAGACCCGAGAACATCTCTTTGAGATGACCCCCTTCCTCTAATGTGGGAACCATGGTGTTCCTATCTAGCCCCCGCATATGGGGAGGCGCAGTTTGTGCCTTCGCCGCGCCTGCTTCTGCTAGGGTGACTGGTGGCTCCACTCACCACCCCCAGGTCCGCTCTCATTGAGGACAGAGGTCATTGCGCGACCTCCGACGTCCGAGTTTCCTTCGCTCATCCTGAGTCGCCTTACGGTGTCCTCATCTTTCTCTGGATAGGACAGGCGGCTACACCTGAAACCCCCTCTAGGGAAAGGCTGATCGCAGAATCAAGTCTCATCTTAGACGTAGATATTTTTTCCCTGAATGCCGATCTTTATCTAAATCTGAACTAAATATTCAATACCGAGATAAATATACAATCAATGATATTTTATGGTTTACCTTTTCCATTAATAGTATTTTGCAAATAACCATGAACTCGCTTCACAATGCCAATACCTTGCCATGCTCTGTGATTCAGCGATTAGATTTCTTTTTTATATACACACGCACGTGTGAACATAATACTTCTTCTTCTTCTGTCGAATCGACGGCATTTTTGAGTTGCCATCGTGGTGCAGTAATTTTTTTCACGGCAGCACCGCTACTCACGGAGAGGGCCCGAGCATAGGTTTTGCTCTTCGGGAAGGCTTAATACTTCCCTTCCAACATAATACTAAATGCCTTTATCTATTGTATAGGCGGTTATATTTACGGCAAATTTCTGACCCTTGGGGCCAAGCCAACATCAGGGCAGAGAGGTCAGAATTGAAGCGAAATTAGTTGGCCGCACCCGGCTCCAAGGAAGCTTCGAATGCAACTAGAATTAACTCTAAGATGGTTATAGTTAACTGTTACCAGAGTGACATGCATGACTCTCTCCTTCAGTTAGAACAAGTGGCTTCGTTCTCAAAGCTTGAATCTCCTTTTACAGTTTAGATCTTGGATTTTGTTACCCGTTAGACTTTTTATCAGACATCGTGTTCCATTCATTTTTAGCGTTCCATACGCAAAGGATAAAAAATCATTTTCAATTTTATTCTCCCGTCAGTTAATCTGTGAAGGTGAACAAACAATAGTCACGATATGGTTATCATTCATGCAAATTTGTCTTTTATGGAAAGAGTGAGAACAGATTTTTCTTACCAGTTTTATTGCCAAGCCCCATGACCCTCATAGAAATATTGAAGCAAAAATTCTCACCAGTACTATCGAACTAAGGTAACAGTAACCGCTTATCATCAAATGGGCCTTGCGCTGTTTTATTATACACTAGCAAACCCGGCGAACTCCGTTTCGCCATGTGAAAAATGATTTTCCCGCTTTTCTGTTGAAAGTTTTCCTGAATTTTCTTTGCTATAAACCTCACGGAGCCCGAGACCTTTCCAACGAATGCAAAACCGTGGAAATCAGTTCGTGCGATCTGGAGTTATAGCGTCAGGAAGGAAAACCCGACTTATTTTATATATTTTTATTATACATTATCAAAGTCATCTCCTATTTTTCAGATAGCAGCAATATCCTTGATCATAGTGGCGATTCTGACAAGCATAGCGACGAGAGCCTACGATGCGGACCAGTCGAGCAGGATAGCTGCAATGGTACTCCTGGCGGTGACCGGAGCCATCAGCATTTGCATGGTTATTTACCTGGAGGTTGCGACTTTCAAGAACCACACCAGGCCTATGGTTGGGGTAAGTTACTATGGTTATTCGACTGCGAAAGAGTTTAAAAAGCACTTCCGTTACCTCGCTCGCAAACTGGTAAATGTTCTTATTAACGAGCTTCCAGCGCAGTTATATTTCTGTTAGAGATGGGAACCATTTTAGGATCTCGTCGAAACAAAGAAAACTTCTATGATCCTTTCTTTTATCGTGCGAAAAGTCCCCGCGGATAGCTCCCTCGCCGGAGCCGGTTAGGGAGGTTATGTGGGACTCAAACACGCCGGAACCGGTTGGGGCGGTTATGTGGGACTCAAACCGATAATCTACCAATACTTTCTTTTGCAACTAAAGTCCAAGATCCGTGGTGTTAGGTATAATCAGCAACGAATATAAATTTTTTGTTTACTTCAGAAAGTGCACTAATTTTGAATCGAAACAAAATTGATTTTTATATCAGGAGTGGTATAAGATACCTTTAATTTTCGATTTCGACTAATGCTTACCGTATGGAATCAATAAAAAATACTATTAGTGCACTTTTATAATTATGACTTTGTTAATGTAGTAGAATAGAGAACACTTCTGTGATGTTTAGTAACTTTATTGTGAAACACAATGAGTCGTTAATATTTTATAACTAAAACTCGTTAAATGTTATGACTTTAATATAACTAGAATTAAAAACAATGAAACAGATTCAATAACACCTTGTTTAGTACTTAGACCGCTTCGGCCGCTATGGTAACTAGTGTTTCGTAACCAATTGCAATTAATTCTATTTCGTCCTTGATCGTAACCAGTTGCGGTCGAGTATGTGGACTTTAATTTTATTTCGTATTTGATCGTAACCAGTTGCGGTCGAGTATGTTGTCTTACTAGTTCAAAACCAGTTACGATCAAGAACACCACTTGCAATTTTAAATTCTTGTTCTAAGTTGTATTCCTTGATCGAAGATATTTTTCCTATGTCGAAACCAGCAATGGTCAAAGTCGTTTTTCATAGGTTTATTATTCCTTGTTATATACTAAAGGGATTATAAGACCCTACTAGTGGCAAAAGGGTAAAATTTTCAAAAAGGTACCCTTTGGAAAATATAACGAAACTGGGACCAGGGTCCAATCCCACCTTTTCTAATTTGATAATAGGTAACTAGGCCCACGTTGATTTAAGTACTGGGACAATTGCCCTACTGAATATTCTCTAGGGCGGGGGTTCGCGACTCACTGGGAAGCGTTCACCTGTAATACAATATAGATAGTATTACTATGCTGACGGTGTGATGATGTAGCCAGCATTTCTCTGATAGAAGCTTCACTACATAGTTTTAAATAAAGGCGCTTTGCGCTGCCTTGCCATCCCTATGTGTACTTAAATCTTAAAAATTACGCGACGGATTTTGATGCAGTTTCTTATAATAGATAGAGTGATTCAAGAGGAAGAATTACATGTATATAACATCAAGCTTTGATCAGAAGGAGCATGCTCCTTGCAAAACGGGGGACGTCATGTTAACGCAGACGAAGTTATGTGAATAAGCTAGTGTTATTTTTTAACAACACAGCCAGGGAACCAAGGGCACTGCCACTTAACCTTGGATGTTAATATATTCAGTCCAATACCAGCAACTAGCCGCCATATCACGCGATCCTGACAATTTAATTGTAACTGTGAATACGCTCATGTTCATGTTCTTGACCCTTAGAACGAGTATAAAGCCGTATTGATCCTAACAACGACCAATAACGGAAAATATATTCGACGAAATATAGCGCGGGCCTGGTGGTGATGGGTGGAACCTCTGTCACCCTTTTTTTCGTGCGAAAAATCCCCACGGATACCCCCCTTCTCCGCCGGAGGCGGTTGGAGAGGTTATGTCGGACTCGAACCGACCAAAACGCACGCCATCTTTGGGTCTTTAGTTGCCGAAGGTGAGGTAGTAGACAATATATCCCTCGCACCCCGGCAGACCCGGGTAAACCGTCTGTCACCCTGACAGAAGAAGGCCACGGGCTAGATGGGGACACAGTGAATCCCACACAAAGGGAAGGGGGTCAGCTCGAAAGAGATGGCACCTGGTCTGCTGCGGTGCGAGAGACATGTCTTGTATTATCTCACCTCCGGTATGAAAAAAGCAATATTAGTTTATTTTTGTAATCAACTAAACTTCTCCATTTTTTCAGGCTGCAGTGGTGATATTGATACTAGTGATCGTGCAAGCCCTCATCGGGGGTATCTCCGTGAACGTCCAACCGGCTGACGAGGCTAAGCTCGTGAAATCATTGGAAGATTCCTTCAAACTGGCGCAAGATGACGTCTCAAGGCACTACAAACTGTGGGCTATGACACAGCATGATGTAAGTGGACCATGAGTCCATGAATTGTAGCGTTAGGAATGTCTACAATAAGCAGTCATGCATATGCTAGCATAATAAACAATCTATCAGCCGATCGCAGGCCACTGTTAAAGATTGACCTCTGATAGAAATTTCTCGCCTACTGTTTTCACGCTGACCATGCGGGTTGGTACAGGATTTTATTACGAATTTTCCTTCTCCACCGAACCGCTTGGTTCTTGATGGAATATTCTGCACGGTATGCGGGTGACATCTAAGCCCTGCACGTGTTGTCCTGTGTAGAAAAGGAAAGGGTGGGATTAATTGGAAGAGTTCATCAGAACATTCACTGTGGTAGAGACTTTACTTAAGGAATATGTTCGATTCCATCATAATTATATGAAAATTTTGTAAGTTTAAATCAACATTTTTCATTACAGTTAAGCTGCTGTGGACTCTACAGCCCTGAAGATTACAGAGTACCGAAACAGCCATACTATTTCCCACCAGACGTGCCAATATCGTGCTGTCCTGCTTACGACCCCGATCGTTCAGACTTGGTGCAAGAGAGAGAACGAGATCTCTGTAAAGCGAAGAAGTTGTACTTCAACAATGGATGCAAAGACTTGGTGCTGGTGGTCTTCAACGAAACTGCGACTATTGTCCTCACAGTCAATATAACTGTGATTGTGGTTCAGGTGTGTATTCTTTTAGATTTTTTTATAAAAGGCCCTTTTTTATAAAATCACGCCTATATCCCCGAAGGGGTAGGCAGAGGTACTAGCACCCACATTTCGCCAGTTTATATTTAGGTCCCAATGTAATAGGTGGCGAGCCTATTGCCATTAACCGGGTACTTATAAACCTGCGATAAATACACACATAACTTCGAAAAGCATCGCAGTCATTGGTGTGTGCCATAGTAAATATTATAAATTATAAATTATTTTTTCAATAATTATATCAATAATTAATATAATTAATAATAATTTTATCAATAATTATAGTATAAAAAATAAAATAAAATAAATTAAATATTACGCTTGTGGGATTGTCGTAAGGCTCATTAATTACGTAGGACTAAATACTTTCATACTTGGGTGGATGAGTGAAAAAATATACAAGACCTTTAGAGAAGTGATTTGCGAAATGAGGTAGACACTATCAATACTCATCAACTTCTTTTTTTTCGTGTGAAAAATCCCGACGGATACCCCCCTTCCCCGCCGGAGCCGGTTGGAGAGGTTATGTCGGACTCGAACCGACCAAAACGAACACCGTCTTTAGGTCTCTAGTTGCGGAGGTGAGATAGTATCAACATATCCCTGGCACCCCGGCAGACCCGGGGCCGTCTCTTTCGAGATGACCCCCGTCGGGGATGACCCCCGTCGGAATACCCACTCATCAACATCTGAGTCTATGTCTCATCAATTCCGGTTGCACAAGAAGTTTATCTAGGCATAGGTACCTACTTCAGGACTCGGGGTCCGTTCCTTTCCCATTTGGTATAGTTTATAAGCTTTTTCTGGGAGCCACTGCCATTTGACTGACCTCAAGGGACTCCATCACAATCTTTGAGATCAAACTACCTCATATTCAGTCATTCTTAAAGCAACATAAGTATAATTTATTTGAAAATGCTTTTATTATTTTTCAGTTACTCTTGCTGATCACTTGCGGTATTTTATCACAAAAAATGAAGAATAATAAGAAGAACCAAGTATCACCAAAATGAAGATGTGTTGTGAGATATAAGCAAAATAATTCATCGAAAACGTGGCGGCCATTGAGATCTCAGTATAGTTAAATAAAAACAAAAGTTGCCACATCGGTACCCTAGATGGCGCTGTACTTAATAAATTATATTAGAGTTTTAAATTTTTCTATATCATTGGATAGACTCATTAATGTGTTATTTAAGAAATTAGGTGAAAAGCCAAAGTTAACTATAAGATTTTGGTAGAAAACACAATATGCCTTGCTTAATATTTATGTATTTGCCACCCAAAAAGAATTACCTAATGATATATATGAAGCCTTTGTAAATAATATTAGAACATAAAAAACATTAAATATAAATATCTTTAATTTGGAGAAAATAAAGAAAATATTGTTTTAAACATTGTACAAAATAAAATAATACAAGTTTTATAAAGTAGTTGTTTAATTTATTTACAATTGCGCCATCTATTATTTTTAAGGTAAACGACTTGTAACTATTCTACAGCAGCTAAACAAAACTTCTTACACACAACTAGTGTAGCATACATCCGCTAGATGGTAGAAAAAGCAAACCTCACCGCAACTCAGTTCTGTGTATTTTGCTGATCAACGCACGAGGTTTTGACGCAGGTTTTCATTCCAGGATTGGGAAATCATACCAGAAGTAGCTTATAATAAAAGCTAACAGGCACTCAGATGAAGAAGAACTTAACCTTTAATAGATTCTGTTGTAAGAACGACGATTTACTTATTCACCATGACCTAAAAATGAAATATTAACGCGCTTTTCTATTGCTTACTATCAAGTATAGACTGTATTCGTACGTAGATATGGTTTTATGTAGTTATGTGGTTATAAAATTTTTATATGTGAAGCCCACATCAAATATGAAGTCATTAAAAACCAATTAGTATTGTGTAGGGGCGTTCAGTGAGTTCGCGGAATAATACGAAAATTATTTAGAATAACTGTTAACAAAAAATAAACCGACCTTAACAATTCTAAGTAGCAGTGTTTTTATACCTTTTAGGTGACAGATAAGCACACGGCCCACGCGATGGACAGACGTCAGGGGCGTCACACACGTGCTACCGACACGGTACGGGGGAGGGGGGGGGGGATTAGATTTAAGATAGTTTCTGTGCTGTCAGTGCAGAAGATAAAGCAGAGCTTCATCCCACCATATACCACCATCTTCCCACTGACAACACAAAACATCTCCAGTTAGCTCGGCTACCTTATTCACCGCCGGAAACACAACACAAGGTTATTATCAGTCTGTAGGGTGGAAGTAGGTACTTCTCCAGTCAGACTACTCAATTGAGACGGGAGATACCATCATTTCCTAACTCCATACTCCATATACCTCACCATAGCTTCACACCATCTATCAGGGTGAGGTATTCCTCGAAGCGCACCGGTTTTGAGGCGCACCTAATGAGGCGCACCTTTTTTATTCCTCGGAGCGCACCTTTTAGTAGCGCTCCCGATAACAATTAAAAATATTAAAATTTTATTCCTTGAAGCACACCCACGTTTAAAAATAGGAAAGAGCATGAAGTGAACGTAATAAATTATATCGATGATCTTTCCTATTTTTAAACGTGGGTGCGCTTCAAGGAATAATATTTTAATATTTTTAATTGTTATCGGGAGCGCTACTAAAAGGTGCGCTCCGAGGAATAAAAAAGGTGCGCCTCATTAGGTGCGCCTAGATGAACTGACCATCTGTAGGTATATAAAAAAAACTAAGTCGTAATATATGCCAAGTACTAATTGAACACCCTACCAACTAGTAATTAAGCTGTAAAAACGTCAACCTCATTAACGATATAACTATTAATTAATGTGATTTTCTACCTGCTTTCTTTTAGCCATAGACACACGAAGAAAATGACTTCTTCTTGTACTATAAAATGTATTTTTATAATTACTGTATTGTGTTATATTTCTGGAATAAGAACAGGCGAGTATCATAATAACATTTGAATTACTTTTTTACTTGAAATAAGTAAATATAAACTCCATTTGTTTAGGTAGGTACTTAAATAAAGGTAAACAATCTTGTGGCAACTGTTTATGAAAACACATGTTAAACAAATAAACTAGACTAACTAACTGACTAACTAGTGGTTCGACACAGGTTTTTAGTTTTCAAAATACGTTACTAAGCAGAAAAGTATTTTTATACTGAGTTTTTAAACAAAACATATTAAAAAGACACGCTAAGATTATTTACGTTTTTTAAGTACCTAACCAAATGTACGTAAGAATGATGCCTGTATAATGGTTTGTGTTCAGAACAATTTCTGTGACAATTAGGCTGAGTTGCACCATCTTACTTTAACATTAACAGCGCAGTTAAAGTCTCGGTCTGGCATAATTCGAGTTGCACCATCTGACAATAGTTAAAATGACGTCATAACTTGACGCTAACTGTAACCGGCCACGCTCGACCGGTGACTGTTTCTAATTATTAACGCCAAATTCTATCAAAAAGATAACTTCAAACGAGCTACTGAATACACTGGTGCAACACATTTAGCAGAAACCATTAGAATAATTGTTACTGTTAATGTTAAATTTGACGTAAACGCTTAGTACAGGTAGGTGATGCAACTAAGCCTTAGTGATATATTGCTATAGATTATTAAACCGAGGGTGAGTGGGGGGTTCCCTTTTCTCCTCCAATATATTTTCTTCACTCGTACTTATATAACACTTATCAATTCCAGAAGTCCCGGAATATTGCCTGCAGCCACTGAACCGGTCTGATTGCGGCGTGAATCCGATTGCCGTCATGACATACTGGAAGCCCGGCTCCCGATGTGAGGTGGTTTTCTGGAGAGGCTGTCCAACCGCGAACAAATTCGAAGACGAATACGAGTGTACTGCGACTTGTATCTTCAGACAGAATATCTCAGATTCTGCATATGTTATTGACGACTCATACAACGAATGGGAACATAAATTGGAAGACATGCAGATGGCAGATCTCCAGAAATTGAATAGCTTGTTAAACACTGTAGTAACTGATACAACTGTGAATGAAAATGTCCCAGAAAACATAAATCTATTCGATGTAATTAGCGAAACAACAATTGTAACAACTACTACCGAAGAACCCACTAAAGAAACCGCTACTGCCGTACAAGAACAGGCGTCTACCGAAAAGAGTACAACCGAACAGGATGCTACCGAACAGGGTGCTACAGAACAGGATACAACCGAACACGGTACTACCGAACAGGGTGCTACCGAACAGGATACAACCGAACACGGTACTACTGAACAGGATGCTACTGAACATGGTGCTACAGAACAGAGCGTTACTGAACAAGACGCTACTGAACAGGATCCTACTGATCAGACTGCTAATGAAGTCAGCACTACCGAACACAGCATTACCGAGCACGCGGATGCGGAAACTAATGCTACTACAGCTAAAGTAGAGAGTAGCGAGGGTGAGAGTGACGAAATAGATGTAGTTACAACGTATTAGATATTTGATGTATAATTACCGGCATATATCTTGACCCCAAACACACGAAAAATCTACTGTTTCTTTATCCAGTACGCGTTTTTGGGTGTCTATTGCGAAAAACTGAGAATTATAATGTGCCAAATTAGGTACACTGATTTGTTTACATAGGTTTATAAGTTAGTTTCTTGTATTTATATATGTACATACATACATTTGCTCACGCCCGTATTCCCCGCAGGTTGTAAGCAGAAGTGTTTTGCACACCCACACCAAACTGTGATTTTCGGTCCCACGTAATAGAGTGGAAGAATTTGTATATGTTTAAGTTATAATATGTATGTTGTATCTAAATAGGTATACTTACCTATCATAATATACCTATCTCAGGTAAGGTATGTGTATCGTTCATTTTCTCTTATTATTGCACATCTACTGAGACTATTTGTACATCACCTTTGGATGACTGGTAGAGAATACCTGTGACATTAAGTCCACTTATGTACTGCTGCATAAAGGTTGAAGAGACAAAAAAACAAGAGGTGTTACATCAGCGGAGTATCAAATCCACCATTCATGTATTATATCAATCCAAAATGCGCGTGTTGGCCAATTTTCTCTCGCAAGTCGGAGTCAAAAAATATGTCGGTAACTGTAGATTTTTAAGGAATAAGTTACATTGCGTCGCTTATACAACAATACCGCGTAAGTCGAAAAATGGCCATATGATGTTTTATACGTCATTGGATAGATCTTTTCATTCCGCATCCGATAGCGTAATTTAAAATTCCGAAATTAGCCAATAACAGCACTTTATTCAATAGAAACGGCACCGCGCAAGTCGTCGAATGAGTTTACAACCGCACAAGTCGTCACTTCGCCATACTAACTCGTATCGTAGTGAGGCCGCGCTGCAAATAAACATTTTTTTTATTTAATTTTGACTGATTTATCAACAAGTCTACTTCTTCTGATATACACAAAAGGTACGCTAACTCAATTAATTTTAATTTGCTGTGATAGGATAAACGTCTCACTCTGTTCAGGACTCCCGAGTTTACGCGAAGCTATTTTGATGATGCTCTCGGTATAGTTCGTGTTGTGCAGTTTGCGGCGAACATCCATACCGAGTATATTGAGGTTATCCTGTAATGGCAGTGGCGTGCTCTGAAGAGTGGGAGGAAGAAGGAAAGAAGATGTCTTTGCTGTAAACGCACATGTCTGCGTCTTATTGGCACTGAACTCGACCAGGTTCTCAGATTCCCATTGGGAAATGTGATTGAGGAACCGGTCCAGCCCAGTGACAAGAAACTGCCTTTTTTCCGCTATATCAGACTGCTTGGCCGCAGGACCTGCAGGAACTCCGAAGCTCGTCCTTTACAAAGAATGCACAGTCTAGGAGGTAGACCAAAGGCTGGTAGTTTGGAAAAAAGCGATTTGTGCCAGACTCTATCGAAAGCTTTGGCGATGTCCAGGCTAATAGCCAGTGATTCACCATGCTTGTCCATAGCTTCACCGCAAAGGTTACATACGCCAGAAGATCACCCGTTGACCGTTTCGGCCTGAAACCATATTGCCGGTCATTAATTAGGGAGTGATCCTCTAGGTGACGCATGAGCTGTGTGTTAATGAGGTGCTCAAAAACCTTGCACAACACTGAGGTGACGGCTATGGGTCGATAGTTGGCTGGGTCTGAGCGATCTCCCTTCTTGGGAATCGGCTGTACATTCGCCTCTTTCCACGCCATCAGCACTGTACCCGAAATATAGGAGAGTCGGTACAGCCGCATGAGCATTGGAGACAACTCCGCTGCACATTTCCAAAGAACCACCGCTGGTATGCCATGTGTACCACTGGATTATTAAACACAATAGATAGCTCTTCATACAAATGTACGGACGATAATTCAGTAATGATCATTCCAACTAAAGTACTCGAACTCGCTGTAGGCGAGAGGATAATACCCCGACCAGAAGAAGGTCTTGTTGCTGACAAGGTATCAAGCTTTCAATCCAAAGACACTCTTACTGCTGGTATAATTTCTAGTTCCCAGACGGAAGAAGTTCTCGCTGTAAGTTGTTAAGAAAAATAAAATATGTCGCGTGTGTAAGTAAAATATCAACCCTCCAACAGAAGCAAGTTCTCGCTGTTGACGAGATATTAAGGCCTCAAGCGGTTCGCGGTTTTGACGGAATATTCAGCCTTCAATCAGAAGAAGTGCTTGCTGTCAATGAGATGTCCTGCCTTAAACAATAAAGTAAACATAAAACGTTGTAAGATTCTATTTTTGTTCCTTAAAAATATGAAAATAAAAATGTTTAATACCGCAGAAGTCTTTGTTTTGTCGAACTTAAACCGCACAAGTCCAACGAGTAGTTCTACAGCCATAAATAATTACATCAATGACCTATAAAAGTAAAAATATAGCCAATTTAAATAAATTTTCGAATTTACTACACATGAACGTTATATTGAAAACAATTAAAACAGTTATTTGTGTCTCCTGAAAACTTGTCAAAATTTACTTGTGCGGTATTGTTGTATAAGCGACGATTGGAATAAAGCTATTTCTAAAAGATTCTATAGCGATTCACTTTAGTTGTGTCTGCGGTACCGTCAATGTTGAATTAGTTCTGGACTTTTCTATACCTACCTATAGTACCTACACTGTTCTTTACGTAGAACCCTAATCATTCTTCAAAATAGTAGTCTAAGTTATGCTTTGTAAAATCCCAGCAAAATTAGTTCAATCACTTTGAAGGTTATCTGGAATATATCATAAAGAAATACAGGCAAAAACTTTATTAAATACTCTATAGTTCTTGAGGGACGCGTCTTGCTTCCTGCTTTTTCTTGGATCGGAAGGGCAGAGGGCAGTCTCTATCTTAAAATTTAATAATCAATAATGTCATAGAAACTAGGAGGGTAAAGGGAGGCATCTCAGACCTCGAATGGAGACCACGTACAGGTAGACGAGGCGTGAGACGGCCCCCCGATGACAAAGTCAGACTCGTGGGTACCTATTCGTTGCTGCAGACCGCCTCCAACCGGTCGTTGTGAAGGTCTATGGGGGAGGCGTAGGTTTAACAGGGGAAATGATGATGATTTTTTATTTATTTATGGCACGTCAATTTTACTTTGCTTCGCCTGATGATAAACTGAAGGCAAAGTATCAGGTCACCATTACAAACACGTAAAGTACTACAATGGTGGCGCTCAGCTTAACGGCCTCATCAGATGCTTTTTCACGCCCCGCTTAAAGGACCCGAGACTGTAGGAAGAAGGAAACACGTGCGCTGGTAAGAAATTCCAAGGCTTAATAAGCAACAAGGAAGAGAGTTCTACCGAGATTGACTTTTGGATAAAGAAGACTCTATCCAAACTATCCAATATTCAATAGAGCCAAATAACTTTACTCTATAAGGAACGGGTCGCAGTTTCAAATCCCGTTTTGGATACTGGATTTTACAATTCCAGACACTTCGGTTGCACAACAGCTATGCTTACGGTAAAACTTTTTTCTTTCTACCTTTCATTTGATATAGTTACCGGCACATATTTTGACTGACCCCATTTGTGCACAAAAGTTCTATATGGACAGTAGGTACCCGTTTATTGAATGTCTTTTGAGTACTTGGAGTAGGTATACCTATCGGTACAGAATTTGGGCTTAAGTCAAGATTGAATTGAGACTGTACCCAGTGTGTATTAATTTGATATAATCTATGATTGGTAGATCTGTAGCACTAGTATAAACTCCTATTGAATTCGTAATGTAAAGGTTTCGAGAGAACGGAGCATTGTGATTGTCAGTCTGCCTCTTGTGAACCTGTGTGCGTGTGTAGCCCGCCAATCGCAAAGTTCCGTTCTGTCGATACCTTTATATTACGAATTCGATAGTATTTCGTGCTAAGGTTTGTCCATTAGGTACTGCACTTACATTCAAAAAAGTGTATTACGCGCGTAGAGCTCACTTTGAGCACATTTCGGGTTCATATCTCTTACCTATACGTATGCTACGGTGGTTGACGAACTATTCGCGCACGCCAGGACCTATCAGAACCAGGGCCAGGGCCTATCTCAAACGGAAGGGGGTCATCTCAAAGAGATGTCCCCGTGCCTGCCGGGGTGCGAGAGATGTGTGTCTTGTATAATATCACCTCCGTAGACGGCGTGCGTGTTCGGTTCAAGTCCGACATAATAACCTCCACCGACTTTTGTGGAGGCGGTATCCGGAAAAAAAACAAGTACCTCGTTTCTCTCGTGACTTACAGTTACCATTTATAAACCGGAAACTATATCTTTACAGCTAAATATCAGGTATTTTGATTTCTTGATGAGGCTTTATAAGAAATTTTAATGACGCCATTAAAACTTGAAGTTAATTAAGCAATTAACTATTATACATCACTTTAAACCCACTGAGTAATCTACAGTTGAAGCCTTATGGAGAAAATGGGTTTATATCCATAGTGTGGAACATGTTGGAACATATAGATACTTATAACTGTTGTACACTAAAAACAGGCAAGTGTTGTTAATAATTTTCTTAATATTTTACGTACATAATTATATTCCCGCATATAAATCCATGAAAATATAGGTAAAGGTGTGTTAATATCCACATTCCGCTAACAATAACATGATTTTCGGGTCTCATGTTATTATACCATCATATGAGGTGCTGCTTAGGTTTAGTAGATTCTGCCTCGTGTAGAGGCAAAACATTTGTCATAGTTTTTACTTCGCACTTGCGGGATACAGCACATACGATAACATAATATCCTCGAGTAAAATATCTTTTTACTTACTAGTGCGGATATTTTCCGTGAAGCGGCTGCCATCGGACTTCCACAACCAAATCGACGACATCGAAGTTCTGTAGTTAGGCTAGGCTCCAACTACCCGTAACGACGTATGGCAACCGAGACCGACGGCTTAACGTGCTCCTCGAGGCACGACCAAACCTGTGCAAATAGAAATATTCATGCATACAAATATTTGTACTGAGCCCCAGAACACTGTCTCCAGTTCTCGAACCATATTAATTAGGTATATTTCTACCGTTGGGATTGTTAAATCGTAGGTAAGTGGTGATGATATCTCTCTGCCTCCGTGGCTCAGATGTGGGCATAGTATGCGGCGGCAGTGCACGAGGTTATGGGTTCGATCCCCACACAGGATAAAAATTTGTGTGATCCACACTGTTCATTCAGTCTGGGTTCATTCCATATTGTTCTGAGTCTGGGTGTACTTTGTGTCTGTTAGTTGTATGTTTGTAAAGTTCCCCGCGATACAGGACACGTTCCCAAGTGTATGAGTTGTCTTTTTTAAGAAAAAAATATTTCTTTGCTTATAATGCATTTAATTTCCTCCATAAATAACGCGTACCTTTCTTTATTTTCTAGGACAATATACACAACGTCAGATTTTCTTTTTCTTTTCCTAATTCTCACAATTTGGATTGCTTCGAATTATACACAGACCATGGCAGTCTACGATGTTATTGTCATAAATATACATTCAATTTAGCTATGTACGAGTAGTATGGCGTCCATCAAAATCAACCACTTTCCTGGTATCGTAAAGAATGTCTAAGTTAATAGAATGTTCTATCTGAGACATTCACTATTGCCTTAGAGACTGAGTTCCTAGCAATCTTCAATAAATCAATAATTGCAACATGCTGGTCCTAAATCAATGTATACGAAGGTAATTGGTAGGTCCGCATCTGTCGCGGCGGTTGGTAGAACCACCAGTCTTATAAACAGGTATTGCACAATCTAATTTGTAATGATTGGTTCCGTACAATATTAATTGCTTGGTATCAACAAATTCTATGTACCTTTAGCAGGTTAATTTAATACCATCTTTCTAAGAAAACTAGTACTTAGACAACTATCTATATTATCTTTTAATACCACGGACCGGGCACCTAGCAAGAAGAACAGATGGCCGTTGTAGACCACGTACTTCAAATTTGTAATGTAAAGGTATCGACAGAACGGAGCATTGCGATTGGCGGTCTACAAAAAAAAACCAAAAACATTAAATAATAAAACAATAAACGAATCTTTACCCTTTACAATATTAGTGTAGATAAGAAGGTGAAGCCATAAGAAAGTGTTAGTCTACAATAAGCCAATTAAACTTCGTCCTGAAACAATTTCAAACAATGCCTGGACCATTACCAAAGGGCCTGGCTACACTATCGATAAACGATCCGCATTCGATACCATCGAATTGTATCGAGATTTCGATCAATTCCGTTCGCTAACTGACGTGATAATGCAGCTCCGTCTGACGTATTTATACCTTTTACTTATCTAGTTGCCAGGAAATGAATAGGTTGGCAATATCCGCAGAATGCGATTTTGTATTGGCATTTTTATTTTCGTATTCGATTCGATTAATTCAAGTTGTAACATAAATTATATCAGATTTAATGTCAACTTCTTAAAATGGCTTCTGCAGCTGAATCGCTGCATTTTCGTCAGTCTCTAGTCGATAAACGTAATATAAATTAATGGGAAGACGCCGCAATCCCTATTATTGGGAGTCGCGAGGTCACAAATACCCTCGAACCTTTGCAGATGCGTAGAGATGTTGCGTCCCTGGCAGTATTTTACGGCCTATACCATGGTGAATGTTCTGATGAGCTGTTCCAATTAATCCCATCCTCACCTTTCCTCTACTGAATCACACGTGCATGGCTTAGACGTCACCACCCACGCATACGGTGCAGAATACTCCATCAAGAACCAAGCGGTTCGGTGAGTCTTTCCTCTGCCGCACCATTAAGTCTTAGAATTCCTTACCGAGGAACGTGTTTCCTTCTTCCCACAGGCCCGGGTCCTTTAAGCGTGAGTTCATGTTTATATATGTATTTAAAAATATTAGTACTTACCAAAAAAAAGTATTGCAATCAAAAAAGTAACCCACTTTTGTTAAACTGGTCAGTAGAAGGTCCCCGTTTCCATTTTCGAAGTACTATAACAGATAACTTATTAGTACTTATTAGCAGACACAAGAATAGACAAAAAAACACATTATTTGTAACGAAAAATAAACGAATAGCAGTCAACGAATAACAGTCAGACCCTTACAAAAGGGGTGAAATGTAGAGTGAAGTTCAAGGTCGTCGCACCCCATTCTAAAGGGTTGTTGATAATAGACATTTGTAAGGGGTGATTATTTATTACCGGGATACATGTTGTAAATTGTAGCTTAGATTTTAATACAATGTTTTGTGTTAAAGGGACAGGTCTCAGGGCTGTCTGACAACTGAGCGGGAATCGAATCCGCACCTCTTGGTAGCAGTCGTGTGTACTACCGCCACGCCACGGAGGTTGTCAAATAGACATTGCATACCCTACCCAAATCATCACTATGAAATGTCTAGATACCTATTACTGCCAACTCAGATCTTCCTCTATGGGTTGGGAGGTCAAACGATAGTCGCTCTCAAGAAAGTGAAGTGTCAAAAATAACAAACAACAAAAAAAGTTCTTTAAGCACTTAATAATATTATAAATAAAGAAAAAATACCAATCCAATTGAAAAAACTCCTCCTTTTTGGAAGTCGGTTAAAAATTATATCAAAAGGATACTGTTCCGCATCAAACTAAAAAAATACCAATCGAATTGAGAACCTTATCCTTTTTGAAATCGGTTAAAAACTATGAAAATAATATTAATTAAGTTACAATTTTGATATGAAAATCACAAAAAGTGATTTGCATCGGCCGGGAATCGAACCCGGGCCGCCCGCGTGGCAGGCGAGCATTCTACCACTGAACCACCGATGCTCACTTATGAACAGTGAAATATCGGAATACAAGTAGCGTATCAAATTTACGAAATAATTACACTATAGATACAGCTGTTTTAACAGAATTTTAATAACTATTTCAAAATGATTCTCTTCATGTAGAAGTTTTAGACAAATAAAATTCCTTCATTTATTGAAACAGTTGTTACACATTTATACAGCAAACAGAACAGTCATCTATTTAAAAGAATACATTAAGAAAGGAGATTGGTAGGTCTATGTCACTGACCCCATATCAACCCCTCAAGGGCTAACGATAACCTACAAGGAATCTATCCTGTCAGTGAAAATATTGATAAGGAGTCCGTGAAATGTGAACCCCATGGTAGGTAACGGCTTTCCTCCTGGAGGTGAGAGGTCAGATATCAGTCACTCCGGGAAAAGTCGATATACCACCCAATAATAAAAAGCGTAGGTTGGTATCTCGGATTCCACAGTGCTAACTGGCCAGTAGACGCAAATAAAAATCAATTCAATACTTACAAAAATAATTTTCTGCTTTGTAACGCATTTTGTTTACTAAAACCTGTATCGAACCACTAGTTAGTCAGTTAGTTAGTCTAGTTTATTATGTTTAACATGTGTTTTTATAAAAAAGTTGTCACAAGATTGTTTACCTTTATTTTAGTACCTAAAGAAATGGAGTATAGCTACAATTGCTCGGTTGCTATACTAAGCAATACATGTTGAGTAACCTCATTCGAGTTAGTAAGTATTATGTATCATGTGTTTACTCAATTATGCAATGAGAATCTTGTGCAGTTAGCGATTCAATGACGATGTAAGTAAGTACGTACTTTAAGTAAGTACCTATTTTGAAAGTTTTGAACATAATATTGGTGCCATCTGAATTGACAATAGATTTTTTAAGAATTACGAGTAGCATTCTCAAGCTGTGATATTTGGTTATCGAAATAACTCGTGGTAGGGGACAGATAGAATTACAACTGAGATTAAACATGCAGATCTATATTTTTCTGTAATTCGATAAATTTACTGTATCTACCTACCTAAGAGTATCGTAGGACGACCCAAAGCGAGATGGATTGATGACGTAGTCAGAATCGGTGGTACGTACCGTCTTTAACCAGTAGGATTGGAGGTCGATAGAGGAGGCCTATGTTCAGCGGTGGACTTCCTATGGTTGAAATGTTAAATAACGATAATAAGTTACCTAGAATTCAATATCCGTTGTACCAAACATGTTATATTCCTGTAAACAAAACACTGCCCATAACATTTGCAATACAACTCGCGGAAAGTTAGAAGAAAAAATTAAAAACTAATCAAGAAGTTCAAAAGGTCACCGTGCGATGGCGCCAAAATACAATACAAAATGGCGACAAGCGAGCAGCTGATCGACCGCACCTGACGCGGAGAGACGCGAACCGGTCGCCGTTCGACGTCAAAAAAGTGAGTCAGCCACTCAGTTGCGGTAAGACCGACTCGCGGAAGTGTCGTGCGAATTGTTTATTCATTTATAAACCGAATGCTATCGATGTTTCACACATAAACAAACAATTGTATGAACTTCTAAGGACGAGTTTCGTATTGCGTAATTGACTACAGTAGTAAGGGAATAGTATCGATTTGGTGTTGTTCCAAAAGTGGAACAGTGTTCTCTGTCAGTGTGTCTAGGTCAGACGCGTTTGGTTGATGTTTATCGTGTAGTGCAATTATTTTATGGTTGTTTATCGAGAGGAAGTCGTTGACTCCTTATCTGTGTAGTTAAGGCTACTGTGTGTGGTGATTGTTGTTGTATTGTGTTCTGGATAAAACGATGTTTGGCGTGTTTATGAAGCGATGGAAACCTAAAAGGTGAGTGAAAGAGTTGATTTCGTAAATATTTGCTGTTGCTAACAGAGTAGATCAGCGCAAAAATAAGTCAGATTGTGCATTTACAAAAATCTGATTAGGGAGACTGGCTGGAAAAACGCTTTGTTGGTTTTAGCAGTTTATTAGCAAATCTGACTCCTGCAATATAGATTTTAATACCAAGCTCTTAGCCAAGGCAAAAATATATTTGTAACCATGTAAAGCCAGCCACTATAGGTAAAATTGTATTTCTTCGTGTCCCTCAATAAAGTGTTGAAATTGCACCGCGGAACAAACAATTTTTAGGTAGGTAGGATGAGATTTATAAATTGAACATAATCTGTTACTAATACCAAATCAATACAGAAAGTCTCACTGCCGATAAGAACTGTAGTAGGTATCCTTTTTGAACAAATGAACTGAATTAGATATCCACAATTAATTCCTAAAGATTATAGTTATGATCATTGACAGCTTGACAGGTGGAATTTAATGGTTCGATGCACAATTGATCCCTTTTAAACTATTAGGTACCTGAGTGACCGGAGAGTCCAAAGTTTTCGAATTATGAATAAAATTGTTTTTGATAGACACCGTGTTCAGAGTTCTTACAACACCGTGGAGGTCCAAGCCAGCCTACGTCGGTGTATTTGGTAGATAACACCATTTTTTTTAAAATGCGCATACGGATTTTTCTAAAAATAATCTTAATCTGTAATCTGTAATGATCGGTAGTCTTTGTATCGAGAAGAAGATCGTATAAAAAGATTGATAGATTTTCTTTACTGAGTTTTATGGGAGTTATACGCGATGTAGTCCAATGGCGATAGGTCAAAATTTAGAAAAGGGAAACCTGTAGAAAAATCTCTCCTCTTATAGAACGGAGTTAGTAGAATTCTGGGCGTTCTGATTTCAGAGAGATACTGACTTTCAGATTCAGATAACAGATATTGAATTTCAAATTCAGAATCACAGATATTGAATTTAAGATTTAGAATTATAGATATTGAATTTCTTATATTGAATTACAGATTCTAAATTTTTGAAAGAAGCCCCTGCGACCACTACAACGGTTTTTAAAATATAGGATCGATGGAGAAGCAGCATTATTCAGTCACTTCATTAGAAATTGTGGACGTTAGGAAAATTAAAAGATCGTGTTATCTAGAAAATAGTTTGATTCGTTTAACTGTTGACTTTACAATTCAACTTAACTGTTGGCTGAACTTCGATATTTTTTCGGGAAACGGCAATGGCAATCATTTGCGCTCCACAACTAATTGGCGATATCGAAGTTCTGTGCTAACACTGTGCCTAAGATGATAATATTCCTGTGAGAGTCATCTCCTCAGTCACTCTTCAATGATATTTTAAAGTCATCTTTTAGGTCTTTAATAAGACTATATATATATTTTTCATGGTAAATATCTAGCGGATAAAATATGCTGCTAAAAATAAAGCAAATGTTGCAAAATTATTCGCATGGCCGTCTTAAAATTCTTTGCATATTTTTTGTACCTAAATTCATACTAATTTTGGCACACTGACAGACTAACACTTGACATCTCAGTAGAAAAATTGAAGAATATAATGTAAACATCATCATCATTACCAAAATATCTGTCAGTTCCGTCCAGAACTTGCACTTGTCTCATACTTCACCGGATTAGTTTATCGCCCGTCAATCTGCAGATGTACTGTAGCACCAGCATGAACTCCTATTGAATTCGTAATGTAAAGGTTTCGAGAGAACGGAGCATTGTGATTGGCAGTCCTCTGTAAAGCTGTGTGCGTATGTAACCCGCATTCTTACATTACGAATTTGATAGTATTTCGTGCTAAGGCTACTGATTTGCAGTTAGGTGGGACCCCCTACAACCATCGACATTTGTAAGGTTTGTTATTGAACTGAAAAATTCTTTAAGAGAGGTGTACAATTTTTTGGGTGCACGTCACTATTTGACATTACCTCAACCGACAATACAGAGTTGTATCGTCGGCAGAATACAATTAAATAATCTGTGGTTGAGCACATTTTGGAGAAAGAAATCAGGGCTTGAAACCGGTTTAGAAAATACCGGTTAATAGAGGTTAAACCCGGTTTTCAGTAAAGGTTTCATTCGGAGCGAAACCAGAATGGGAACCATACTAAAACCTTAATAAACCGGTTTAATCCAGAGCGACACGCGCCCGCGTCGGCATCGCTTGAAGTTTGTTTTGTTTGAACTAAGCACGTCACAACTTTTTAGTATTGTTCAGAGATTGATGCATTTATTTAAACGATTATTGGTAATTTCGCAGCTTTGCTCCTACTTATTTTACGTTTTTCAAGTGAAGCATGGGTCGTAAGAGAAAGGACAAAATTTATAGTTATTTTGATTACGAGAAAGAAAGAAATGTCTAATCGAAGGATGCGGCGTAACATACGTTATACTGGTGGTAGAAATTTAATGGCACAAATTTGTCATAAATTTCGACCGGGTGGGTACCAGCGTGCACATGTGCGTAAAACGCTTCATAGTAATTCAACCTCGGTTGGATTGCGTTCAGCAAGGGCAAAGCTGGTCAGAGGTGGTGGTAGTCGCAGCATAAGTGGGACCAGTGGGTCTTGGCGTAGTCTGGTGGGGAGGGCGCGGGGTGACCCGCCGAGCAGGGAGACCCGTAGAAACTGTGGTGCCGCGAGCCGCTCGCGGCATAGTACAAGGGCCCAACTGGGGCTAACCACCCTGAGAATGCATAATCGTCGTGCCAGTTGGTGACCGGACGTGGGAACCCGGCGACCATATTCGGGAGAGGGGGGGGGGGGCTTCGGTTCGGCGCGTCGGGTCTCGCCATGCATCACAACCATAAATAAAACCAATCTCCCGCGCTTTGTCACGCGGTGCTTTTCGACCACAATCACCTTTTTTTCACGACTTCTCTTACCCCCTACCATGGCAGTACATATCAGAGATTATGGCAACACAGCGGTTCTTCATTCTCCCACTAGCTCGCTTTTTGAGGTGGAGTCCACTAACATCTGTAGGCTCCATCATGCAAACCTCATCGCCGTCCACCAACAAGTAGAGACGGCGAAACCAGCCATGCTCTTTCTGACGGAGACACAAATATGCCGCATTACTTCACGACCTACCTGCTCTACCCCGGCTATGTTCCTAAGGTTCCGGCTATGTTCTGTTTGTTAGAGCGGATGTTTGTTGTCGCCGTTTGCGCTGCCTTGAGGACCCATCTTTTTCTGTCATGTGGGTACACATAGACCATAGCTGTACGCGACAAATCTCTGTGTGCCTTTACCGTTCCCATACCGGAGATGCCTAGATAACTCGACTCTTTGAATATCTGATGTCAGGCGGCAGATAAGGCGAAGGAGCGGTTTCCGAACGCTGAATTGGTATTTTTGGGGGACTTTAACGCGCACCACGAGATCTGGTTGGCTCCACCAAAACAGACCATACGGGAAGAGCTGCCGCGTTTGCTCTGGCTCACAGCCTGACTCAACTGGTACACGAAGTCACTAGAATACCAAGAGGGTCGGATCTGGGTGGCTTGTCAGCTGAAGGTGCTAGCTTCAGCTGACAAGCTACCCAGACCAGTACAATGTTTCGGTGCGAGCCGCCTTAGGCAACTCCGACCATTGTCTGGTCTGTTCCAAGGTGCCTATCATAGCGTCCCCACGACCAGTGCAGAGAAATCGGCGTCTCTGGCACTACTGGTTAGCAGACTGGAATGGACTGCGTGACTATTTTGCGTCCATCCCTTGGGTTGAGCGCTGCTTTGAAGGTCCGACCCAGAGCGGATGCCCAGCTCATAGCACAGGTTGATCAAGAACTAGTGGCGCATCACACGGGCAGCCGTAGCTACTGGCTACTAGCTAAAGCCGTGCAAGCTAACTTCTGCCAGCCTTCGCTATTATATATTCGTATCAGGCAAAGCAACGTCCGTGCAGTACTGCAGTCACTCGATGTAGGGAAAGCCAGTGTTCCGGATGGTATACCAGCGGTGGTTCTTCAAAAATGTGCTGTACCGACTCTCCTACATTTGAAGTACAGTGCCAACTGCGTGGAAAGAGGCAAATGTACAGCCGATTCCCAAGAAGGGAGATCGCTCAGACCCAGCCAACTACCGACCCATAGCCGTCACCTCATGCGCCACCACAAAGCTCATGCGTCACCTAGAGGATCACTCCCTAATTAATGACCGGCAATAAGGTTTCAGGCCGAAACGGTCAACGGGTGATCTTCTGGCGTATATAACCCATCTTTGGGGTGAGGCTATGGATAAGCATGGTGAGTCACTGGCTATTAGCCTGGACATCGCCAAAGCTTTCGATAGAGTCTGGCACAAATAGCTTCTTTGCAAACTACCAGCCTTCGGTCTGCCTCCAAGATTGTGCAATTGGGTTGCTAGCTTCCTGCAGGGGCGCTGTATTCGCGTTCTTTGTGATGGACGAGCTTCGGAGTTCCTGCAGGTAAATGCTGGCGTGCCGCAGGAGTCCGTCTTATCACCCACTCTCTTTCTTCTGCATATCAATGACATGCTGTCCACCGGCAGCGTCCATTGCTATGCAGACGATAGTGCTATACACGAGAGTTACCACGGACAACCTGCGACCAAGCAGTCTGATATAGCCGAAAAAAGGCAGCTTCTTGTTACTGGGCTTGACCGGATCCTCAATCACATTTCCCAATGGGGATCTGAGAACCTGGTCGAGTTCAATGCCAAGAAGACGCAGGCACGTGCGTATACAGCAAAGACATCGCCTTTCCTTCCTCATCCCACTCTTCAGAGCACGCTAATGCCATTACAGGATAACCTCAATATATTCGGAATGGATGTTCGCTGCAAACTGAACAACAAGAACTATTTCGAGAGCATCATCAAAATAGCTTTGCGTAAACTCGAAGTCCTGAACAGAGTGAGACGTTTTTTCACGCCGGAGCAACGGTGTCTTCTTTACAAGACACAAATTCGCTCCTGCGTGGAATACCTACTGCTCGCATCTCTGGAATGGCTTCGCAAAGTACTTATTAGATGCTCTCGACAGGTTGCAGCGACGCGCGCGTTGCTCACGGCGATGGTACGATGCGCAAACGCTTGGGCTGCCGGCGCCTCCTTCTCCGAGCAGGTAATGCTCGAGAAGGAGACGTCGGAACGAGTTCGGAGAAGACTCCGGACCCGCACAGCCCGCGATGAGCGGAGGCGACTCGGACGTCGGAGGTCGCAGAATGACCTCCGTCCTCCATGAGCGCGGGCCTGGGGGAGACGGGTGGAGCCGCCTGTCACTAGCAGAAGCGCGCAAAGTGCGCCTCCCCATACCCGGGGGCTAGTTGGGGACACCGTGGTCCCTACACCCGAGGGATATGTTGGCTACTACCTCACCTCCGGCAACTGAAGACCCAAAGACGGCGTGCGTTTTAGTCGGTTGAGTCCGACATAACCTACCCAACCGGCTCCGGTGGGGGGTATCCCTGGGGATTTTTCGCACGATAAGAAAAAAAAAGGTTGCAGCGACACGCGATCTGCGTTATTGGGGGTCTTATTTTTATTTAATAATTACAGAAGTTGTGATTCAGCTATGTTCATTATATTTGATTGATAAAACTGTTCTTATTATATTTTTAGCCTAGCCTAGCCTAGCGGTAGCCTAGTGGTATGGGTAGTGGACTGCTGAGACGAGGTCTCGGGTTCGATCCCAGGTTTACTATGGCACACACCAATGACTGCGATGCTTTTCGAAGTTATGTGTGTATTTATCGCAGGTTTACAAGTGCCCGGTTAATGGCAATAGGCTCGCCACCTATTACCTTGGGACCTAAATATAAACTGGCGAAATGTGGGTGCTAGCACCTCTGCCTAACCCTTCGGGGATATAGGCGTGATATTATAAAAAAAAAAAAAAAAATTGTATTCAATTGAAAATGGGCTACGCATTAAGTCCACGTGACCGCAGCACGCACGACACTTTAGTGACTCCCTTCAGTACTCCTTTAAAAGTATCTCGAAGCACATTAGCCCTGCGCTTGAAAATTTAAATTTTGTACTAGTAGATTACACATGTAGTCCGCGCGAATTGAATACGAATGGTGACGGCGATGTTGTCGGTAAGAGTGAAATCAAAACCTTTATTAACCGGTAAATTGAGTCAAACCTATATAATTTCGCTCTTTAAGAAAAGAGGTTTTTTAGCGGTTAAGGTAGAGTCAAACCTAAATGAAACGCTCCCAGGTACTTGCACTGAAACCGGTTTGATACATTAACCGGTAAACAAGCCCTGAAAGAAATACTTGATGATTTGATAGATGACTATACAATATATTATTATAAATACATATATTATATATAATATATTATTTATATTATGGTTTAAATTGTTAAATTTTGATGAGTATGGCCTAATATAGATCCTTTCCATCACTTTATCCAACAATATGGTTTCTATAACTATGTTTTTGTGACTTCGTCCATGTCAAGCCGTTAACGTTAGCAATAATCCTGACTTATAAATCAGAGTCTTTGAAGTCTCAAAATCAAAGTTTGTTTTGGTCTCTTATCTCTCGTTTCAAAACAAACAAGATACATTCAAGTTTATCGAATAGAGACATAAATAATGTGTTGCATAGCATTGAACAGGAGTTGCGGTTTGTGTACCCACTGCAAGTACCTACTCCGATTTTATATAATATTCTATAAAGTGCCATGAATTAATTAGAATGATTTAAATTACACAACTATATATTACATCATCCGCGATAAGTTTGAAATAGATCAACATAATAGTTGTGATTAGGAATCTCATGATCTGAAAACCAATTGTTAATATTTGATACATACACCACGCCCGTATTCCCGAAAGGATAGGCAGAGGTATATTAAACACCCACATTTCGCCAACTATGATTTTCGGTCCCTTCGTAATAGTGGGCGAACCTGTCTTGTAAATTTAAAAAAAAACAGCAGGCAAGGAAACTATTTACAAGCACTACCAATTTACGTCTTGCAGAGTATCAGACGAAATATTTTATAGCGTTTGTTAAAACGTCTACTGTGATGTGTACTTCTCTTTACTCTCCTTACTCCTCCTCTGCTATTATTCCTCCTTACTTCACCTTTTACTCATTGGAATAGGTTGTGTTGAGTTACACCAAAATATTTGAAGTCACTTTATGGGTTCTTGACGAAAACCTTAAATATATTCCATAATAGAATTAGTTTATGTAACTGACAGAAAGTAAGACAGACTGGCAGATAGACAAAAAATATTTTCTTTTGCTATAAAGTACAGTCTATACATTCAAATGGCATTCATTTAAAAGAAGTTTTAAAACATAACAAAAACACATCATTTTAATTTATAGCAATACATTGCTAAGTGTTACAATGTCTAAGATATCTCTATCATATTCTGATGTATATAGTTTTTTATATCAACAAATATTTAAAACAACACCACGATACAAAAACTCAGGCGTCACACAGTCGTTACTGAGTGCAGTTTTTGCCGAAAGCTGAGTCAGCTAATGCGAATTATTGAGTTCGATACCCTGCAAAAACATTACTGCAAGTCATACGAGCAAATTAGCTACGTATCAAGTTGCATATACGTGTATAAATACGTCAGAAATTAACGCACATGACGGCTAATTTTAGCCCAAGGAACTAATAATTAACGTTTTTGTTAATAACTTACTTACTCATATTATCTGGGATATTATATTTTTTCTAAGTATTAAAAAGACAACTTGTGGTAATGTAATGATTACGGAGATTGCTTATAACCCTTAATGTTTGAATGTATTTTTATATATAAAATTAACATAAGGCTTTGATTGATTGACGGAAGTATTTATGCACTTAGTTCGATTAGAAATATGCATTTATACATTAAGTAACTGACTAGTAATAACACTTCAAATGAGCAGAATAAACTCAGGCTGAAAAAGTAAACCATCTTAATATATAGACTTTAAAAATTAAGTGAAAAGAGGATGGGTCTCCCAAGGTATCATTTTAGGTCCACAATAATAATATTTTCAATCTTACTATAAAATGTGATAGTGGACAAATGTATGGTGTGTGTACATTTTTTATTGAGGATAGGCTAACGTTTGACCACTATCTCACCTGGTGGTAAGTGACGATGTGGTCTACGATAAATCACACTTGCCTAGAAGGATCCTATTCACTCGTGACTTGAATATTGCCAGGTTATAGCTCTCCGGAAACACAGATTCAGGCACGGAATTCCAATCCTGTTACTCTTTGTAGCAAAACCTAGAGATAGGTTATAGTCTGGAAACATTTGTGCTTCTATTTATTTCAAGGAATTTATTCCATACGAGGGGACTAGCGGCTAACATGTGTTTACTTACTGATTATATTATGTGTATTGTGTTCATGTTATGTAAATGCAATCATTACTAAGCATGATTACTCATACGCAGACAATCAGCTCTTGATTCTAATATTAATCTAATAGCAACAGGAAGTAATAGAATAGATACTTTATTCGTAGGATAGACTGTATGCAAATAACGTAGATAACAGGTCAACGACTATTTACATAGATATAAGGTAATAAGTACATCATTCATGCTTGTAAGTGCATATTAACCAATGATATACAATCAATACAATCGTTTCTTTATTACATAAAAATAAATGTGTATTTGGTTCTTGTTATGTACTGATATTATAATCATTGGTTCGACATCCAAGGGCTAGCTGTTTTCAATTTTTTTAGATTTGTTATTTTTTATTAATATGTTTGTAACAAATAGACTCCGAAGTTACTGAACTGATTTCAAACATTCTTTCATCTATAAATACTACAATATCTAGGAGTATCATAGGCTATAATATATCATCACGCTACCATCCAAGGGAGCGGAGCAATAATCATAAATCTCATAGATCTTGTAGATTACTATACATTGACGCTAATATCGCTATTTCCGTTGCCATGATAGCAAGGAGAAGTAGTATAGAGACGCAAGTAGAGATTTGAGTAGAGTCGTACAACGCGATAATCGACATCCACGAGGGCGGAGCTGCGGGCAACAGTAAGTATGCCATATTAGGATAAATAAAAATATTACCCTTCATCCACGTACGAAACCAAGTTTCGAAACTGGAATAATATTTCTTCATCTGAAACTGATTTCCAAATAAGAATAAACAATCTGTTTTCGAAACTCGTTACCGATTAAGAAAAGTAATTATTCTCCCGAAACTGGACTTTTTACTGTTTTTGAAACCAGCTTCCAACTAAGAAAGAATTCTTCTTTCGTAAACTCATAGCTTACAGTGGTCAACAATCTAAAACTCATAGTAATAAAACGTATTATATCCGTATACCGACAATCCGTTTTCTTCAAACATAGTTTACGAAACGTCAAACTACATCGACTCACGCTTAGATTTGTTGTCTACTGTCGGACTCGAAAGCTGATATTATCTATAGATATTTTGAGACACGAAAAGCAAATGATATCCGACAGTACGATTTTGTTTAAGAGATTAAACAGATTAGTCAAAGAAGTCGTGATGTTCAACCTAACGATATTTCGATAACTTTATTAAAGCGATAGCTTGAAACCATGGATAATACCTGCTTGGTGTTCGAAGCCATTTTACGGCGATAATCGCATTATCTGTAAATGGGATATCCTTTTATTCTAGAGCCTATAATTTTTGAGCTGTGTTATGGATAAATAGATAGATAATTCTTTAATAATACCAACATTAGTTTAAAATTCAGTGGTGTGTACTTAGACTAAAAGAATAACATGGACGGAACGCATTTTTTTAATTTATGGGACGTCAATTTTACTTCACGTCGCCTAATTTTAAGCCTCGTGAACTGCTCGGTTCTGGATGGAATATTCCGCACCGTATGCGGGTGACATCTAAGCCCTGCACGTCTTGTCCAGTGTAGGAAAGGAGAGGGTGGGATTAATGAGAAGAGCTCATCAGAACACTCACCATGTTAGAGATGGTAGTATGGCTAGCCTCTATCATAGTTGGAGCCGTAAAGAATCCGACAACTTGCTGCCCTAGACAAGTGGCAGTTAGTTTGGTTGTCGTTTTGTAGAATGGAATGCACTCACACTAGAGAACTACCCACATAATGAAATATTTTTAGGAATTGGAATGTTCATAACTATCAATGTAAACCTGAGAGAAAAAGAGAGAATGCTGCAAGGTAAAAACGGTCAGGTACAATAATAAATATCGTGGCGATGTATAAGCTTAAGTATCACTTTGGCAATCAGACAAAGCCACCCCAACAGAAGTCTGATATCACTGCGAGAGAAAGGAAAACCAAACCAAGACCAAAGCCTCCCAACATTGGGAGAGGCTCATAGGCCCAGAGGCCCAAAGGTATTCACGTACAGGTATGTTTTGTAATTATAACTTTATGTTTTTATGTACAACTAGCAAACCCGGTGAACTCCGTTTCGCCACCAGATGGATTTCTCGCTTATCTGATGATTTTTTTCTGAATTTTCTTTGCTATAAACCTTACGAAGCCCGAGACCTTTCCAACGATTGCAAAACCGTGGAAATCGGTTCGTGCGTTCTGGAGTTATAGCGTCAGGAAGGAAAACCCGACTTATTTTTATATAGTATATAAAGAGTTATCTATCTATAAGCTAATCAATTTGATTGAACCCCAACTGCTAGACTAGGATAGCAAACGAGTTATCACACAGTTATTCGACGGAAATTCCGGTGAATTTAACAAACAGCGCATTAATTAAAGTGTAATAAGCTTACACACAACAACATTTGTTACTTACGGGTACATAATTCAATGATCGGAATACTTTTTAATTTCACTAATTCCCCGAATGGCTGTCCACGTCACATTATATTAAGCCCTATGTCACGCGGGCCTCTCCCTAAACACCTGTTCATTAATGGATTAGGGTATGTAATTTTTAAGAATTATAATTAAAATTAAGTGAAATAAGTAAATTTAGGGCACCAGTAAATGAAAATTGAGGAGTGAACGACTGTTGTGTATGGCATATTATGAGAAGAGATGATGATGACCAAGACAGAAAGATGATATGATGTATGATTTTAGATTGACATGGTCATTTACATTTGTTAAATCTATCGGGATGTTTACCATGTTTGTTGATTTCATTGAGCAACCGATTAACAGTGATTATGATGTTGTGTTGAGTGTCAGCTATCACCACATAGTATAAAACAAATCCCTGTCCCTATATCACTATGTATGCTTAAATCTTTAAAACTACGCAACGGATTTTGATTGCGGTTTGTAATAGATAGAGTGATTGAAGAGGAAGGTTCATTTGTATATAACATCATGATAATATAACCAAATGATGGTGTGGAGCAGTAGTGAAAAATGTTGCAAAAACGGGGAGACGCAGACGAAGTTGCGCGGGTCAGCTACATTACGAGTATATAAACTGACACGCGCAACTTCGTCTGCGTCATCCCGTTTTTGCAACATTTTTCACTCCTGCTCCGCACCTGTTGGTCGTAGCATGATGTTATATACATATAAACCTCCTCTTTAATCATTCTATATATAAAAACAAACCGAATGAAAATCCGTTGCGTAGTTTTAAAGATGTAAGCATACAAAGGGACATAGGGACAGAAAACGCGACTTTGTTTTATACTATGTAGTGAAATGATGTGTTTTGTCCGACGTGTCGCTTACAGGTGGGTAGTGAAGCATGTTCTGGAAAGACGAATCGTTTCACAGCTTGTTATCATTCATTACGTTGGCATAGATAATATGCTTGGCGCCAAAGCACTAGAAACATGTGCGATGTTTTGGTCTAGCCGCATAATAAACAGATGACACTATTCACAGAAATGGCGATTGTTATCGAATGTTTTGTCTATATCCTATATTTATTATGATATGGTATAGTACAGTGTATAATATACATATTAGTCTAACAACCAGGGATTTATACGAACGTTGTCTCAGTCCCTTTTTTCGTGTCAATGATCCACTCATGCTTACCCTATTTCACCACAGTACCGTCAGTTGCTCCATTCTGGTCGTCTTTAGTGCAGGAGGCAGGGGATAAGGGGCACAAAACTAAGTGCGTCATGGACTGCACGGGGGCACCGCAGTTACCTACATGAGATTTATAAATACAGGTCATGGAAATTGAAAAATATAAATGAATTAAAAGTATTAATGCCAGTTTACCCTTTTTGTTAATTCTTGTAATTATTCCAGTTTATGTTTATGTATTTAGTTTAATAAATGTTATTTTAGTAATAGTTTATATACTGGGCGTTAGAGAAACGTTGCCGAAGCCCAAATCCCCTGGTACACTACAATTTAGCATACAATTTTTTTCGCAATTTTTTTATACCGTTTAATTAACATTATTTACTCTTCATCGTATCAAAGTAAAGCAGGTTTTGTTAAATTAAAGTATTATGTTTTATAAAGAAAAAAAAAATAAAAGTGTGACCTAGAAAGAAGAAAGAAAACCATTTATTCTATTGCAAACACCGATTATTACACAAATGCTTATGTACTAACTGTATGTAAGTATGTACTAACTATGTTCTTAGCGTTGTACCAAAACATGGTTTTTTGGTTACTTCTCAATTTGCCGCATAATCCCAAGGCAGGACATTAATTTCAAAAACGGCAAATAGTTTCCGAATTTATATGCTGAAAATAGATAGTTAAGGCTTACATAAATTTTGGTTTACTTCTCATTTTGCCGCCAAATCCAAAAAGCATTAATTTCAAAAACGCCAAATAGTTTCCAAATTGAAATGCTGAAAATAAATAGGCTTACATATATTTTGTACAACAATACATTACAATAAATTATACAAAACATTCATTGTTTACATTCATACTGCCAAGTCAATGTCATAAATACTCGTATATGACGTATTTTGTACCCGCTGGGAACTAATGTAATAAAACAAAATTAAAAACCTTTATACCAAAACTATGTACGATTTGACAAACTATTCTTTTACACTGGATATTTCTCATGAAAGATAATTGTAGACTATTTTATTTCTTATCTATTGCACGTCGATTTGACTTCACCTTGCCTGATGGTAAGCTGAAGGCAACGTCTCAGGAAAGAGGGACACCATTACATACACGTACAGTATTACTATGGCGGCGCTCAACTTGACGGCCGCATCAGATGCTTTTTCATGCCCCGCCGTCAAGACATTCCAAGACTTAATGTTGCGGCAGAGGAAAGATTCACCGAACCACTTGGTTCTGGATGAAATATTCTGCACCGTATGCGGGTGATATCTAAACCCTGCACGTGTTGTCCTGTGTAGGAAAGGAGAGGGTGGGATTAATTGGAAGAGCTCATCAGAACATTCACCATGGTAGAGACGGTAAAATACTGCCAGTTAAAAATACAGACGATACGCATGTCCTCGGGTCTGCTGGGGTGCGAGCGAGAGATATGTCTTGTATAATCTCACCTCCTGCTATCAAAGACCCATAAACGGCGTGCGTTTTAGCCGGCTCGAGTCCGACATAATCACCTCCACCGACTTTGGTGGGGGCGGTACCGTGGACATTTTAAGCACGGAAAAAAGGTACATACACAGTGACGAATGTTGTTATAACACTTTTGATTTCTCTTATGTATTATACATACTTGGTTAATTATTATTAGCATAATACAGTACCTACACTTTCTAACTACTGTATCAACAAACATCAACATCAACTTAGGTGGGATCGGTTTTCTAGTCTAAGATACGGCTTAACTTCAACTTTTACGTGAAGTGACTGCCTTCTGACCTCCGTTGTCCTGACAGCAAGGAGAAGTACCTAGTATAAAGAGGCAAGTAGAGAATCGAGATAGAGTCGTAGAACACTATAATAATCGACATCCACGCGGGCGGCAACATCTAGTAAATTATTATGTAGTCATTTCCCAATCTTTACTAATTTTAATTGACAATTTGAAGCGCATTTTAAAAGTCCCAATCTCAGAAACAACCAAAATATTATGTAACTAATTATAAAAATATTTTTAATTTGACAACGTTATTAAGTACTTTTTTATTTTGTCAACCCGTCAACGCCGGCCGCGGTCCCGCGGACCGTACTCCCCGTACCAATCTATTTTTCTACTACTGCCCTCTGGCGGCGACCACCTGCAGAGATTTTAATTGGAAATTGGCCCTCTATTTGTAGTGCTTACAGCCTTATATAATTAACTGTAGTGCATGGTGGGTGGCCACCCTATACTGCATATTCACCCTTTTTGATCTGTGTATGTACTCTTTGATGTTCGCTTCTGATATATTTAAATGGCTTATTTGTTTGTATTCTCTAGTAAAGAATTTTGTGGTAATTCGATTGAAGTACGATAAAAGAACGATATGTATTAAAAAATATATTTGTAATGAAATAACAGCATATATGCAAATACAAGTGTATTAGTTAATGGTAAGTAACAATTTAAATAAGCAATTTGTCATGAGAAATGAAACGTGGTTTCCCGTTTAAGCGTTGGACTTGCAATCAAGATGCACAGTGTTTCACCTATCCAAATATTAATGTCCTGATTCCCAATACGTAATCGAAAAACCTCCTCAAAAACACATTAAACTTAAACTTAGACCATTATATAGAGAATATTGAGCACACCACAGTTCCCATCTGCTCATTACAATGACATATTTTCAGTATTGTTCTCAATTTATTAACTGAATATTAAGCTGTCATTTCCTACAATCATCACCTATGTAGTAAGTACGTAACTGTCACCATAAACAAGACTTTATTACTTATAATTATATTCAATAGCATTGAACCTAAGCTCTGAAACCCACATTTTTCCTAAAAATTCGAAATGTACTTTTCAAAACCATACTTCATAAACATGAATTACTTTTGAAATGATAATACCTACTGTTTTTTTGGGTTCCGTTCCGATATGGAAGAACCGAACTTTTATGAATAGATAGAATATGAACATCGCAAATTTGTGATCAACAGGATTGTATGCAGTTATTATTTTGCGCTCGCAAAGGAATCAAAGCCCATAAATGTAAGACTTCATGTTGTAGAATAGAATCGGGAAATTTAGAATTTGAAAATATAAATTTTTTACCTAAAGATTTTGGTAAAATAAGCATAAATGTAAAATTTTCTTACTTACAATCTTGCTTACTTGCAAGCAGAACCCTGGATGCGCGGATCCGAATTACACTTGACTAGAATTTTAATATCGAGACTGCCACGCCAGCGAAGTTAATAAAAATAACATGATATTTTAATGAGAACATTATGTGTAATACGTAATATTAAGGTCTTAAAGATAACTGTAATAACTTTTTATTCTTTTTGTTTAATATTGAATTGTTTTTTTAATAAGAAATGAATGAAAGAAAGGTGAACGAAATCGGTTAAATCTCATGTTATTGTTTGAGCTTGACCCAGGAGAAATATTTTTTTTTATAAATAAGTAATGGATATTTATACACAATCTGGCTAAAATCTAAAGTCTAGATAATGTTGTGTAGTTTATAAAATAATATTTGTTTCTTATATTTAAACTCTCAGTTTTCGTATGAGGAATATTTTATCATTATTGTAATCTTGCCTGAGGGTGTGTAGCCTTTATAGTTTTGTTGCTACCAAACGCAATTGGTGTTCACCGTTCACCCTGAGGGAAATAGGCACGGATACTCTCTTTACACAGAATGTAATAGAGCGTGCAATTTAATAAATTGTTGATTTGCGACCCTTCGTATACTGATTGGGAAATATGAAGTTGTTGAACAAAATAACCATAAGCAGTTTAGGGTTTGAGATTCTGAATAATGATTGTCGATGTTTTATTCGTTCTTTGCTTGTAAATGTACATTTATTTATTGTGTTTCTTTTGTTATATTTTATTTAAAATAAGAATTGCACAGATATTATTGAAAGTAAGCTGCCATGACGACTGCGCATGATTCCCATATTAAGGGAAAGGGGTCATCTCAAAGGATGTTCCCGGGTCTGCTGGGGTTCGAAAGATTATATGTCTTGTATAATCTCACCTTCGGTAGTCAAAGACCTATAGACAGTGTGCGTTCGACATAATCACCAACTTGAATGGAGTTCTTCAAGAAGGGCAGTAGAGGGTTTCTGTTTCAGGGTTGGCTGCACGTGTATGACATCCCTGGTACAACACGTTGGCCACAGTAAGTATAAACTTTTCTTCGTGGGCCGCGTGCTTGTCTGCCACCTAAGTGATATAAAAAATAATTAGACAATCAATCACTCAATCAAATAGCCTATCGCAGTCCACTGCTGGACATAGGCCTCTCCCAGTGTGCGCCACTGCTCCTTATCCTCCGCCCTCCGCATCCAGACTGTCCCAACCGCCTTTTTAAGGTCATCAGTCCATCTGGCTCAGTCAATAAATAACGTGATCCAATATTGACGTGAATAAATTACGACGATAGGTTCTAAGTGCTACTTATCATATCATCATCATCATCGTTATGTTATTCCTGGTCGGAACTGAAGCTGTCACCTCAGAGTCCGAGTTTTCCAGTCTAACTGCGTCGAGGCACGTCTTCGATATTTTTCGTGAAGTGACTGCCATCTGACCTCCACAACCTATTGCTTACCATCCTACTACTACCATCTTGGTTGTTGTTGTGTACGTTATCCTAGAATATTTATTTATTATTTATTTATTAGGCTTCAAAAAATATTTTCAATAATTCACAGATCAGAGTCAAACAAATATTTCCTATTGGCAACAGCTGAATACCCTTTGGATATAAACAAACGTAAATTCAAATAAGGATGTTTATTAGTTATCACAGGCACACCACAAATCTATTATGTCACCATCAGATTTGGTTGAAGCCTCTTAAAATAAACACAGGTATTTAATTGCGTATTATCAATGGACAAGATGATGTCATCAGAAATTAAATATATGTCTACTAAACTTATGACAAGACAGGCCTAACACATGGCTTGCGTTAGGAGTGGGTTCACCAGGTTTAGAACCGGGACCTCTCCATTGTAATACTGACTGCTTAAGCACTAACCTATCGCATATATAGAATCGATATTATAAAATTTTGAAATTACGGGAGCTCTTACGTCTCACATCTATTTCCCCTTTCACTATTCATTTACTTATTTATTTATTAGTTTTAGGAAGGCTTACAGACTAATAACAATAATATTATTATATTACAGAGATTGATAATAAAATAGCTATTCATAGCTCTTCCCCGAGAGAGGGAAGAAAGGAGTAGGAAATACTTATTACACGCAGTAGACCGGTGTTTCTGTGCCACGATGCCTAAACAAAAACCTTCAAATTCAATGTACAATACTGTTTCGTCCGCATCGAAGTTTTTATAACTAAATGCGAATCAGTCGGCGTTCCGGCCGACTGCCGCCGGATTAGTTGTCGATTGAAAGTCGTGGACAGTTTAAAATTAAAACTTACGTAATCGTGATTGTAACAAGGGCTTTTTGTAAGGTTTTTTTCTTTCAAACATTTTTTCAAACCCATACTTAGATATGTTTCTCTATACATACTATTAAGACAAGACAGACAGTTTAAAGTGAATTTTATGATTTCGATTGTGAGTTTGTTACAATCGAATTCTGATCATAGTTCGGTAGTTTGGTCACAAAAGGAGAGATCTGCATTAGTTTACAACCAAATTACTATCAGATGGGGTGCAGTCAATTCCATGCCCTAAATATAAAAAAAATATCTTCCAATTCTGTTCTGTTTAGTGTGTGTGTCTACAGTACGATAGGGACCGGATAGGGATTCGTACCCTGTGTATATTTTTTAAATTTTGACATGTACTTATTTTGTACTATAGGGTAGTAATATAATTATATTATATTACTAGCCTATGACCGCGGCTGCGCCCGCGTAGCTGTTGGCTAATTAACCGAAGCGCCATCTGTGTAACTTAAATTCTATACCTATTACTAATTTTAACTCTGGTTCTACTCAACCGATTGCAATCAAACAAACGTAATATTTTAAGATGCATCAAACCAAACAAACAAAAAAGACCGCATCGAAATCCGTTACGTAGTTTTGCGTCCATCGAGGACAAACATAATTTTTTTTACAATAATTATATAATAGTATACATATGATAATATATTCCTCCTTAACATATTGTAAGAGCCGCAAATCGCGATAACAAGCACGCAAGTGCTAAATATTTCGTAAAATCCTTGAGACCGTGAAGTATAAACATTGACTTCAAGGGTCTACACTTAAAAGATTCTATGAATAAATAATAAGTGTCCACTTATGCCTGTTTAGGAATGTAAAAGAGGAGAGGTGTTGGTTCATTAGTCACATTTCTCCAACTCAAAAACAGTCGTCAAATTTGATTTATCTGTCGCCAAAAGACGAGAGTTTTTTGGCGATTGAGAAAAATAAACTACTTAAATTAGTCGCCAAAATACCTATAGTGGCGAATGACGTTGACGTTATTTAAATTATTATGTTATTATATAGTAAAAGCATGAAATACATGGAACAAATAGTCGATATTAGTGTCACCCCGTTTTTGCAACATTTCTCATTCCTGCTCCGCACCTGTTGGTCATAGCATGATGTTATACGCATATAAACCTTCCTCTTCATTCACTCTATCTATTAAAAAAACCGCATCAAAATCCGTTGCGTAGTTTTGAAGACTTACATAAGGATGCAGGGACAGAGAAAGCGACTTTGTTTTATACTATGTAGTGATAAGTGCTATCAAATTAATTGTGACACTTCTTAAATTAATTATGTACTAGGTATTTACATTTATTTACAGTATAAATTACAAACATTACATGATAAAAAGAGAATAACAAAATACTAATTACAACAATAGTAATTGATCGAACAATTTATAAATTAAGTAATGGTTTTATTTCTGGAATTCCTTGCCGGCGCACGTGTTTCCTTCTTCCTACAGCCCCGGATCCTTTAAGCGGGTCGTGAAAAAGCATCTAAAGAGGCCGTCAAGCTGAGCGCCACCATTGTAGCACTGAACGTGTTTGCAATGGTGACCCTCTTTCATGAGACTTTGCCTTCAGCTTAACATCAGGCGAGGTTAAATCAAATTAACGTGCCATAAATTAAAAAAAAATATCAGGAATTTACTTATAAAGCTACAATAACACCTAGTTACAAGTAATACTACCTGTACACACCGGTGAGAAGACATCAGCAAGTTGAAGCCGACCTCCTTTTCCTTCTTTTGACCATATTTCTTGAGCAAATGTTTGTTTAGGTGTGTGTACATCATTATCTAACGAACGTCTAGCTGGCAGCAGGCTCCGGCGTAGTTATTTGAAATATTTAGGCAATGGCTAGAAATATTTAGTTAATCTGAAATGAAAAAAAAATGAACACGGTAGCCTAGTGCTATGGGTAATGGACTGCTGAGACGAGGTCTCGGGTTCGATCCCACGTTTTACCATGGCACATACCATTGTCTTTTCGATGTTTTTCGAAGTTATGAGTGCATTTATCGAAAGGTTTATAAGTGCCCGGTTAATGGCAATAGGTTCGCCACCTATTGGGACCAAAACGCAGTAGCCACATCAGCGAAAGCGACATTACAGATTTTCTGTAATTATTGTAGGTCATCTAGTCAAATCAAAAGCAAGTGAAACCGCAGGCAATTATTAACTACCAATAAAGCAAAACGTTTAGAGGCAATGACATTATTGTTTACAATGTATCGTTATTAAACGAATTAACAACAAAAAACCTTGAATCACAAGTAGTTAGAGCAAATATTTGAACACGTCGGAGCACGAAAACAGCTATTAGTATGCTAAATACACTAACTTAGTTAACTACGTTATGCTGAAGAGATAGAATTGAAAATCGTTTGGCAAAAAATGATATTATTTGACAGTAAGAGTGACGTCGTTTGTCGATGTGGTTAGAGCCTGGATTGCCTCGCGGTCAAGTGAATTTGTCTTTAAAGAAAAATGCTAGGAAATAGTTAAGGGGGCGCCCATATATATTACGTGATTTGTATTTTTTTTTGACCCTCCATTGCTTCCTGGTGAGATGTCGTGAGATTTTATTCAATCCCCCATCCACCAACCTCACGTGAGATTTTTCAAAATGTGGGTTTCTTACGTAAACGCGTTGGATTGTTATTACGGGTTACACTGTACCGTAAATTCAGAATAAATTGAGCTATTTGGTATAAAACAAGTATGGCGCTTTGACATGTATAACATCGATGAATGAAATTATTTTCTTTGGAACGAATTTGCGAATGATCTTAATCGTATTACGATCGATTACGTTTAAGATTAAATCTTATAAGCATGTACAATCTGGATGAAATGCACATAATAGTTCTTTTTTATTTCAATCAGAAAAGAAATTGCGTGATATTTGCCGTGATCCCCCTCTCTCTAACGTAAGATTAGATGAGATTTGAGTCGACCGCCTCCCCCCTTGAACATCTCACGTATTTTATGAATACCCCCTAACTACTAGTACATGACACTTATACTCGTAGTATACCTTGAAGTTGCGCTTGACGATAAGACCATGAGAATGTTAAAAAAATAAGTTTTTCGACAACAATGTTTATATTTGTCTTCAAATGTGTGTACTCAAATGGTAAATCAACCGTTTAATAAGAGGGCACACTGTGTGAACGGCGGTAAGTCTCATCATGGAGGACTGGCTAGAGAGGCCGCACCGAGCTTCTCTTACCGACTGACACAGGTGATATCATCGGATTCAGAAGGAGTCAACGCCCGAGTGCCATGGCTGTGATGCGAGCGAGGACTCTAGCTTCCACACGATGATTGAGTGCCCGGTGTGGGAAACGCCGAGGCGATTCTCATGGCGGCCTTAGAGGTGGAAGTTCCCTTGCTGGCCACTTTACTCATGGTGATGGTACGATGCGCGAGCGGCTCCTTCTACGTGGAAGCAGGCACGGTGGCAGCGGAGCTTGTCTGGATGGACCTTGGGGCCCGTACAGCCCGTTTGCAACATTAGGGGCGTCACATTCGTGCTGCCGATTATATAGAGATGCGGGGGAAGGTTAAGAGAGTCTCTGTGCTGTCAGTGCAGAAGACAAAGAAGACTTTCTCGGTCTTCCCACTGATAAAACAAAACCTCTCCAGTGAGCTTTGACTACCCTACTCATCGTCAGAAATACAACACAAGGTTATTACCGGTATTCTGTAGAGCGGAGGTACTTCCTCAATTGGACTGCTCAGTTAGGACGGGATCTAAGCTAAACTTAGAATATCTTGATTCATTTTTCCGAGTCAGCTATTTGTGCCAACCCTATCACCTGGAAACAAGAACATCTACACAAACCCACTGATGAGAAAAATGCGTTTTTCATAATATATTATAATTATTTTATTTTTATTCTAATGAGGTACCGTCACATATTTTTAAAATAAAATGTCGCACTTCACGCATTATATTAACATGAATTAAGTTTGCGTTCAACTGCTCTGACGTTTCATGGAACAATGCATTTAAAGTCTTGAAACATTCCCCACTGTCTTTTCGAACTAAAATTGTCCATGAATAGGTGTACAAAGGCATAATACTCGTAGGGACACAATACCTGTGAAATATAAAGAACAAAAACCTTATTGTTGTTATGTGTGCAACGTAAAAACTGTTGACGAAAAAAATAGATACTTAATGAAAAATATGAAATTACATTTTATTAGGTAAGATGCGTCCATAACAACGCTTCAAAACATGCATTGATGTTATCCATTCGTTATTTGAAAGTAATCTATGTATAGGTGTATATAAAATATTATAAATAATATCCCTAGCAATAAAATACCTTTTGCAAACATCATCATCGGAAGCTTTCACCTTGAAATCCTTGGATCCGCTTTCCCGCTCATTTTTCCACTTCGCACGGTCTTGCGCATCTAAGATGATAGCCCATTGGCACGTATATCATCCTCCACGACACTAAACCAGTAGTTATTGTGTCTCCCGCTCGTAGCTGCAGAACATGACCGCACCAGCAAAGGCGACTCTTCTGCATATTGTCTACAATATCACGGACATGGAGACTGCCCCGCATGAGAGAGTTCCTCACGAAGTCCTTACGCGTGACTCCACACAGCCTCCGCAGCATATTCATCTTCGCGATACACAGCTCTTGCTTGTATCGCTCTGTCAAATACCACAGGACAACAATCTTGTTTATGTAGCATATTCCTAAGAATATTATTTAGCACGTACGAGGTCGTACGTAAGGTCTCGGGTTCGATCCCAGGTTTACACACCAATGACTTTTAGATGCTTTTCGAAGTTATGTGTGTATTTATCGTAGGCTTATAAGTGCCTGGTTAATGGCAATAGGCTTGCCACCTATTAATATACCTAAACATAAATTGGCGAAATGTGGATGCTAGCACCTCTCCCTTCGGGGATAAAGGTGTTAGTTTATGTCATGTTACGTGTTATGTTATTATTTGGCAAAAAGAGACCTAAAGTAAACAATTGATCTATTAACATGCACATGAAAACCTTTAAAACCGAGCTTAGCAACAAAAAACTCTTTGCATAACGTGTCCAAATTATGCTAACGTTTGAATTTGCACAACACATGCTCACGCGCAGCTTTCAACACAATGCATGAGCGTTCTAACAATTCTTGTGATGTGAAACGGAGCGAGAAACCATTTTCTCTTTTCAGAAAAACTATGTACACATTATACAGACTACTGGTAATTGAACAGAGATTTTTGTTCGAATGTGTTCTTTTGTTGGCAGAGACATTTATTGTTCTAAATCTTTTTTTAAACAAACTTAGACTAACCTTGAACATTATGTCGAAATTATGCTGTCATTTTGCTAACTAAATCTTTTTGGTAATATACAGGTTAAGTAGTGTAGTCAGGTGTATGGAACCCTACAAAACTTTGGGGCCCAATCCAATTTCACATGTAAAGGCAGACATAAGATACCCAGAGAACCCCCCCCCCCCCCATCAAAATCATTTTATCACTTTCATCACCGCTTCCCTGTAACATTGACGTCACTGCAATATCTATTTCTATCACAGTTGATAATGGTTTATAAAAAAACGTTTCACGATTCATATACTCTGTCACTTTCTCAAGCCTAGGTCTTGTGTAAAGATACGTATTTCACACAATCTGTCCCTCTAACAATAACATTATGGCCCCAACACCATCCATAAGAAACCATTAATTAATTCATGATTGCGTCATGCGTGTAATATATTATTTGGGCGTAGTAAAACATTAACAGCTATCTTTTAAATCACTTAAAAACTCATGGCAAGCGTTTACCGGAAGCCAAAGGGCAACAAATCATTTAAAGAACATTTAATTAGCATTTTCATATAATTAGCTGCATACAGTTCCACACTGCTGAGCGTATACCCTATTCGAACAGCAGATATTGTTTTACAAGATGACTTATTATGGCAAATTATTGTAGTACACGAAGCGTGGTGTGTTGTATAATACCACTTCTTAGATAGTAACAACATTTTACTCTAAGAATTGTGTACAGTTCGTGCCACATAATATATTGAACTCAAATCCCGAAGGAAAAGAGGTATGTAGAACGCACGTGGATTGATTTTGATATTATCTATGATTGGTGAATTTGAGCACATCCAATGCTGCCACTTCCTCGTAAATAAATATAGAGTAAAATGTCTACTAATAATAATGCTATAGAGTTATTTGAGCAAGCAAATCTCGGTTTACCATGGCACACAACAATGACTTTTCGATGATTTTCGAAATGATGTATGTGTATTTAGCGCAGGTTTATAAGTGCTCGGTCAATAGCAATAAGCTCGCATTGGGACCTAAACATGGCGAAATGTGGGTGCTACCACCTCTGCCTACCCCTTGGCGGATATAGGCGTGAGTTTATGTTATGTTTTCATGTTATGTTGTGCAAATCTCGGCAACTATTTGTGAAGATTTTGCAAAATTGTTTTTGATTTGACGGTACAGTTAATCGGGAGGTATATGCTATCTAACATCACCAGGCCTATTCATTTCGTCTGTGTGTAGAAGATATACTCTTCTAGTTTCCATGCAACGGAATTTTGTGTAGGTACTTATGTTATTTGTGACCACTTTTGTGCCAAATAAATTTTTCTTTCTTTCTTTTTCTTTCTTTCCCTCTTTTTGTGGAGCACCATAAATAAACATACATGCGTATGGTCGCAAGACTCAAGAAGATAAATGTGGATTTGAGCTTCTTCACTTCTGCATTATCTTTTAAATAAACGATACCCAAAAACGCGTACTACGAATAGTTTATATAGTACACTTTGCGAATGACTGGGTCCAAAACATATGCCGGTAACTATAGACTACTAAACCTTTAAACATTCCCCAAAAACTATTAAAACAATCGAACTAAAACTACAACAGTTCTGAACGGCAATATTGTTCAAAAGTGGGGTATTCCACCCCGTTATAAGGCTTCCTGGTTGCCGGCCAGTGATGGGCAACCGCGAGCAACCAACCGTGGCACTAACTCAGCCGTGGCAGACCGTCTGTTGCTTGCTACTAACAGAACAGTTTAAGTTTTTAAATCGTATTTTTTTCTATATTAAGTTTTTGTGGGAACTGTTTAAGAACTTTTACTATCAATCTTTTGATACCTACTCATTTTTTATTGTTTGTGTAATTGTTGGCACATATTACCATCAAGTACGGTGTTCTTTGCCGACACCTAGTGCTACTACCTAGTGCTATCCTGAAGGTATGCTTCCGTTATCTAATGTGTCACGGTTTTCTGCTGTCGTATGAGATCGACTATGGAATCATATCTTTAAAAGACGACCAACACACGTAAATTTTAACATTAAAAAAAAAGGTTGTTGATTTCCTCTTCACCGTCTCCTCCTCACCAAAGAACACGTGCAGGGCTTAGATGTCACCCGCTTACAGTGCATAATATTCCATCGAGAACCATGCGGTTCGATGAGTCTTTCCGTTACCATA
This sequence comes from Pelosia muscerda, assembly GCA_963691645.1. NCBI lineage: Eukaryota > Metazoa > Arthropoda > Insecta > Lepidoptera > Erebidae > Pelosia > Pelosia muscerda. The sequence continues at coordinate 2,837,486 of OY829102.1, forward strand.
CCATTAAGCTTTGGAATGCCTTACCGCTCATGTGTTTCCTTCTTCCTACAGTCTCGCGTTCTTTAAGCGGGGCGTGAAAAAGCATCTGATGAGGCCGTCAAGCTGAGCGCCACCATTGTATCACTTTACGTGTTTGTAATGGTGACCCTCTTTCCTAAGCTTTAGCCCTTAGCTTACCATTAGACGATATGAAGGTAAATGAATGTGTCCTACATAAAAAATGTTGTAGGAAATCTATAAAATGGTTTATATTTTTAAACATGACTAGCATTAAATAAATTTAAATTTTAATCTTTATGCCCAGTTCAATTTAAATAATGCGCATATAAATTCAAACAAGCCTCGATGGTTATCGCGTTTGAAACGCATGTTTAAATAAATTTACATTATAAAAACGCAAAAAGAGTTTTCCGATACCGGGAATCGAACCCGAGCCTCCTGGGTGAGAGCCAGGTATCCTAGCCACTAGACCATATCGGAGCTGCTGGGATGAGTAAAATTACGGATTCCTTCATTATGAAACAGATTTAACAAAAAAAATCATAGAGAATACCTATTGATGCCTTGCCATTTTTCAAAGCTATGTTATTTCAATCTTACTTTATTTTCATAGTGTGATTCGAACTCGGACCGTTGTCCTCCATCTATTTGTTTACTGTATCTGACAAGTGTAAATTCTAACAAATTAAACAAATAATTGTATGCACTACAGTAAGAGATAGTGTTTAAACCACTTGAACCATCTAACACTGGTATACTAAGTGAAGTTTTTTTTATACCTATCACATAAGTGGCAGACAAGCACGCGGCCTACCTGATGGAAAGTGGTTATCGTGGTCTATAGAAGTCAGTGCAGAAGACAAAGAAGGGTTTCTCGGTCTTCCCACTGACAACACAAAAATAGTACTTGAATAGAAGTTGTTGAGTAGAAAGGGACATACATAACATAAACTCACGCCTATAACCCCGAAGGGGTAGGCAGAGGTGCTAGCACCCACATTTCGCCCGTTTATGTTTAGGTCCCAATGTAAACCGAGCCTATTGCCATTAACCGGGCACTTATAAACCTACGATAAATACACACATAACTTCGAAAAGCATCGAAAAGTCATTGGTGATTGCCATGGTACAACCTGGGATCGAACCCGAGACCTCATCTCAGCAGTCCATTACCAATACCACTAGGCTACCGCGGTATTAGAAAAGGAGTTAAAGTTTTAGAGGCAGTGGCTCAGTAGATGTAAGGCGAGTGCTTGTTGCCTGTGCTGGTTGGTAACTATCGTTTCTATAGCTTTTATAATCCTAAAATGTGTCATACAAAGCTAAAATTAACCTGTCTATAGTTGCTATAGAAGTTGGTTTCCTAGTGACCTAAATGAGTTGTCATTGGTGCTAACAGATTTAGATGCTGCGTGCTCGATGTAGGTTGGGATCACCACATATTGTGAAATTACAGGGACATTTTGAAAAGTTAAAATGTACGAAATGTGAAAAATGTAGAATCAATAAAAGAAATCAGTAGAACTTTTTTATAATATAACGTTGTATAAAATGGACCGTCTGGGGCCGACAATCGGACATTTTAAAACTGGGTACCCTGCCGAAAATATTTTTTTTACCCAAAAATGTTGCAGCTAAATAAATTAGGACAGTAAAATTTTGTCCCATTTTTTTGCTATGCGGTGTAAATCGCAAGGAAATTTATTACGTACTTAGCCGCAGCCCAAGCACTTCCAATTAACGTCTTGGAGAGTATCAGACGGGTCTTGGAGATTAGACGGATCAAATATTTAATACATAAGTATAATAAATATACCTACACTTGTCTTCGCTTTTGTGGAAGCTACTGCATTTGGTTTCTATTGCTGCTGCTAACCTCAACTCCGAGAGAAAACTCTGCGTCAGAGCCAGTAATTAGTACGTGTGTCTGTAACATTTGAGATTGGCTTAGCCTCAAAGATCTTGGAAGTCCCATTGATTATCCCATAATAACAGATCTAGTGGTCACTCTAGTATGATCTAACACCTGGAGCTACGGCTTGAACTTGTGTGGGCGGCGATGCCAATCTACCTGTTCGCGGTAATGCAGCATTTTAGTGGCCAAACCTGATGGTATTGCGGCTACGGTGTGAAATTGGAAAGGTAATTTGTTAATCTGTGGGTTCATTAAAATATCTGATTTGTAGCAATGAGAATTTGCAAGTAATAAAGAATGAAGTCAATGAATTCTAGCAAAAAAAAAAACAAAACTCAATCAATGAAGTAGTCACTATCGTAGTATATTAATGGATATCGGCCTCTTCCAATATGCGCCGTTGCTCCCAATCCTCCGCCCATCTCAGTCCATCTAAGTAGGGGTGTCCATCCTTTACATTTACCTTCTTGCAGTCTCTAGGAGAAGACTCGATAGCTTCAAGGGCCAACGGTCCTTCGACACAATATTTGGCTTGTCAAGTAGCACTTCAGTTTGTGTATGAATGAGAAAACATTAAGTGAACAGTACCATTTATTACATTTTTGAAAAGTGTCATCTGTAAAAAAGTAATACGAAATTTATCATCAAAATGCAAAGCATTTAGGAAGTACTGTTTTTGAAGATCGATTTTAATTTATCAAGCGGCATATATAAGCAAAATTTAGTACGGAGTTGTAAAATCTTGAAATCAACTTTCAAACAAAATGTAAATAATGGAAATTGCTATTAAATGACAGGAATAACGAACTCATGAAGAGAAAATTTCGGGAAATTCATATGTAAAGACCTATTATGCAGTGACGACAATGTTTCTAGACTACATTCACAAGTCACTAAGTATCACTTACATTTGAAATTCGGTTACGGGGTCATGAAGGACCATGGCTCTATTCACGCTAATTATATTAATGTCTATGCTAGAGACAAACAGAAGTCATCGGACAGGGTTAACGAGTACAATCAGTCCGAAGCACAATGTCTGCCACGCTACTATAACAAAACACAGAGACCTCTCGGATTACCAAGGTTGCAATAAACATAGAGTGAAACATTTACTTAAGTAATTGTAATGCGCATTAGGCGAGTATTTTCTTTATTACTCCTTTCTATGTTAAAATTATGAAAGAGAATCTGGATTGAAGTTTAAAATACAACAATTTTTTTTTATGCTCTGTAGGTACGTATTTTTTCTCCACAAATTTTCCCGCTTGTTTTCTTTTTTTTAAATACTTACCGACGAATATTTTTTTCTTTTCATAGACTCGTATGGTATCCATGAAATGTCATAGACCCGAGTGCATATTGCATGAATACTTATTTTAAAATTTCATTTCTTTTTCTCTTTTGGATTCCAAATTTAAACCAATCTAATCAGAACTCATTTGTATCAAATGCTCTGTTCATTTATCTCACGCAATGACCTTATTGTCACCAATTCACTAAATTGGTATTATTTGACACTCCCACGCAACGGTCGGTCTCCGGAATATTGCCCTAAGAGATGACCCCTCTCTCCTTCTACGTACGATGAGATATATGTTTGACAATTTATCCTAGTCTTCATTATACACTTAGTCCTAAGTGGTGCGGAGTAACTGCTTGAATAAATTCATACAGTTTGGCATGGGAATAAATTACACTAGCTAAATCTCGTGAGGATTGTCTCGTACAAGTTTAAGCTGACGCTTTGTGAGGTACAGTTGTGCTCAGAAGTTGGTGAATGTTTTCATTTAATGTAAAATTTTATATCTGAAATCCTCGGAATGTGAAAAGTGAATATGGATGACGACTGTACCTTCTTAACCTTGTTTTATTCTGTATCATGAAGTATCATACTGTAATCACAATGCTTACATTTGATCACTATGTAAACAATGTATGGTTATATAGGAATCAATATAAGGCAAAGCGTAACTCATACAAGCACGAAACTTACTCGTTCAGGCGAAGAGTTTCCTCTCGCGAAGAATAGAAAGAGTGCAGAGTATGATACCATTTACCATGGAGGGGATAAATTTTCTAACCGTACCTACATATTGTTGCTATCGTAAAACGGAATAATTGCAAACAATTTCTTAGCATACAGACTGTACAGCAATAATATATCATTGAGTAAACAAACTATACAAACAGTAGAACAATAATTTACAAACTAAACTAGGTTTAAAACCATTCGAGTAGGTATGAGATTGTCGTAAATTCTCAAGGCTCCCCTATTCCAAATCGATCGGCTTTAGTTGGCAGATACATTAGCATTGAATTATAATCTGTGCCTTGAACGTTCTTGAACGTCAAATTAAATGTGTCACACTATGCATGAAGCCCCAAGTGTGCATTATCTGTGCTAGACGAAGCACGTCCTATACGATTTTGAAAATTCAAACTGCGTTCTGAATTCAAAAAGGCCACAGAATATGACATGTAATTGTCACACAGTAAAGAGTTTCATGCGTGACAACCTTGTGACGGCAAACCATAAAGCCTACTTATTATACTTTTTGCAAGTAAAATAATCTGTTTTGTTTTAGTTTTGTTAACTTAAACTCTGTTTTTTGAAACATTGTTCCTCTGTGTCTTATAGATGCTGCTGCTATAAGGATGTGGCATATAACTATCGGCACGGATTTTGGACCTAAGTTGCGAATGAAACGAATTGTTTTAATAAATCTATAAGTAGTTAGTACTTATTACTATTAAGAGTACTACCTACTACCTACTACTTATTACTATTAAGAGATCAATCTCTTCCATCACCATGGCACCTTGTGCTATCCTCAAAAGACAGCCGAAAGACGCGTACTGTGCGTATAGAGTGCATTATGAGAACATTTTAGGTCCACAACTCATGCTTTTATACCTCTACCAGCGTTTGTAAAGACATCAACTTATTTTTTCAGGCATAGTAATGTTTTGTGTTGAGCATTGAGTTCAACTAACATGCCGCTGGTAAAGAACTGTTTCAAAATTCGAACAAACAAAATGAATATTATATCAGGTCCTAATAATATTAGTCTGAAAATGTACTATTGTCTAGTTATTGCTGCAACACTGAACTGCAAGCACTTTAGGTATCTCAGCGAACATTAATTGCAGTATAAATTAAAAACGTTCATAATATTTCAACGCGTTCGCAATATTCGATATTATTGTAGGGGTATTGAAAATTGAAACCCTGAGACTACTGAATCGAATTGACTTGAAGTTATTTTGCTGACTACATGAGTCTACATGTCAGCAAAAGAAATTCAATATCTAAAGATACTTTCCCAGTTTTATTTCTATCTTCCTTGTTTGTTTGCTCATGTATTAGGAATGTGGAGGAACGGGATGTGATGTTCCTCTAACACAAAGGGAGGGTCCTCCTCCGTGCTCAAACAAGGTGATCACGCCTGGCGGGCCGAGGCCCAACGGTTGTCGATGGGTTGTTGTATGCATGTTGCATCAGCATGAGAACTTAATTTTTGTTTTTTTTTATTCATGACACGTCAATTTGACTTCACCCCGCCTGATGAGAAGCTCAAGGCGACAAGGCTTTCGCGTTGCAGGATCTGTAGTGACATCTAGACGATTATATCCGGATCAAAAATTACAACAATTGCAGAAAGAAAGGAGCATTGTGTTGATAGAGAATTACGGGTGTTTATGGTGCGGCAAAGAAAGAAGTACTGCCCCAGTCGGACTGCTCAAATGAGACGGAAGATATCGTCACGTCCTTCCTCTGTTGAAAATCGGAATTCATCATCCTTGCAATATGACGTGGGTTGGATTGGTTTTTCAACTATATTGAGATTAACTACCGTTTCATCTCTCAGCCAGAGTAGTGGTTATTGGGCAATAACTACGACCAGGAATTCACGTACCTACTCAAAAATATAAATAACAGAAGCTTCTTATGTCTCCATGACATCTGGGTTTGGTAAGCGAACCTTGGAAATGAACCCATAATACTCAATGTATTGCGCGCATTTACGAAATACCATTCAAAACATTTCGTGAGAAGAGGAAATGTAATCATAGTGAGTGGCTTGGATTCAATTCTACCATGAATTTGGAATATAATAACCTAGTTTACAAAGGAATAAGAATTGTAAGAGTTTGTTTATAAAGTATTCATTTGATTGGCATAGATTTGATTACTATATTATGTTGATGGATTAGATTTATCTTGCGATACCTACATACATACATCGTGTCGTATTTATAAAATGTGGATAAGTACTCAAAATCTGGAAATGAAATCTATGAGACTTGGGCTGCACACGCTGATAAGAACTCTGTGTCATTAATTGCATTGCATTTCCAGCTTGTATTAATACTCTCCCCTCTCCCCCCACCTTTTCAATAACGGCATTAAAAAGGATTTCATAGGGTCGCAGCATAAGTGTGACGTCAGTGGTGCTGTTGCAAATGTCCATAGATCACGATCACTTTCCATCAGGTTGGTCGTGTGCTTCTCTGCTACCTAAGTGATATAAAAAACGGGTTTAATCTGCATAAAACTTTATATAACAGTGATAAAGAAAAATCCACTATTATTTTCCATATATGAATGGCTGGCTAATACTGGCTTGCAGATGGGGCTAGTTTGGATCCCGAGATCTGGCATAACACACTCAGATTATTTACCCATAAACAATTACGCCATAGACTCAAGATATACTCGTACAGGCTCGTACACTAGTGACTATTATTGACACTTGTGTACGCAACTGTCCCTCGCTATTAATGTCATAAATGAATCTGTCAGTTTAATTTTATTTTATCGAATCATAAAATATGGGAACATTGTGAACTCTTTTGACATTAGTTGAAATAAATAATGTTGTATTTTAAACCGTTGATGACAGGTGCTTTGAACAGTAAATCCGTATGAATCAATTGAATCTGTTTAATTAGATTTTCCTCGAGGCTGTACAAGTCTGGAAAAGACACTCAGAGCACACTTCCTCTCGATGTAACCACTTATGTGGCAGATAAGCACACGGTCCACTTGATAGAAAGTGGTTGCCGTGGCCTATGGACACGTGCTACAGCAAAGGCGTCCCAAGCCTTCAGCCTACAGTCTAAGAACCTCAGAAATACCCTCAAAAGAACCCTATCTGTTAGGGGTTTGGGAAAACTTCAGCAGACAAATCATTCCACAGTTTGGCTGAACTACTGCCGTTGTACATCCGAAACCCAAGAGGAATCCTTTCACCTGACTTTTGGTAGTAATCAGCATGTTTATTCGTTAAACTTAGTGGTCCTTTGGTGTGTAGGGCCATCGAAATGAACAGATTTGGGGAGAAATTTAGCCTATTCTCATGCTAAACCTTTGGCGAACGAGGCTTTGGTACAAATATACCACCCGGAGCTGTAAAGGAAGTTCTTCTTCTTCTTAAAATGTCTTCTTCTGCAAGCAGATTCGCTTCAATTTCGCCAATGTAATGTAATTGATATGTCAGCTTACAGGGCTACAGCTTACAGCAGTTACTAGGGTAAAGCTGACATATCAATCATAATTAATATGCAGCCCTAGGTCTCCGAAGTGCGAATTTCGGAAGTAATTGAAAAATATTTACTCTGTGCTAATCATAAAGTATCCTTAGAGGAGCAACCTGGGCGTGAGGAAGTGACAGAGTATACGAACCGTGAAACGCTTTTTTTTTTTTTTTTTTTTTTTATAATATCACGCCTATATCCCCGAAGGGGTAGGCAGAGGTGCTAGCACCCACATTTCGCCATTTTTATATTTAGGTCCCAATGTAATAGGTGGCGAGCCTATTGCCATTAACCGGGCACTTATAAACCTGCGATAAATACACACATAACTTCGAAAAGTATCGAGTCATTGGTGTGTGCCATGGTAAACCTGGGATCGAACCCGAGACCTCGTCTCAGCAGTCCATTACCCATACCACTAGGCTACCGCGGTATTTTTTTTTTACGCTTTTTTATAACCCAATATATTGACAAAAAATTTATTGCAATGATGCCAATGTGTCTATAAAAAAAGCCAGAAGTTACTGCTACTGACATTTTTCGATAACGCGGTAATAGACTCACAGACTCCTTGTCTGTGAGTCTATTCACTAGTAATATTGATTGTCTATGGTGGTTAGAAACTTTTATTTAAATTTAAAATAGAACGAAATATTAAGTAAGTACTTGTTTACAGACAAAAGGTGGTCAATAACCACTTAACAAGGTCAAACACTCTTGTAGGTGTATAATGCGATGAGTTTTTAAATAATAATCTGTTATTTAAATATATTATTTACATAATACAGAAGTAACTCGTTAAAACGCCTATTCGAATTTTGTTCAATCGTATTTTATTGTACTAATAAAAAGTTTCAAATTAATCCATTCTATTCTGTACAGCATAAAAAATAAGGTTGAAATTAGATTGAAAAGTTATAAAATTTACCGTTTCTAAACGCCCAAAGAGCTTATGAAACGCTTATTTTATGGAATTCTTTGATGTTAAGGCAATAAAGAATTAAGAATTTGCATATCGTTATCATTATTACGTTAAGACTATAATAGAATTTAGTAATAAATGTCAAAAAGAGATTGCATCGGCCGGGAATCGAACCCGGGCCGCCCGCGTGGCAGGCGAGCATTCTACCACTGAACCACCGATGCTTATGCTAAAGCTACCGAATTTGTAATGTGTAATCGATAGAAAATATAATTGCTTCGATCAAAATGATAGTGCGTCGCGTCGGTATAATAACGTTCTTAACACGTTTTCATGAGAACTTGATTAAAGACTTTATTTCGTTAGTACTAAGTTTTAAAATATATTTTTTTCTATTATTTCATCAACTTATGTTTTATATCAGGTAGTTAGATACTTCTTGTATATTTGTACCGACTCACCACACTCTCCACACGTGCAACTCAATATAAAGATTATTGAATATCATAGACTTTCATATTACTTACTAGCGTAAATATACGGAGAGATGTCAGACGTCGTCGTGTGTTTTAGTTGGTTCGAGTCCGACATAGTCAAGGTGGTACCCGAGGGGATTTTGCGCACAATAAATAAAAAAGTGGCAGTGACTCTTGACTTTATGTACCTACCTACCTATTCAGGGTGTTAGAGAAACACTTCCGAAGCCGAAAGCCCCTGGTAGTACTGTAGTACTCCTCACCTGGTACACAACATATTGACATGAAAAAATTTACGGTAAAGCTATTTTTTTTTAATTTTTTGTCAAATACTTACTCTCCATTGTATCAGTAAAGCTAAATGTAATGAAAAAAACGTCACTGCAAAAAAGAACAAGTGGCGCCATCTTGGCATCAATTTTTTTTCTTCACCTTCATCTATTCTTACCTAATGAGATTTCTCTTTATTTTTTTTTATAATATCACGCCTATATCCCCGAAGGGGTAGGCAGAGATGCTAGCACCCATATTTCGCCAGCTTATATTTAGGTCCCAATGTAATAGGTGGCGAGCCTATTGCCATTAACCGGGCACTTATAAACCTGCGATAAATACAGTATCATCCAACAAATCACTTCCATAAATAACAGCGAAGTTTTGTCTACCCTATAATCAAATAAACAAACAACCATAATTCCAAACAATTTAGCTGTTATGGTACAGTGACGTGACACGGCCGGTCGCATGTTCGATGCTCGCTCAGTCACGAGAACTCGTTACAGCCAATTGCCGTCGATCACGACTAGGTTCCAAGTAAAAAATGTTTACTTTGAAGTCGTACTTACATTGTTTAAGTACATACATAAATCTTGTGGAAAATGAAAACTGTATTGTGGTGAGTACCTAGTACATACTTGTACAATGACCCAACGAACTGCTTGTACTATCAGATAAATAGTATGTATACTTATATGAATTCCGAGTGTTAGGGAAACGTTCCCGAAGCCAAAGGCACCTTTTTATCGTGCGCAAAATCTCCACGGATACCACCTCCGCCAAAATCAAGAAGGTGATTATGTCACACTCGAACAGACTAAAACGCACGCAGTCTATGGGTCCTTGATTGCTGGAGGTGAGATTATACAAGACCTAATTGCTGTCAGTACTTTTAATTTACTAACAATCGGGGTCGATTTGGGGTATCTAATATTCAAGGGGACGAGTTACAACATTATAGCAATCGGGGGCATGATCCACGGGGCGAGCGGAGCCTACGCCATCTCTCGCACCCCGGTGGACCCGGGGACATCTCTTTTGAAATGACCCTCTTCCCCTAATGTGGGGACCATTGGTATCCCCATCTAGCCCCTGGGTATGGGTGGCACTTTGAGCCGCCGCCATGGCCTGCGTCTGCTAGAGTGATAACCGGCTCCAACCGTCACCCCCAGGCCTTCACTCATGGGCGAAAGCCGAAGGCACCTGGAAATTACTATGCATACACTGTAGTGTTTCTGAATGCCAATATGTATATTGGCATTAAGAAAACTTTCGATTTGTTATTCTTTTATCGTCTAGCATTATTAACTTGTTCTTTGCACTTGCGGAATAGTTTCCGCAAGTGCGAAGAACCAACCTCGACGCGTGTTCTCCGCTATATGAGGCATCTTTAAAAGCAAAATGTAATTGAAATATCTACTTATTAAGTATATTATGTATGAATAACTGGTGCAGAAACTTCCGCAGCGCGCCGAGCACTCTAGTGCTGCATTACCTGATAGTTGACGACGAAATAGAAGCTTCAACTGCAGGGTTGATACACTGATAAAACTGGCAATGATAATAATCTAGGCATTATGGTTCATAATAAAAAAAAATATGGTTCATAGTTCAAAACGACGCGACAGGGCATTAAAAGTTAAACGTATCTTTGCGTGCGCGTGTGCGCGTGTGTGTATGACCGTGACATCGTAGCTTAAGAACGGATGAACCGATTTTGATATTGTTTTTTGTTTGTAAGTGGAATTAATTGGGAGTGAACTTAGCTATGCTTGTTGAAAATCGGCAAAAAATTGCGAGATTCATATTTTTCTACAACACCCTCAATTTAGGTATCAAATGAAAGTGTTTGACTAGTAGCATACTGAACATTATGTCAAATTTCGAATCCAAGATGGACGCCACCTCAAAATGGTGGTTCCAAAATGGACGCCACCACAACGTTTCACCTTTTAATAATTAACTACCTACATATTTACTACTTTAATATGGGTATCAAATGAAAGGGCTTGAGTAGAGATCAATTTAAAAAGTATAAAATAGTCTTCGTACCGCGTAAATCCTGATACCATGGGAATATGGAAAGTAGACTATGTAACTCGCGGATAATGTAGCATTCTAATTTTAAAAAACTTTGTAATCGGTTCAGTCATTTTGAATTTATCCGTTACATACAAAAATACAAATAATTTTTTTCTTTTTTTTTTCTTTCTTCTTTCCTCTATCGAATCCTATCCCTCAGTCACTTGTACAAAACCCAAGACGAGTACAACACGAGACTATGCAGTTTGGCGGAAGAAAATATAAATGTAACATTTCTTTCTTTTTACAGTAAATAAATAAAAAAACAACAAAAATGGAACGGCCCTGTTTTCCATTCCATTGCTAATCAACCGAATGATCAAAATTACCAAAACATCTCACTCAAATAGCCAATTTCAAAGATCAAAATATATAACGAAAATGGTAAACAGCTAGTTATTCCTTCGCCAGCCCTAAGCCTTATTTAATCCCTCCAGTAGAGGGTTTCCACGTGACCCAGTTTCCTTCGCGAAATATTACGGTTATTCCTCCTACATTTTATTCCCTTAATAAAAATACGGGATGCGGTACATTCGATTTCTTAAGTTTAAAGGTTTTGTCGGCCATGTTGCCCTGTTTTTTAGTTTGCAATATACTTTGTGTATGTGTTTATCTTACATATACTAATTCCTAAGGTACTGGTCTATGCCTTAAACTAGACACTCAAAAACATAGTCCAGATTTAAAATTAAAAAGAAAGACAGATATTAAAATGTAATAATAATACTATCTCCAAAACGTATAAAAAAAAAAAAAAACCCTGCCACAAAAAATGCCTCAAATAAATTGTCTGCCACAAGTTTTTGACAAATCTGCAACCAGTTTTGTATCAAACATATTGTTTACAACTTGTATCTTGGTAGAATTGTGTATTATACCAATAAACACGGTGATTTTATAGTGGTTTCGGAAAAAGAATATTTTGTTTCACACACAGTTTCGGTAGCAAAATCGACTGGAAGTTTTAATTTTGAAAACAAAAAAAAATTACTTTATGTATGGCAGTAATGTGCAGGTGAACAGTAAAATGTATGGGACGTGTAAAAAAAATTTTTTTTCCGCCAAATTAGAACTTCTTTACGATTTTACTATCGAAATTATGGCCAAAATCACTAAAAAATCAACCGGTACATATTATTATACATAACCTATGTCTAACCATAGCGTGCCTAAGTGCTTACATAGTGTGAATAACGTGACATGTATGACAACTTCAAAGATTACAAAATAATTGCCATGCACAATAGAAATACCGTACACGTAAACGGAGCGTAAAGACTTACAGAGAAAGCACTAGCATGAACTCCTATCGAATTCGTAATGTAAACGTATCGAGAGAACGGAGCATTGTGATTGGCAGTCTGCCTCTTGTGAACCTGTGTGCGTGTGTAGCCCGCCAATCGCAATGCTCCGTTCTGTCGATACCTTTACATTACGAATTCGATAGTATTTCGTGCTAAGGCACAGAACGTCACCTCAGAACGTCACCTCGTATCTGACATCTGTGGATTCCTATCAGCACTGTCTTTCTTCCTTATTGTAGGGTCGGTAGCACGTGTGACGGTTCTAGTGTTGCACACGACCATGGGCCACGGTAATGGATTCCCACCAAGTGGCCCATGTGCTAGTCTGTTGTCTAAGTGGTATAAGATCGTAAATAGGTACTCTTATAAGCGCGGCTGAACCTCAAAATCAACAAAACGTTGACTGCAATAGGAATGTTGACAAGGTCGTCTGATTCTTCCCAGTTATTCTGAGTTTTTTTCAGTTTTCTTAGTTTTTATTGAAAAATATACATTTCAAAATAATATAACTAACTGACTTTTCATTGTTCAAAGTTCCCAAATTAAGTCAAAATATAAACCATGACATCGCGCCTAAATTTACAACTTTTTAAATTTTTTATTAAATTTCAAACCAAGCACGATGAAAAAACGAAGCACTATCTTGTGCTTCGTCAGTGTTGATCTGAGCATTTATCAGGTCCTTTAGGACCGTCGTCTGCCATGTGGTGGGAGTTCATTATATTATTATCATGTGCTAATTTTCTTAAAATAAATAAAAACTAGTAGGTATCACATCCCTATTTTCAGGTAGAATAGGTACAACCGCGCCTTAAAAGAGTTTATTTTGTAGCAATGGTAGAAAGATTGTTACAACGAAATATGTGTTCCACGAACTACATTTTAATGATTTATTGTATAAGTAACAAGGTTCCTAGGAAACTATTACTTAGTTTTAAATGTGAAACGAATTGAGTGATACTAATCGCGTGAAAGTAGGAGCGACATTGTTGAAAAGCAATACGTTGTAATGTTTAAATCGGCCATATCCGAATATGGCCGATTTAAATAAATAGAAATATAAGAGAGGTGTGTCTACAGTGGCGTGTTAACTGAATATCTATTATCCTATACTCCACGAAATCAAAGATTAACTTGACTATAAAATTGGAAAAAGGTAATGTCTAGACGAAAAACAGTGAAAGATGACCAATTGAGCTACTTGACCACGTCTAGGGCATTCAAAATTCTCCTTCACGTCTTAGGGGGCTGTCTCCCTGTAAGAGACTGGTTGTGGGTTCAAATCCCGTCTAGAATATAAGAGGTGCTAGCAGTGTGGCGAGCAATTATTGCCATTAACCGGGCACTTATAAAACTGCAATAAATACACACATAACTTCGAAAAGAATCGAAAAGTCATTTGTGTATCCCATGCTAAAACTTGGGATCTCAGTGTAGTCCATTACCCATACCACCAGGCTAGACTTTCACTTTTTACAATGTTAGATCGATTTGAAAACTTAGCATATTAATGCCTCAATATTTAATAAAATCTAATTTTAACTTTATTATTATTTTTGTTAAGTTCAATTCACTGTTTTAAAAACAAAATTTTATTAAATAGAGCCTCTGCTTATGCTTACCTTATTTCCAATAGAATATTCTCCAACCTATTCTTTAATTCGTACAACATATTTTTCGCAACTGGCAACATTTTTACAGAGCAGGTAATTGTGAATGTAGCTCGTGGTATCCCCGGGTAAGGGAATTGTGTTATGGGGAAGCTACGTGCCTCGAATTCAGGACCACTGAATGTTTATTTGTTACAACCGCGATAGACAGGCCGAATCGGGAATTCATTTTGCATGCCGTTTGCTTTTTCGAATTGTTGAAATAGGGTAAATTGAATTTTTGAATTGTGTTCTTTTTTTCAACAGATTTTTTTCCGAGTTTTGTTCATATTGTAATATTTAAGAGGAATTCTCTATAAGAGGAAGGTGGAGGTATAATCTATACTAATATTATCTATAAAGAAGAAAAGTTCGTGTGTTTGTATATTTGTTAAATTGTAAGTAGTAATCTCGGGATCTACTGAACCGATTTTAAAAATTCTTTCACCTATAGAAAGCCACATTATTGCTGAGTGTCAGAGGTTATATAAAAAACCGAAAAATAAAAAGGCTTTTACGTGTTGTCCGTTTTGCAAAGTGAATCGGAGAAACAACGGTCGAATGAAAGCGTTTCTTACGAACGATATTTAACTGCCTTAACTATGAAAGATATTTTATTTTTGAGTTCTAGAGCAAAATATGTGGAGCTTGAAAATGCCTACAAAAAGTCAACGACAGCATATGTCTAACTTTTATATTTAAGTTACAAAAAGTAGTTTTTGCCGCAGAAAATGATTTTTTCTTTCGGATAGAGTTATTTCCGAATTTTGTATTAGCATGCAAATACAAACTATATCTACGTATAACCCTCCTTTTGGCAGTTAGAAATTAAAACATAACACTCTGTACTAAAAAAGGATTATTAACATTATGCCCAAAGAAGTAGGCACGGGTCAGCTAGTTCTTAATAATTTTGTAGTGAATACTTTTTATTTTGTTCCAGGTATGTTTCTGAACCGACACAAACTGCATAACCACCAATCCGGCAACATAACGGAGATGCCATAAAATTGCTACAATCGTGTAACTTTGAACTTGCGCACGCGCAGAGCCAGCGGCGTGTCGGTGTCGCTATTATTATGAAAATGTCAGGTGTACATACCAGCAATTACTGGAAATGATTTTTAAAAGCTTGTGGCTCGGTAAACTGGTTATTTTTAATTTTCACGCAAAAACGAAATAACGGTGACGAAGAATTTTATGAAAATTTTAATGTGTTTTTACAGTTTTAACGAATGAATGTTTTGTTTTTGCTTAATAAAGTATATAAATTTATTTAATTTGGACCAGGTTTATTTGTACAGTTCTGTCTACGTAGTTTCATTTACCATTCAGAACGTGTGGAATTATAACTTTAAAAACAAACTACGTTGGCTGTCTTTTTCTTTCTAATAGAAATGCGACCCGATAGTTTCAGTAGCGGAACCGAGGTCACCAAATTCACATATACAACCGGTAATAATACATATAATGTATAGTAAATAATTGCTTAAGTGGTGGAATTTACTACTACTTTTAATGCCATATTAGCTCAAATCATTCGTACTACAAAACGAAAACACATCTAACCCTTTTTAAGGTATTGCATGGATGCCGTCCTTGGGTCTTTAGTTGCCTTAGGTGAGATAGTAGTAAATATATCCCTCGCACCCCGACAGACATGGGGCCTTTCGAGATGACCCCCTACGGGTATAGGAACCACGGTATCCCATTCTAGCCCTCGGGTATGAGGTGGCACTTTGCGCCACCGCCACGGCCTGCTTCTGCTTAAGTGACAAGTGGCTCCACCCGTAACCCCCCCCAAGCCCGCGCTCATGGAGAAAAGGGTCATTCTGCGATCTCCGACGTCCGAGTCGCCTCCGCAGGAACAAAACCCTAGAATGGTTTAAAAATCTTTGATTGGTGCCCAAAAAACACAATGCAGTATATGTTTTTTGAGCGTATAAGGAGTATTATGACGTCTTGGTGGGTTGGGATATATGTCGGCAAAGGTATCCCCTGTTTCCATTTTTAGAAACTTTCCTCTAACACCCCGTGTAAAACTTGGCTTGACTTTGGTAACAGATGAGATGGCCATAGAAAAATAAATCATTTTTTTCAACTGGTACTGGTAGCTATGCATTCTACACAGTAAAGAATTAACAATCTAACGTAATCAGCGTACTAAATTACCTTGGCACATCAAACAACCAGACGTGCACGTCACAGAACAGAAGTAAACTCCCAAATGTTTGAAGCCAGACGTAAACACGCACGGGACAATAAAGGTATAATGTGTTTGTTTATGTTCAGAGTTATATTTGGCACAAATATAAGTACATACCACTGAAATCATGAAACACAAAAAAAATTGTGTGTATCTTAAAAAGTGTTTACGTATGATTGATGATGATGATGATGAGTAGTACGTATGATTGAGCTAATATGGCATTAGGTTTTATTTACTTAGCAATTATTTACTAGTAATGCACGATATTATTAACGGTTATGTATGTGTTTGGCGACATCGGTTCCGCTACTGAAACTATCGTGTCGCACTTCTACTAGTTTTTTCTGTTCTGTGGCTGAAACAGAGTACTACATTTTTACTTTTTCTTTATTTTTTATTTTATGATTATTATTACTTTGCTCACTTTGCTGAAATTTGTTCACCTAGTCAAATACAATTGTTTTCTGACCTTGCAGAAATCTTTTAACAGGTAGCAGGGAGTTTATTCTACAGCTTTGACCGTGTGCGGGATGAAGTTTCTTTCATACCGCACTATAAGCACCGTATCGGGTCTCTGTGCTGTCAGTGTAGAAAACAAATAAGGGTTTCTCGATGTTCCCACTGATAACACAAAACCTCTCCAACGAGTAATGATTATATTGCATTTTTATATAAGTTTTTTAAATATACGAAATTCATCTTTTACAATCTTTTGTAAAAATGCAATAATTCTCGTTCAGATTTTGAACAACAGCTCTTATACTAAAGAATATTTTGTAAACAAACATTACTCTCAAAGAAATTCAATCTCAATTTTAAAACGATAAGCATAACATAACTAAAGATGGCAGCACTAATAATAGTATTTAAATAATAACCATGTATACAAATACTAGTGTAGAAAAAAAAAGTTCCGCGGTTGCCTAGTATGGGTAATGAACTGCTGAGATGAGGTCTCGGGTTCGATCCCAGGTTTTACCATGACACACACCAATGACTTTTCGATTCTTTTCGAAGCTATGTGTGTATTTATCGCATGCTTGTAAGTGCCCGGTTAATGGCAATAGGCTCGCCACCTATTACATTGGGACCTAAACATAAACTGGCGAAATGTGGGTTCTAGCACCTCTACCTACCCCTTCGGGGATAAAGGCGTGAGTTTATGTTATGTTATGTTATGCATACAAATAGTAACAATTTAGTAAATTCAAGGTTGAAAAGTGACTGACACGATCAAGGTCAATTCACCTGTAAACAATTACATATTATCGTTATTATCTTTCTTTATTACTTTATATAATCTTACATTTCACACGTATTTCAAAGTATTTGAATAAAACATATTTTTTTACCATTGAGATAAGAATACGTTGTAGAATGAAATAAAATGTAGTGACCAAGATATAGACAGAAATGCTTAGATGGTTTGGATACGTGGAGAAGAAATAAATAAAATAAATAATAAATATTCTAGGATATATTATATATTATGATTACCATGGGTCTAGGTGTCGTGTAGATTCGACGCCACCTAGACCCACGGTAATCATAGCTTAACTAGCTTAAAGAATTTAGAAGAAAAAAGAGAAGAATTAAGAGTGCTAAAATGCGGATAAACATACTTACATTTTTTGTAAATACATGCATACTATATATACAAACACCTAGCCCAATGCAAATATTCATATTCATGCACATAAATATTAGCACTGAGCGGGGATCGAACTCGGGCCTCCTGCAGTCGCGTTCATTACCGCCATGCCACAGAGATCCTCAAAAAAATATGAAAGAAGAGTGACGTAGAAAAAACTGGAATATAAAAAAGTTAAGAAACTAATCAATTCACTATTCTGAAACCCACATGCAGAAAATAAAACGGGCTAAGTGCGAGTCGGATTCGTGCGTAAAGGGTTCCGTACTATTTATTCTGTTTTTAGTTATTGTTGTTATAGCACCAATAGAAATACATTATCTGTGGAAAATTCAACTGTTATTTGCGGTTCATGAGCTTCTACAGCTTTGTGTCAGTGAGACAGATAGTAGAGTCATAGTAAAAATTTAACGAAACCTATGCTCGGGCCCTCTCCGTGAGTAGCGGCGCTGCCGTGAAAAAATTCCTCCACCACGATGGCAACTCAAAAATTCCGTCAATTCGACAAAATATAATAAAAATGAAAGAAAAAATCAAATTCAATATACTAGCAGTCAATATACTAGGTTAGTCAGAATAAACAAAATTTAAATAAATGTAGATGACATTTTCAATAAGACCTGAGTGTTAAAAAATGTATTCAAGAATATTGAAAATAAATACCCGTATCTTGAAGAGCGCGTTAAGCCGTCGGTCTATCCCGGTTGACGTACAAATATTGATACGATGAGAAGGTCATAAGACAGTCGCTTCACGGTAAATATCAATGTTTCACCGAGTTTATATATACTGAAAAAAAAACGGGTCCTGGACTTCAAGATGAAAGTCCTCACTTGTACCCGGGATTAACCTAAGGAGGTTGACTGCTATACATACTTTCAATGTATATTTTAAACTATAGCCTACATTGTTATGTTACAGCACAACGAAACCTTTCCAAGTTGCACATGAATTGCACTGAATTGCACTGAATTATAGTTATTACTCCCAATAGCTCATTGGGACTCGGTATAGGTACTTACTTATTGACAGTTGCAGGTAGCTGGTAGAATCAATCGCGGTTTTACCATTCCACTATCACTACATAAAAGGTCATGAAAAATGAAAAATTGAAAATTTCCCTACTGAACCTCCAAGTACTAGAGTTAGCAACTTTGAACAATGAACCATCGTATTATTAATATTCTATGTATTTAATGAGAAAAAATAAAAAACTAATTTTATCCTGGTTAATGAGTTGCATTGCCTTTTTGTTTTGCCCGCAAAATATGTGAAGTATTTTGCGGGCAAAACTATTATTTAAAGCTATTATTTCGTTGTAATTGGACAACCAGCATAAGAAAATATAAAAGAAAACAAAGAATCTTCATTTTTCTAAATATAGAAGAAATGGTTTTCTTTGTTCTATATTTAGAAAAAATAATTTTTATTTTTTTCATGTATCAGAAACTTTCCCAAATATTCATAAAATGTGCCACCTCACAATCGGAAGAAAGATAGAAGGATTGTATACCTATCTAAATATTAATTCTGTGCAACTGAATTAAAAACCGCCGGTAAATCGGTTAAAAAGAGCATTCAACCATGTCCTCCTCATAAAACACAGACGTTCTAAACAAACTTGACCAAATTGAATTTCGAATTGAGTAAACCCTTTTATAACGCCTTTACATACAACCAGATTTTTTTTATTATTATTCTAATTCTAAATTCAAATTGAAAGTAAGCCAAATGAACCCTAAAAACATCACTTCAATTTAAGAATCGACTAATTGGTTAAGGTACTACAAACATCGAATTCGAATAGTTAATTGGGCAATCAGTGTTGTAACTCATTGCGATAATCGCCTAATCACGAGAAGATATTAGTGTGAATCGATTCCCATAACGATTCACGAATGTACAAATGCATGTGTGCCTTGTTGCGTACTAAGGCCGGAAGTAGGTCACGCACGAGCCTGCTACCGTCAAAGTATTAAATTGGAAATTGAATATTATCAAAAATGTATGTGAGAATAGCGTGAGAATATGGCTAGTGAAATGTGTAATGTTCTTATAAGCTTCTTTTGTGTAACTTTTCGGGACTGTTTCAAAACTATTTTATTCCATACTAGCAATTTCGATTCAGTCAAACCATTTCACTGAACATTTTTATTGTTTGTTTTCGAGATGTTTTAGTGATATGCGAACTTTAATGGTACTTTTTTGATATTTCGATGTGATAAAAAATATTCTTTTAGGGCTGACAAAATAGGTAACGAAATTTCAAATGTTTTTTTGTCAGATTATTTTGTAAATTGACAAGTATCGTTAACAACAAAACCAACGGTTTCAAGAATTAGGAACTGCAGCTATCAAATGCATACAAATCAAAGAGCTCGATTGGACAATGGTGCGTAATATAAGTTGCGGCTTCATTCTGTTTACGAGAACGTCATTTTTCTGTAAGTAGGTATTTGTCCTTTATCAACTTTTTTTTAACTGAAACGGTCTTCTGCTTTTGAGAATATGGTTGATTTCTCACACTACCTATTTTTGGATTTTATGCCAAAATATAAAGCATTTCTTCATTTTATTCTAAAGAGTCATAAAATGATGCACCATATTGAACTCGATCGATGTCCTTAGCTAGTTCAATGCACTCAGGTTATAGGTTATACGATTTATACTCGTACTTTTACAATGTATGATACTGCAGTACTTTTTACAAATAATAAATGTGGAAATTGCGTGCATTAACCTCTTGCCATATTTTTATGCCTATGACAGTACATTACTGACAACATAAACCATGACAGAGATATAATTATTATATAGGTATAATAACTACTGATATACAAGTAATGTATATAGAGATAATAATAAATATATTTACGTCACCTAATAATTAAACTTTTCTGGTACCTATGTGCTTAGAATCTTACACTTAGTGAAGTAAAGAGAGTGTAATTTTGATCTCAGTGTTTCCTCCTTACATAATCAACTGTCTAAACGAATTTCTTCCTATCCGAGGCGGGAAATGGCGTAAAGAATTGGGCCGGGTAACCCTACTCATCATTTTAGAAGAGCTCTTGGGACGGATGCTGGTGGATTCAGTTCACGGAATACTTTGAAAGTAGGACACGACTTATATTTTCGAGGTCCAAGGAGACCTTAGCTACTTACATCACATTTATTTACCTTAGATGGAGAAGGATTTTATTTGCATTATTATATGCATTATTTATTATGAATAGAACCTTTAGAACTCTACATTTAATTAGTACCTGGCTGGGTTGTTATGTACAGTTAGATGATGGAACTAGTAATATTTTTTATTTAATTTTAACTTTAATTAACTAATTATTGTGACTGCCTGTGTCAGTAATTTTAACTTTACAGTTTTAAACCTTCTTCTGTCGACGACAGAAATATATATCCACCCAAGTTTGTAGCACATTGTGTAATGCAATTGCCATAATTTTGTTTCTCCAGCTGGCAATCTAGAGGCAATGACACTATCCCATTCAGGCTAACAACTAGCAAGTTTAACCAGCTACCACGCAAAGCGGTTGACATCTAAAATTTATTAATACAAAGCCGGGATATACACCAGCTGCATTTGCAATGCAACTGGGAGCTATGAGCCAGTCAGTCGCCGTGCATCGCTTGCGCGGATCGCACGTGGGTGCTCGGTGTTACGGCACAAACCGTTTTAAATTTTTGTATCCGGTGCGTTTTTTGTGTTCAAAAATCGAATGCATAAAATTCGATTGTAATATCGACTAAACTAGTTAAGTGCACATCCAAATTAGTGTTTAGATTGTTTGTAAACAATGCATTTAAAATAGGAATGCTTATTTTTAACGTTGATTATGTAGTTTCTACTTTCGTTTGGGTTAAAATAAACTAAAAATTTACGGTACAAAATGTGTGTGTATATTTGCGTGTTGTGAACAACTAGTGTTGTGCTGTGCTGTAGTGTAGTGATGTGAATGAAGTTGGAGTCTAAAACTAACAATATGTTTGGAGTTTTCATTAGAAGGTGGAAACCAAAAAGGTGTGTTATTTAACCCCATTTATTTATTTATGATAAATTTGCTTTGTAGCAACTGTTATAGAATTTCTGCATTAAATGAACACCTAGAAGTAAACTATTACCTAGCTATAACTGCATTGACATAAACGGTATCTATTTGCAGTTCTGCTATCGTGAATTAGTGCCAGTTTGAAATGTAAATATAACAGGTAAACGAGTAGATATTCATTACTTTAATAGAGTGTAATTGTTAGTCTTTAGTAAGTACTTATACAGTTATGAATAATCCACTTTATCATAAGTAATTGATGTTTACTGTAGAAACAATCGGTAAATAAAATATGGGTCGTAATTAACGTCGACTATTGTAAGTTGTATAATTATGTAAACACAATTCAATGCGTATATTGTGGATATTGTTTTCATAGGTCGGGATTATATGTGTATAAAAGTTTTCAAACGGCTACGGCAATTTTGATAAAATATTGTCGCTGCAATCAGGATCGAAAAATGTATTAGACGCTTTAAAAAAATCTAGGCAGGTACTATCCGAAATGTAGAACATCCGTATTTCTTAGTCGATTATTTTGTATTTATTCGACTATTTTTATGACGTCCACGGGAATCGATGGATTGGCTCTAGTATGTTACTTGACTACGCTGCCGGGTACATGGTAGGTACATAAATACCTAGAAGTTTATTTAATAAGTCCTGATATTTAGCATCTTCACAATGCATTTACAGACACATTCATAAGATTTTCCCATATATTTTAAATTATTAAAGGAGGTATTATAATTTATAATATATAAATCTTTATTTATTTATTCAAGGTTTATTAATATATTAATTGTTTGTATGTTTATACCGTACTATATCGAACTCTCACCACAAACCTTCGAGCACCTACTTTGACCAATCTTTGCGTCACCCTCTGGATGACTTGTAGAAAATACCCATAGCCATAATTTAAATACCTATATATTTATTTTATTTATTTATTTATTACTAGCTAACCCGCGCAACTTCGTCTGCGCCACCCCGTTTTTGCAACATTATTCATTCCTGCTCCGTATCTGTTGGTCGTAGCATGATGTTATATACATAGAAACCGTCCTCTTTAACCATTCTATATATCTAAATAAACCACATCAAAATCTGTTGCGTAGTTTTAAAGATTTAAGCGTACAAAGGGACATAGTGACAGAGAACGCGACTTCATTTTATACTATGTAGTGAAGTCTGCCTTTGCGCATTATTTTTTTTAATATGGGAGAAATTTAAATAAATAAATAAAATGCAATATTATTAGAGGAAGTGCACTGTCAGTAATTTATTATGTATATTACCACCATAAAATCTATGCACAAGCCAGTAGATACTGAATTTACAACATTAATTATGGTTTTGACCGCTTTTGCCCTCAAAACACCGGACATTTTAGCATCTAATCTCTAATTAATTAAGAATTTTATTCTTATTCATTGCTAGAAAGTGATCTTGTGCAAGTAAAAAGCTTATCTACTACTCTACATGCAAATGTAATAATTAATTTTCGGTTCCATTCTTTACTATGTCTTAGCACAACATATTATGTTTATTAACATATATTGGTTATTACTAACATATCTATCAAACACATATTTAAGAGTAAATTTAAAAAGTTATGTACAGTACACTTATCATGTGTAATGACAGATCAAACTAGTGTTGCTAATTTATCGATTAGAAATAAATTTTTGACATAAATTTTAGTCGATTCTAAAATTAAATTATTTTTTCATGTTTTTTCAAAGGAAATACTAACTGTTTCAATTCGAATTTAGATGAAAAAAAGTGAATGCCCGACGGGACTCGAAACTTACAGAGGGATACTATAACCATTCGTCACTTTTTGTGATTTAAAATACGATTTGTATTATTGAATTCGACTGTATTATTGTAAGTCTTTCTGACCTCGTGTAGTGTAAGCCTAACTAGGCCGTGTTCACACCAGCACGATTTATAAGGTTTTATGCCTATGTTGGCTAGATCACAATAGCCAACAGAGTCGAGATCGGAGGTCAACTGTAACATTACTATCAGATTTTCTGCCCTGTATGGGATGTTGATAGAAGCGATAAATAAAATACGAGGTGTTATATTTTCGAGAAAACGAAGCGAGCAGAATCATACCTATAACGGTGAGAAAAGTGTTTGTTTAAACACGATTATCTCTCGAACTGAAAAGTACCGCGGTAGCCTAGTGGTATGGGTAATAGGTTTGATGCTACGTTTACCATGGCACACAACAATGACTTTTCGATGCTTTTCAAAGTTATGTCTCTGATACACATATTCTTGCAGTACATTATTTTGATCTATCTCGTAGAGTTCAGCCAGCAGCGTTTGCAATTTAAACGCGAAATTGCGTTAACTTGCATTGCGACATAACGTTAGAAACCTTTAAAATTATCAGTGTTCCTCTACAAAAATATACATATATTATACGAGTACATAGAAACCTTCCTCTTCAATCACTCTATCTTTTAAAAAAATGGAACGAAGTCCGTTGCGTAGTTTTACGAAGACACGTGGGGTCAGATAGCGGCTATTTACTCTATAAATCAAACAACAAACTAAAAGGGTGAGAGTGAGAAAAGATAAGAGAATATCAGGGTCCAAGGTACAAAGTTATCCTTAGAGAAAAGAGAAAAAAGTGTGCGAGTGACATTCCGTCATAAGTACACTACCTATGATTTTTTTTTTAAATTCGGTAACGGTGTATTACAAAATCTATGCTTAAAAAGGTTGAAACCAGAGTTTGAAATGTGATTCTAAGACCTTTGAAAGATTCAAAAATCGAAAAAAGTTCATTAAAATAGAATATAATTTTCTAAATAGTTATGAATTTTGCTAAGTATAAAATTCATTCAGAACCGCGGTAACCTAGTGGTAAGAGTAATGGACTACTGAAATGAGGTCTCTAGTTCGATCCCAGGTTTACCATGGCACAACTAATGACTGCGATGCTTTTCGAAGTTATGTGTGTATTTATCGCAGGTTTAAAAGTGTCCGGTTAACGGCAATAGGCTCACCACCAATAACATTGGGACCTAAACATAAACTGGCGAAATGTGGGTCCTAGCACCTCTACCTACCCCATCAGGGATACAGGCGTGAGTTTATGCTATGTTTAAAATTCATATGAACGAAATCTGCAGAGGTCCTCGCTACACTCATTGAACATTCTGAGTCACTTCTCGTATTAGTTTACAAAACATCCTCCCGGTTTATCTAAGGCCTCCCACGAGTTCTTACAAGATAAATATTGTATCAGACGTTATAATGAATGAAATTCGAGATAAATTTTCAATGTA
The DNA here is from genome assembly GCA_963691645.1 of Pelosia muscerda. Lineage (NCBI taxonomy): Eukaryota > Metazoa > Arthropoda > Insecta > Lepidoptera > Erebidae > Pelosia > Pelosia muscerda. The sequence continues at coordinate 2,862,889 of OY829102.1, forward strand.
GGGACGATGGACAGTAAGGTGTATGCAGTTAGACTATAGTTTCACAAAAATATTTTGCCGTTTTTTTATATAACTTAGGTCGCAGACAAGCACGATGGTAAGTGGTTACCGTGGCCTATGGGCGAGTGTAACACCAGATGAATAACATTCGTGCCGCAACCCCTGTAAGAACAGAGACATTCTGTGTCGTCGGCGCAATAGATGTAGGTCTTTGGTTTTCCCACTGACAACACAAAACTTCTCTGGTGAGCTCTGGCTACCCTACTCACCACCGAAAACACAACACAAGGTTATTAAACGGCGATATTCTGTAGGGTGGAGGTACTTCCCCAGTCGGACTGCTCGATTGGGACGGCTGTACCGGATGTACCTCCTCTTAATTTTATTGACCCTGCCTAAATTCCGATGATGTCCGCCGTTTAACAGTTTTCATTCCTGTTCTTTCGATTACTTTGTTACAGTATGATATTGTATACGTACATAGAAACTTTACTCTTGAATAACTTTATCTATTAAAAAACCGCGTCAATATCTATGGCGTTCATATTTTTAATATACGCATAGATAGAGATGACCAATAGACAGAGGGTAGTCAAGATTTTAATATAAATACTTACTTGGTAATACCATTGAAGAAATTCCAAATTCCTACAATTCTATTTTTCTAAACCGAAAATATGAAAAACGGTTTTCTGTGCATTTTACATCACTACATAGTACAAAATATAATAAATATTGTTTATTTTCTCACCACAAACCAATAAATACAAAATATGACACAAGATATTTACTGTATGCACATTGGATTGTGGATCGCTGGTGCCTGTGGTAGGTAATAGAAACCTGAATTACAGGTCACCAGGAACCCACGAACTGATACAATTCAAAGACTTAGGTACAGACATTATACATTGTTTATTTATATGAATAAATCCATAGGAGAAACAGACACTTTGTGAAATTAGAAATATTTATAATTAAAAATAAGAAAGGATGTGTGTGTATGTGTGTGTGTGTGTGTGTGTGTGTGTGTGTGTGTGTGTGTGTGAGTGTGAGTGAGTGTCTGTGTGTGGGAGGGGAGGTTGTAATAAATAACTACGCTATGAAGGCACTTCAAGCAGATCTTCTGTTGTTCGATAATTTTGCTGAAGTAGCCATGAATGAACCCTCTGCTTACAGTTATAGAGATTGAGGTCATTTAGAGTCAGGATATGGTGTAATCTGTTATAGAGATACGGTCCAAGAAAAGCAAAAAAGGTACGAATAAATGACGTGCGTATGGGCATAGATCTAGCGACCAGATGATTACGACGGGAGGATTCTCTATTGTACGTTGTTTGGGAGTGTTGTCTGGCTATCACGGAGAGAACAAACAGTTGTCTTACCGTGAGTACTTGACAGAGCTCATAGAGTTGCGTGGTTGGAAAGAGACGGGGTTTGAAATAAGAGACCTTGAGAATGGCCCTTTGCGCACGCTCGGCCAGCATAAGGTGACTTTGCGCGGCACCTCCCCACGAGTCAATACAATATGCCAATATGGACTGGCAGAGTGCTAGATACGCCATCTTCATAACCTCCGCGTCAGCCGAATAGCGTAATTGCTTGAAGATGTAAATAAGTTTACGAACTCTCTTGGATAGTTGGACGACATGTTCCTTGAAGGTGAGATTACTGTCAATCACAACACCAAGGTATTTTATAGATGATACCTTTTCAATACACACAGGGTTACTTGATGGCGAGCCCTGGTGGTTTAGGTGAGGGCATTCTTCCGCAGTTACTTTTAAGGAGTTGTCCATAAGCGCGGGGCGATTGCGCATACTAAAGGCGACCATTTTGGTTTTACTGATATTTAAAGTCAGTAGATTATCTTGAAGCCAATCTCTGACTGTGTCAAAACCTTCTTGGGCACGGCGAAATGTATCAGCCCATGTACTTGAAGTGAACACAAGGGCCGTGTCATCTGCATACGAAAACAGTTTTCCATTTTTGAGGTTGATGTTGCACAAATCATTCATAAAAATCAAGAATAGACTTGGCCCTAAGATGCTGCCCTGGGGTACGCCGCACTCTATCGGCATATCGGTGCTCATATGGGGTCCCAACTTAACACACTGTCTTCTATTTGTTAGATAGCTTCGGAACAGGAAAAGTTGGGTTCCCCTTATGCCCAGAGCTTCCAGCTTTGATAATAATATGGAGGTCGAAACCGTGTCAAAAGCCTTCGCAAGATCAAGGAAGAGTGCACCACATTTTTGTTTTCTGTCCAGACTTGTGGCTATGTGGTCTGTAAGACTGTGTACAGCATCAGCAGTGGAGAGATTAGCTCTAAACCCAAATTGGTTTTCGGACAACATATTTTGTTTTTCTAAGTAAGAGACAAGCCTAGAATTCAGAATTTTCTCTAGCACTTTTGACATGGCAGGCAATACCGAGATAGGTCTATAATTCTCAACTTGCTTTCTATCTCCAGATTTATAAATAGGGTGTAGCAACGCCTTCTTAAAAAGGTCGGGAAATATGCCGGTAGTTAAACAGAGATTGCAAATGGAAGTAAGTGGAGGAATAAGAATTGATTTGTGGCATTTCAGAAATGTGGAAGATATACCATCCCATCCCGTTGCAGAGTTATTTTTAAGACAAAATATCTATCCCTATGTCCCTTTGTATACTTAAATCTTTAAAACTACGCAATGTATTTTGATGCAGTTTGTTCTTATAGATAGAATGGTTAAAGAGGAAGGTTTATATTTATATAATATCATGCTACGACCAACAGGTGCGGAGCAGGAATGAAAAATGTTGTAAAACGGGGATGACGCAGACGAAGTTGCGCGGGTATTTTAACTAAAAATATAATATGGAAGTACATCAATAACTATACTCACTTATAAATATATATTCATTGACATCAAAAGAAAGAAGCTTTACAAGTAAATATAGATTTAAAAAATAAAATGACTAGCACAGAATGATGTTCTCGTAGGTACTTGTGCTATTCTAAGGCGCGGTTTTTATAGCACGAGCCCGCAGTCACATTATTGTTTTAATTTCCCCGCCATTTTGTTTTTGCACTGAACCAGTTCGTGCAGGAATGAAAAAAGAATTTCCTTTGCCACTTGTCGAGCTATGAAAATAGGTTATGTTACTTCTTTTTTAAAATATGAATGCGTTTTGTTTTTTTGTGCGACTGTGCGAGACTTGGGGACTCTGTGAAGGTAATTATTCTCTGCATCAATTAAAGTTTTTATTGTGATACTATGTTTAAAATACCTATGTTTCCACAAAACCAGTGTAACAGCCCCCAGTGCGTATCTTGGCATTAAAATACACAAGTGCTCTAATCAAATGCAGCCCTGTCAGTGCGAGGCATTATCTAGAACAGATTCTCAAAAGTACCTTGGCGTGATTATTGATGAAAATCTCAACTTTTACTCACATATAGAAGTTCTATCCGGCAAAATTAGAAAAACGGCAAATATCTTAAAGTTACTCCGTTCATCAGCATCAGCAGACACTTTGAAATGTGTATACTATGCCCTGAGTCAGTCACTGATAACATATTGTATCAGTTGCTGGGGAAGTGCTCTAAAATCAAAGATGAAACTAATAGAAAGAGCTCAGAGAGCAGTAATAAAGACTATGTACAAAAAACCCTTTCGGTATCCTACTAAAACCCTTTACAGTGAATGTAAGTTATTGAATGTCCGTCAGTTATTTATTTAGAAGACAGTTGTTAGTGCCCATAAAAATACAATAAATTCTGAAGAGTACACAGAGCTAACTAAACGGCGGGTGTACAAACTGCCGCTGCCCAAAGTCAACTCGTGTTTTGCCAGACGATTTAGTCCATTTAAAGATATTCATATCTATAATCAGACAAATAACTTCTGCGATATAAAACTGTGTTCCTTGACAGAAGCAAAGGCGAAAGTTAAAACATGGCTCCAAAGTCTGTCCTACGATGAAACCGAAAGACTCTTTCTTCATCTCTCATAAAATGTTGTGGTCATTGGTGATTATTTATACTGTTGATTGATGGCAGGATTATGGATGATTGGTGATTGTTTGGTAAATAGACTGTAGTAAGAGAAATTGCATATAATATAATGTATAAATGTGAGTAAATGTATTCTCATGTATAATATGTATGTACAAATGTTAGTATCATAATGGTACAGGAAATGTAACTAGTCCTTAATTGTTAGTATGTCAGATAATTTTGACGCCGCCCAAGCAGACATTGTTAATACCGTTAAGTTCAAATCGTATCTGGCACCCACAGGACAGGCTTGCCTAGTGTGGGGCCACAGTGTAACGCACAATGCGGTAAATTAATTGGCAATAAACTATTTTTTATTTTTATTATTTATGATTAAGGGAATATTTTCCCTTTTTAGTTCACTGCACAGTTTTAAATAAATGTACAGAAAAAAAAAACACCGGGGGCGTAGATTGCCGACAAATTTGTCTTTAAAATAACAGCACAAATATAACTCTCACTTTTTCTTTTTCTTTGAGAAGTGTTCTTAAGTTGGTGTGCGAGAAATTGTCGCTCCTTCGGTGGGCCCCCCTGAAGTGGTGGGCCCTAGGCTCGTGCCCCGAGTACCTCTATGTTTACCATACCCACGGCATTGATGTTCTTAATGAATATTCATGAATATGTATTCTTCATTCCGTGATTAAATCTATGTCTTCGACTATAACTTTACAAAGTGTATAGATACAGTAATGGGTACTAAAACGCGGTGTTTATAAATTACACTATACTTTGTAAAATGTAGCTTGGGTCCTATGACAGCTGTCAGTGAAATCCCGCACATGAAGTCTTGAATTTTCTATTATTGAATGTAGTAGCTGTCAATGTCATACTTTATGGGCATACCGAGCTAATTAGTGATGTGTGAACTATCCATATTTTGAATAAAGCTTAATTTAAAATTGAAATTAATATAAGAAAAAAATAATTTGAATTTAATTTTATTGCTTAGGTATTTTAATATCAAAATAATATTTATATTTCAATATACTTGATCCTAAATAATATTGAGTAAATAAAATCCTACATTCAATTCATCAACACCCTGAACCTGTTTTTGGATTTTGTAAGAAGACATGCCGCGTTTGGCTCTTGGGCCATGATATAGGCGATAAGATACACGCGCCAACATCTTATTTGATATGAACTTACCCTGATCCACTCCACTCATTCTCATCAGTACGAGTGCCGACGCCTTGTATGCTACGTATATTCCGTTCTCATTACAATTAAATACATACATACAATTAAATTAAACCTAATTATATGTAACATGCATCAATAATAGCTGGTAGTATCGATATTTTCATCGAATTTCGGACATCCCTATGAACCTCATTTTGACATCTGTCATAGGACCCAAGCTATATTTTACAAAGTATAGGTACTCTGGTACGCGTTTACATAAAACTTGCACACATTTACAGCTACGAAACAATATTATTGACATTATTATTCACGCAAAACGTATAATATTTCGAATGATTTTTGGGATGATAAACATACATAATAGCCAGAGATATACAGAGTCCGTCTGATACTCTCTAAGACTTTAATTAGTAGTGCTTGTGCGGCTAAGCTCGTAATTAATTGCCTTGCGATTTATACCACATAGCAAGGAATTGAGTCAAAAAAAGCCGCAAAGTTTTCGGTTAGGAACATATTTTTGGCATACCTACCATATTTTTTACAAAGTGCCCGATTAGCAGCAATAGGTTCGCCCCCTATTACGTGGGACCTAAATTCATAGTTGGCGAAATGTGGATGTTTAATACACCTCTGCCTACCCCTTGTGTATGTATACAGAGTACTGCAGAGAACTTATCTAACTAATAAGCAACCTGCCAATAAAATTTTTGATAACTTCAAAAGTGATTTTCTAAAATAATTCCTTGTAAATGGTAATAGTAATTTCTCTAATTTGGTCAATGGTGTTGTGGCACATTGTGAGCGCGACTACCGTCTGACCTTCCAATCAAGAAAAAGTATATCTATGGAAACTTAGACACTTAAGACTTTCATGGGTCTTTTATATCCAATTTCTTTCATCTTCTTAGCGGCTTCAAATTTATTTTAAAACTCTTTCCTGAATCGAATCTACATTTGGCGTTATCCCAGGCATTCTTATTCTGTAGTAATTAATTCTTGTCACATGGCATGCGTTTTGGCCGTGTTTGTCGCATCGTAAGTACTCATTCTAAGTGACTACTGTTAGGTAGATACCTACTGTTCACTTGGACTTGTATCTTGGAATTTTAATGACAAATAAACTGCATCAGTTTCCAGGAATATTACGTGCAGTTTTAGGACAGTTTGCCTACCATGTCGTGTGTGAAGCGTTCGACTTCAAGGAAGAACGGGACAGAGCTACACACTTTAGATTATAGCTCTATCATTGATAGACTCATCGCAGTGTGATTGATGCATCGGAGTGACTGAGGAAATGACATCTGATAGGAATGTAAGAAGGAGAATGACATGTTGCGTCGACCCCAAGTAATTGGGACGAAGGCAGATGATGATATTTTTTAATGGATTCTATCGCGATATATTTTGGTACTAGCTGACCCGCGCAACTTCGTCTACGTCACCCCATTTTTGCAACATTTTGATGATGTTTATTCATATAAACCTTGCTCTTCAATCACTCTATCTATTAAAAAACCGCATCAAAATCCGTTGCGTAGTTTTAAAGATTTATGCATACATAGGAACAGAGAAAGCGACTTTGTTATATACTATGTAGTGATATGTAATGATTATAATATACTTAGCCCGATTCGTTAGTGTTTTTATGTTTCTATGATTGTCGAGTAAACTTTTTATTGTTTTTGTGACATATAATTTATTGCATTACCTACTAATATATACATAAATAGTATTATTTCTGTGACAACTACATAATTTAGCTAAAGATGCGTAGGCACGTTTTGATTTGTCATAAATATTTATTTTACGATTGGTCATGGTGGTCTATTATGAAGTAATTATAATTGATAGCCAAGAATGGCCGACCATGGGCGGCCATGATGTAAGATTGCAACAAAACATCGATTAAAAAAAGTATTGTCACAATATCGCCCACCCAAGCAAAGTTCTAGAATACACACAGAAGACACAATGCGTGTATTCTGGAACTAGAACTCTTTATCTAACTTTGGGCAATCAAAGACCCAAACGCCGCGTTTTAGTCGGTTCGAGTCCGACATATCCTCTCTCATCGGATTCGGTGGGATTGGTATCCGTGGAGATTTCGCGCACGAGAATAAAGGGTTCATTCTGCCTTGGATCCTGGATGCAAGAGTCTTTTCGGTGCTATATGGGTATCGAAAGGAGGCGCAGGAGCGGGGACATTATCCGTGGGAATTTTCCGTATGATAAAAAAAGGTTCGTCTTCCAACCTTTCCTGGTCATTGCACACGTTGTTGCGTGTCTATAATAGTGTGATCAATAGCATGCATATAACCTTCCATGACGTCAACGCTGGACTTCTTAGGCTTATCCCTCCTGCCAGGACCCAGTGGGGGGGCATAGCATATATACATCGCTATTGAAGTTGATATCAAGCCAAATAGGATTAAAGAAGGGCAGGTTCTTAGATCAGAGTCTATTAAGAGTAGTTTTTGAGAACAAGGTACGCTTTTCGACTTTTGTTAATGCATTAGCACAATATCCGCCCATCCTGGCAGTGATTCGAGTCAGTCTCTCGCAAATTACCTTCGCATTTCATATGTACAAAATGAAAGAAGAAAACCGGTCAGCAACTCAATTAACTGTATTATTAGCGGTTGAACGCCAGTGCATCCGACTGGTTAGGCGCCAGAAATAGTCAGCCTTGTCCATACGGAGTCATCCCTGTTCACGCTAACGGTACGATCACGCGAAGAGTACAAAATGTTCTAAATATAAGCTTACTTAGTACTAGGACTATTACTGGTAAAAGGGTGGTCATATAACCGCTATTTACGTGCCCTGTTCACGACGGGTTCATAAGAGCAGGATAACAAGCGTGCTATGTTAATGGTGGTCATATCGTCAGAGATGTCGTCTGGCGGGGTGCGAGAGATATGTCTTGTATAATCTCACCTCCGGCAATCAAGGACCCATGGACGGCGTGCGTTTCAGTCGGTTCGAGTCCGACATAATCACCTCCACCGGTTTTGGCGGAAAATCCCCAGGAAACCACATTCGTTTGGATTTTGGGCACGATTAAAAAAAATATAAATATATAAAGGGATGTTAAATATTGTGCATAGGCGGTAAAAATGTTGGAAAGCGAATCCCAGGCTTCAAGCTCTGACATCTAGTGCAACTGGTTACTGGAACTCTATACCAAAATAATAATAATGCAGGATGTCTGAAAACTACTTCTAGCGCTATGTTCGAAAAAAAAAACAAAATAAAAAAGTATAAGGAGCTTAAGCGCCGCTACAGATAACTTTATTTATCTATGGTAAAACATAATATATAACAATAGATTATCTGTGACAAATCCCTCTAGGCCTATTTGTGTGTTGTACCTGCCAAGCTGATACGGTTATCTCGTGAAACATTTTTTATCACATACTTTATCGGTCAGCTTTTAGAATCAATGACCTAGTTCTAACTATTTTCTATGTTCCTACGTACTCACTTCCGTTTAATCTAGGAGAGCTATAGAGTACATACGTGAACTGAACAATGTATGAACAATGACTGTTTACATCCAGGCACGACTTGTGAACCCGAAATATGTGCTCAAAGCTCATACCTCATTATACGCACAGTACCTAGGTATGCGTTTTAGGACTGTCTTTTGAGGCTGGCACGGGGTGCTTCGGTGGTGGACGAGGTCAAATCTACCTATTACAGATTATACAGGTATCCCTGCATAAAATCCGTGCACAACAGGGCCATAGATAAAAAATATTTAGAACGTTTTATACTTTGAATCGAAAATGCTTGAATATTTACGAAAAAGTTGATGCGTATTTACGTAGACATGCGTATAAATCCCTCCGGCCACCATGGCAACTGAGTTTGGCAACCACTTGCCAACGTACTTTCTAAAAGATCCTAAGTCTCGTTCATAGGTCATTTATTATGCGACATTCTGTATACTGAAGCCTTGCAGGCCTGGGGTTGACTGGTGAAGGCGTCTGTCACCCTAGCAGAAGCGGGGCGGTGGCGCAAGCGTGCCTTTCAATACTCAGGAGCTAGATGAGAACACCGTGGCTCTCACACTAGGGGAAGGGGACCATATCAAAAAATATGACTCCGAATCTCTCACCTCCGGCAATAAAAGACCTAAAGACGACGTGGGTTTTAGTTGGTTTGACATAACCACCTCCACCTTACCACCGCGCTAGTCTTTAGCGGGGTTGGTATCCGTGGGTCTTTGCGTACGATAAAAATAAAAGTATACTGAAGCCTTTGAAGAAAACATTAACCCTGCAACCACCGTTAGTCTCAAAAGGTGCGTCCAGATTTGCGACATGAACGGTGGACCGGACAGCGTGGCATCAAGACATGATATTGAATGTGGACCTAACGACTTGGGGCACACAAACTAGAGATGTGCTGACACGGACACCAGTCGATCGATCATTTAAGCGCAATTATCACGCAGCTGAATACGTGACGGACACGTACTTCGTCACGGTTTTTTTTTTATTTATGGCACGTCAATTTGACTTCGCCTCGCCTGATGTTAAGCTGAAGGCAAAGTCTCATGAAAGAGGGTCACCATTGCATACACGTTCTGTGCTACAATGGTGGCGCTCAGCTTGAAGGCCTCATCAGATGCTTTTTCACACCCCGCTTAAAGGACCCGGGACTGTAGGAAGAAGGAAACACGTGCGCCGGCAAGGAATTCCAGGACTTAATGGTGCAGCTCAGAGAAAAGACTCACCGAACCACTTGGTTCTTGATGGTACGGTAAAATGTTACATAAATGTAGACACGGCAGAAGAAAATGCACAACTCACTACATAGCAACTTTAGCGTAACGGACATAATATTATGTTGCTCACATTGCCCGTCTGATCGGGTTACATCTTGTGAGGTCTCGTCACTTCACGTTAGATTGATCATTGAGTTCATTTGGGAGTGATTGTGGAGAGGAAATTAATGTCAGTCTGTTTGTCGGTACAGTGTATTGTAACTACTGGGCCAGCATCATTGATTGGATTGATTTATGAATGGTTTTTTTTAGGGTTGTCATATTCTTACTAAAAACAGCTGATTGAAGTAATATATGTTTTTAATATAACTGACAGTGAATACGGCTAATATGAAAACGTACAGTCTGTACCTACTGTCTACATTATGCGAAATATAGAGCAGTCCGACTGGAGAAGTACCTCCTCTTTGCAGAATATTGCGGCAAATAATAACCCTGAATTATGGTTCCGACGGTGAGTACGGTAGCTAGAGCTTAATGAAAGAAAGAAAAGAAAGAACGAAAGAAATAATTATTTGGTGCAAGGTGGTTTATTTGGTGAAGAGTTTATATGCTGTCAATAGGAAACCTAACTTGTTCCCTGCACTAGAGGCACTCTCTTAACCTTAACCTCGTCTCGCCCTAATACCTCTTTAAGTAAGGCATTAGAAGGTTTCTATATAGTAGAAACCTGGTAGAATACCAGGAGTGACACGCCTCTGGAATTGTAAATACAGTAACCACTTTCCATCAAGTAGGCCGTGTGATTATCTGCCTGATACTACAAATTGTATAAAGAAATCGTTTTTTACAGACGTAAAATAAAAGTTATACAACACTATAAATCGAGAAATCAACAACCAACCGAAATACCTTCTCAATACGTTAACACTAAAACAACTGCAATAAAAAGAAATCATTAGTATTTATCGACATCCTTTAAAACAAAGTACAACATGAATTCCTTTAAAAAAAACATTTGCAACCTATAAAAACCTTTCTTAAAAACTTGTAAACGATATTATACTCTCACTCGTTATTTTTGGTTTCGACAGTCATTAATTTGACTTCGGATCGCGGAGAGTGCGCACGTTTTGTCGATCGATACTTATCGATAAGATTTATCGATTTCGATGGTCGATAACGCAGCATTACATGCCTCACTAAATCTGTTGATTGTGTAGTATGTTATTAGACACTGTCATAAAATATTTCTAACTTCCTTACTGATTCGTGGCGTAAGTAAATGCGATTATTTATGTACCTCAGGCGGGGAAAGTGATAGTCCAAATCTTAGCAGAACAGAGTCAAAAATCGTGTCCGTATGACGACAATACATATTTGCCTTACCTAAGACTAAGACCCCCAGTAGCCTAATGGTATGGGTAATGGACTGGTAAGAGGAGGTCTCGCCGCGGGTTAGATCCCAGGTTTTACCTGGCACACATCAATGACGTCTCGGCGCTTTTCGAAGTTATGTGTGTATGTATCGCAGGTTTATAAGTGCCCGGTTAATGGCAATAGGCTCGCCATTACATTGGGACCTAACCATAAACTGGCGAAATGTGGGTGTTAGCACCTCTGCCAACCCCTTCGGGGGTATAGGCGTGAGTTGATGTATGTTCACTAAGACCTAAATGACAATTCAGTTATCATCTGATAAGTCTGATCTCATCATACCTAATACAATAATCATTGTGTGGTCATTGTCATCTTAATGTGGTTTCCGATTACATCCAGACACAACTCAAATACTCGATAGAAAAACAATCTTGAAGTCTGTGATAGTAAAAGCCAATAAATGCTACTCAAGCTTATTATTGTATCTAGATAGATAGAGATAATGTATCTAGATAGTAAATATTTGTAAATAGACCGAAAACGAGATGAGACTTTGCCTTCAGCATAACATCAGGCAAGGTGGAGTCAAATTGATGAGCCATAAATAAAATTTTAAAAAAATAACGCCCGCTGAATTTCTTGCTGGCGTTTTCTGGGGCCGCGTTTCGAACCGGGTGGTCCATTCGCTAAACTAAACGTTTATTTTGTTGTTTTGTAAGTGCCGTTTAGTAATTTATATAGAGTAATTGATTTTTCCATTGAGAATTTTTGGATTCGGGGATTTCATTTCAATTCATCAAATCCTGAATCAGCTTAATTCTCCTGCTTTAGAATGATCCGGTATTTACGGGCGCCTGACCTCCCAACCTCGAGTAGAAATCCTGCGCTGGAACCTCCTCTGTGAATCAGTAGTTGCAGTTGTGTTTTGGGGCACAATATTATTAATAAAAACTGATAGAAAAAATCTGTCAAGAATAATCATTATTTGCAACCGACATCCATTTCATTCTCTGAGCCTATTTCCAACTTAGTTAGCTTTCTAGTCAAACTAAGATTAAGGGCTCCTACAATCCGTAACGACTGCCATAGATGCACTACCGAGGCAGACGGCTTAACGTGCTCTCAGAGGCACGACCAGACCAGTGCAAATAGCTATAATCATGCATACAAATATTTGCACTGAGCGGGGATCGAACCCGCGCCTCTTGCGTAACAGTCGCATTCACTACCACCTCGCCACAGAGCTTTTGCATTTGCTGTATTGGCAAGCAAAGCGCTACTTTTATAAATTTTCTGGTTGTTACTTCACAAGGTTTACAGCTATATTCAAGTTTGTGGTAATCCATAATCAGCCTCGGGGTATAGGTGCGACGCGCCGACAAAGCATCTACCTCAGAAACATCTCTGAACGTTCATTTAAGGTTCTTAAACATAAATTTCTACACGAAATTACAGTCAATAGTCTGAGAAACAAAGAAAGCTGCATGTATCGTTCGTTTTTGAACTGAAAGTACTAGAATTATTTGCTATTACGTGCCTTAAGTAAGAATAAGTGTGTGCAATCACGATATTTAGTGTGTTTAATCCTATGCGATGAGGAGATAATAGAATTTCCTGGACAAATTAGGACCACCCGGCTATTTTAGTAGATTCTTGAGATTGCCCTCTCGTTTCCTATACAGAAAAATGCACGCAGGGCTTAGATTTCACCCACATACAGCACTATCAATCCCATCAAGAACCAAACGGTTCGGCAACTCTTTTCATTCTCGTACCGTTAAGTCCTGGAATTCCTTATCATTACACGTATTTCCTTCATCATACAGTAACGGGTCCTTTGAGCGGTTGGTGTAATGATTTTGTAATGAAAAAATATTTAAGGAGGTATTTAATAACAGACCTCTATGTTATCATAGGCTATTAAAAAAACAGTACATTGAGAAGAGTTTGGCGATTGACAATTGTTGAATTAGTGGGAAACGATAAAAATGGATCATTTGTAATGAAAAAGGGCACTTTTGTATACCTTGGATTATGTTATGTTTAATATGTATGTTAAGTTTTAGTATGAATACCTATTTTTTTCTAGTAATATACTCGTATATGGCCTATGTTACTAAGGGTCAATGCATCTTTCCAATAGTGAAAGAATTTTTGAACCCTTATTCGCATAATATTAGATTCTCAAAATTGAAATCGGCTCAGTAGTTTTTTCTTTTTTTATTACAAACATACACACACACTTTGTCATTGCAGTTAGTGTAGTTTGGTTGAATACGAATGTTGTAATACCACAAAACCTATCTGGCCTTGAAGTTTCTTCACAGGAAGAAAGCAAAAGTATTTCAACCTGTCTTACTTACGTAATTAATTTATCTGGTTGGAAAACAGCTTGCTTATCATTATACATTACATTGTCTTAATCAATAGTAGGTAGTTTCACAATCTTAAACAACTGTTGACATTGCGTGGCAGTCAGTAATTAGGACATAAGATGTCAATTTAAAATGACACTGTTGACAGTCTTTGTGTCATTGTTTATGCGCTAATTCTGCTTAATGAGGACTTGATTATACCGTTGTAACATTAAGGGTAATATCGTGTTAGCCTTTAATTAATTATTGCGAGGTTTTGTCTCTACTCTGCTAATTACGTTAAGCCTGAGAGACTATAAATGTATGTTATTTAAATATTGATTACGAAATGTCAAAACAGTAACTTCTAAAGAAGCTTCTATAAAATAAAAAAGTATGAGGTCATTCTTTTTATTGTTATACAATTTAGACATTATTACAGCTAACTCGAACTAAATACCTGAACAATTCGTCTGGCCAGCGTAGAAATGTACGCCTAAGCCTCCCAATATAGGGAGAGGCCTATGTCCTGCAGTGGACTACGATATGATATTTGATTGATTGATTATATATATAGGTTAGGTGGATTAAAAGTAAATAGACGTTTACTAACTATTGTTATATATATTGTGTATAATTTAAGGACGCCGTGAATTTATTCTATGGCAACATTTAATGTGAGTTAGTTTATTAGAATGTGGATAAACTTAGACGCATTTGTTTTTTGTAAACATGTAATACTTTAGAACGCTCATATTTCATTTTTTTTAACTTTAAACTTTATACACAAACAAAAGGCAATAACGTTTTATATTTTGTTATAATTCCAAAATTCACGAATCTCAAATTCAAAAGACTCTTTCATTTCAAATTTCGAACAGACGAAGAAGCAAGGTGCAATAATAAAAAATGCCAACAAAATATAAAATTCGCAAAAACTAAAATTAAAACATTTTGAAAAAAGAATTAAAAAAATAAACGGAAGACTATCCCTTGATGCGTGATTAATTCATGGTTACTGTATTCAAAACTAGGGCAGATCGAGCATCTGAATGGCTCACGTACAACCATATTGTTAGAACAAAAAATATTAATTGAGCGACGACTTTGTTTTATTTTTCGTTTATGGTTCCGTATATTTATATGGTTATGTTGCGTGTTATTTTGTTACAAATGTTGATAAGTGTGTTGAAAAATCCTTTGATATTTTTATAGAAATCGATCAAAAACCATATTTTTATACTTCTCTCATCTTTTTGTCAGTTTGACTTTGTTATTATCGAAAACAGCCGGGGCGACTTTGACGGAACTTTCACTCGCACATAGCTGATCTTATAAGGCATAACTTAGGTGACTTGTATTTTCAGAAAAATAATTAAGAAAGGTATCACGCTAAAAATCAACTCTAAGTCCATGCGAATGAATACAATTCTCGGGGACATTATAATTTCAATAAAAGGAGAACAACTAAAATTAAATTCAAATAAGGAACTCTAAAACTAGTAAGAAATCAATTTGAAAAATTTGAAGTATGACTCATCCCTTCACCAATATAAAGAGATCTTCATTTCGAAACCAATTACAATGGACGGCGTATCCAAACAATGTGGTTACAAAAAAGCGGCGTGCGAAAATTCGCCTGCTAATAACTAGTTGCAAATAACGGTTATTCGTTACTGACGTTACTGTTATTTGTACAATTCGTTATGCTCGGCTCGATTTGTACAAGAGGTTTTGTAGTCCGCTTTTTGGGTCACCGAAATTGCTAATAAGCGATTTGATATGCCTACCGGTATATTTTGATATTACAATTTTGTAATTATTGTTGAAATTTGAGATCAATATTAAATATCAATGCGACAAGTAAAGAAAACGTTTTTTGCTGAGGTAGATAACAACAGTCAAAGTGCCCGATAAAAGTAGTTGAATACATAAATATACAATAATATAAAAATGGTGAAAATACAATTATTTTGTAAAAAAAAAAAATTGGCCGTACGAATTTACGGTCACACACTTAACACTTTTTACATATTTGCGGATTATTTTGATATAATCTGATTGGTGGCTTTCATTTCGAATGGTCCATACTCGCGAAAAGAAGTTGGCAATATCGGCAAAAATCAAATAATTCAAACCTTCAACGCTAACCTGATGATGAAGATATTTAATAACAACAAAATACTACCTAGCACAACAAATAAAATACAATCCCGTAATACACATACTTCAATGAAAATAAGAAGATGATTACAACATGCAAACGATTGCATTACAAAGTAAGCCAAAAGCTTACAAAACACAAAAACTTGCGAGATATCTCAATTATCAAGTTACAATGTTGGATTTGTAGTGATGTGCGATTATAAGTTGTAACCGATACGACATAATACTATGCTAAAAACCACAGGTGTGTTTATAAGAAATAGTAACTTAAAATGTTAATCCTTTAATGGGATAACCAGTTAATATAAAATATAAGAAAAAGAAGATTTGTGTCTTTCTTTTCCTTTTTGTCTTACTATCTATGACTATGTAACTCTTTACTTACTTAGAACTCTGTAGTCTGGCAGATTTTTGAAATAGCACTTAGCATACGGCCCATGATTATTTTATATAAAAAAATAATAATAATATAACAACTTATGGAAATAATATATCTAATTAATTTATTGACCTTTATTCTGCCTTCCGTACCTAATTAAAAATCATATCTGCCTCGCCTAGAAACCATTGCACAATTTTTGTTATCCATAAACAGTTTCTTCAGTATATAAATAAAATCCACAGATTTCGAATGGATACGTCAAATAGAAGCTATGTTTTTACAATATGATAGATGTTAATAAAAATGTAATGAAATAACAGACGGACAGGTATATTAAACTAAAAGTCCTTGGTTTTGACTTCTGTGATGACAGCCTTCCTTATATTTAATCTAATTCGACATAACATGATAATTTGTAATACCCATCAATATTCATGGTTACATAAACACAATGTCTTGACAACGAGTTATCGTTAATTAACTGTTAATAACGTTTCACGTAACGTTAATTCACCAAAACATGATATCATAATAAAATATCGCAATAAATAGCGTAACAAGCTGCTTGGATTCCCGCCAAAAATAAACACCTACGACTATCACCAAACTACAAAGATCTATGCACTTCTAACGATTTATTTCAGATTTGACATATGTTTGAGCTCATTTTAGCCTGGTGGAAGTATGTTCTAGATTGGATGAGTCGTCTTGGAATTCATTTTATGTAGAGACTTTGTATTAAGTAGGCTGTAGATAAATCTTGTGTTATTGATGATATGCTTTAACACTGGTGTTTTCCTTGGCCCGCTACTTGAAGTGCTAAAGAGATTGAGTGGGATCGTTGAAAGATTCAATACCTAGTACTCAGTATTCGTAGAATATTTAGTATTAAATGCCGGACTCAACGTTTGTACAGAACGTAGGCAATACTTTGAATCTGTTTTAATTCCATCAGAAGATAGCCCACAAAAATCAGAAATAGTCTACAGTCGAAATTCTGAAAAGGCTGCAATGGTAGGTACTTCTAGCAACCTTTTGACATAACATAGTTATACCATACATAAAGAAGATAGTACTTGTATTTAGGCAAATTCAGATTAGATAGAGGTAATACTTTAAGTAAACAGTATTGATAAATATATGGATATTTAATAAATTTTCGTGCGGTTAAACATTAATTCTGACATATTTCAGGATATCTGCACAAACCCCTACCATTTATTATACTGGTTGGTACTTTTTGCCCAATCCGAGACTCAAAACCTTCACGTTCGGATTCAGATACAAACCTCACAGTAATTGCACACATGATTCAGTTGTACTTCTGCTACCTACTTACAAAACCAAGGAGGTATGTTAATATTTCATAAACTTATTACTTAAATAGTTATAAACTAAGATTTAATCATGATAGGCAGGTACTTGTATATCAAAACTTAATCGATGTTTCAATATCGAAACATAATTGCATAAATCTATTGAAATAAGATTCATAAATTATAGAAAGCTGATTTAGTGATGTAATGCTAGAGGAATAGTCGTGTCTTGTAAATGACCTTTTTGCGTTACAAAACATAGGCATAATGGCAGAATTACCTTTGCCTCGATGTTGTGAAGTTAACCTCAAAATAGAATAGAATATATTTTCAGAATTTTGGAGGGAACGCCATTGATGCAGTGTTTATTTTCAAAATTATATATAATTTGAGTGTATTATGTAGGAATGGTGGAGTTTTTTATACCACTTACCACAGACAAACACACGACCTACCTGATTGAAAGCGGTCACTGTGGCCTATGGACGTTTGCAACACCAGGGGCACTGCACTGCCGCAGCGGCAATATGATGAGCCCTTCCTCCCTATCCAAGGCAAAATGGTAATAAAAATTATAACACAACACTGGAAAAAAAGTCACCTAAAATAGGTGGACTAGATGCCATCTAAGAAAAGAAGACGCTTTCGACGGTTCTTTGCTCTAATGGTAATCAACATATCTATAAGGTACTGTTACTGGCAGTCAGAAATAAAAAACTAAAATTTTAAAACCGCCATGTTGTCATTACAATGTCCTTTTTACTTTATACGATGGGATGGAATCTAAATTCGCCGGACAAGAATTGGATTCATCTCAAGCTCGAGGATTATCTTTTGATGAGAAGATATTTCAAGGTTAACGAGGTTTTGTCAACCTCGCTTAGTTAAGTCTTAACAAAAAAGTATCGTTATTTTAACATCCAACTCAACTAACCTTGCATTGGAGGTCCTTGGCATAGATAATACATCAATTAATTTTCCTAATTTTAGGCTAAAATGACCTTTGTAACCATGATTATATTATTTAAAAAATATCGAAATAGCTGAACGTCGATATTTTCAGTTAAGTTTTTTTTTTATTTATGGCACGTCAATTTGACTTCACCTCGCCTGATGTTAAGCTGAAGGCAAAGTCTCATGAATGAGGGTTAACATTGCAAACACGGTCAGTGCTATTGTGGCGCTCAGCTTGACGGCCTCATCAGATGCTTTTTCACGCCCCGCATAAAGGACACGGAACTGTAGGGAGAAGGAAACACGTGCGCCGGCAAGGAATTCCAGGACTTAATGGTGCGGCAGAGAAAAGACTTACTGCAACGCTTGGTTCTTTTTTTTGTATGTCTGCCATCCAGCCTCCACAATCAGACAAAGACTATAAATAAACTAGTATTAATTTGCATAGATCAGGGTGTTTCCTTAATACATACGTACATGGTATGATATTAATACCTAGTTCTGCTATTAGTAGCATACTATTAGTAACAGTAGGGAACGCGATTGCTACGCAGGAGACGCGGGTTCGATCCGCAGTGCAAATATTTGTATGCATGAATATGGCTATTTGCACTGATCTGGTCGTGCCTCCGAGAACACGTTAAGCCGTCGGTCCCGGTAAATAGTAGAACATATAAACAAAATACCGCGTCTAATAATAACCTTGTGTTGTGTTTCCGGCGGTGAGTAGAATAGCCAGAGCTCACTGGAGAGGTTCTTTGCTGTCAGTGGGAAGACCGAGAACCCCTTCTTTGTCTTCTGCACTGACAGCACAGAGACTCTTTCAACCTTCTCCCCTCCCCTTCCACTCCCCCCTCATTTCTATATGGTCGGCAGCACGAATGTGACGCTCCTAGTGTTGCAAACGTCCATAGGCCATAGTAATACCAAAGTGGTATAAAAAATAGATCTAACATATTATTTTACATAATAAAATTAAATCGGGTTTTCCTTCCTGACGCTATAACTCCAGAACGCACGAACCGATTTCCACGATTTTGCATTCGTTGGAAAGGTCTCGGGCTCCGTGAGGTTTACAGCAAAGAAAATTCAGGAAAATTTTTAACAGAAACAAAAAAAAATTTTCTTCATCTTTCAATCACCAAACAAAATGTTACATAAAACGAAGCCATCTGGTGGCGAAACGGAGTTCGCCGGGTTTGCTAGTTTTACATAAATAAATAAACAGTTTTTCTCAAAGTTCATTTACCCATTGCTGGTTTGCATGCCATCTATCGTTATCTAACGAGCCAGTTAAGTCATAATCTAGCCTAGATTTAGACACATTTGCATATCCAGCTGCTAAAACTGTTCACCGTATGTGTAGCACATTCACTTTTAATTACATAATATGGCGGCTATTTTATAACTCATTAATTGAATTGTAAACTGGTTGGTATAATTGATTTAATGACAATAAACATAAAGGAATGTGGTAACTGGTTTCTTGTTTATTAATAATATGTTAAGTATAAATAAATATTAATAGGTAAATATTCCACTTTTGTATTTTACAACACGTGCAGGGCTTAGATATCACCAGCAAACCGTGCAGAAGAGAAGAACTAAGTAGTTCGGTGAGTCCTTTGCCGCATCTTTAAGTCTTGGAATTCCTTACCAGCGCACGTGTTTCCTTCTTCCTACAGTCCCGGGTGATTAAGGTGGCATCTGATGAGGCGGTCAAGCTGAGTGCCAGCATTCTGACATTGGAGGCGTATGTCTTACCATCAGGCCGTGCGAAGATGAATTGACATGTCATAAAAAAAATCTACACAGTGACATAATTTTGACACAAAGTAAACATAGCGTAACTAGCTTGTTTTATGGGATCTAGAATGCGGATGAACATATTTAGATTATTTTATAAACAACCGATTAAATTATTCTTGCATATTTTTGCATACAAATATTTGCACTGAGTGGGAATAGAATATGCGCAAACCTCTGAGTTAGCGGTCGACCATTCAATCGCTACACCAACCGCGAAATCTACCTTATCTTATCTCTTTTACGACATAGATTACATTTTTTATATACACCTGTATCTAGTGTTGCCAGCTCTTTATGAAAAAAATACCGACCACGGAGCAGAAAAAAAGGATGCCGAAACTTGATTTATTATTGCTTCCAAAATGTTTTGGGAAACGCGAATTTTGTCAATCTTGTCTTCAGCTTTTAAAGCGTCTACAAACTGTTCATAGCGTTAAAAAGAGAAGAAAAATATCTTAAATAATCCGCAAACCACTAAATTGTTCGAAAACAGTGAGCGCTTGCACAAATAGGCAACATGTCAATTGCGTTAAATCTGACACTGTAGTAGTTAATTATGAGATAATCCGAAAAAAACAAACCGCGAAACATCGGTATTAATGTTGACTTTTGTGCCTTAGTGTCCAGTTATTTTAAGAAACTGACGATTTGCTAAATAGCCATTCTGCTATAGAAATGATCTAATTGTTAAACGTTTTGCAACACGGACTTAGTGCTAGTTAGACTTAATGCTCCTTAGACGTTTCGCGATGTCGGTCATTCAGCTATTTAGACCTTTTGGTCAGGAGGGTATTGATCATACCGAATACCGAATACAGTGATAAAATACCAAACGTTTTGGTAGAATACCAAATACCTGGCAACCCTGCCTCTAACTAACCGTATAGGTGGTCACATAGCAATCTATGGGTGGTCAGGTTTTTATTACGTATCGTATCGTATACGTACGTATTAAGTTCAGCCGCATCTTAGAGTAGAAAGTCGACCCCAACTGAGTTGGGAATAGGCTCAGAGAATGATGATATAATTTTAACTGCAAAGTCAACCTTAACTTCGTTCAGTAAAGGTGAAGAATATAATGGCTTAAATTTCTACAATCACGACGGTTCAGTCATGACCACCATTTTTAGACTTATCAAAAAACTAACGGACATTCAATAACTCTATTGTCTGAATCAATAATAAATAACTCCTAAGTTTTTTTCTACAAAGTTGATACTTACAACCTTTCCTTTGATAGAACTTCAAATTGATCCACAATAGCAGAATTGGAGCGAACAGAACATTGATTGTTGTAAAGTATAACTGTGTATCTGTTTGAGTAACGATTCGCAACACTATTTACGTATAACGTAGATATTGTTATTGTATAGTTTTGGCATCATGTCTGGTTCATTGCCAAGGTTAGCACGTGTGACCCTATTGTGAATCAGTACTGTAGAATGATTTATTTATTTTACATACAATAACAGTTGCATTACTTGTGTTGCATAAGGTCATTACTTTAAGGCCGTAATAGGTACTATTCAAACGCTGCGATAACTTTTTAATATCAAAAATTATCCGCATATCAATATATTGACAGATTCTTTCTGTAGCGGAACCGATGTCACCAAACTCACACTTACAACTATTAATAGTTCGTCGAATTACTAGTAAACAATTGTTTTGATTGGAAAATATAATACCTTTAATGCCAAATTAGCTCAAGTCACGTTTACTACAAAAAGAAAACACACCTTAACTCATCAAAATAGCGATTTCTTTGCTATAAATAAAAAAAAGTTATGTCGTTTCTTACTTTGAATCAAACCAGCTTGAATATTTACAAAAAAGTTTAGGCGTATCAGTAATATCTAAAAAAGCTATTTCTATTTTATTGTCGAATTTGTCCTCGGTTGCGTAAAAACGCACAGCAATGACACGCGCACCCCGCCTCCTTCACACTTCCACTTATTTTTGATATTCTTTGGAAGACCAGATAATATTTATGAAGTTTTTATTTGAAAGGTCTACGTAAAGATAAGCGGTTACCAGAGGTAAAAGGAGGACGAAGGGCTTAAAAATCTAGCCTAGTTGGTCCATTCCTGGTCAGGAATCATAACTACACAGCTGTAAAACCATTTCTATTAAACTGTCACAAGATATAGTCACATATTAAACAATTGGTAATAGTTTAAAAGAAAGATAAATTTTTCTGACAAGTTTTGAAACTATAACAGATTAAATAACATAATATATGAAAGTTAATGATAGTCGTTTAGCCATTATGTTGTGATTGAGTGTGTGTATGAGAGATTTTATACACTTAGCGTAGCTTAACCAATAATCGAAAGCGTTCAGTGAAGTTAATCCCTATGATGTTTATTCGTTGCAAACTAGGTTTTAAATGCTGGTATGTTATATGGTATACCTACCTATCAAGGGTCCTTAATGGTTACAGATTCGCTCTTATGATCTAGAGGTGTCTAGTACGGACCATTACATTACCGACCAGACCACACTCGAGTGGAATTAGGAGAGAAACCCAAATAAAAAAAAGGGTTAGGTTCTGAAAAAAAAGTATTTTCAGTTATATAATCTTTTATCAATTTCGTTTTTAAACTGCCTATCTCTCTGTAGTCCCCACGGTGTTATCCCCTTGGATATTCCACTACTTCTTTTTGTTCGGGGAATAACCCCTTGGTTATTCCACGAACAAAAAGAAGTAGTTTCTGGTATATAACCGTTGGATGGGTTGACAGAACGTCCAGCAATACAGTGACATATATGTGTTGATCTGATTGTAGCTCTGGTGAAAGTGTCCGGATGCTGTCTAGTGGGCAGGCGAAGGGTGGGCGGCTGATGGCGAAATAAGGCTGTCTCTACGGCCCACTCGTGTATACTTGGCTTTATAGACTTGCACAGTGAGAGTAGCGTAGTATTCAAATATTAATTAAAATGGAAAGAGACCAGTAGCTAAACAATTTTAGTAACAAGTGCAGACTAATAGCGTTGCGGCTGAACTTCGATATTTTCCGTGAAGTAGCTGGCATCTGACTTCCACAAATTATAGGTACCGGCGATATCGAAGTACTGAAGCTAAGATCAGCTGTAGAACTTTTAGGGCTCCAAATATAAGTAACGACTGCCATCGATGTCATTATGACAATCAGAACCATCAGCTTAACGTGCTCTATGAGGCACCAGATCAGTGCAGATAGCCGAGTTCATGCATACATATATTTGCACTGAGAGGGCATCGAGCCCGCGCCTCCTGCGTAGCACCTGCAAAGCGCCACTCCATAGAGACTTTCAGAATAGAATGAATAAATATTAACATATTTTTCTGTATTCTGAGCACATACTTTAAAAATATGTTTAGTGCTAATGCTAAGCTCTATGTGATATAATTCTATACGCATGCAGTACCACCGTAAAGTAGTTAAGTGGTTCTTTGAGCGAAACATAAATTACGCCGGCAAGCACCAAGTGTGACGTAAATTAAAAAGTTGTAAAACAAAACGGCACGTGGAAGCGACTAGATGTCCGTGTTCACTGTCACACGGGATATAGAGACAGATGCCGTAAAGTTTGTGCGTGATTTAACGAATTTGGGAGTGTTTAGCTTTAGTAGCAAAAGAGATAGAAATATCAACCAGTCCATATTATATAGTTGACTTTATCGTGCCTAGACTGCATAATAATTAAATCCAAGTAAAGGTTTCCCTTACAGGAGACACTCTCACAGGTGAGCAGCTAGTATAACACTGTGAGAGAATGAAAACTCGAAATTAAACCTAGTATCCACCAGTCTGGTTGGTAGCCAACTAATTGATTGGACATCAAAAGCGTAAAATTACAATAAATGGTATGCAAATAGTCGAGAGTGCAAAACATTGTCCAAAAGGCACAACGTTAAAAGCGTATGATATATCGTACCAAACAATGGAAACGCGCACCATCCTTCCTAAAATACCGAGATCGTTTCACAAGCTGATTTACAGACGCCAAACAGAAACTTCACAGAGCCAGATCAGTATTGCGTAATTACATATACAAATGTAACAGTACTGGATTTGTTTGATTCAGTTATAGTCAAGTAATGGAGTATGTTGAGCTGTTAGAGTTCGATTGTATTCGCGTTGAGAGCAAGATTATTGTGGGTATTGGCTAGGCCAGTTGTGGTTTGAAGTGTGGGCTTTTTAATTTGTTTCGCGCTGTGGAACTGTAATGGTGAAGAGTAAAAACAGTTAAAAAGGAAACCGGTGGAAAATTTCTTACCTTTTATAGGACAACCACTTTCGAATCCTTGTTGGATAACCTTATTGCCCAAAGAATAAAAAAAAACTTCTTTGGTAACTGTTCACCAAAATCTGGTTATCAATATGGACTGTTTGGTAACCGAAAGACAACGTCTATAAAATTTCTTCTTTGGTATCTGGTTATCAAACTCTGGTTATCAATATGAACGAAGGGGAACGACGGTCGTTAATTTAGTGGTTAAGGTTAACTAAAGTAAGTAAGTTAAACTAAAACGCACGCCGTCTAAAATAGACAAAGCACGCTTGCAAAGATTTTATATCCATTTATTTTCGAGTGCATCCGGGAACCGGAGCGCTAGTTTATAACACAATAGTATTAACACCATAATAACACTAACAAAGACTACTAGACTCTATAAATACCCGGTCATTCTTCAATTGTGACGTCATAGCGCGCAAGCGCAGATTTATTGCATGTTTTCGAATACGTGTGTTAAATTATTGGCTTGTAGTACCTACGCAGCGAAAACAGGAAACAGTCCGGTTCAAAGACGAAATGAAAAACATGCTTTGTTTTTTAATTAAAAATAAAAATTTACTAATAAAATTCTTTGATATAATTCTGGGACACGGAAAAGAACAATATTTATAATAATGAATTCTTGAAGTAAATCATGATCAATAAAATGTGACATGAAAGTAAAATTTTAATAATTTATCAAGTTTTGAAACAGTTTCATTTAAAATTATTAATTTTAATAAATAATTTGATAATCTCACGATCATGCCATACATATTGCTCACTCTTATTTCCCTCAAGAATAAGCAGAGGTGATGTAACATCCACATTTCACAAACTATTATAATTGGTCCCACGTAATAGGGAGTGAGCCTATTGCCCTATCTGGGGCACTATTTTCGACTCAAACTATGCATCTAAAGATGAGTCTGGGCTGTATACAAGGTGTAAGGGAAATACTACCGAAGCCGAAGACCCTGGTAGCACTCCTGGTACACAACATATTGACACGAAAAAAAACGGCAAAGCAGGCATTTTTTTTTTTGCATTGTTTACTCTCTATCGTACCAATAAAGCTAAATGATACGAAAATTTCATTAAAAAAACGTCACTGCCAAAGAAACAAGTCAGCCATCTTGCGAGTTCATGGTTTTTCATGAAATTTTCGTTTTCTTTCAGCTTTACTAACACAATGCAGAGTGAATTGCGTTATTCACTCTCCATCGTGTTAGTAAAGCTAAAAGGGTATAAAAAAATTGAAAGAAAAATTTATTTGCCGTAATTCTTTTTCATGCCAATATGTTGTGTACCAAGAGTACTCTACCAGGGGTTTTCGACTTCAGGAGTGTTTCCCTTACACCCAGTATGCATATTTGTCTGATGTTAAACAGCCCTATCCCTTAATCATCTGGAATGAAAACGCATAGGAAATGGAATTCCTCGTAGCCAAATCAGTTTGGTGAAATAGTTTGGCCACGAGGAAAAACCGGGAAGAATTAGGGTGGCCCTAATTCTACTCTGCGCGGGATCCACTCCGTATGTCATATCATATTGTTATGTAGTTATTTGACTATGTTATGTAGTAGTTGTTTGAATGACAGCTATATGCGTTCGCCACCTTGTTCTCACAAGTGTTCAAAAAATTTTCAATTGGGTAGCAACCAACAGCCAATAAAAATATCCTGCTGTGTCCTGGCACTGTAGTAATTGTTCATTTTCTATTTTACAGGTAAATTAGCGGAATGATCATCTATCACATCTAAGAATGAATTTAACAATGGGATACATGTAAGTTTTGAAGCAATATGTTTCATCAGTGTATATTTTTTGACTTCCCGTAGATTAAATGGTCCTGGTATAGTGAAGTAGCAAGTTAATAATGGCTCTCTATTCGATTTAATAACCTTACTCTATTGACGGTTGCTTGAGCCTAAAAATACTTAAATCCTTCGTCGAATAAATCGGAAAATGTAGCTCAGAAAAATATTCTCAGTGTTTCTTTTATTTCTTTTTTATTTTCCAATACTAGTGGTTTCGTTGCTGAAACAATGGAGGCTGTTCCGATTGTTTTTGCGGTTAGCGCTCCGACGAGTTTTTATTAACAAAAGCTAAAAAACTAACTTAAATATTTATTTTACGTTGTAGTGATAGCTTTTCTTTTAGAATAGTAATTTTGAGTATTTGTTTATTTATTTAATTCTTTATTGTACACATTAATTACATTCCTTTCTGACTTCACAGAGTAGTTATGAGATGTTATGTACAAAAGGCTCGCCTTTTACAAAAAGCTCGCTTAACTCAAAAATGAGTGTTCTTCCAGCAAACCCGGGTTGTTCTACATTGATACTGTGTAATTACTTATTATAATAGTTGGATCAATTAATCAATTAGCTTATAGCAGTCCACGGTTAGACATAGGTCTATCCCAATGTTGGGACGCTTGGGCCTACTATTGCACACGCTGGCCAGACGGTTTATTTTGAGTTTTCCTTCTCACGAAAAATTCCCAAACGATATGCGCTTAGGATTTTTCCCTTAGTCGACCCCTCATGATGTGTGATGACATAAGATGGGTTGGTGAAATCCTTTTTACGTCACCAAATGGCTGAATTGTTTATCTTTGAGAATAACATCATATTATAAATAGTTAACTGCGTGTATCGTCATAACTTTACATAAGTCCAAGGCCTAAATATTAAGCGATTCTCGTATAAGTGAATTCGATTACATACACTGTTATACAAAATTGCTTACTTATGTAAGCGGCATGATAGAAATAGAACAGTGATATTATATTAATATACTATAAAACTATAATAATTTAAATACATGGATTTTGTTACTTTAATAATACGTATCGATGTTTATTATTATTTGCATCAATATTAATAAACATCGATACATACATTTTTTTTTATTTTTATGTGTTGGCAACATAAACACGTTTGGCGCGATGCGCGCCAAATATGACATAGAGAGATATAAGAGGATTGTGCGTGTAACATTTTGCAAGGAATAAATTGTTTTATTCTATAAATCCTGAAGTTTTTCTGAGTTGGAGACCTTGATCCTTCAGCTCAGAAGTGGGATAAACCAGGCCCACAGCATATTTTGTGAAAAGTCGTAGCAAAATATTTTTTTTTTCTTCATTGGGCGATTATTTTATTTCTTCATAAGAAATACAATTTACTCACGAATGGAGGGAATCTTCACGCCGCCTATTCACGATACAGTGATGAATACCGAATCACGATCGAGAAGAATAAAATATCGAAGCAAAGAACGTTTGTTGCGAGCGGAAAAACATCGTAAGACGCATTGTTCCAGTTATAGGTATTCATCGGAAACGAGCATTAGTAGTGATACGAATCGGATAAGTAATTCTCCTAAGAGACGGAAGTGTCGTCCACGTGAGCGTCATAGCAGTGGCTTACGCGATCGACGAAGCAAACGTGTACGTGAGGATTCAAGCAGCGATTCTTATGGACGGAGAAGCAACTCTAGGTACCTGAGACGGAGACGTATAAGCAGTTGTTCTCGAGACATCCGGAGTATATCTCGTATGGGTCGGAGCGTTCACCGCCGGGTTCGTCGGAATAGCCGTAGTCCCGAGAAGCGCAGCAGTCGATGCCGAAGCCGACGTCGTCGTGACCGCACTTCACAAGAAATGCAGCGTAAGCGTAACAGAAGGTACAGTAACACTTCGAGTGAGGATTATAACTTCAGACAGCCTTCGCGGCACCGTCAGGTACGTCAGTCCACGAATAACAATGAAAATTCGTCATTAATATCTGAGTTGGTTAAGTCAATAGTGAATAGTCGACCAGAAGGCAATAAATTTCCCATGCTTGGTAACGTTATACCAGAATTTGACCCAATGGTCAAGGGTCAGACTATTCACACTTGGCTCAATAAAGTTGAAGAGTGTTCTAAGTTATATAAGTGGGGCGATGATCAAGTAATTCACTATGCGTTACCTAAGTTGTCAGGTGTTGCGAAGACCTGGTATCAGAATTTACTTACCATGTCTTTCACATGGGACGAATGGAAAACTAAACTTACGGAAACTTTTCCCAACACCGAAGATTATGCGGAGCTATTGACAGAAATGCTGAGTAAACGCGTTAAATATAACGAATCACTAGAACTATATTATTACGATAAAATTAATTTACTTAACAGGTGTGAGATAGTAGGTAAACGAGCAGTTGATTGTTTGCTTCATGGTATCGAAGATAGATCTCTCAGATTAGGTGCTAAGGCTTCAAAGTATCAGGAGCCAGAGCAAGTACTCGAGTATTTCCAGTCTAGTAAACAGCAGTCGCGGGATTTGGAAAAGGTAAAAATGCATACTGATAAACGTACACCTTCGACTATTGGTAGCAACACTCATAAGCCCTCTAACAGCGATACTAAAACGAGACAGTCGGGTAACTCCGTCGTATGTTATAACTGTAATGAGCCGGGCCATTTTAGTTTTAAGTGTACTAAGAAAATCCTAAAATGTACGGTTTGTAATCGATTAGGACATACAGCTATTAATTGTTCAAGACTCCCCTCCGATAATACTAATAAAGTGGATAAGGCTAGTGAAAAGAATATAATGCGTGTCGAGACGGAATCTTTAAACGATTGTAAGTATATGGTACTGTTAAAAATAAATGGGATTTCTCTGACCGGATTTGTAGACCTAGGTAGCCAATGTACCTTATTACGGTTCAGCGATGCGCAACGTCTAGGAATTTCGTTCGAAACCCATGGTCGTCTACCAGTTATGAGGGGTATTGGGAATAGTATAGTGGTTCCCTTAGGAGTAGCGACTGTCAATATCGAAATACAAAACATTCTGGAACAAGTCGAAGTGTTCGTAGTTAGTGACGAGGTTATTAAGTATTCGGTGTTAGTAGGTCATAGTTTTACTGAAAAACCTAATATAACAATAACGAAAACTAATGAGGGTCTTTTTTTCGAAAAGGACACTATAAGAAAAATTGAATTAATGTTAAGTGAGGACGCTAAACTAAAACCCTTAACTATGTGTGTAGTGAAAGTGATGTGTGCTGATACGTACACGGGACCCATTTATGTACATGGCTCATTGCGGGGTGAACCAAATCATGAATTTTATCTATTGCCTGGCGAATATCAGATTTGCAAAGGACAGGGTTCTTTACTGATACAAAATGTGTCTGAAGAATTAATATGCTTAAAAAGGGGTACACTATTGACGCGAATTCGCCCTGTCACACATGTTATGAATGTAAATGCCGTAAATTTAGAAAATAATGAGTCGACCGAAGTTTTTAATTTTGATAAGTCTTTGACAGCTGAGGAGCTTGAACAATTGAGATACGTTCTAAAACAGTACGAAGGTTGTTTTTCCAGTAGTTTAAGGGACCTGGGCTTTACAAACATGGTAGAGATGGTAATTGAACTTGAGGATAGTCGACCGGTTGTGTATCGTCCGTATAGGTTATCGTACTCCGAAAGAGACTTGGTGCGCTCAATGGTACAGGAGATGATCGAGTCGGGAATAGTCTGTGAGTCGAAATCACCATACGCTAGTCCTGTCTTATTGGTTAAGAAAAAGACTGGTGAGAAAAGGCTGTGTGTGGACTACAGGGCTCTTAACAACAAAACAAAACGAGAACGTTACCCCTTGCCATTGATCGACGACCAACTAGATAGATTGGCAGGAAATTCCTTATTCATAACACTTGACTGCGCATCAGGTTATTACCAAATTCCAATAGCAGAGGAATCACAGGAAAAGACCGCGTTTGTAACACCTGATGGTCAGTATCAGTTCAGGCGTATGCCCTTTGGATTGGCCAACGCGCCCTCAGTTTTCCAGAGAGTGATCAATAAAATTCTTCCTAAATCTAAAGTAGATTTTGCCCTAATATTCATGGATGATATTTTAATACCCGCTAAATCCTTTCAAGAGGGGCTGACCAGACTAGAACAGGTTCTAAAGCTTTTATTAGAAGCAGGATTAACTCTGAAAATGAGTAAATGTTATTTCTTTTATAAGGAGATTGATTTTCTTGGTTTTGAGGTAAATGGCAGTGGTATTAAGCCAGGGGAGCGTAAGACTACTGCTATATCGAATTTTCCTGAACCTCAAAGCGTACATGATATACGACGATTTATAGGACTAGCTGGTTTTTTTAGGCGTTTTGTGAAGGACTTCGCGCTCATTGCAAGACCTCTGACAGATTTACTAAAGTCCAACTTTGAGTGGAAATGGGGCGACAGTCACAAACATGCTTTTCAGTCACTTAAACAAAAACTAGTTGAGCGACCTATTTTAGCCTTGTATGATGCCACGCTAGAAACAGAACTGCACACGGACGCGTGTAAATTAGGCGTTGCGGGAATACTGATGCAAAGGCAGTTTGATGGTTCCCTTAGACCAGTTGTTTACTACAGTCGAAAAACGACTGGTGACGAACAAAAGTTACACTCGTTCGAATTAGAGACTTTGGCAGTCATTGCTTCGCTAAAACGGTTTAGGGTTTACTTATTAGGTATAAAATTTAAAATTATAACCGATTGTAATGCTCTAAGAACTACTTTAACCAAGCGAGACCCGGTACCCCGAATTTCTCGATGGTGGATACAGCTGCAGGAGTACGATTGCGAGATTGAGTTCCGCGCGGGAAGCCGCATGAGTCATGTAGATGCACTTAGTCGTGCTCCTGTAACTGATCCCCTACCCGGTGACGAAGACTGTGCGGCACTGGATGTGCTAAACGTTGAGTTAAAGGATTGGATTTCTACGGTGCAAGGAAATGATGACGAGATTAAACGAATTAAAGAAGTTTTACAGGATCCAGAAACTAAACGAGTTGCTGGTATTCATAAAGATTACATGTTAAAGGGGGGGTATGTCTATAAAATCTTGGAAAATGGTATACGATGGGTAGTACCACGCGCAATGCGATGGCAGGTTCTTAAGATGAATCATGATGACGTAGGTCATTTTGGTTTTGATAAAACTTTAGGTCGCTTACAGAGCGTATTATGGTTCACAAAAATGCGACGATTTACAAAAAAATATGTGTCCGCGTGTATCGAATGTGCTCATCATAAAGCCCCCGGGGGTCGTAAAGAAGGGATGTTACATCCCATCCCCAAACTTGAAGTACCATTCCACACGTTACATGCTGATCACTTGGGTCCCTTCGTTCGTTCTAGGAGAGGTAACACATATATTTTGGCAATTATTGATTCTTTTACAAAATATATTAATATTCGACCGGTGAGAGATACAAAAAGTACCACAGCAATTAGAGTTCTAAAGGAACACATTAGTTTTTTTGGTACACCATCTAGATTAATAACTGATCGTGGTACTTGCTTTACTAGTGCAAAATTTAAAACTTTTGTGACTCTTTCGGGTATAAAACATATATTGAATGCTGTAGCAACTCCTAGAGCGAATGGACAGATAGAACGCTTCAATCGAACTATTTTAGATGCACTAAGTACAAAATGCCATGGTAAAAACGATAACTTGTGGGACGATTATGTAGGTGACATTCAATTGGGCTTAAATACTACGATCAACAAGACCACTGGTAAGACTCCTTCGGACCTATTATTTGGGTGCAGGCTAGTTAGTACTTCGGAAAACAAATTGAACGACGTAGTGACAGAGGTTACTGAACGTATAACAGGGGAAAGTTTGGATTTAATGAGAAAGGAAACGAAGGACCGTATAGAAGACCAACAGCGTAAGTCGAAAGAAAAGTTTGATAGACACAGAACACCAGGTAAAAAGTATAATATAGGTGACTTAGTAAGGGTACAGAGAATGATACACGATAAGGAACATTCAGGTCAATCAAAGAAATTAGTACCCAAGTTTAACGGACCCTACCGTATAGTAAAGATTTTAGATAATGATAGGTTCTTAATTGAAGACACACCCTTGACCCGAAAGGGAAATAAGAAATATGAAAATGTTGTAGCGTTAGATAAAATACATCCTTGGCTAGCATTTAAAAATATTGCAAGCGAGTCCAGTGACAGTGATATTAGCATTAGCGATTCGGATGGAACGGAATCAGCTAATGTAAATTAAAATTAATGTTATAAAATAAATATAACCTGTTATGTCTTTGAACTTTATTGATTTGAATTAAATTGTTTATAATATGTTTTATTGGTTTCTTAAAGGGAATGAGAAGGCATAGAAGGTCGCAGATCATAGCAGACCGTGTCAGTACGGGCTATGAGCGTGTAATGCCAAGATCTAAGTTATAGATTGTAGCAGACTGCGTATTAATTAACAGAGTTATTATTTGAGCTTAGGCTATGAGCGTTCAGTGCTGAGGCGTAGATGGTCGTAGATCATAGCAGACTGTGTTTGCGGGTACTTCGTGACATGGGCTATGAGCGACCAGCGCTTAGGCATAGATGACCGTAGATCATAGTAGACTGAGCAGGATATTGTGTGGTGTGAGTGCATGAGCTATGAGCGACCAGCGTTTGTAGTAACGTAGATGGCCGTAGATCATAGTAGATTATGCACTTATAATACACAGGTAATAGAATAAGACCTTTTTTTTTTTTCATTTAGTTGACTTAACATATTTTGTATAACTTTTCTTATATCGAGCTCTTTATAGTTTATTCGCTACAAACGATTAAACTTATTGAATAGTATTGTATTAATAAGTTGTAATTGTATAATTTCTGTTCACTTTTAATTTTGTTTTTGTTAGGTATATTGTATAATGTTCTTTTCTTTTTTTTTTCTTCATTGTATTGCATGACGTGAGAGGACTCACTAAAATAAGGATGGCCGAGCTGTAAGCGGCATGATAGAAATAGAACAGTGATATTATATTAATATACTATAAAACTATAATAATTTAAATACATGGATTTTGTTACTTTAATAATACGTATCGATGTTTATTATTATTTGCATCAATATTAATAAACATCGATACATACATTTTTTTTTATTTTTATGTGTTGGCAACATAAACACGTTTGGCGCGATGCGCGCCAAATATGACATAGAGAGATATAAGAGGATTGTGCGTGTAACATTTTGCAAGGAATAAATTGTTTTATTCTATAAATCCTGAAGTTTTTCTGAGTTGGAGACCTTGATCCTTCACTTACTAATACGAAACTTCGTCGTCTCGTAAGTCATTTCCAAAACTTTACCTTATTGGTCCAGTTTTCGCATAATGATTGTGTGTAAAATGCGCTAAGTCTGGAAACGTGCCCAGTTGACGGAAATAGGCATTCAACACAATGTTCCAAAAATATAATTGCCAAGACAACCGGGCAAAATATCTGCCTTCGGAATTATTTGTAAGAATAAATGATTTTGGGCGTTTTTGTGATCAAACTTCAGTTGTGGTATCCATATCTTAAAACCTGCTTTTTATACACTGGCAACACAAGTGCGGAACTAATATTTAAATACCAATAATAATAGAATTTTGTATAAGACAACATGACCTTCTGGGGTCAATGAACCGATCTGGCTATTTTAAACCACATTTCTTACTCAGAGATGTATTTAAAACCGCAAAAACATTATTTTTCGCTGATATTTTTGTGTGACGTCATTATGGCTGGCAGACAGCATGTCTCATGCCTGGCAAACGACATAGGCACACGAATAGCACGTGTGAATGGAACGGAATGGAATGAAGGCCATGACAATCAATAGTGCCAACTTTACGTAATAAAGTTACCATAAAAATTCATTCGTTTATTTAACCATAGATTAATTTCTATGATTTGGGTTTTTAATCGGCATCGATATTTTTGGGCGCGTAACGTCCTTTTTTTTTAATAAATGCACGATGCGAAATTATTTAGCCTATTTCTTTAATATTATTTTAATCTGTGTGAAATATTTTCAAAATATTATGTTTGGGTATTTCAAAATATATTAAACTAATCATTTTCTCCATTTTTTTAAGATCTTTGATAGTTTTTCTCGTCGTTAAACTAAGGTACTTACCTAAATTTAGCCTAATTGTGACTGTGATACGAAAATGATAAATTAATTTAAATATTATCCCTAACACAAACTCGTCAAGTCTCGCACAAACTGAAATACAAAAGTTAACTCCTTTTGAAACAAACATGGTTCAATGATAATGAACTTATGTCTAATGAACTACGTCACAATTTCATCTGTTATGGTCATTTTGATAACACAATGTTATCGTGTTGGCATTAAATTATCTAATAATATTTATACATAACACTGGAAATGTTACAAGTGAATCAGACATTTCTTTGACCTCTACCCTTCGCTACCAACCGCAGATACAAATACATAGGTATTGTACATACGTACTTCATAGAATTTCTAGATATTCTTTTAAACTTAAACTGAAATAATGTTTATCGCTCACACTTATTGTCTTCTTTTTTTATACCACTTAAGTGGCAGACTAGCACACGGCCCACCTGATGAGAAGCCGTCACCGTGGCCTATGGACGTTTGCAACACCAGACTCCGCACGCTTTGCTTGAGTGCGAACTAAATGGTACTACTTTAGTATTACTTTAGGTAGCCTCAATCTCTAGTTCTATGCGTTCTTATCCTTTCCATGTGAGCTTTGGTAACTTTATGCTTAATTAAGAAAATCACCATTATCAAACGCATTATTCTGGGGTCCATCCAAGTTTTGCTTCCTCATTTTCGTTGGTTTGTACAGTTGTTGTATGAACGACAGCCATATAATTATGAGCTACCGACCCTGAGGGGAAAGACTGTTCTAAAACTTCGTCAATCAACGCACGTACCGATTTGCAGTAGTTGACTTGACTCAGACGGGTTTTAGTGCTTGCAAGTATTTGCGATATCATATTAGTTAGAAGTTATACCTCAGTTATACCTTTGTTCTCATTCGAATTCATTGATTTACTGCATGCTGTACCTATATATATCTCCATCCATTACAAAGAGGACTAACTGCGTCTTCAGATCTCGTAGGTGTGTCATTAAACGTTTTTAATATTCTACAACAGAATAGATTCATTCACTCATTTCACTCTTTCAGCTGCCAGCTATTAATTCAATCTGTTTTAGAAGGCCATACACTGTTTAGTGACGTAAATTATTGCCATAATAAATAAAACACTCAAGTACGAATCAAAGCAGGTATCACCATAAAGATGATATACAACCTACGTTTGGAACACATACTGGCCGTTTATAATATTATGGTGATCGTTAAAACAACAATCTCTTACCTCTAGACTCGATGGCGCGGTTTTTGTAGCGCAACTCAACAGTCTTGACATGTTGAGGTAACATTTCACTGGTACCTCAATTATATTGAGGTAAGATTTTAATGTTACCTCAAATCAACCGGAATCCAAGCTTTATTAAGTAGTCTTTGACTAAGTATATCAATTTCTAAGCTATTTCCTCACCAGTTGGGGTCTGAAATCGTTGAGGAATGAAGAAGTTGGGGTTGCTAGTCCAAAATTCAATGTGATGAGGCGGAACTTCGATATTTTTCATGAAGCGACAGCCTTCAGACTTCTACACTTCATAATTGGTGATAGATGTTCCTATGACAACCAGGACTGATGGCTTAACTCTCCAAGGCACATCCAGATCAATACATAATACATATTTATGCATAAATATTTGCGTAGCAATCGTGTACCGCTACACCACTGACAGAGGTCTTGTACTAGTTACCGATATATAGATTCATAATAATTATATACTCAACCCGAGTGGTGACGAAGAAAGAATAGTATCATCAAGTATCACCACTCATCGTCCAAAAGGTGTCGTAAAAGACGACTAATGGAAAAAATATATAAACTGCACTACGTGAGCAGGAAGACACAAAATTAAACCCTGTACCAAGCTAACCGGCATTGTAAGAGGCCTATTTCCAGCAAAGGGCTGGGATAGGCTAATTAATGGAGTCAGTCTGTGCAGTACGCATTTTTCGGTATCTTTTGTTCGAAGATAGCGCGCAGTGGTACCACGGTAAAGGAACTCAAATCCATCAATCATAGATTAAGTACTTATCAAACCAATCTGCGCGTGTCAGGCCCTCGTTTCTCTCGCGATTATAGGTCAAGATATACGCCAGTCACTATACAAATGTCAACTAATGAAGTTGCTATCTACTTACCTAAAGATCATTTACGCAATTAAGTTTATAATCGCCGCTAAAGACCTTCTTAGCGAAACAAAAATGTTATACTTCACGACGATAGCTTGAAAGGTTATCACTTGAGGAATTGTTTTGATATAAATTGTGTAATGAATATTTATATTCAATTTTGTTCCCATTTAAATACTAATTGACATTTTGACATTGACATTTGATAATTTTTAGTTGTAATCATTTTAATTCTTTTGACGTTTTATTGTAATGTATGTGTTTGTAATAGATAAATGATAAAATTTGTTCCCATTGTTGCATCGTAATATATTGTATCAGACACAGTCTAATTTGACCAAGAAATTCAGTAGAATCCGCTTATTATGACTTCGTTCATATTAAGCAACCGCTTATTCTGACAAAATGACACAAAAAGTTTGATATCTATATAAAATTCTTTATAACTAAGTCAAAGATAATGACTTCGCCCAGTCGAAAAAATACCTAAACTTTACCTATAAACAAATACAAATTATGATAATTTACTCAGAGGGCTTGTAGTTTAAACTGTGATGCTACAGTCTTTACAAGGAGGAGAGGAATAGGGGTTCTGAAATAAGGATTAAAACCTGTTCCCTGGATAAAAAGTCTGCCTCAGGAATATAAATAAATATTTGGATTTCTCAAAAGTCAAAGGCTAAGTTTTAATTTGCATTCTTGTGTTGTACATATTTCTATTGTTTTTCAGGCCTTTAGTTTGTCTTTAAATAAAATATTCAAATATATTTATCCGCATTCTACATTCCATATTACTACGATTACTTTGGGTCTAGACAACCTGTGTAAAATGTTGTAGAATAAAAAAAAACAACCGGCATCCGCTCCAATAATTCTAGTCGCATGCAACAAAAAAAACACAGTGATTCACTTGTAATTTTTGCACCAGTGCCAAAAGTATCAAAACGAACGATCATCGTAGCGGCGCACGCGCATTGCGACATCGTCCGGGTCCATTGAGATCGCGAGTGGGCGTCACGCGCTGTTGTGATTGTAAACATTACATTACAGGGTTGCTACATCAGATATTATAAAAATCAATTGAATATGACAGCTGTGTCAATACGTAAAAAATATTTTTGAAGTGAAAACTTTTTGAGTGAACAAAAATCATAGAACTCGCATCATCGTCATTGTTACCGTCGTCACAATGATACAATCATAAGTTTTCACTTTGATCCAATGACTGTCTCACATGATTTTTTATCTGCCAAGGTAGTCAAGCCTCTGTAGTTTTAAATCTTAAGTATTATAAGCCTACAAATAAAAACAAGTACTGTAACTTCATAATGAATAAAAAAATTGCATAACCCCATTAATTATATTGATTTATGATATAATCCATCCCCGTTCTGAATTTCACACAAATCCGTTGAGCCATTACAGATGAAATATTAACTATTGTGAAGAAATAACACATAAACTGACCTGAAAACATTCGGATTTATTATATTAGTCAGTTATAGAATTAGATCTCAAAGTGGGACATGACTACACGAGTCATAACATAACATAACTCGTAACCATAGATACCTATCTAATTTTAAATCTAAAATAATTATGCAGTTGAATTTTCGAGTACCAAAATCTTCCTTCCGCATACAAATTGTTTTACCCGATTTTCTATGCGTCACTAATGAGTTGATAACTGTCATAATGACATCTTGGTTACAACACAATACATGATTACAATTACTCAAAAATATGTATTAGTTACACTTCGGGACAGGGTTTAATCATAAGAACTCTTCTATCATATCACAAACGAATGCATTTATTCCATTTCCTTTCCCAATAAATCCACTACACATTACAGATAGCAATCGTTACTTACATGAACCTTATATATTATATTCAATTCTCTTATATCATTATGATTACGGTTTTATATTTAATCCTTCTGTGCATAAGTTTCAATTATATAATAATAAATTCATTTAACACGAAGAAGTAACAAAGTTTGTGTTCCTGTCCGGACTGTCAGATCGTATGTTTTTGGCGCGTAAAATAACCATAGATAACAGATAATATCAAAGAGGAATATCAAAGAGTATTTAGGTGACCTCGTAATATTGCACATTGAGTGCCCACCTACCCGATATAAGCTAACATATGTTATGTATTTATTGAAAAGAAAGTAAAAATTAACTCGTTGTTATCTTAATATGTATGATTCTATCCGACATGAAAATTCTGTTGTTATACTCTGTCTAATTTAGGATGATAATTTTGACAGTTTACGTCTATGAAGTAACGTATTTTTATAAACAAAATAAGACCTCGAGAATTATCGTAATTCATAGACAAGTACCGCCCACTTATAGTAGAGAAGCGCCTTGCAAGAATACAGCATACTTGACTGTAGACAAACGAATCGAATAAATCGAACATTATCTGTTAATTTATGAACATAATTTGATGTTTAGTACTTATCTACTACAATTTTGGTAATATAATTAGCTAGGTATAATATAAAACATAAATATCATACTATAAATGGCAGTAACTATAGCAATTATCAATCTATCTTTGCAGTACAGTGCGATTAGGTAATGCCACGCCGCTCTAATGAAGTGTCACCTTAAGTAAACAAATGATTATAAAATTATATTACCGTAAGTACATAAAGTAATAAGAAATACTTCTTTTACTTTTTATGTAACATCGATACCATATTGAACGGGAACGATAATCGAATATCGAATAGATTCATTTACGATTGTACTGTATGGGGTACCCTACTTAGACCTGTCAAAATTATCATCCTATATTTGACAAAGTATAGCTGTACAGATATTGATGAGATGATGAGATGAGAAATTCACACAACGGGTGGTTCGGCGGGAACTACAGTCCCTAGACATTCGGAAGTCGAGTGGGCCGGATGGTATACCGGCAATTGTGCTCAAGCAGTGCGCTCCTGAGTTGTGCCCAGTACTTACACGACTTTTTGCGCTTTCTTACTCCAAGAGACGAGTCCCGGCTTCGTGGAAGACAGCATTCGTGCACCCTGTCCCTAAAAAAGGTGACAGAACAGATCCGTCCCATTACAGGCCTATCGCTATAACCTCCCTCCTCTCGAAGGTAATGGAGCGTGTTATAAACACGCAGCTCCTGAGATACCTTGAAGGTAACGATTTATTGAGCGACCGTCAGTACGGCTTCCGTCATAGTCGCTCAACCGGTGACCTTCTTGTGTATCTCACAAACCGCTGGGCGCAAGCCATCGAGAGTCAGGGTGAGGCACTGGCTGTCAGCCTTGACATAGCGAAGGCCTTCGATCGGGTCTGGCACAGAGGTCTCCTAGCGAAGTTGCCATCGTATGGACTCCCAGAGGGATTATGCGAATGGATTGCCAGCTTTTTGTCCAACAGAAGCATCCAAGCCGTCGTCGATGGCAGTTGCTCGGACCGCATGGACATAAACGCTGGTGTCCCACAAGGCTCCGTCCTGTCCCCGACCCTGTTTCTGCTGCATATCAATGATATGCTGTCTGATGACGCCATTCATTGCTATGCGGACGACAGTACCGGGGACGCATATTACACGGGCCGTGCAAACATCCCTCGCTCTAAGATGGAGGAAAGTCGCGAACAACTTGTGTCTGAAATCGAGACTACTCTCACCAGAGTATCCGATTGGGGACGACTAAACCTGGTCCAATTCAACCCCACCAAGACACAAGTATGTGCATTCACCGCTAAGAAAACCCCATTTATTGTGGCGCCCCAATTCCTGAACACACCGCTCACCATCTCCTCGAGTATCGGGATCCTTGGTGTCGATATCTCCAGCGATGTCATGTTCCGCAGTCACTTGGAGGACAAGGTTAGGCTGGCATCAAAGAAACTAGGAGTGCTCAACAGGGCGAAGCAGTACTTCACTGCGGAGCAAAGACTCCTTCTTTATAAGGCACAGATTCGGCCCCACATGGAGTACTGTTGTCACCTCTTTGCCGGGGCGCCTGCATGCGAGCTTGACCCCTTTGACTCGGTACAACGGCGGGCGCTGAGGATCGTCGACAATCCCATACTCTCAGGCGGTGTGGAACCGCTGAACATCAGGAGGGATTTCGCCTCACTGTGTGTGTTCTACCGCCTGTATAATGGCCTGTGTTCAGAGGAATTGTTTGACATGATGCCCACATCTACTTTCTATCATCGCACCGCTCGCCATAGGGAGGGAGTTCATCCTCACACACTACGACCGGAATCGGTGCGCACTGTGCGGTATGAAAGGAGTTTCATCCCGCGCACGCTCAAGCTGTGGAATGAGCTCCCTGCCGTGGTTTTCCCAGGCGACTACAATATGGGGTTCTTCAAGAAGGGCATTAGAAGGTTTCTACAGGGTAGGCAGCGCGTGTGTGACGCCTCTGGTGTTGCAAACGTCCATAGGCCACGGTGACCGCTTTCCATCAGGTGGGCCGTGTGCTTGTCTGCCACCTAAGTGATATAAAAAAAAAAAAAAAAAAAAAAAAGTAGGTACGGAGTGAAGTTGCCGCGATCGCGCTCATTTGATACGCATAGTACACTGCGTATTATTTACAGATAGCATAGTAAACATGCTGTTGAAGTTAAGTTTGTTTGCTAACTGTACAAAATATCTCTAATGCTTGAACGGTGGCCGCCAGTGGACATATTGGATGGATGGACAATATCGACCGAATTTATTAATATGGATAATCTTATTTAGGAGAGGGCTACAACAACCTGTAGCGACTGCCATAGATGTTCGTATTGGGACAGACGGGTACCGGTCTGTTCGTGCCTCAGAGAGCACGTTAAGCCGTCAGTCCCGGTTGAATATTCATCATACTAGCTTTACATAATAGCGTAAAAATACTTTGAATAATAGACAATGGTGAACGTTGAATACCTTAGTACCCGGACATCCTCTAGGTACTCCAGTCGCTGGTACGCGCTAGAATTGCCATTACTTCACTGTTCTTTAAACACAATGAATTGTTTACAACATTGTATGTTTTGTTTCTGCGAATCAATGTTCCAGTTGATGAATAGTGACTCACAATAAATATTTATTTGCTTCACCTGTTATGTAGTCGACTATGAACTATGAACATAACATAAACTCACGCCTATATCTCCGAAGGGGTAGGCAGAGGTGCTAGCACCCACATTTCGCCAGTTTATGTTTAGGTCCCAATGTAATAGGTGGCGAGCCTATTGCCATTAACCGGGCACCTGCGATAAATACACACATAACTTCGAAAAGTGTAGAAAAGTCATTGGTGTGTGCCATGGTAAAACCTGGGATCGAACCCGAGACTTCGTTTCAACAGTCTATTACCCATACCACTAACTAACAAATCTAATATATTTATGCCGAACCATCATCACCATTCTCTGAGCGTTTCCCAAATCCCAACTCGTTTGAGGTCGACTTTCAAATTCAAGATGTGGTTGTAATTCGATATTTTAAATTACACTAGTCAAATTTTTGAGGACTCCAACTACCCGTAACGACTGCCATAGATGTTAGTATGACAACTGGGACTGACGGCTTAACGTGCTCTACGAGGCACGACCAGAGCAATGCAAATAGTAATATTCATATTCATATTTGCATTGAGCGGGAATCGTTCCACGCCTTCTTCGTAGCAGTCGCGATCACACAAAAAGAGGCTTTTTTTCTTTTTTTTTTATCGTGCGAAAAATCGCCACTGATACCCCATACCGGAGCCGGTTGGTAGTTTATGTCGGACTCGAACCGACTAAAACGCATGCCGTCTTTGGGTCTTCAGTTGCCAGAGGTGAGGTAGTAGCCAACATATCCCTCGCACCCCGGCAGACCCGGGGCCTCCTCTTCGAGATGACCCCCGTCGGGTGTAGGGACTACGGTGTCCCCAACTAGCCCCCGGGCGCACTTTGCGCCGCCGCCGACACAAAAAGAGGCTGCCGTACAGTTTGCACCAATACACTTCAATACCAGAATGACATTACTGACATGCAATGTAGACCTCAATACCAAATCGATTAAACTCTTTACTTGTTATTGAGGCTTTCAATTCTTGTCACATAGCCTGACTGTCTCCGTAGAATCGATAAGTATACCAGGTTGAGTGATTGATTGATCTATTTGTACGGTACCTGAGGTGACTGCTATATTATGGCGGTACTTTGACGCTGACGTATTCCAAGTTTTTGTGTTAGATTAGATTCCATTTGTTTATCTTAGAATAGAAAAGAAATGTTTGGGAGTCCCATTTGAGCCGGGCGTGAAAAACCATTCAAAATTATTTATACTGTTGATTGATTGCACTTGGTGGAGCTCACTTTTATACATAACTAGCTGACCCGCCCCAGCATAGCCCGTGGTATGTTTAAACCGCTCGACCGATTTTCTGCAAACTTCACATAAACCATCTACTAAATAGTCCGAACAAAGCCTGAAAATTTGATTTGGGTAGATGAGACCGATCTTGAGTTATAAAATTACAACGAAAAGTGGCATTGATTTTTATAAATTAGATTGATAGTACACTTGTACTTCTCCAATGTATTTATTAACGAATCTAACCTAACCCACTTGGTGTAATGTTTGGGAGTTAGGATGTTCTTAACTGTCAGTGTAAAGGTAAACCTAGAATGCCGCAAGGCGAAACCGGTTAGGTACATTATTAAATACAGTGGAGAAGTACAAGTGTATTATCAATTACATTCAAAATTATATACTTTCATAGAGTGATTAGGACTGTCAGTGTCCGTCAGGATACCCTGGATACTAGTGTTTTATGGTTTAAATGGGTCAAACAGTATCTCTTACTATAGTGAATATATTTAATTATTTAATTTGTTAGATTGTACACTAGTCTTACAAGATATAGTGCACACATACAATAATGGCTGTTACTTTTAGTAAATTGTGGTAAGGCCCCAAGTCGTCAAACTGAGGGCCACCATTGAAACATTGATTGTAACCTGCAGTGTCAGGTAAGAAGGCATAGACATCATCAATGTTACCTTACCTTTAGACGTTTTTTTTTAACCAAGGACTAACATAAAAAAAACAAAATAATTAAATAAATATTATCGCCACATAAATCACATTATAATCTCAATGGTAGTACTATTCACGAAAGCTACTAAGTAATGCTTGCAGTATTCCTCTCGAGGACACACCCTAAAAGACCTTGCGCCAAACTTGACAGGTGACGATAATCTGTGAGGAAAAAATGCGGCGGAAATCTTTCTTTATTTGAATAATGTCGTTATCTCTGTCTTCCGTTTTTTTTCTTTGTTCCACAGTGACAAATTATGTCGAAGAAAAACGCGGGCTGACGTAATGAACTTTGGCTAATGGCGTTTTGTTGGAACGACGACTGCAGGCGGTTAATTTCAGCCATCTAGTTCCTTGACGTAACGTAATGGACTTGTAGTTAACTCAACTAACTAA
This sequence comes from Pelosia muscerda, assembly GCA_963691645.1. Classification (NCBI taxonomy): domain Eukaryota; kingdom Metazoa; phylum Arthropoda; class Insecta; order Lepidoptera; family Erebidae; genus Pelosia; species Pelosia muscerda. The sequence continues at coordinate 2,907,022 of OY829102.1, forward strand.
GTCTGGCAGAATTATGCGGAATTCTTAGTCCAAGTAGTTAATTAGGTCGGGGGTAGCCGCAAGATAATGGAATTAGGTGTAGATTGAACTTTAGTGGTTTGGTTGCTACGGGGATAATGAATCGACATGTCATCATCATAATTAGTTTAACAGTTTATTAGTTACGAGGGAACATAGGGACCGACATATATTTTGTTTATTAAACAGATAACCATTATTCAAAAGGGAAAAAAACAATTTACCAAAATGTCAGCATACAATGTGGACAAACCAAGTAGGTACTTAGAAACAAATCCACTTAAAAATAAAATTAAACACGTATTCATAATTAAAATTCAGCATTGTAATATTTCTTTTGTTGCGATGTGTGCTCGTGAAGTCGCCATGGGACCATTAACCAATATAATGTAGATTACCACACTCATTATAAACTTATCAATGCCGCATATATGTGGCACAGGTCATTGGCTCTATTGCATACGGGCACAGATAAAAAATAAAAAGTAGAAAGATCGATAACTCTGTATATTAATTTCGATGATAAAACATTATGGTCTCCTTACTATTATAACATTAGCTGGGATATTTATCATGATTTTTAGTTGTCTATTCAATTCCATATGTTTAGAAAACCTAAGAAAATTACAATTTTACAACCTATGCGAGTCGATTCTACATTATGTGCCTTGCGTGTCTCAAATGTAATCGAATCCTATGCACGAATGCAGGCCATGGGAAAAAAATGCGCGTGAAATACTAGCGCGGAAGAAGGGAAGACAAATTCGGCGGTTTTCCAGTACATATGTCACCCGCATACGGTGCAGAATATTCCATCAAGAACCAAGCGGTTCAGTGAGTCTTTCTTCTGCCACTCCATTAAGTCTTGGAATTCCTTGCCAGCGCACATGTTTCCTTCTTCCTACGGTTCCGGGTCCTTTAAGCGGGGCGTGAAAAGCATCTGATGAGGCCGTCAAGCTGAGCGCCACCATTGTAGCAATGGTGACTCTCTTTTATTTTAATTAGGTAGTTGAAATGTAGCAAAGACTTTGGAAGTCTCGTGGGCCCTATATCCAATTTATAAAGTTGCTTAATATGAATACCATTTAAATAATTGAGTAACTCGTTCGTAAAGAAACTAAAAGATATTTGATATCGAACATAGAAAAGCCTTTCGTAATTGAGATATGACAGTGTCAATTAAAATGATAATCATGTGGACCGTGTCAGATTTGTAATCGTCCACTGATATAGAGTGTTTAATTTATGTGTGTAACTGTATGAAATACCCACACAATTCCATTTTTTAAACTGTACTTTTGCCGTTTTTGTCTGAGTAAAAGGTAATACCAAATGATTGTGTTAAGTAATACCAGAGTTTCGCTAACCATAAATCGTGATTTTTTATCCCAAATGTAATATACCCGGAGTACTGCCAGGTGGCGCGTTTCCATTACATCTTGTATACAACACACACCCTAAAATATTACACCACACACTATGGAGATGCAAGAAAATGCAAATCGCTTTAATAATAGATATATTTTCCGTACATTGTTAAAAAATTATGCATAGGTAAACTTAACTAACTCTTAAGCACTTTGATGTTCTATAGTACATCTACATAGGTAGGTACTTACATCCTTTCCGCTGACAATGTAGGTGCCACTCGAGTTATGTACGAGAAATAATTATAAGCCCTCAAGGGAAAACACACCTTACGTCCAAGAGGAAAGGTTTAAATTAAAATGAGTTTGCGACATCCATTTTCTAGACTTACCTAGTGTGTACAATGGAAAGTATAAAAAGAGGGTATATGTGAGTACTTGTACAGCGTCTGTTGACGAAGGATGACGAGATGAGAGGCGTACAGTTTGCAGAGTTCGTGTTGCGTTACAGGGAAGGATGGGATATAAATATTTAAATAGGTATGTGGTAGATACCTTTTTTCGTGGAGAAATGCTCTCAGATGTCTCAGCACTCGAGATGGCTCTCTGGTCTCAGAGGTTAGGAATCATAACTTGTCAACAACGTTGATTTTTGTAAAAATACTATCACCTAATTTAATGAAATTTTGCGGCATTCAAATGTTAATCATAAAACCATGTTTAAAATGATTGAAGATCGACATTAGACAGCACCAACGTCACCACGAAGGAAATGATATTTTTAAATGCTTTAGCAGGGTCTAATAGCTCGGGTGGTCAGAGCGTTCTCTCTTAAGAGACAGGTCGCGGGTTCAAGTGCCGTCTGGACATTCACTTTTCCAAGTAAGGTAGATCTGCAGGATTCTACTGCATTTGGTTACTTATAAAGTGAAATATTTAATAGGTACTCGATATGAATTCATCTCACCTGGAGGAGAAATTCAACACTACCTCTACAGTGACGCCCCTAGTGTTACACAAGTCCATAGGATACATCACTCAATGTGATAGGACATAGAGTACACTATAAAAAAAGGAGAAGACCTGTTTTGATTATAAACAAGCCTGGAAATGAGCTGTTCACTCAACTTGCTACTCAGCTAAAATTTTCAGGCTAAGTAAATTATTGTAATTAGACCAAAAAAAAGAAAAGCCCGCTGAGTTTCTTGCCGGAGTCTTCTCAGGTCGGGGCCGCGTTTCGAACCGGTGGTCCATTTGCATTTGATAAAATATTGTTGATATTGACGTTTTGTAAGCGCCGTTTACTGGTCTATGCAGAATAAATGATTTTTGATTTGATTTGATTTGATTTGATTTGTAACAAACCTGTGTTCCACAAATAAATGATTATGATTATGATTACTGCTACCTAAGTTATATAGAAAAATACTACATTCCGCACTAAATTTGCAATACTTAGTGAGTGAAAAACTTCCAACCCTAATATGCTCAACACTAAATTCGCAGTCGACAACAAAGAAACTATATTACCAATTATCGACGGCCCACTCGGATGCTGCACGTGTCTGTGAGGGGCACATGTCACAATAGAACATCTATTTACCCCATTTTAAACGTTGCACCCGCAGTATGGAATAATCCTATACCCCACATTTAACTTACACACACAATAGGTTACACACTTGAAATAAATCGATATTTGCTACCGTTTGATATCAATTTTATAGTTGAATAGTCCTTTCCTGTGACTCTAGCAGTCTGAATTACTTATTGATAACATAACATAAACTCACGCCTATATCCCCGAAGAGGTAGGCCGAGGTGCTAGCACCGACATTTCACCAGTTTATGTTTTAGGTCCCAATGTAATAGGTGGCGAGCCTATACACACATAACTTCGAAAAGCATCAAAAAGTCATTGGTATGTGCCATGATAAAACCTGGGATCGAACCCAAGACCTCGTCTTAGCAGTCTAAGTATAACATTTAACGTGTTTGTTTAGAATTATAATTTTATTGGTGAAAGATGAAACAAAAAGCCGCAATTAAATTTTATAGGCCCAGATAAATTATGTAAATTGTTGTAGCTTGTATAATTTTGACTTTTTCTGGTTCTAAACTTGAACAAAACAGACGAAAACTTGAAACATTTCATTAGTTTGGATAAAAACACAATCTCCCACCATAAACCGTTTCAACTAATATTTTTCAAGAACTCAACACAGTTTAAAAAAAATGCAATCGATAGATAGATAGATAGATATTATTACAGTAAGTAGTACAGTAGTACAGTAAGTAAAATTACAGTAAAGAGAAATCATTATAGGTACAAGTAAAAGTTCCAAGCGATCTCTTCTAGGCAAAAAAAAATTCAGTCGGATGGTCTAGGGCGAAGCCCTGCGCCGCGGGTAGCGACAAGTTATTATAATAAAACATCAACACCGCCCTGATATCTCTTATTATAGAACTGAGGAGTTTTCATTTTCCTTCATCAATCTCCATTATGTAAGTTTTAAATCAGCGGGGATGCCCCAAATTGTTTCAAGCTGGGGAGTAAACATTGTAGACTATAAATAATTTAAATTAAATAAGTTTTTAACAAGGTTTTATTAAAGTTACCTGTGGTTATTTTATCTTATTTTGGGGTGCGTGCTCTGGAGCTATGGCGGACATATTGATCCTGTTGGAACCTTTATGTGGACTCTGGTCAGCGTGGAAACAGTAGGCCAAAGTCTCCCAATATCCCAAGGCCTATGCCCAGGAGTGGCCTGCGATAAACTAATTGATTGATTGATATTCTGGCTAACAGTCTTGGGCCCCGAAGATATTACTTTAAGGGGCCCACCAGGCTACTGCGGAGCTGTATATAAATTGTACTAACTGAAATAACCTTTGAAATGCGATGGCGTTACGTATCTGCAATTGAGCTCATATTCTGAGCAATTTCAATTGGTTTCTATTGGTCCAGATTGGTGCGCAAATTGAGATCGTTCTCCAATCAAACTTATGCTTACACTATTCTACGAGGAAAGAAAAAAACAAAAAAATAATTGGTGCCCTCAAAAGGCCGACTAACTTAACTATAGAACTTTAACATCGCCAATTTTTATTTATGGCACGTCAATTTGACTCCACCTCGCTTGATGTTAAGCTGAGGGCAAAGTCTCATGAAAGAGGGTCACCATTGCAAATACGTTCAGTGCTACAATGGCCGCACTCAGCTTGACGGCCTCATCAGATGCTTTTTCACGCCCCGCTTAAAGGACCCGGGACTGTAGGAAGAATGAAACACGTGCGCCGGTAAGGAATTCCAGGACTTAATGGTGCGGCAGAGAAAAGACTCACCGAAACGCTTGGTTCTTGATGGAATATTCTGCACCGTATGCGGGTGACATTTAAGCCCTGCACGTGTATTCCTGTGTAGGAAAGAGGAGGGTGGGATTAATTGGAAGAGCTCATAAGTTTCGTTAATAATAATAACATTATTCTTTAGACATAGATAACACTACGTCTAAAGATAACGGTGTGCAGTTTTGTGGAAGTGTTAAAAGTACATATTACTTTTACTCCCATTAGCGGTTAAAATAGAATTTTTAATCGAGTAAACGTCTTTTTCGTGCTGGAGAACGTGAAAAAGAACTACAATATATGTAGTTAAAAGACAAAGTCTATTACTAGGCTAGACTCATAACAGAAGCTAATTCTCTTGCCTGTCGGCGTCGCGAAACCGCGTCGAATTGGTAATGATAATGACCAAGTTCTACAGCCTTGTAGTAATAGTCACCATGATTGTCTAGCTTTTTTTGTTATGTTTTGCAATTTTGCAAAAATTATCAATCCACCGGAATGAAAAATAATAGTTCAAATAAGTACTTGATGAAGTTCCTAGGTTTTTTAAAAGAATACTAGTGGCCCGGTACGTTTTTTGGCTACGTATGAAGTGAAATAATAAAAAAATTTAAATAAAAGAAAAACGGCACAACCTATTTTGTGCAAACTTCGCCTAAACCTTTTACTAAATAGTCCGAACAAAGCCCAAACATTTGGTTTGGAAAGGTGAGCTCGTTTTTGAGTTATAAAATTACAACGAAAAGTGGCATTGAATTTCATAAAAATATATAAATGTCAAAGTCATATAAAAATACTATTTTGGTACTTTTTAGTTAGGTTTTCTTTCATATTAATGTCGTTAAATAAACTTGTGACAGTAGGTAGAGTGGGCTACAAAAGTTCTTGGACACCTTAAGATCTATATTACTTTGACAGCCAAAATGTAATTTAACCTAAGTTAGATTGCGTTTAGTAAAATAAATTATCGAAGTCTTGTTTCTTTATAAGACAATAAGTTAGCTCATGCAAGTAAGTAGCCTAAACTTAATTACATTAATAAGTAAAATTATTGTCTATTAATAATATGTCATTCCACAGACAATAGATGTACAATAGATAGAAATATAAACTAATTATTCAACTAAATTAAAACTAACATGAAAATTAAATCAACAAAAAATGCTTAAATTAAAAAGCGTCATGGAATTCTTTCGCATCGCATGCCTCATGTAGTAATGTTACCAGAAGACTGGTAGCATTGCCACGTTGTATGGCAATGTTTATTCTCTGTCCTAAGAAGAGGCCAGCCTTCTGGCGATAAGTAGATCTATTATCCAGTAGTTTTTAAGACTATGGTGTAGTAACATCACTTCATATATTTTATTTCTTCAAATTGTTCAGGAACCATTTTAATATGCAAATGCATGAATGTGTACTTTTAATGTCGATATTAAGAGCGTTATCAAGCCTTCATCGACCCTACGCCCTAACCTCTGTTCTACCCATAATAAATCTAAAACCGTTTGAATATACAATCGATATTCTAACAAAGGTCAGTGCGATTTCAACTATTACAATTTATTATCAGCTTCCATACAAATATCCAATATCAGTAAATGTTTCTGCGGAATTGAATTAAGATTGCACAGATTTTCTATAACCGCCGTAGCTTGTCTGTCGAATAGTTTCAATGCCTGTGTGGTGTGCTTAGGCTAACTTTTAGAATGGAATTTATTGAAAACTGGAAATAATAGGCCTCAGATATTGATCTATAATCTCTTACAATAATCGCGGAATAAAGTTGGCAACGGAAATGATAATGGGTGGTAGTAGACTTCGAATTATATAGATATGTTTCTTATTTAAGTGTTCGATTGGCCCGTGTTTGACCACTACCCCACCTGTTGGCAAGTGATGATGTGGTCGACAGTGTAAAAGTAGCCTATTCATTCTAGTCTTGTATAGTATCAGTCTCCACAGATACCATCTCGTCCAAAGTCGGTGAAGATGATTATGATCTGACTCAAACTGACTAAAACGCACATCTATGAGTCTTTGATTGCCGGAGGTGGGGTAATAAAAGATGTATCTCTTGCACATACCCGAAAACATCTCTATGAGATGAACCCCTTCTTTCAATCATGGTGTCCCCATCACATCAGGGAATCCGGAATTAGGACTAAAATGTACTGATTGTACAGAAACTCTAATAAATAAATGAAGTCCTTTGTCCTTTGGGACTACCCAGATTACTAAGCCTAAAGGGCAAAAGACTTAGGAGAGTTTCTGTTCTGTTATCTTCTATTTATCTTTTTTTTATATAATATCACGCCTATATCCCCGAAGGATTAGGCAGAGGTGCTAGCACCCACATTTCGCCAGTTTTATATTTAGGTCCCAATGTAATAGGTGGCGAGCCTATTGCCATTAACCGGGCACTTATAAACCTGCGATAAATACACACATAACTTCGAAAAGCATCGCAGTCATTGGTGTGTGCCATGGTAAACCTGGGATCGAACCCGAGATCTCGTCTCAGCAGTCCATCACCCATGCCACTAGGCTACCGCGGTTCTATTCTATTTATCTATACTATTATATAATTGTAAAAAGTTCATGGTTGTCCGCAATGGACGCAAAAACTACTGAACCGATATCGATGCGGTTTTTTTGATTTGAAGGGGTTTGGTCCAACTTAAAATCTTACGTTTACTTGATTGCAATCGGTTAAGTAGAACCAAATTTACGATTAGTAATTTAGAATTCAAGTTGCACATATGGCGGCGGAGCCGCGGGCATAGGCTAGTACTATATAAACAGCTACAAAGGAACTAGTCACAAGTGTGAACTTATTAACATAATGTAGTTACAGTTATTTAACTTTTACGTTATGTTAATTTTAACTAATTTGTTGCAGGTAAACTTTGAACGTATTGCTTACGTAAGTAGAACTGTGTGGTGAGAATGAAGTCGGTCTGACATAGATGTGGTTTTGATCGTCATATTATCGACGACCTCCATGGCGGTAGTGAACGCGACTGCTACGCAGGAGGCGTAGGTACGATTCCCGCTCAATGCAAATATTTGTGTACATGAATATGAATATTTGCATTGTTCTGGGTGTTTCTATGTATTATATGTATGTTTTTACAAAAAAGAAGTATCTAAGTATGTTTATCCGCATTCTAGAACCCATAATACAAGCTAGTTAAATTATGCTTACATACCATGGATCTAGGTGGCGTTGTGTAGATTGTCCTAGAATATTTATTTATTTATTATCACCAAGTATAGAGGTTCTCTTGAAGCAGATACAAATACCCACTTCATATCCCAGTCTGGGTATCGGGTCATCATCTTTTTAACGTTGTTCCTTTGCTTTTGAGACTTTTACCTTGCAAACCAAAGTCTTTTGATGGGGCTACATTATTTTTTTATACTTACCACTTAGATACCAGACCAGCACAAGGCTCACTTAATGGAAAGTAGTCTTGATGATAATTGACTTTGAAGAATCATACATCCACAGCTAATATCACAATAATAATATGTCATAGATTAACACAAAGTTAGGTTATGTAATATCTGGTGTTGGAGCGATAAATCGAGGCTATGTCAGACTCGAACCAACTAAAACGCACGCCATCTTCTCATCTCTTTCAAAAGGGTCCCTTTCAAGTGTGTGGACCGAAGGTATCCCCATCTAACCTCCAGGTATGGGGAAGCACACGTTGCCCTACCACCGCAGGACGAATTTCCCTCAAGATTGTAACGACCTAATCACAATAAAAGCTAAATGGAAATAAATATAAGGGCTCCTTCCCATTTGTTGGGTATCGGATCCGTACTTTGATCGGAGACAGAACGTTATTATAAAGTTATTTACACTTATCTGAATCCGATTTTGTGTCGGCTCCGACAAGAAATGTCGGGTGTTAAACGACGGTGTCTGGAAAAATATCGTGTCGTATCTCGCTTGCCTATGGTTAGAAATGGCCTGTTCCATTTGTCAGATGTCAGGGCAGTAATGGTAGATGTTAGGAAACTAACTGTAACCGTATTCTCGCTAACCACACATCAGTGGTGATTCAACAACCATCAACCAACTCGTACCTATTGTTACCTTTTTAGACGAGTCCTAGTTCGTAAGTATACAGCTTGTTGTTTGGAAAGGCGTTTTCACACGATCCTTCCGCCTAGCCGGCAGCAATAACGGTGTAATGTAATGCTACACGGCAGCTCGAGTTACAGTCGAGCGTCACGGCATTACACGCCGGCTTCCGCCTTACATGTTCATAGTTTTCTTGCATATACTTTTACGCTAACTATACAGTATTTTACGCTTTTTATTTACCTATATTATCATTTAACCTTGAGTAACAAATGCCTGGCTATACGGTCTCCGCCGGGCCCCGGTAGGAAGGGTAGACCTAAAAAATGCTGGCTTGGGGTCGTGGAGGATGACATATGCCAAAGGGCTTACTATCAGAGATGCGCAAAATGCACATAGATGGCACGGAGCACATAATTTCCAGGGTTTATCCTTCATAGTGGCTCTACAATCAATTTAGATAGGAAAAAGTGATTGTTTCGACGGGATTTGAACTTGTGTTTTTTCCCTAACATACAGACCGCTGAGGCACGAAGCATTCGAAATTCTCTTATACAAACTTATCTTTGGAGCGAAGGTGGTATATTACTGCCTTCAAAATTCCTTTACCAGTGGTTGAGACGCTTAAATTTATCCTATAGCTTATGTATCCATAATGCGATATAGTTACACCCAACTTAAGCAGCGTCATCATTTCCCTGCCCTAGTCCCAATTACTTAGTATCGGCGCAACCTTCATACATTCCTATCATTTAGTTCGTCACTCCTTTCTTTGACATTATCTTGTTTCACACAATCCATCCATCTTTTTTTGAGCAAATTTCTGCTCTTAAAGTCCTCTACATTCATACTTTGGACCTTTCATTGATACATTATACTACTTAAGCAGAGTTTCATGCAGAGTTCAGGAACAGAGATAAACATATTCATAAACATTTATAAACGTTTTAAACATTTAGAAAGTTTACGTATGCGATAAGTAACATTCAAGATAGATTTTATAGCGAATCTTATCTGCAATTTTCTGCAGTTAGTGTGCATTTAAATGCAGGATGTCTAAATGGACACTTAGGCTCAAGATCTGCTCTTACTTGTGGCTTAACTGGCGATTAAAAAAGGTGTGACTTTTTAGTACTGAATTATTTTCTTAAAGCATTTACGCTTTGTGAATGTGCCTGTAGTAGGGGAGTACTACTGGCAAACCGGTAGCAGCATTCATAGCCAATTTACTAAGCACAGGTTATAAATTTAAAATTAAAACTGACATTAAATTAACATTTTATGCCTTCAGGCCCTAAGTCTCAGACCTGTGATCTACGATGCAAGTTTATACTTAGCTGATCCGGCCGTGTCTCGTCTACAGATAAATTCCCACCTTAATCCTCAGCCATAGAGTCTATTTTAGCGGTGTCATCATTAACAGTATTAACCTCTCGAGTTTGAGTTCAATTAACAATAAAGTTTACGGTCAAACTAATTCGAACCTTATTGTCTTCAGCAACATTTAAACTATTATTCTTACTTTCAATTATATTACTTTCATTGCAATTAGGTTCGTAATGGTTAAATTGAAATGATTGTAAATTATCTCTTTCAATCACTAAAACTGTAAGCTTAGTTTCTGCCAACTATCTCTTGACTGTGGAGCTCAGGGTTCTATCAATCTCCAACGTCTCCTTTTAGATTTGGAGCGACTGCCGATTAATCTCTTTTGTCTTTACCTGGATCTCAGGATAATGATATACTAGAATTGCATACCCCGTACCCCAGGATAGTGTATTATTAGGGGTAAAAATGAATCCGAAGCCAAGAGACACCGCAATGAAATCAAATCAAATTTATTCATGGGAAATTTTTAATGCTTACTAGTTATACATTTTTTGAATATATCGTACCCTCAGGGAAAAAAAAGCATAAGACGGAAATGCTGATTTTTCAGTATGGCGAAAAAACTGAATTTATGGGCATATTTACTTTATTTCCAAACGTAGAAGAATTATTCTTATATCAAAAAAAGGAGAAAAAAATATTGCACTTCGTGTTGTATTTAAGTTAGTACTAATGTTTATAGTTTATTAGGAATTGTAAAAATAAATTATTATGCTATTTTTCAGAATACAATAAAATAAAGCATTCTGAGTATCAAAATTTATGCCAGACTTTGCTAGAATAGTAAAATATATTTCAAAAAGTATGTTATATTAAAGCAGTAATCAACTCGTGAATATGAACATTTTTGGTAGTATAAGTAAGATTACTGCATTATTTCCTTTATAAAAATTATGTTTGTGATGCACAAGCAATATTTACCCCTTTTTTCAATATAGGGGCTTGTTAAGATAACTTAAGTAAACAATAATAATTACTTATTTCATTATATGTTTTAGAAAAGTTAGCTGCATATTAACACATATTACTTAGAGTTATTATTTATGACTACAGGGAAAAACAGAGAATGCATTTTTTTATGCATTATTTTTTATTTTAGGCAAAATACTAATTATAGTTTTGGTAACAATTAAAGTTCGTACTATCAACAATAAAATTGCACAATAATATTCAGTAATTTAGAGTTTCGGTGAAGATTACTACCACTATTGATTTTTTTTATGAATTCTTAAATAATCAGTAAGTAGATAATTTGATAAGACTAAACTTGTAACAATTAATGAATTAAGTTTTTATTGGCTCCGTACAATAAAATATTTATGTTCTCTCAGTAAACGAAATTCAATTATGTCAGGGGAATAACGGATAAAATCGGCTCCGTACTAAAAAAGTTTTCCATCCCGACAGTTCACGCACCAGGCATTAAAGTAAACAACATCGTGGGCACACCGAAGGATATCTTGCCGCTTCAGACGCCAGGGGTCTACAAGATACATTGCAGCTGCGGTAGTTCATATATAGGCCAAACAAAGCGGACTATTGCTGATAGGGTCAAAGAACACATTGCAACTGTAAAGAACCGCCGGACGAGCAAATCAGCGATTGCAGAACACCTTTTAGTAGCAGGCACGAATCACTGGATTGTATTGCACAATACGCAAGTTCTCTCCACCGAACGTCACTTTTATTCGAGAGCTGTACGTGAAGCTATTGAAATCTAGAAGTACAAGAATTACAATCGGGAAGACGGTTTCAAGTTATCTGCGACATGGAATCCAGTGATAAAAAACTTGCTGCCTCGCTTTTCTGCGCGGTCGGATAGACACCAAGCCATTTGCACAGATAATAGGGACCCTGTGAGTGTGGTATGTGATGGTACCTGCAGAGAAAATAATATAAAAAATTTCGAAAATGTGCGGGTAAATGTATAACCGGCTACCTCACTAACTCGACGACGGAGGGCGTGCGCGGCTGAGACAGTCAGCCTATGACCACGGCCGGTGCAACCTGGTCGAAATCGCGTTAATTCCCGTTTACATATTATTATAAGAATGAATTTGTTGAATTACACTCTGTTCTATTTCGCTGGCTGGTTTATGAGGTCTATTGGTATGTTGTCCTCGAAGGTTTGTTATTTGGTCACCATTAGCATATTTATCAATGGCAGTGTAAACTGTTCTTTCTTTAATATCTAGCGTATTAAGAAACATGGTTTTGCACACTTTTCAATCAGTCACAAGACATGCATCGCTTTATGACGGCAAATAATAAACCAATATACACGATTTCGTTCACGTTTACGCTGCATTTTCATAACTTTAGGTTCTATAATCTCGGTGTTTTTCAAAATGAACTGCCATTGAGTTTCATGGTTACTGGAAGTCCAAAATTGCTTAAATATTCCCAACCTTTTTCTAGGGTTTGTATTAGCTTCAGTTACTAACACTAGACGAGATGTCATTGCTTCAGATTCTGTGGTGGAACTATTTCCAGCTGGTATATTTTCAGCGTGACAAGTGAAGGGTCAGAAGTTATAGGCCGAGATTATAGAACCTAAAGTTATGAAAATGCAGCGTAAACGTGAACGAAATCGTACATTCGTATATTATTTGCCGTCAAAAAGCGATGCATGTCTTGTGACTGATTGAAAAGTGTGCAAAACCATGTTTCTTAATACGCTGGATATTAAAGAGAGAACAGTTTACACTGCCATTGATAAATAAGCTAATGGCGACCAAATAACAGACCTTCGAGGACAACATACCAATAGACCTCATAAACCAGCCAGCGAAACAGAACAGAGTGTAATTCAACAAATTCAGTCTTATAATAATATGTAAATGGGAATTAACACGATCATCATATAGGTAATACAAACCTTTGGAATGCCTGACGTTTCAACCAGGTTGCACCGGCCGTGGTCACAGGCTGACTGTCTCAGCCGCGCACGCCCTTCGTCGTCGAGTCCGTGAGGTAGCCGGTTGTACATTTACCCACACATTTTCGACATTTTTTATATTATTTTCTCTCCAGGTACCATCACATACCACACTCACAGGGTCCCTATTATCTGTGCAAATGGCTCGGTGTCTATCCGACCACGCAGAAAAGCGAGGCAGCAAGTTTTTTATCACTGGATTCCATGTCGCAGATAACTTGAAACCGTCTCGTCTTCCCGATTGAAATTCTTGTACTTCTTGATTTCAATAGCTTCACGTACAGCTCTTGAATAGAAGTGACTTTCGGTGGAGAGGTATCTTTTTGGCTAAGTAAGCGCATTTAAGATAATTTCCTTATAACGAATAAAAAGATAATCGTGTATACAAGACTAGCGATGTAAAAAAAACATACGCATTTAAATCATAATAATTGTTACTATTAATCTTCTACATAAAATATTAGGGATAAACGTAGTAAAAAGTAATACGTCATATTTCTCAATTTATTCTTTGCGTTATATCACTTAATCTACTAATCCGTAAGAAAAAATGTAATGGAACAAAAACTCTCAAAACGAATTTCTTGTTTTAATTCGTCAAATTTAACAAGAAAAATATGAAAAAAATTTAGTATATGTATCTTTAAACGTACTTTTCAAATATGATAAAATCGATAAATCAAAATAAAATCACTTATGCCTATTTTGCACTGGGGGTGCGATATATTACATTAGTGCTAGACACTTACAGTGGTCCTCAAAAGTTTTTGGACACCTTAAGATTTATAATCCTAACAAAATTATCTATAATCCTTAACCAACAGTAACGTAGAGAGCATTAATAAAATAAAGTAGATCGATGTCTTATTCTTTTGTAAGAAACTAAGTAAACTCATGCAAGTAGTATCCTAAACTTAATTACATTAAATAAGTAGAACTAATATTATACAGTAGCTTCTAAGATTTCATACAGTTTTTGGTCTGAACTGTCCGAGCTTTTGTGGTCCACTGTACAGTATTAACGATCAAAACTTCTCAAAAGAACCGCGTTACTTCACTCTTGATCAATGGCTTCTGATCAATCGATCGCTGAGCGAGGAGGTCTGAAGAGTCCGTAGATTGTGTACAAGTGCAAGCCGCCATGAATAATGGAGCACCTTTTGTCCCAGTTTCCATTCTGCGAGTCTTGAAGCCTCATTAATGAATGAGTACTTGAGATTGTTGGGTTGTTGATGGAGTTCTCAAAGATATCTCAACGGAATTAGTGTGAAATTTGCATGTGACATTGTATAAGTATAGTTACCTGTAAATTATCTTTGTGACGTCACAAAATGTACGTGCAGTGCGTATTTTCTCTGTAAATAATCTTTGTGACGTCACAAAATGTACGTGCAGTATGCGTTTTCTTGATGTCTTGTCGTGTTTACCGATATTTATGCGGCCAGAAAGGCGGACAACAGCTAGTCAACCATAATAATAATCATTTCGCATTATCTATCCCGTAGATACATATTAAACTCTGAATATCACATGACACCTCAAAACATCTCTTTAACTCGTAATCTATTTGCCAGTTAAGAATCTCTCGAATCCGCATTAGCGTATCTGGTGTACATATTTCTAATTTTACCACGAAGCTAATGCCCCCGTACGACCGTATTTAACGACGTACAAATTACTATCGAATGCACCTAGACCAGCGTTTCTCAAAGTGCTAGTACTTACAACGTGGGAGAGTACCCCATTTATTGTACATGTCAAGAAGAATATTCAAAGTTTTTAAAGCAAATGAAACGGTGAAATCTTTATGCCCTCTGCTACAACTTACCTAAACGTAAGCTCCCATATAGATGAAATTTAATACAAGAATCGATTATACATCGAATCTAACATAGGCTTCTTTCAATGTGCGCCAGTCATCTACCTTCTGCATTCAGTTTATCCTGGCCATTTTTACTTCCTCGCGATCTCCACTCTAGAACTCGTTTGCTCCAAAGGCTACTACAGATGGGGCGAGCCTACTGCTACTACAACATTTAGCGGTAATTTTTGAAAGGGGTCACCGTAACTTGAAAGTTTGAGAATGCTTGACTTAGTTGCCCATAAAACTCAAAAGAATCAAACTAGTCATAGAGATCCATCACTCCTTGTTCAACAGGCTCCTTCTAATTCTGGAGTTGCCATAAACTTTTTACTACCCCCCCTACCCTTCCTGCCAGCCATTACTGCCTTCCAACAATCGATTTTGTGATTAACGTCTGAGCGGATTTATTGTACAAGTTTTGGTTAAGAGGCGATAATTTCTCGTTATGTGTTGCCACTTGCCACTGGTAAAGATAAAATGTGTTAAGTGTTGTAAATTATCACTTTAAGTGCCCAATAACAGGCGTACATGTGATATCATGTTAAATTAAGAAGAAAGTGCATATGGTACCGAAATACTTACGAACATGGAAGAAAAAACTAAAGTAGTCAATTATTTAGTCGAATCCAGACGAGGGATTGTACCACCACGTCTTATAAGTAATGTTATTTCAATCTTCACTTTGTTACGTCAAGCAAATCAAAAGGTAAATTATTGTATTTACGATATGATCGCGTCAATACCTGGATTTCGCTAGTATACTAGAATATATTTCAATCTTACTTTACTTTCAGTTTCTTCCATCAAGAACCAAGCGGTTCGGTGAGTCTTTCCTCTGCCGCACCATTAAGTCTTGGAATTCCTTACCGGCGATGTGTTTCCTTCTTCCTACTCAGTCCCGGGCCCTTTAAGCGAGGCGTAAAAAGCATCTGCATCAAGCTGTAACACTTTACGTGTTTGTCATGGTGACTCTCGTTCCTGAGATTTTACCTTGAGCTTAGTATCAGGTGGTGTGAAATCAAATTAACGTGTCCTATATAAAAAAAAATCGGACTGTCATCGTCAGCGTGCGGCAGTATATACTTCCTGGATGTGCTGCTACTAGTACATATGGTTAAAATGATCTGGTTAAACAGTATCTCCTACTGTAGTGCATACATTTATTGGTTTGTTTTCCTGCCTTACAAGACCTGTACCTACACAAATGTCGACCTAGGGTTAGAATCACATTGTGAAAATAAAGTAAAATTGAAAAACCGCGGTAGCCTAGTGGTATGGGTAATGGACTGCTGAAACAAGGTATCGGGTTCGATCCCAGGTTTTACCATGGCACACACCAATGACTTCTCGATGCTTATGTGTGTATTTATCGCAGGTTTACAAGGGCCCCGTTAATGGCAATAGACTCGCCACCTGTTACATTGTGACCTAAACATAAACTGGCGAAATGTGGGTTCTAGCACTTCTGCCTACCCCTTCGGGGATGAAGGCGTGAGTTTATTTTATGAAATAATATTACTTATTAGAGGTGGTAGTAGGGCCCATGACCATAGTTCCAACCAGTTATAAACCAGGTTGGTAGGTTCTAGTAGTAAGAACAGGTATTACTTATATCGAGTACGATACACAATTAACACCGGTGACTAATACGAGTATTTTCAGAATCTGCAATACTAATAGTCTATCCTACAAGGTGGGATTAAAACCTGTTCTTGAATCATTATTTAGTACTTCGTTTTCTAATGTCAATTAGCATATCTATTACTTATCTATATTCAAGTAGCGAACTGGTTTCAGGACCTATTACTATGATACCGTTATAAAATAGGTGGGCCGGAATAACAGGTACTTAATTCTAAAATAAAAGTATTTAGGTTAAACTATTTACCTAAATCTAGGGAAAAAGTTTGTGCTGGTATACTTAATTTTAGTACTATCTACTTTTGAAAGATGATTAATTGGTATAATATTTAGGAATTGGATTGTTCATAATCATCATCACCCTAAAGATGGGATATAGGAGAATTTCGAATAATTCAGACGAGGCTTAGCGGTCAGAGCGTTCACCTTGTAAGGGGAAAATCACGGGTTTGAATCCCGATGAAGCTTTCACTTTTTCCTAACTAAATTTGATTGTTCATAACTATCAATGTAAACCTTTGAAAATGAAGCAATGCAAAACTGGTTACGTTAGGTTAGGTTAGTACTTACAATAATACACATAATGGAGAAATACAAGTGTATTATCAATAAATGTATAACAATAAGTTTCACGCAAGTGCCATAATAAACAAGTACTGTTATTTAATAATAACTAGCTGACCCGCGCAACTTCGTCTACGTCACCCCGTTTTTGCAACATTTTTCATTCCAGCTCCGCACCTGTTGGTCGTAGCATGATGTTATATACATATAAACCTTCCTCTTTAACCATTCTATCTATTAAAACAAACCGCATCAAAATCCGTTGCGTAATTTTAAAGATTTAAGCGTACAAAGGGTAGCCAGAGCTCACTAGAGAGGTTTTGTGTTGTCCGTGGGAAAACCAAAGGATCTTTTGCGCTGACGACACAGAATGTCTCTGTTCTTACTGGGGTTGCGGCACGAGTGTTATTCCTCTGGTGTTACATTCGCCCATAGGCCACGGTAACCATTTACCATCAGGTGGGCCGCGTGCTTGTCTGCGACCTAAGTTGTATTAAAAAGAAAAAAAAACATAGGGACAGAGAACGCTACTTTATTTTATACTATGTAGTGATACTCACAGTAGTAGGAATGTCTATCATGTCTGTACTAGTTATAACTAGAGCTAGGCCATTACGGGATTTTCTTTTTATATTCTCTCGTACGTACTAGTACTTACATTCTGGACCTATGCCATAGACCATAGAAAGGGTTAGGACGCGACTGCATCGTGAAGAAGGAAGATCTCGAAGGTATATTTCGTCCCAATTGAGCAGTCCGACTGAGGAAGTACCTTCTTCGCCCTACAGAATATCGCGGTTAATAATAACCTTGTGTTGTTTCTGGCGGTGAGTGGGGTAGCATGGGTTTAGCAAGTAAGTCTCTGTCGTTGCCTTTATGATATTTGGATCATAGCTGTGACATACCATCCTGACCTTAGACTATTGTAGCTGTTAGTCTCATTCAGAGTAAGTACTTACAGACACGATAATCATCATCGTCCTGCCCTTGGCCCAATTAAATGGGGATTCGGTGCAACATGTCATTCTCTTCCATACATTCCTATCGGAAGTCATTTCCTCAGTCACTCCCTTCCTTGTCTTTCACTCAATCCATCCATCTTTTTTTGGGCCGCCCTCTGGTTGTAAAGACCTTACGATAATGTTAATACATACATTCATACTTTACGATAATGTTATGTAGTAAGTAGGATACAGAGTTTCCCGTTTCTTCCTATAACTCGGTCTCCTAAAAGTCAACTAAACGGATGTTCCAGGCCAGTCCCAAAATCTCATGAAATCTCAAATTGAGTATGTAGGTACGTGAAAGAAAAATCATTTAAGAAAGGCGACGTCCATCTCTACAACAAGAATGACGACTACACATACAACTTAGCTATTTCCCGACACAAAACAGGTCGAGTTTTTCTCATCCTTTCACCTAGATAAGTTAGACGCACACAGGTGCTTACAGCAGCATAAAAGAGTCGTAGGTACATATGCAGCTGCTTTGTTAGAAAGTCTTCCGAGAAACGAGACTATTGTTTAATTCATAAACAGTAGCGATTTTATAGTCCTGAGATTCTGTCTTCTTCTTCTTCTGTCGAATCGACGACATTTTTGAGTTGCCATCGTGGTGTAGTAATTTGTTACACGGCAGTGCCCGAGGGCCCGAGCATAGCTTTCGCTCTTCGGGAAGGCTTACTAAGTCCTCTCCGAGATTCTGTAAAAGTCATAGATATGTTTTATAGGTTGGATCTCTTGTCGATATGTGTGAAGGTATGGGATATATTATTATTTAGTTTTAGATAATACACGGTAGGTACCGGGGATCTTCGATAGAAATAAAAACTTGGAATGCTGGTTAAGTGAAACGCGCCTTCATACCTTCTTTTTTTATGGCACGTCAATTTAACTTCACCTTGCCTGATGTTAAGCTGAACGCAAAGTCTCTTGAAAGAGGGTCACCATTGCAAACACGTATATAAGATATTCGTTTATTAAAATCGCTCTAAAACCTTCGCTTCCCTCTCATAACTTGGACAGTGTCCACCATATCGTATGACAGTAAGTTGACGCGTGAGATAATGCAGCTACACACGATCATACGCGAGACAAGTTCACTTGATAAAATCACTGACGAGGAACAATGCTACGTGATATTATATGTACAGAAAGGGTCAGATGGAGTAAATATGAGGTTGTATTTTTTACATATAGGGCCCTTCAATACTTCACCTCTCGTGAACGCGAAAGAGGGACACAATTTCAGATATCAGGAATGAAACAATGTTGACCCTCAGCTTGATGGCCTTTATGAGCGTTGGGAGGACAGTCCCTCCCATAAAGGCAAAACGAAACCTCAAACGCGATTTTGCTTCGATCATACACTAGACCGCGGTAACCTAGAGGTACGATCGATCCCAGGTTTTACCATGGCACACACCAATGACTTTTCGATGCTTTTCGAAGTTATGTGTGTATTTATCGCAGGTTTATAACTGCCCGGTTAATGGCAATAGGCTCGCCACCTACATTGAGACCTAAACATAAACTGACGAAATGTGGGTGCTAGCACCTCTGCCTACCCCTTCGGGGATATAGGCGTGAATTTTATGTATGTATGTATGCATAGTGGACTATACGATTTCTCTGTAATTCACACTTTAAGAGATCTTATTATATAGAATGTGCATATGATTGTAAATTAATTAGCGTTTGCCTTTTCGATGTATTCACAGCTTTTTCACTTTCTAGTTAAACAAAAATATTTGGTTATTATTAGCGCTTCAAGATGGAGTACGTTAGATTAAAAAATAAAATGCCAATATGTTGTGTACCAGGAGTAGGTAGTACCAGGGGCCTTCGGCTTCAGGAGTGAGCCCTTTACAGCCTGTAGTCCAACTTGTAAGAAGTAAAGAACTCTAGGTTACCTGAAAATAAATAGTGAGAAGTTCTAAAAGAACGTATTTTTATATCCAAGAATCTCAACAGCGAGCTAATTGAGCAGTCCGACTGGGGAAGTACCTCAGCTCTACAGAATACCGCGGCTAATAATATCCTTGTGTTGTGTGTCCGGCGGTGAGTAGGGTTTAGTAGCTAGAGTTCACTGAGAACGTTTTGTGTTGTCAGTGGGAAGACCGAGAAACCCTTCCTTCTCTTCTGCACTGACAGCACAGAGTCTCTCTTAACTCCCCACTTCTCTTCCCCTCCCATAAACGACAGCACGAATGTGACGACCCTACTCGACTGATTCAAACGTCCACGGGCCACGGTAACCACATTCCACCAGTTGGACCGCATGCTTGTCTGTCAACTAAGTGGTATAAAATGTTAAATAAAAATAGCATATTATTATTCGTTATCTACGCTTAAAATCATTAAACTTAATCATACATTATCATTACAGATAATCGTGAACAGACACGTTTTTGTTCAGTCACAGACCATCCATCAAAATTCATGTGACGTACACAAATAGCGCGAAATTATATTTTTTAATTAAACACGCTCATAAAAACATTGTAAAAAGCAATGGCATCCTCTTTGGCGCCAGCTACGTAATAAACAGAAAAAAAAAGTTTTAATAAAAAATAAAGATAATGTGATTATTAATCCTGTTGGTTGAAAGTAGGGCTGTCGAGTAATATCATTTTACGGTTTTATTTTTTTTATAGCACCATGTCCGCGGTCACTTGGATATCGATTATCATGACTTTTGTTTGCAATGGTGACCCTTTTTCATGAGACTTTGCCTTCAGCTTAACATCAGGCGAGGTGAAGTCAAATTGACGTACCAAAAAAAATATTATATACCATTCTGATCAACGGATTGCAATCTTTATGTACGTAATATTAAACAATAAACTGTAACAAAATTCGTTTAGTAATTTTTGCATCGATCGTAGAAAACATACATATTAACAAAAATGGCAAAAAGAAAACATTTTTGTGGTCAGAATCGATTTTTCGATATTCTTTAAATATCTCCAATACACAGACGACTACTTATATAATGATTTAATATTTTTTTAATTTCTTATTTTTTAATTCATAGTGATTATTCATAATAAGATAATATCTGTTCGGCGTAGAAGGGAATGTTTATATGAAGGTTTTCTTCATTATTCTTTGTACAAAAATATTGATGGAGATCGTTAACCTGTCTGTCCACTGTTCAAGTCTATAATAAAGATGGATGGTGTCTTGTGCGAACTATGATTCATTGTGTTTATTAAGATAAAGGTACATAGGCCTTATTAAAAGCTACAAGGGACAGTTTTTATCAGTTATTTCAGTATAAAACATCGACACCACCTATGACATTGGGACCTAAACATAAACTGGCGAAATGTTTGTGCTAGCACCTCTAGCGTGAGTTTATGTTATATATTTTGTTTTTGTTAAAACATCGATTTAAAATTGAAAAATCTATACCTACGGAGTTCCATTTCCTTACAGGGGGAGTACTTTGACATTCTTTAGAAATGATTTTTAGGATATATTGTAGGATAGTCGGTAAAGCTAAAGTGGTCAGAGACTGGACTGGTCACGAGTTCAATCCCGTCTTAACATTTACTTTTTTCATATTGAAATTGATTTGATAAAGTAAACATATGAATGAATGAGGCACTCATATGTTCTTTCAGTAAAGTATAAAATAATTACATTCAGCTCTAGTTTATGCCTGCGACTACAAGCGAAATATAAGTCTGATCTTTTAATAAAATCACCACATTAAAATCTGTTCAGTAGTTTTTGAATCCATCGTATATAAACCAACAAATCGATTATTGAACACAAAGCTATTGGTTTGACTTTAATATTTTACATTTTATTTCATCGCAATCACTTGAGCAGAACCTGAAATATGACCAAAAGTCCCTTTATCTTAAATGTATCCACGCGTGCCTCCGTGCCCCTCACGAGGAAAAAACAATAAAAATAACTAATCCTTGTAATCTTATCTATAATTTAACTACTTCCGATAGTTGTAAAAATCTTTTAGAAAATCAAGTACCCCATCGATCATATTTTACCGGTAATAATATTTTAAGTTATAAGGTAAACGGATAATCTCCGTATCCGCACTCCGGACAACCCTAGCAAAAACCGGTATGTACGGTGGACACTTTAATATACTTCGCGCGTGTATTGTGACAGCACGTCTGGCGTCTCGTAGGATAGTCCGAGATTACACTGGCTTAGGCAGCAAGTAGAGTAAAGCCTTGTTTGTGAGAGTTAATGTCAGCTTGTTTGGGTTAGGCTTCGTTCTGATGTGCAGTGACAATTTGTTTCCGCGTTGGCATAAGTAGTATGTGAACTGATGAGTAGATAAAATGAAATAGAAGTGTTTCACAAACCTATATTTTCTTGATTCCTCGTGAATTGTAATTGAATGCACTGTCACAAAAATTTATTTATTTATTTATTTGCGAACATGGGTACAAAGTAACGGTCTTAAAAAAAATATAATGTAGGTAAATATGATCAGCCTTTTGTGCAGCTTTTTTGTGAGTGTCTTGAGTAAGCTAGCTAACATAAAATTGTCATAAAATTTAGGAGTATTTACATTCTTTGACGCTGTGCCAAAATAGCCTGTCTTTTCCCCGTTTTGTAAACTTTTGTAATTTGCAGATAATGGTATTCTTGCACAAGTCTAAATAAGTTTAAGAACACGAGTCTAACAACTTATCAATGAAAACCTATCAAGGAGTATATTCTTTGATCTAATGTTATTTCTTGTCCATTTTTCGTCAACATCATGTCTACCCTACTATGACTCACAGATCTCGAGACTAATTTGTTCTTACCGGCTTTACCGCTGTAGACGACAAAAAAAACCGATTTTATGTTAAAGATTGAAGGTCGGAATAATCGGTTTTACATCTTCCGGTTCTGAACGGTAAAGTGAACAGGCTGACAATGTAATCGTTTCCTTATATTGAGATTAACGTTTCAATCAAAAATTATCATATCGGCAAAAATTATAATACAAGTGTAGTAATTTTTTTTAAAGGAATCTTTATCAGAAAATCTGTCAAGTGTGAAACTGATTGAACGTGAAGGTTCCGTATTAAGGTAGAAGATATACGGTATTAAGGTAGATTAACGACCTCTGAGACTTGGCGATAGTGAAGGCGACTGTTACGCAGGAGGCGTGGGTTCGATTCCCGCTCAGTGCAAATATTTGTGCGGATGAACATGAATATTTGCATCGGTCTGGGTGTTTATATGTACCTATCTATGTATGTTTATCCGCATTCTAGAACCCATAACACTAGTTAAACTAATCTTACCATGGGTCTAGGTGGCGTTGTGTAGATTGTTCTAGAATATTTATACCATATATTATATTTATACATTATATTGTTAGACCTAGCATCTAAAACATACACTTTAGATCCTGAAGGCAGCTCTCCTACTTTTCTCTCTTTTCTTGATTTTGGTTTTTATAGGAGCGACTACCATTTGAATCATCTAGCTCTTTAGTGCTGGTACACCACCAATACACCTGCTAATTGGCCACAAGCCTCTGATAAAGGCTTTACCTTTGGGGTCTTAACACAATTCACATTACTATAACGGCAGTCACTCCCGTAAAAGCCAAGGTTAGTGAATGAGCAGCCATAACGGGGGTGCAAATTATTGAGCAACTGTACTACGTTTAAATGAAGAAAAAAAAATCGAAGGTTCTGCCGATCGCACGAGTTGTCCTCTGCCTACCCCTTTGGCGTAGGCAGAGGGCAACTCGTGCGCTGAACGATTATGAGCTCACGCTAAAAATCACAGCACAATTCCCATGCTTCACCCAACAAGGTGCCTATAATTCCCATTAAAATGCACCATACAACTTCAAACCAAACTCCAAGCATTCGCCATCACAATATTAAGTCACTTAACTAGTTCTTACTGCTATTATATAACTAGCCTGACCGTCTGAGCTAACACCATTTCTGTTCGACCCCATAAAAGGTAACCGGTAGTATTCTAGAACTATGTTAAACTAGCTAATACTCGCGGATTTGCCCGTGTGGAGTTTTGTTCTTGATCCCATGGGAACCTACAACCGGTAGAAAAAAGTAGTTTACATGTTATTTCAGACTAATCTATTCGAGAAAATATATTGAGAGAAATTGGGGTGCCAACCATCACCCCCGGGTTTTCAATCCCAACGATAGCAATAGTAATTACCTATCATGGAAAGGAATGCCAAAACGCACTCCTCAAAGCAAGTGAAAAGACTTCTCACCCGAGAACATATGATTTCGTATCTGCAATATTCCACAAATGCGACTAACAAACCTCTGTAGCGGGAAACAAAATTCAGGAGAGTCACCTTTACTAGTGCGGCCATGTTCTGTGCCGACCTCTTGACAATGTGGGTAACAAATGTCTGGCCATGCAGGGGCAGATGCCTGCTTGGCGTCGCAGAAGATAGCATGCTTGCCAATGTGCTTATTATCATGGATACGCAAGACCGCGAAGTTATTATAATGTTCGGGACTTCACGCGATATATTTTTTGAACACTTTCTCTTGCTGACGTTTCGGGTGCGTTGCAGCACCCGTGGTCACGACTTGACTTGTTTGTGATGTGATAGTTTAAAAGTTACATACACGTGCGAAGTGAATCAGAAAAGCCGAAAGTGGACCCCGGAGTCCAAATGCGATCGGGATTAGCGCAAGGATGATGACGAATCTATCCAATTACCAAATTTCAGCCAGATCTTGTTCAGCCGTTAGAGCGAAATTAGTAACAAGCATACAAACATACTCACAAACTTTCACGTTTGTAGTATTAGTAGGAAGTAGGATACCATTTTCCTTGGAAGGTAGTTGAAATGAGAACCTTGCATTGTCAGTTTTTATATCTGAACTATACTTGAGGCTTTTCTTGTAGAAGATCGATTGTATTCAATTGATGCCTTTTTTCTACTTGCTTCAGACCGTCTTTCGCGTCTTCTATTTTCATAGTTGTTTTGTACAAAGTCTCCGGTTAAATTTTGACTTCACCTCGCCTCATGGTAAGCTATAGGCGAAGTCTCAGTAAAGAGGGTCACCATTACAAACACGTACAGTACTTATTACAATGGTGGCACTCAGCTATTCGGTCTCATCAGATGCTTTTTCACACCCCGTTTAAAGGACCCGGGACTGTAGGAAGAAGGAAACACGTGAGCTGGTAAGGAATTCCAAGACTTAATGGTGCGGTCGAGAAAAGACCCAAAGACGGTGTGCGTTGTAGTCGGTTCGAGTTCCGACATAACCTCTTCGACCGGCTCTGGCGGCAGGGGTACCCGTGGGGATTTTAGGCACTATAAATAATAGGAGTGTGACAGGATTCGGTGTGACTCGTTGCGAATAAAGGTCCAACTCGTTACCCGTAACGATTTCCATAAATGTTCCATGACTGGTCTGCCGGCTCAACGAGCTCCTCTAAATCACGGAAGGATCTCTATGGTCAATGAAGGTCATCCATCCAGAGACCGATTTAACTGGTGTTACTTAACCTCACAATATTTTAACCTACTAGGTTTACCACTTAACCACGCGCTCCTCCATGACTTTACAGTATTACAACAAACATCTAATCTTTCTATTTCAAGACAATGAGGCTTTCAAATAGCGGTAACGAGGCCCACAATCTCACCCATATCACACTGTATTCATTAGTTTATCACTGATTTACGAACAAACAAGTGCAACAGTGCTAAATCAGATCCGTAGATCGTTAGTGTATGATTAACAATCGTGGGAATGCGCCCGCGCAGCCCTGGGAATAGACAGTTCATGTAGCCGGTTTGGAAGGAAAAAGTGAGCCAATTGTAGGAAGTGTATTGTACGTTTGTATGGGATTGCAATGTTTTTAAAACGTGAGAATGAAATTAGTCTTATTTTTATTGATTTTTAAGGTACCATATTGTAGCCAACCGCATATAATAGCAACTTATGAGGTGTCGCTGCGATACTGATTTTTATATATTTTTATAAAATCCGACGATCTTAAATTTAGGTGGCAGCAGCGACCCGCCTGGACCCGATTCTTATCAACCATTGTCAAACCACAACCATTGCTGAGCACCACCATTGTAGCACTGTACGTGTTTGCAATGGTGACCCTCTTTTATGAGACTTTGGTTTCAGCTTAACATCAGGCAAGGTGAAGTCAAATTGGCGTGCCATAAATAAAATAAAAACTACGTAAATGCCATTAAATTTTATACTTTATTGTCACTTCTTTGGGGCGACAAGTCGTCGTCTGCTGTTGATATGTTCTGTCGGCTACGAACTCGTACCTTTATGAGAGATGGTGAATGAGTAAATGATCTAATTTATTTAGGAGAGTTAACATCTTACCTTTGTTTGACCTCCATTGGTAGAGAGATTAAAACTTACGAAACACGACATTCACCAAGGCATAGCCTGGCGACAGTCGCCTCATTAGTTCAATACGTTCTTTCATAGCTTTTTTTACTGGCCAGTTATGTGCAATCATTTTGTTCACGAAGTTTGCCGATTAATACTTGGACAAAAATATATCCAATACAATCATTGGCGCAAAACTACACGTTTCTATCTCGATCACGAGCCACGATCGCTGCTCGTGCGCGATTCCGACGGTTACAGAACAATTTATACTGTGTAGGAACTATCACTGCTTCACTGCTACCTAATTGCCTGCAATCGGGGTTTATTGGTCTGCAGTCTACACTTTCAAAAAGCTATAGTTAGAATTTCGTAATAATGTTGCTGGCCAATTACAATTGAGTATTTTCTGGTACTAAAAAATAAATTGTTTGACTGATTTTTTTGAATTTAGAATGGAAAAAGAGCGGTAAATGTTGCTTGTAAGGAATTCGAAGACTTAATGGTGCGGCAAAGGTAAGACTTACTGAACTGCTTGGTTCTTGATGGAATATTCTACACTTTTTTTGGAATTTTGGAAAAGGAATTTGACTTTAATTTCATGAGTTTATAAACTACTAAAGTAAGTATGAAATTGTAGTAGGTATATAATATACGT
Organism: Pelosia muscerda; assembly: GCA_963691645.1. Taxonomy (NCBI): domain Eukaryota; kingdom Metazoa; phylum Arthropoda; class Insecta; order Lepidoptera; family Erebidae; genus Pelosia; species Pelosia muscerda. The sequence continues at coordinate 2,934,248 of OY829102.1, forward strand.
GAGCTCATCGCCCGGTGACCGCAGGGGCACAGAACCCATACAGGCCTTTGTGGTTAGATTTGCGGTCACGGATGTCAGTGTCAGGAGGGGGCGTCCCTCGGGACAGTCACGGCTCAGACAAAGGCAGACGAAATAATAGAATTGTGAAATTTTAAATCTAAAATTAATCACTTAGGTACTTTGTGAAATACTTACTGATATTTATATACTGTTGATTGATGGCACTTGGTGGAATTTGTTGTTACACATATTGAGAACTCACTTGTACTTTTGGTATGTCATCGTAAACCTTTGAGGATGCCGTAAGGCGAAACCGGTCAGGTCTATTAAAAAATAAAAAATAAAAATACTATGGAAAAGTACAAGTGAGTTCTCAATATGTGTAACTTACTGATATATATGAATTTTATGCATTATTGTAAGAAGATATGAAGAATACGGAAATAGGACATGACGGTATGTCCCTACAACACGTGCAGGGCTTAGATGTCACCCGCATACCGTACAGAATATTCCATCAAGAACCAACTAGTTCGGTGAGCTTTTCCTCTGCGACCCCATTAAGTTTTGTGTTGTCAGTGAGAAGTCAAAGAACGTTACTTTATCTTCTGCACTGACAGCACAGAAACTTTCTTAATCTACTCCCCTCTACATGGTCGGGAGCACGACTGGCACATGACGCCCCCGGTGTAGCTAACGTACACATACCACGGTCACGACTTCCCATCAGGTGGGGCATGTGCTCGTCTGGCACGTAAGTGGTATAAAAATAGATTCAAAGTGGGGTACAACTTATTTCAATATGTTTGTTATTGATAATTTCATTCAAAAGCGTGGGACACTACCAAAGCGAAAGGAACTCTTTGGTTTCTGAGCTACCTTCATCTGCTGGTGAATCTGCTAAGGAAAGGAGCAGGGACTGACGCTCTGTAATAGCCTATGCGCCAAAAGGGGACCCTTCTTCCTCTATGGAATCGACGGCGTTTTTGAATTGCCATCGTGGTGTAGTAATTTGTTTCACAGCAGCGCCTACTCACAGAGAGGGCCCAAGCATAGGTTTCACTCTTTGAGAAGGTCGCACCCACCAAGACTATGATATTTCTACCTAATAAAGATTATTATAAATCAAAACATCTCATAACAAACATATACCACAATCTCTAAAGAAAGTTACAAACAAAAACGAAAAGAAGAAACCAGCTGATTAAAACAAAACAATATAATAAGACTCGTGAGGGAGCAATAACAGTAAACATCTAAGTTCGCATTCAGTGGTAATTACACCGCCATTGTTGTACTTTCTCTTTTACAATTAAACTCTAATTTATTCGGTCGCGTCGTGATCGTGTCGGCGCACGCGCATCGATTGTAGAATGAGATGTAAGACACCAGGCGGATTATTCCACTTGACAATGAGTTTTAATCGTTATCGTGATCTGGGTAGACGGTAGATTCAATCAAAATCGTACATGCAACTGAATGCCAATGTTACTAATAACAATCTATTCAAGATTCAGTCTCGATCTGTCAAAATGAAATGTCGATAAAGGTTTTTTGTATTTTTTATACTGATGATTGATGGCACTAGGTGGAACTAATTGTTATTCATAATTGATAACACACTAAACTTGTACTTAAACACTATATTTATCACTGTGCCCAACCGTATTGCTTTGCGGCATTTTTAAAGGTTTACACTGACAGTTACAAACAACTTCCCAAATTAACAATTAATTCCTAATATTTAGGAATCACCACTTTATCATATTTTTGTACCTAATACAACTTTCCAAAGAGAATATTAACATCGTGACCGTTTTTAACGTTAAACCAAGACTCATTTAGACTTTCTTTTGTAAAGGACACGTCGATTTCACTTTACCTCGCCTGATGGTAAGCTGAAACCATTATAAACACATACGAACAGTGTTACAATGGTAGCGCTCAGCTTGACGGCCTCAGCAGATGCCTTTTTACGCCTTGCTTAAAGGACTAGGGAATGTTAGATGAAGAAAACATGTGAACTAGTAAGGAATCTGATAAAATTTGACATTTATGAGTTTTAGATTAAATCGAAACTGAGTTGGGGCATTCTTTGTAAGGAGAATTGAATTTCTGATGTAAAACTAAACCACCGTAAATGTGTCGATTGAAGCGAACGTGGGTGGTCACGGTACGGTTAGTCAAGCTTAATAAGAACCCTGCTATGTTTGTTAAGACTATAATTATTAGTGGGCCAATTAGTTTTTATATTGTTCGGCTTCCTTTAGAACGTTTAATTAGCTACCTCGGTGGCCCAGTGGTAATTATTGCGACAGCTATTTAAAAGGTTCCAAATTCGATTCGGGAGATACGCAACATTTCATTTGAGTGTTAGAAAATTCTTACCTGTTAATTACCCCTGTGTTATACAACACAGGGGTTGTATAACACAGGTCTCAGGCCTCTTAAGGGTGATCAGACAATAGATGCTCCCGTAACAGCCAAGACAAGTCAGAAGAGAACGGGTTATCATGCTACCGGGATTAATGCTTTCGAATGTAATGAGTTTTAGACCCAGTTGACGGTAAAAGGGTCTCTATTACATGTGATTCAAAACAGCGTAAAATTGAATGTTAATCTACACATCTTTTCATCTAAAAATAACTATCGAGGTCATTAGTATTGGACCTTCGTCGGTCGTTGCCGGGAAAGAACCTGTAACGGAGGCGACCATGTTTTGGAACTGCACCACTGCTTCGAGGTGGAGTAAATTTGACGAACAAAACATAAAATACATAATAGTTTTTAAAAACTTCAAAAAAACCTGCTTTGTGTGAGAGGCCGGTCACAAAGAGTAAATCTGGAACTGCACGCATGCGTAATTCGCGCACTGGCCCTATCTCCCTTACTCTCATGCAAAGGATTCGGAGAGAAATTAATGAATCCTGGCGAATCTAATCAGGATAATCTGATATTTTAATCGAATTATTGCATTGTCATCGGTCTTTGACAGTTTCAATTCAATCTGATCGTTAGAAGTAGGGCATAATCGAACCCAAAAGAGACGGCAAACATACAAGTGAAACTAATAAAAGTTAAAACACCTTTGTGAGATATACGTACTTGTACCTTCATAAATATGTTATATCTGCTACCTATTCTCGGTATAGAAACCTAAATATCTTCTATATCTGTTCTATTCCCAATCGTACTCAATTCAGGTTCATTTTAATCTTATCCCGCAGTTTTTGCGTGATTGAGTAATGAACAAACTCACTTTCGCATTTCTAATATTGAGGTCGAAGGCAATATTGCACGTTCTGGTCGTGTAAGCCGAGATTAGCTTAGTTCCAGTCGTGTTCCACGATTAATCCTAATGATTTCCTACTAGTATTCTAGATAGACAGCCTGTGAGGCGTGGCGGTAGTGAACGCAACTGCTACGCAGGAGGCGCGGGTTCAATCCCGAGTGCAAATATTTGTATGCATGAATATCTCTTTCCCTCGGAGAGCACGGTAAGCCATCGTTCCCGATTATCATACAAACATCTATGGCAGTCGTTACGGGAGTTGGATCGCTTAAAAGTCCGACTAGCCTAAGTACAGAACTTTTATATCGCCAGTTTAGGACTGGAGGTCCGATGGCTTTCGCTTAACGGAAATTATGAAAGTTCAGCCGCATCTTAGACTAGAAAGACGACTCCAACTGAGTTGGGAATAGGCTCTGATGATTATGTGTATTCTAGATAGAAAAGCTTGAAATTCTGTGAGCTTTTCTTAAGAACTGCCTATCGACTACTAATGATCTATTGCAAAGTAAGATATTATGATCAAATCAAATCAAATCACAAATAATTTATTCTGTATAGACCAGTAAAGAAACTTACAAAACGTCAATATCAACAACCGAATACTTTCTGGGCGGAGCTAGGCTCGCTGTTTTAGCCAGTAACTTTGCACGCACAGTGGCCCAAAAAAGGAGGCTAGATGCAGACAAAAGAGTCCCAACCAATCAAGTATATTCGCAACCCAATTTTTAACTTACCAATTAGAAACCCTATAGCAGAACTTCTCAATATTTCGTAAATTCGCTCTGCCGGCTCTGACTATGAACTATAATCCTTTAAAAGCTAATAATCACCTCCATAACATCTACAGCGAGGTGCGTTATGATTTACTGCAAGCTGTATCGAATCTTGTTACGAAGAGTGGCAGCCGTGCACCATTCGTGCCACACCAGGGTGCGACCAACACGCACTGTTTGAACGACCCAAATTAACTTTATGTGTACTGACGTGTACCTTTAATACTAGGTCATACGTCTAGGGATTAGGGGCTTTAGACTAAGTGACATTCTATTATCCCCGAAGGGGTAGGCTAAGGTGCTAGCACCAACATTTCGCCAGTTTATGTTTAGGTCCCAATGTAATAGGTGGCGAGCCTATTGCCATTAACCGAGCACTTAAAAACCTGCGATAAATACACACATAACTTCGAAAAGCATCGAAAAGTCATTGGTGTGTGCCATGGCAAAACCTGGGATCACCCGAGACCTCGACTTGTAATATGACTACAAAAATTTAATAGAATTTTCTTTCTTATTTTACGACCAAATATTTTCTTTCATACATTTTTATTATTAAAATCAACGCAGTATCAGAAATCCAATGAGAGCTAATTGAAAACGGTTCGCTTCGACGCGTTTTCATCAATAAAGGAAGGAGTATCAGTAATGGTGACCCCATTACAAACACGTACAGTACAGTATTTACAGTGACAGTCATAGTTCCTATTTTCGCCATCCCTCAAGAATGTTGAATAGTAAATGCAAATGAAAATAGGGCTACGTACTCATGCGACCACCAATACTACAGGTGTTCAAAACAAGTGTAGTCAGATAATGACTACAATGTTATTTGTTATATTTCCTTTAATAGATACGAAAATCGCTTATGCATAATTAAGACCGGGGTTTTGACTTCTAAATAAAATTATAATTATTGAATTTATACCGCCTTTTCATTCTTCCATTTTATATTATACAATTAATTTGCTTGTACGAAACAAAACAAGAAGTGCAAGTGCACAAAAAGTCTTTTAAAATCACTTTGGTAAGCACCGGGCTCACTTGTCGTGCAGGGGTCAGATGGTCCGAAGGCCGTCGAGACCCTTCGCTGCGGGGCGCCAGTATCGGATGTCGAGACGAGAAACACGAAAGACTGATGTTGTCCTGCGGTGACCGACGGTTAATGGATCCTCTTGAGTTTTATTATCTAACTTCTATACTATTATATCACTACATATTATAAAATAAAGTCGCGTTCTCTGTCCCTATGTCCCTTTGCACTTATGCTTAAATCTTAAAAACTACGCAATGGATTTTGATGCGGTTTGTTTTTATGGATAGAATGGTCAAAGAGGAAGGTTTATATGTATATAACATCATGCTTCGACCAACAGGTGCGGAGCAGGAATGAAAAATGTTGCAAAAACGGGTTGACGCATACGAAAGTTGCGCGGGTCAGCTAGTTATATATAAAATATTGTTTGTCCGCGATGGACGCAAAAACTACTGAACAGAATTAGATGCGGTTGTTTTTGTTTGAAGGGGTTTAGTCCAACTTAAAATCTTACGTTTGTTTGATTACAATCGGTTAAGTAGAACCAGAGTTATGATTAGTAATATATAATTAAACAGATGGCGCTTAGGTTGCGATAACCGATAGCCACGCGGGCGGAACTGCGGGCATAGGCTAGTGGTTAATATTTTAAGGTTGATAAAACTTTATCCGTGACGACATAATATTTGGGTGACCAATGATGAAGTAATGTATTGGTAGGTTTATTCACCCTCAGCAACTGATGACCCTACTCAAGTGGTGCAAAGAGTCCGACAAACCCGCCCCGCTTGCATCCCTGACAATTTCCGTACGTGATACGAATTCACCTTTATTATCTTGCGGTTGTCTTGTTTTGTGGTCTTTCAATATTAACATCCATATTTCGCCAACTATGATTTTCGATCCCTCGTAATAGAGGGCGAGCCTATTACCATCAAACGGACACTTTACCATGGGCTGTAGATTCACGTTCTGATGAACAGTCCTGCCCTACGCCTTCGTCAACTTACCTGTAAATCAAAACCTCAAAAATATAAAACAAGTCTCGAAACACAATATAAGTATTATAAAAGTGAAAGTAACTGTTTGTCTGTCTATATTCTATATAATTGTATATCTGTTATCTTTTCACGCTTAAACCAATGAATAGATTTTTATTAAGTACTAGCTGACCCGCCCCAGCTTCGCTCATGGTATAATTAAACCGCTCGACCGATTTTCTGCAAACTTCACATAAACCATCTACTAAATAGTCCGATTAAAGCCTGAACATTTGGTTTGGATAGGTGAGCCCGATCTTGAGTTATATAATTACAACGAAAAGTGGCATTTCGTCTGCGTCACCGCGTATTTGCAACATTTTTCATTCCTGCTCCGCACCTGTTGGTCGTAGCATGATATTATATACATATAAACCTTCCTCTTTAACCATTCTATCTATTGAAACAAACCGCATCAAAATCCGTTGCGTAGTTCTAAAGATTTAAGCATACAAAGGGACAAGAAAAATAGGGACAGAAAACGCGACTTTATTTTATACTATGTAGTGATGATGATAGTGATAGTGATTATGTCTATATTCTATTTCTTTGTGTATCTGTTATCTTTTCACGCTTAAAACAATGAATATATTTTTATAAAATTTGATATGTTTGGTCGCAATAACCGACTTCCACGCGGGCGATGCCGAGAGCAACCGCTAGTAAATATGTATTATTTTGAATGTCAACAAAAAGACAGTTATAATGTACTCGTTACGATCAGTATGTGGCCAGCGGTCAGAGTTGATAAGGATCTTAAATTCCATATCTAATGAGGCGACATTGGAATCCTGTACTATTTCAACTGTTTGTTAGTAAGGATAGCATCCTTGTGTGTTGAACGTGATTATCTATATCTATACTAATATTATAAAGAGGAAAGATTTGTACCTATTTTTGTATGTTTGTATGTTTCACCACCTTCACTCTAAAAGGCTACAATATCTAGGAGTAACATTAGGCTATATATCATCACGCTACCATACAAGGGAGCGGAGTAATAATCATAAATCTTAATTGATCCGGTAAATTTCTATACATTGGCGCTAATATCGCTAACAATTTCCGTTGTCATGACAGCAAGGAAAAGTAGTATAGAGAGGCAAGTAGTGAATCGAGTAGAGTCGTACAGCGCGATAATCGACATCATCATATAGTTTGAACTTTGTATAAACATGTTAGTAATATATGATGTATGATGATAATGATAGTAGTAATTTGATGTGAAAGAGGTAATTCTGCGAGCGCGTAGACAGAGAATTAATCCACATTGTGATGGTTTTCCTAAGCGACTACAATATGGGGTTCTTTAAGAAAAATATTAAGAGGTTCTTACCGGGTTAGCAGTACGAGTGTAACGTTTCTAGTATTACACACTTGTATATATGCCCTAGTAATTATTTTCTTAAGAAGGCTGTGTGTGTACTTGTCAACCACAATTACAAATTAAAATTCCTTATAAAAAGTATCCCAACTATAAGCCCACACGGCGGGCACAACTAGTGTATCTACTTACAAACAAATAGATTAAACTCTTTAGAGACCTCTTCTGACCCAAAAATCCGACGATAACAAATTAAAGATGTCTACACTATAAGAAATTTAGTCACGCACGCCACGATCGAAAATATAATAAATTCAGCTTATCAGTAAGTTATTGATAATGCATGTGATGCCCGTGGGGTGCATGTCATGCATGCATGTTATCGGATGACGACCCTGAGCACAGGGAGGGAATTAGACCGCGTAATGTCAAAAGAGGGATTCATCATTGCTAAGTAGCAACCGCATATAAATATTTGTTATTACCATTGCATGAGTTTTCTATGAATATTATATTATATTACTATGACAATCATTATGACGCAACTCACGCCTATATCCCGGAATGGGTAGGCAGAGGTACTAGCACCCACATTTCGCCAGTTTATGTTTAGGTCACAATGTGATAGGTGGCGACTGCCATTAACCGAGCACTTATAAACCTGCGATAAATACACACATAACTTTCAAAAGCATCTAAAAGTCATTGGTGTGTGCCATGGTAAAACCTGGGATCGAATCCGAGACCGAACGTCTCAGCAGTCCATTACCCATATCTCTAGGCTACCGCGGTTATTACTGTCTATCTATTTATATCTATATCTAGTCTGACTGGAGTAATTACATATACATAAGTTATAATTGTAAATGATTTAGGAAGTGCCCTGCAGGTACTTTTGGTTTACCAAAATGCTGTCAAGGTATTCAACATAATTCGCAAAGTGATTAACCACAATTTGACATTTACTTTTGGCTTGTTCTGTATTAAAAATTATAATTAGACACGTCACTGTCTTGTTATAATTTTAATGGATGTTTGTGACGTAATGTATCATAATTATACAATATAAGTGTTTCTGCCACTAAGGCTTAAGGGCATTTTATTTTGCTTTTGAAATACCTACAAATAAATATACTAATGTACATTTATTTTTTAAACGTGTAATTAGGATAGTGAGAAGTTGTTTCTTTCTCAAAAATACATAATTACTATTTTTCGAACTGATTTTTTTTTAATTCACATAAGTAACAGACAAGCACACTTTTTTAATATCGATTTTCATTTTTATTAATGACCTAAGGAGATAAACTACACGAAGTAATTAGTATTAATGTGTAATTTATATTAGTACTTTTACTAATTACTTTATACCGGTATAATATGAAAACATTGCGACAGAAACAACACTTAAACACAGGGTTAAGAATACGGAAATCCTTCCTAGACAGATTATATTAGATTACAGATTACATTATAAATATTACGCCTTGCTATATCCTGGGCCATTTGTATGTCTACCTGTCAGGGTTATGGCTTCATGGGATGAAGAATTGTAGTAGACCATATCTATTATTTTTGTCTCGTTATAGTTCTTATGCAAACTGTCATTTTAATAAAATTAGTCCCATTTAAATACATGGTATGATTGCCGACTTAATGACCTTTGACCACAGTATGATCATATCATATCTATTACACGCATTTTTATAGAAGGATAATCATGTAGCCCTTAAATTAATAAATATTTCCTCTTTGCCCAGCAGTTTACAACCCACGACCCATTGTTATCAACCATCCGACCGCCACACCAATCGGCCAACACCAATCACTCATTTTAAAAGCATTCCACAAACATAACAATAAACATTCTTCTGATATCGAAAGCGAATTCGGACACACCACAATCGATTACACCAAGCAGCGAATAAATTCATCGATATTATTAAGACATTCGTAACTTACAACACACATGTCCATGCGCACTCAGTCCGGCCCTGGTGAACGAATGATTTATGCCGGTCATTCGTTCACGATAGCTATTTATGGGACACCAGAACAAAGGCTTTTTAAGAAGTTTTTTGTTCTTCGCGTGTGTTCCGAATATTCTGATAAAATAACATTGAGAATAAAACGTAAGGGTAATGTCGGAATACAAGATTAAATGCAAAGAATTTATGTTTTAACTTTTGCAAGAGATTATGTTATCGTGTGTACAATTCATAGGTAAAGTACAGTCGCAATCAGAAGTGGCTGAATCCTAATAAAAGAAAAGTAATAATTTAGCACACTCCTTGTTCTAGATTTAAATTTGGTGGCATTTACTTTTTTGTATTTATTATCAATAGATTGTCAAGAAATCGTCATATTGTTGTCATTGGCATGGTTCATCAACGTATTTTAGTTTGCTTAACTACAATAGGTCATCGAAAGAGATGGCCCTGGGTTGATCGGGGTGCGAGAGATATATCAACTGTGTCATCTCCGGCGACCGAAGACCCGAAGACGGCTTACGTTTTAGGCGGTTCGAATCCTACGTAACCTTTCTCACCGACTCCGGTAAGATTAGTATCTATGAGAATTTTGGGCACGGTGAAAAAATCTACAGTAGGGTAGGCGTGACGTGGGTAACTATTTTTTGTATATTTCAAATCAATCAGCCCATTGCAGTCCACTGTTGGACGTAAGCCTCTCCCAAAATGCGCTATAGCTTCCGATCCTCAGTATTCCCTATCCAGTCCACCCCAGCCACCTTTTTCAAGACGCCAGTTCATCTGGCTGAGGGGTGTCCCGCCTTCCGTTTATCCGCTCACGGTCTCCACTCTAGGACTCATTTGCTTCGATGGCCACCGGCCCTTCGATAGACATGACCAGGCCACTGCCACTTCAGCTTACTAATACCGTATTTTTTTAAAAACAAGTTTGTTATCATTTCTTATATTTTGTTTGCCGTATTAGTATTTTTTTAAAGTGAGCAATAACGTGAAGTTACTTCTGAGGGCGACTGTACTCTCTCATTTATATATGTTAATGATTAAGGGCCCATAACACATTTCCTGTAGGTTTCCCTTTTTATAGGTTTCTTAGATTTATTAGACACGTCTACATAATGTGTAATAATGAAAGTTGTGTTATAAAGGTGTAGAAAGTTTTTCTTATAAGGTTACCGAGAGGTATTATGGGTTTGTTGGCATTTAAATAAATGTTAAATTATGACGTTTGAAATAAGTATACTTAAGTTTTATGTTTGAAGAAAAAATATTTCATTTTGTGAATTTCTAGAATAATAAGCAAAAAAAAAATCGTGGTAGCCTAGTGGTATGGGTAATGGACTGCTGAGACGAGGTCTCGGGTTCGATCCCAGGTTTTACCATGGCACACAACAATGACTTTTCGTTGCTTTTTGAAGTTATGTGTGTATTTATCGAAGTTATATTTACATTGGGACCTAAAAATTAACTTGCAAAATGTGCTTGCTAGCACCTCTGCCTACCCCCTCGGGGATATAGGCGTGAGTTTATGTTATGTTATGTTACTTATGTTATACGTAATAAATTATACAAACACCATAATTACTCCTTAGCTTCTGATTCTATTACTATTATTAGTCTACTTTCTATGAAACAAACGCTTGTTCAATTATAATATTTTATAAGTGCCTGCTATAAATAAGTTATGGATTTTCTAATAATAAAGCTCCATTTTCCTTTGTTTACAGGTATGACACACTTCTGGGTACTAGTCGGTACTAGCAGTACTAGTTGGATCGATAGTCGTGTTTCCTTCACGGTTGGCAAGTTAACTATTATTAAGAAACTGTGTTTATGTAGGCATAAACTTCTGTACCCATTACGGTTAGTTAATACTAGAATTTGTTATAAAAATTGTTGGTAATACACATGTATAATATCGATGATGGTTTTTTTATACAACTTAGGTCGCAGACAAGCACGCGGCACACCTGATGGTAAGTGGTTACCGTGGCCTATGGGCGAGTGTAACACCAGAGGAATAACACTCGTGTTTCCCACGGACAACACAAAACCTCTCTAGTGAGCTCTGGCTACCCTACTCACCACCGAAAACACAACACAAGGTTATTAAACGGCGATATTCTGTAGGGGTACTTCCCCAGTCGGATTGCTCGATTGGGACGGATATACCGTCGTGTCCTACCTCCTCTTGCGTGTTGATGGTTGCGAAGTAAATTAAAAGAGAGGTACTCATTATTGTGCAGTAGCAACCTAATAAGTTATGCTTCCGTAGACGACCGCATACGATAACTGTAGATGCATGTAGCATATATATACAACGTACCGCGAAATAGACTTAAATATAATATTATTGTTCTTTGTTTTCATTCCTTGCGGCTTCTCAATGAACGCCAGGTTACAAGTAATGCATGTAAAAGATGAAAATGTTGAAATGATGAATGTGGAACAAAGGTTTAAGGTTTGAAGAATTTATTCTCAAAAAGAGATACAAAGTCACTTCCATAAAATAAATATAAGCACTTGAACATAAAGAAATGGCCCGAATGATGTGTGTGGCAATTCCAGAAATATTATATCATTTTATTGAATGATAATTTAGAACGTAGTTTGACAATTGAGATTTAAAAACGCTGAACGAGCTTATTTTTTTTAGACGGGAGGTCATAATACTTTCTATTTGTGTTCCTTCATAGGTACATAATAAATACTCTTTTTGCGTAATTTGTACGTATTTTTGGCGAAACAAGTAAACTAGGTTACAAATAACACTGTAAGTATTTATAATGGTGATCCTCTTTCCTACCTTTGCCTTCAGCTTACATCAGGGGAGGTAAAGTAGAATTAAGGTGTCCTAAGTTTTTTTTTATACCACTTAGGTGGCATACAAGCACACGGCCCACCTGATGGGAAACGGTCATCGTAGCCTATGGACGTTTGCAACATCAGAGGCGCCACACACGTGCTGCCTATCCTGTAGAGACCTTCTAATGCCCATATTGTAGTCGCTTGGGAAAACCACGGCAGGGAGCTCATTTCACAGCTTGAGCGTGCGCGGAAATGGAACTCCTTTCATACCGTACAGTGCGCACCGTTTCGATCGTAGTGTGTGAGGATGAACTCCCTCCCTATGGCGAGCGGTGCGATGATAGAAAGTAGGTATATAAAAAAATCTCGTAAAAAATCTCTTGACCAGCTCCAATAAAATAATATCATAACAGGTATCACTAACCATATTACGACACCGCACTCATAATAACCATAATACTATTATTTTAATGGCGACTAAACAAAGAGAAGAGGCCGGATATTTGGCGGGGCATTAACGTGAAACGGAGCGTAACAAATGTTTACGATATATATTTATGTCGTGCATTGTGCCGCGGGATGTGGAAACACCTGAACTTGGGATTTAATGAGCATGGAATTGGATCACTGGGTCGAGTAAAGATCAGCAGCCGTGTGGGATACACCATATGCTGACTAAAACCTAAGACGGCGTGTGGTTTTAGTCGGTTAAAGTTCGACATAAACCGAAGGTAGCCGTTTTCCCAACGAACCTCACGTAAAAGGGGTTCCTTCGACATGAAATTATAGTCAAAATTCAAAAAATCAAAAATCATTTATTCTTTATAGACCATTAAACAGCACTAACAAAACGTCAATATCAACAATATTAATTTATAAATTAGTGAGCAAATGAGCAACCGGCTCAAAACGCGGCTCCGGCCTAAAAAGACTCCGGCAAGATAGTCAGCGGGCTTTTCTTTTTATTTTTGGTCTGTTTACCAACATTTAGGTACTTAGTCTAGATACAGAAATTTTCTGGAGTAGCAAGTCGAGTGAACATCTGTGCAAGTAGCAAGTCGAGTGAATCCTGGATTATATAATAAGCTTTTTGGCATCAGTTCCCAACGGACCCCGTAAGGGGAAAGATACCGGTCCGTTGGGATACCGGTACTATCCGTAGGCCCTGTGAAGCGATTTTTAGAGAAAGAGCTAAGCTCTATGACCTCTTAGATACAAGTCTATTTCTTATTTCAAATCACTTTTCTTCTCCCATTTCTCCTTAACAGGTGATTAAGCAAGAGTGTCACTGTGTTGCAAGCGTTTAAATGTCCCCAAGTACGTAATAATGAGTAGTATGTGTGACATAATGCACGTGGTGTGACCATTATAATAAATTAAGTATTCAGGGGATAACGGCTTAGTGTCGGCGCATTACTAAAATCTCAAATTGGATTTTAAACTTTTTTGACTCTTAACTTAATGGTTTTTAAAACACCAAGAACATGATGTTTTTACGTATTATTATGCCATTACTAACGTTCATGTAGAATTTTTATTAATGTACTTTCGAAGGAGTTCTCCATTTGTCAATATATGTATTTAAGAAGGTAAGCATACTTATAAATATATTATATTCCGTCGGTTTATTGCAAGAAGTCATTATGTGACAAATTCACTATTCTGAGATAAGCGGTATTTTAGTTCGATTTATGTTGATTTGCCCATAGCATCCTTATATTAATGACGGGGATGAAAAATTTATTTTTTTCGATTAGCTTAAATGTTATATTAATTAAAACCAGCGATAGTCAGTAATCCTACAAAGTCATTTATTTTTTAAAAATACCAAAAAAAAGCTAATGACTTCTGTCTACTGCAAGTCTGTTCGGTATGTGATTTAATTATTTCTTAATTTGTAATAAAACAACGAAAATCTAATCAAATTATTATTTTATAAAAGGGATAACCAATATTATCCTAAACATAACAGTGCTAGTCCTATGGAAAACTAATTCAATTCTTCCTAACAATTAAAATAACATTTTTTTATCACAAAAAACTTATAAAACTCTCAGTCTTTGAATAAAGAGGTAATAAACAGAGCTAATTTAAATCAATAAGCAATTGGAAGTTTAATAAACATGACAAAATAAACTGAAAAATAAAATTTGTCTTAACAGTTGTCATAAGCACTTAGATATTCGCACAATAGCAAATTATAAATGTTGCAAATACCTAGATACTAGCGACAACTTACATAGTCTCAAAAATTATCCATAATAATAATATTATGCGCTGGGACTAGGGGTGCTAAGAATCGCCGGGCGGGATCCCTCCATCAGACGACCAAAGCATGCACAATGGACAACCGATGCAAATGTAGGTTGTCGCTGGTGACACACAACATCTGCACAATGAGGACAGACGAGAAGCTAGCAGAGCTGGACGAAGAATTGAGCAAGTTGCACTGGGACATCGTTGGGTTATCCGAAGTCCGAAGAGAGGGAGAGGACACAATAACCCTGCAGTCTGGCAACCTGCTCTACTACCGCGAGGGCGACGAGAAGTCGCAAGGTGGTGTCAGGTTCATCGTCCATAGGTCCCTCATAAATAACATCATATCCATCACGAGTGTGTCGAGCAGGGTACCTGGTACTCAGAGTGTCCAAGAGATACTTGCTGAAGGTCATTTAGGCTTACCCACCGACCTCGACACGACCAGATGATGAGGTGGAGGCTATGTATGAGGACATTAGTAGAGCCATACATGCCTCTAAATCACACTTCAGTGTTGTTATGGGGGACTTCAACGCAAAACTGGGTACGAGAGGTGATAACGAGTTGAGAGTGGGGCAATATGGGTATGGGAAGCGTAACCGAAGGGGTTGGAGGCTGGCCGACTTTCTTGAGAAAGAGAGACTCTTTATGATGGACTCTTTCTTTAAGAAGCCGCCTCACAGGAAATGGACCTGGATGGGCCCCGGTAGTCGTCCCAAAAATGAGATTGATTTCACCATGACGATGCATAGACGGATATTCAATGATGTCTCAGTGATTCATGGGGTGAAAACCGGAAGTGATCACCGAATGGTTAGAGGCACATTGAATATTAATCTGGAGAGATCCCGTCTGATGAGGTCTACGCTCCGGCCTAGAGCTTCTCATATACAGTTCCCCGAGAGCTTTCAACTCGAACTTTCGGATCGCTTCTCTTGCCTATAAGAATGCAGTACAGTGGACGAGATAAATAACAGGTTGGTTGAAACTGTCCATTCAGTGGGCTCCAAATTTTTCAGGCACCGTCGAAGAGATAGACCACAGAAGCTCACCGATCACACCCTCAAACTCATGGTCGAACGACGGTCTATGAGACTGCAGTCTACCAATGACGTTGAAGCACATCGGCAGCTCAATAAACGTATCTAGCAGTCTTTGCAACACGACATCCGTGCCTTTAATACTCAGTGTATTAAGGAAACGATTGAGTGAAATAAAGGCTCCAAAGTGTTTGCAAGAGACTTGTCTATTGGGCAGAGCCAGTTGACAAAGCTGAAGAGGAAGGATGACAGTGTCGCGTCGACTAAGGCAGATGTTTTGGGGGCGATCGAGGGGTTTTATGGACAGCTTTATACCTCAGTCACCAAGCCTGCTACTGATACGGTTAAAAATCCAAGAGCTAAGCTAACGCGACACTACACTGAGGATATCCCGGACATCACCCTATACGAGATTAGGGTGGCACTCAAGCAGCTTAAAAATAACAAGGCACCAGGAGAAGACGGAATCACTTCGGAACTTCTGACAGCGGGTATCATGACAGTATGTCGAGTTGCAAATCTGACGACTTAAAAATCTGTCGAGTTGGAAATGAGGGGGGTGGAACACCGATTCTTAAAGTCGTTCAGAAGCTCTTCAACTCCGTCTTATTCGAAGGTACTACGTCGGAAGCATGGAACAGAAGCATGATGATCTTGTTCTTCAAGAAAGGCGACAAAGTCTCTCTTAACAACTACAGACCCATCTCGCTTCTGAGCCATGTTTATAAGCTGTTTTCGAGGTTTATCACGAATCGTCTCGAACGCAGGTTTGATGACTTCCAGCCGCCCGAACAAGCCGGTTTCCGAAAAGGTTATAGTACCGTAGACCACATTCATACGTTCGTTTTGCCGACGATATCGTTCTCATGGCAGGATCGCTGGAGGATCTTAACACAATGCTCGACGACCTCAACCAAGTCTCTCAACAGGTGGGCCTCAAGATGAGTATGGACAAGACCCAGGTAATGGCGAATGCTCATATTCTAAGGCCCTCCCCAGTGTCAGTTGGAGGCTCGACCCTCGAAGTTGTAGACAAGTACTACCTTGGACAGTTGGTCCGATTAGACGGATCAAACTTCGAGACGGAGGTTAATCGTCGAATCCAACTCGGCTGGGCAGCGTTTGGGAAGTTATACAGTGTCTTCTCGTCCAAAATACCTCAGTGCTTAAAGACAAATGTCTTTAATCAGTGCGTGTTTCCAGTGATGACCTATGGCGCCGAGACGTGGACCCTCACTATGGGCCTCATAAGAAAGCTCGAGGTTACACAGCGAGCTATGGAAAGGGCTATGCTCGTAATCTCTCTGCGAGATCAGGAATGAGGAGATCCGCAGATGAACAAAAGTGGTCGACATAGCCTACAGGCCTACAAGCTGAAGTAGCAGTGGGCGGGGCACGTAGCAAGAAGAACAGATAGCCGTTGGAGCCGAAAGATTCTCGAATGGAGACCGCGTACCGGTAGACGAAGCGTGGGACGGACTCCTGCGAGCTATTAAGATTAGGTTATGTGATTGAAAAAATAAAAAGTAGGTAATTAAAAACAATAAATGATTTTAGGAATATCTTAAATAATTGAAATCATGATATTTTACATAAAATTCATTTCGATAAAATTCATTAAGATTATTTATTGTGTACTTATTATCAATTATTCATAACAGAAAGTAATTAAGTGCAAATAATGAACTTTATCGATCCAAATTCTAAGATTTTATTCTACTCTTGTTTAGCTAAAGTTAATTACATGGTAAAAATGAGTTCTGTTTAATATGTTTGTTGTTATTTTAATAATTATCTATTTAATAAAAATAACTTGTGCAGCTTAGTGATGTTTCCTAAATGCCTGATTTCCAAAGTTGCAGTTATGGACTTAATAGCAAGGTCATAACGCCTAAAATTGAATAGATAGAAGTAAGTGAGTTTTTGCCTTTTGTAGAATATGCCAAATGAAGTCCACTTTAAATAAAAACGTATTTAGTGATTTTTTGCAGTTAATGAGTTCCTGCAATAAACCGACGATTCACACATGTAACTCCCAAAAGAGTTGACAGAGGTGTATTAACGTAACATGATTTTCAACCCCACTTAATAGGGTGATCCTATTGCCGTGCCGATCACGACAAGTACTACCGGGGTAGTATTGGGCTTTCGGTTTTGGGAGTGTTCCCCTTACTCCCTTTTTTATCGTGCGCAAAATCCCCACGGATCCACCTACGCCAAAACCGGTGGAGTTATGTCGGACTCGAACCGACCAAAATGCACGCCGTCCATGGGTTCTTGATTGCCGGAGGTGAGATTAGATATATCTCTCGCTCCCCGGCAGACCCGGGAACATCTTTGTGTGTGAGGACCATGGTGTCCCCATATAGCCCCTGGGTATTACTTCTGTTAAGGTGACAGGCGGCTTCATCCGTCGCCCCCAGACCCGCGCTCATTCCCCTTACACCCTGTACTATATTGCCCTTCTTATGTATAAAGGAAGTGTTGAATAATTTGACTGCACTCTAAGACGAGCTATGTTTAACCTTTTCTCTGTTGTGTGATTAAACCACATTCAGAATGCGTGCAATTACTAAAGGCATTGGTGGGGATGATAACAAAGAAGGGATATAAAATAAATAAAATTGGAGTGTCTGTTTGTAATATTAAAACGACCGCTTTCTACTACATGCATATGAATGTTTATACGGTACACATACCAAAATATATATTTTAAAATTTTTTGTCTGTCTTTCGGTTTGTTCCAATTTTGTTGTAATCTCTGGAACGGTTAGACCGATTTGGACGGGACTTTCACTGGCAGATAGCTTATGTGATAAGGAGTAACTTAGGCTACTTTTATTTTAGAAAAAAAAATTGCATTCCACGCGGACGAAGTCGCGGGCACAGCTAGTAATGAATAAAACATTACCAGTATAATTGATGGAAACGTATCGGCTGACTTGTAAACAAACGACATTATTATTTTAATTATACTTAAGTACGTATTCGTGTCGGAACACTTCGGAACCATGAACTTTGTCGTGTGAATATATTTCCATTAGGAACAGAATGTTATAATGAAGCTCCATGTTTATCTATGTAACTGTTATGTAGGATAGAATGTATGAATGGGCATAGATTTTACAATCTGTGTATATCATCAAGGATCGCAGATTTAATTCCTGCCGAGCGTGAATATTTGTGTGCATAAACATATCTATGAGTGTCTCTGTATCACTACATAGTATAAAATAAAGTCGCGTTCTCTGTCCCTATGTCCCTTTGTATGCTTAAATTTTTAAAACTACGCAACGGATTTCGATGATTTTAATAGA
The DNA here is from genome assembly GCA_963691645.1 of Pelosia muscerda. NCBI lineage: Eukaryota > Metazoa > Arthropoda > Insecta > Lepidoptera > Erebidae > Pelosia > Pelosia muscerda. The sequence continues at coordinate 2,953,125 of OY829102.1, forward strand.
TAGAATGGTTAAAGAGGAAGGTTTATATGTATATAACATCATGTTACGACTAACAGGTGCGGAACAGGAATGAAAAATGTTGCAAAAACGGGGTGACGCAGACGAAATTGCGCGGGTCAGCTAGTTTACATACATTTATAAGTGTGATTATGTTATCTGATGAGCTCTTCCAACCAGTCCCACTAGTCAACTAGTCTTTCCTACATAGGACAACACGTGCATGTCTTAAATTTTAAAGTCACCCGGATATGGTGCAAACAATTCCATCGATTATCAAACTATTCGATGAGTCTTTTAGATTAGAGACTATATTAGAGAGTTACTCCTATCCTTTCATACCGGTGATCTCCAGGAAAGTGTGTTTGGGGACTTACTACCTGTTTCTGACAAGAAAGCCAATAATGACTAATGAGGAATCAGCTCTGCCCTCGCTAGTGGAATCTTCGGTTTGGAAAACACTAAAGTCTGCCCTCGTGGTGGTCCCCAGAGTAGTTTTTTTACCATGTTTAGGCGTCTCCAGGGTTTGGAGGGAAGTATGATTGAGGAGCCTTGCAGTATGTAAAACCGTGGTTGGCATACCTACGGCTGGTAACCAACACAGCAGCGTTATCAACAAAGTATATATATAGTACTTTGTTGATAGCGCTGCGGTGTTGGTTTCAAAATTCAAAATTATTTATACACTTATATAAACCGTCTCTACCACGGTGAATGTTCTGATGAACTCTTCCGATTAATTCCACCCTATCTTTTCACGGCTTAGATGTCACCCGCATACGGTGCAGAATATTCCATCAAGAACCAAGAGGCTTGGTAAGGCTTTCCTCGGCGACACCATTAAGTCTTCGAATTCTTTACCAGCGCACGTGTTTCCTTCTTCCTACAGTCACGGATCCTTTAAGCGGGCCTGAAAAAGCATCTGATGAGGCCGTCAAGCAGAGCGCCACCATTGTAGCACTGTACGTGTTTGTAATGGTGATCCTCTTTTATGAGACTTTACCTTCAGCTTAACATCAGGCGAGGTGAAGTCAAATTGACGTGCCATAAACAATAAAAAAATGTACTTCGTTGAAAGCAATACGGTGTTGGTTTCAAAATTCAATATTATTTATACACACACTTATATAATTAGGAAGTACCTAATATTTGTTAAAGACATTGATTAATGAATTGATCCACAAGCTTTTATGCATTCGCTTGAAATGAGAAATCAAAAGGGTTAAACATGATTACGTCACATTGATTGCATTTATGAAGATTTCATTATTGACTGTTTAGTGAGTTTCAATGTATCATTAGTGAAGACCTACTTTGGGTTAGGAAACGCTGTTACTTTGAGATTTGAAAGTAGAATAGTGTTTTTGTCTCTACACTGTATATTTGCCAATTTTGAAATGGTTGCTTTGAAGATACTACCTCGTTTTAAAAAGGGTGTATTATTATGGGCCTTAGCAATCTCAGCCCCATAGGCAAAAATGAAGCAAACTAGTTAGTAATCCGGCTGACTGTAGTACGCGGATCTGACGCCGAAATTAAAAAAAAAAATGTTTTATAACCTTACCTACACAATAAACTTCAGTTGGGTTACAGGTGATAGTGGCTACCGTAAAAGTCAAGATTAACCATGGAAAGTAATTAGTAAAAGAGCTTATCCCTTGCAAGCTTTGGATATCATTGAGACTAGGAGAAAAGAAAGGATAACGATAATCTACCCGAGTCTCTTACTGGTCTCTTTCAGTCGATCTAACTACCCAACCCAAAAAAAAAAAAAAAAAAAAAAAAAAAAAAAAAAAAAAAAAAAAAAAAAAAAAAAAAAAAAAAACATCGAATCAGTAATTTAAAATAATTTATTTACTTTATTTTATTATCTGCGATAAATTAATTTGTAAATTTTGAGACATTCATATTATGTGTTCTTTATATACCTCAGCTGAATAAACGAAATAGATTCTTAAATTCTTGATTATTACTGTGACTAAGAGGGCAACTAAACCTAAAGACCTCCTTAAAACATACATTTATCTTTTCAAAATAAAAAAAACGTAACTGACAAGCTGTCAGCTCCCGTTCATAAAACGAACAGGCATTCGAATTCGAATGTGCGAACATGAAATACTCAAGAGACCTGTTTGAATGCACACGCACCTCGCATCACAAATAATTACGGCACAATAAAATCACTTACACAAAAAAAAATAACATTAAATTCGAGCAGAAATGCAGTCGAAGCCAGGAAACGGTGAAGTACAAAAAGTCTTACAGGAAGTCTCTACAGGTGCGCCCTGTCGGCCTGTCTGTCTGTCCGAAATACGAGACGCAACGTCTCCCAGAAATGTTTAAAGTAGGGTTGTCTAGATATACAATTTACTTTGATGAGTCACTCTTTGGCCACTCATTCTCTCAAGAAAACCGTTTGAAAAAGATTTTATGAGTTCGTGAAAGATTTACACGTATTATTTATACGCGATCTTTTCTATTGCTGTGTATATATATATCGACTAAGGATACGGCAGTTAACTATCCGATAGGCTTACTACATAACATAATATAAACTCACGCCTATATCCCCGATATTTCGCCAGTTTATGTTTAGGTCTCAATGTAATAGGTGGCGAGCCTATTGCCATTAACCAGGCACTCATAAACCTGCGATAAATACACACATAGCATCGAAAAGTCATTGGTGTGCGTGTGTGAGTGAGTGAGACAACGAACCGAGTACGACCGTATCACACTATGAAAGTATACTTATTATTACTTTTCACCATACAACATTATTGATATCTGTTCGTTGTCTGAAAATCTGATAAGATTTTTTGTTTTTCTTACTTTGAAGAGGGTGGTTTGACATTCTAATATATATTGTTGGAGTGTTGAACCGCGGGTGAGGGTGGGCCCTCCTCCCTCCCCCAATATATATCTTTTTGAAAATTTCCTTCACCTTACCGTCAAGATCATTTGGTATAAAGTCATACTGAACGTGTCCAACCTAAAAGGGGGATAAGTCGACCCGGGCTAGGTGGGGGAAGCCTCGATTGCGTCCAAGAACACGCTAAGAAGATGTTGCTGATAGTGGCCTTATCTTACATTGCAATTTAAACTAAATCAGAAGATATGCGTTTGTTAAACTGAATTTAACAAAGCCCTGACAATAGTTGGAAACAACTTGAAACTCAAGGACTGTATAACAGAATTATGAATAGATTACTGATTACTTATCTCAATATTTCGCTTTGACGTCTATCGGTATCTATGGCCATCGCCCACGTTGGTAAAGTTACATTATATAATCAATTCAAGCCATAGAAATATACTATTATCTATGTAGATAGGTACCATAAAAGTTTGGAACAAAACCCATGCTTAATTTTGACAAGGGTGCGTAATTCCGCGTAGTTCTTTTTATACCACTTACTTCCACACTGGTCTGGGAGCGAAAATAAAACATCGAATGTACTAGTCCCAACTCAATCCCTAGGTGTCGTAAAAGTCGACTGTGGGAGATTTTGCTTGGTGCATAAGTAAACAGCACTACAAAGGCACCCTACAGGCGGAGGGGAAACCGTCAACGATAACATTCCCAAGGAGGGTTAACGTCAGGCGGCCGGTTAGAAAATTTTAGCCAAAACTTATTTTGCAACATGGCATCACAAAATTACTTATAGTAGCCTTCGACTATCGAATTCGTAATGTAAAGGTATTAACAGAACGGAGCATTGCGATTGGCGGGCTACACACTCACACAGGTTCACAAGAGGCAGACTGCCAATTATAATGCTCCGTTCTCTCGAAACCTTTACATTACGAATTCGGTAGGTGTTAATACTAGTGTTACAGATAGAGTGGGGGCTCGTTACTAAGTCGTTGTGGAGTTGGTTGTACTAGTACTCCACACACTAGTACCTACTCAAAGAATATTTTTTTTATTTTAACCGTTAAAAGTGCCAGTGATGCATTACATTACACAGCTATCACTCTAATCATCTATTCAAAATAAGAATACTCCCTTGTTACAGTTCTAATTTATTGTAATTTATAACTTATATCCTTGTGATAATCCGTGCTGTCAACTCGGAGTCCGGGGTTAGCTTAAACTGCGTTGCGGATGAACTTAGATATTATCATAATTCGCTTTTATTTTCGTATGAAGCGAAACATGGCCTGTACAATGTAAAGGTATAGTTGATATCGAAATATTGCAGCTAGACAATAATTATATTGAACTTTTTAGACTGCCATAGATGTTACTATGAAACATAGGACCAACGACGGTTTAACGGGCTCTCCGAGGCACTACCAGACCAGTGCAAATAGCCATATTCATGCATACAAATATTAGCATAGAGCGAGGATTGAACCCGCGCCACCTGCATAGCAGTCGCGTTCACTACCGCCACGCCACAGAGGTTGTCAAAGGTTATTATTGTGTTTACGAAAAAATTACGTAACAACCCTGTAAAAGTTCGGCCACCCTTCAGCGCAAGCGCATAAATCTCGCGTACCGCTACTACCTGCGATTGTTCTCACATAATCGCAAGATGATAAATTATATTTTTTTACAACTTCGATCCATTGAACCTCGACTACATACACTTGGTACTTTTTGTGAGCTCTTAATAAATTGATAAAATACGGCACGCGAAAAAAGGTTATTCACCGTTATATCCGACCATTGTAAATAAGTACATACTTTTAAATAGGGTTGTCACATTTTGTGTTCAATAAAAATATGTATCTACTTAGTGTCTTTTTTTTTAAAGTGTGTTTGTGTTACTAGAAATCCTTTTGGTCTCTAGAAACTTCGATCAAACACTTCGTAATCTCCCTGAAGTGATTGCGGGCGCTCGAACTCCACGTCCCCAAGGAAAGCATAAAATTAAGTTATAAATAATATTTGGCCGTGAATCCAGAGCTAGGTATTAACAATTTCAGGAGTTAGCGTCTTTTTTTTTAGTATTTCAACAACTTTTACACAAAAAATCTCTTAATGCACTTCTGTCTTATCGTGTGCCAAAGCCCCCCGTATACCACCCCCGCAAATGCAAATGCAGATGGAGATGGCTGTTCCCAATCTAGCCCCGTTTTGAGGAGGCGCGCTTTGCGCCGTCACTGCAGCGTGCTTCTGCTGGGGTGACAGAAGGTTCCACCCGTAACCCTCAGCACCCGTTACCCCAAGAAGCACGGAGGTCATGCTGGCTTCTGCTCAACGCAGGTTGTGTGCTCTCGGAATCTTCACTGGACCTGCTCCGCCATCTCCTTGTCGAGCATTATTGCATCTGATTTATACAATTGGAATTTGTAGAAAATAATATGAATCTTGTTAATAATGATCCCATATTAAATTCGACGACCTACCATATTTGACAACCTCCGTGGCATAGCGGTAGCGAACGCGACTGGTACGCAGGAGGCGCGGATTCGATTCCCACTTAATACAAATATTAGGATGCTTGATTATGAATATCTGCATTGGTCTTTTTTTTTTTTTTTTATCTATGGCACGTCAATTTGACTTCACCTCGCTCGATGTTAAGCTGAAGGCAAAGTCCCATGAAAGAGGGTCACCATTGCAAACACGTTCCGTGCTACAATGGTGGCGCTCAGCTTGACGGCCTCATCAGATGCTTTTTCACGCCCCACTTAAAGGACCCGGGACTGTAGGAAGAAGGAAACACGTGCGCCGGCAAGGAATTCCAGGACTTAATGGTACGGCAGAGAAAAGACTCACCGAACCGCTTGGTTCTTGATCTGGGCGTTTCTATGTATAATTATGTATGTATTTACATAAAAAAATGTATGCTTATCCGCATTCTAGAACCCGTAACACAAGCTAGTTAAGTTATGCTTACCATGGGTCTAGGTGATTTTGTGTAAATTGTCCTAGAATATTTATTTATTTAATTTAATGCAAGATAATACACTATTTTGAGCATGTGGTAACCCTGCTATTGAACGCAAGCTTTAAACGTTTTGCTTACAGTTGACGAAGTTACGACACAACATGAAAAATACTCGTTTTTAGGGATCCGTACCAAAAGGATAAAAATCGTCAGAAACTATTAACATCTTAGAACCTTTGAACTTGGAAATAGATAAGCCGCGGCCTCTGTCATAAGCCACCGGCCCAAAAAGTCGGTGTGGTTTAATTTTCACACCATTGGCTAGCACTATCAATAGTGCAAATGAAACTACACCTAAAAGTCTCGGCTTGAAACAGTGGAAGATGACATGCGTGCCATCGGTTTCACTACCATAGACGCCTATGCTCCTATAAGGTAGAGGAGGATAAGCCGAAAAGCGGAGTTCCGAGTTCACATTGATCTTGGATGCAAACAGCAAATAATATGTCTCTATGATGATAATGATGAGAGACGCATAGCCTCTGGGAGTATTTGGAGGTCACCGACCACGGCGAGTAACTTAACCCATTCATTCCCTTCTTATCCAAAACAATATATGCAAGTCTATGGTGTTAGCTTTATATTATTATGATGTAAATTAGGAATAAAGGCATCAGTAATTCTTTTTTTTAAATCTCCCTCCTTCCATAACCCGGCGTTCTTTGAGCGTGGTAAGTCATCTGTCTAGACCGTAAAGTCCACGTTTTTTTAAATTAATAGCATTTAAAATTATGACTTTTAGATCTTCGCTTAGCAGTCAAATTGATGAATGGATGGATAAAAACGCCTATTAAAATAGCTCTAAAAGGTGTTTATTTAAGATGTTAACTTGTGCATTCTGTATATGGCAGTCGAAGACAGCTCTTAATCGATTGTGCAGGTGCGAAACACGTCTGTCCTTCACTATAATTACAACCATTGTGAAGTTCATTTTGAAAATGGAACAAAAAGTCAACCAAGCTAAGTCGAACTACCTGTCCTTTGGCTCGTGCGTCCGCAGAGAAACGCACGCGTGTTTTTTTTAACGTTCCTATTTTGGAATTGTAATTTCATTGCCTTGGGTTAAGTTGAATAAAGAATGTTTGTGGTTTTTTTACGGCTGTCAGATGTTGACAGATGCTCCCGCCCATTGATTGTATTCGAGAACAGGTGCGTAGCGGAACATGATAATAATAAAAGTACCTTCCCTTTACAGTTTTTAATTGAGGCAATACTTTTACCGCAATTTCTGACAGTGGGCACTGGGCATTTAATTACTATACTTTTATAGAATTGGTATAAATTGTTTGCTGTATAAAAATTCTCTATGGGCCTCTGTGTATTGGACAACTACAGGAAAACTAGCAAGTTTTATATTATTACCTAACTGTTTTTGTTCAATAATGTACGTATTGTATGTACCTATGTATATGTACCTACGCCTATTGCCTGAGATATTATACTTCAGTATACATTCGTACATTAAAACTTCCAGTTTCATGTACAAAAGACTTTGCTTGTCATTACATTGAAATTCCACTGTGAACTCGCGAGTCTGCTAGAAGAGAACCAGGATTTAAACTCCCCTTTGTACATAACATCTCAATATGTATTAAATTAATATCTTTTATGTGTAGCCTCAATTTTTTACAGATCTATCGATGATCGGTCACCACGCTCTGCACTTATTATCATAAGCAATATTGTTGTTATTATTGTTTGATACAATGGCAGCTTAAAACTGATACGTGTATTAGTGATATACACGCATCAGCTTGTGTTTAACGAGTAAAATGATTGTCCAGTCTATTTTTAAAAATGTTTATGTTAAGAGCACTTATTACTGTTTCTGGCAGGGAGTTCCACGATTGCACCACTCGAATAGACCTCTGAAACCGGGACATGTGATTCTTTTGTAGATTTGCGCCTCCCCATATCCTGGGACTAGATGAGACGGTCATCTTAAAAGAGACGGCCCCGGGTCTACCGGGGTGCGAGGGATTGTTGACTACTATCTCACCTCCGACAACTAAAGACCCAAAGATGGCGTGCGTTTTGGTCGGTTCGAGTCCGGCATAACCTCTCCAACAGCCTCCGGTGGGGAAGGGAGGTGTCTGTGGGGATTTTCGCCCGAAAAAAAAAGAAAAAAAGGCCTATAGTCATACCAACTCTTCGGTATGCATACCATCATAACGTAGGTACGTGACGCACTGGACATCTCCCTGAATATCTTAACGCCAATGGTTTTAAATAATTATGCGTAAAATGACAACATTCTTCAAACGCCAGAGGAACTCCTTGCATAGTAATGAACTTGCTTCGAATCGTAATAGTAAATGTTTGTCGGCTTTGTACAGAGTCTTCAGCTAGACAACAATAGGTCACAGATATAAGAAGTCTACTAGATGTGTATTCAAAGTTCGGCAGTTTATTTTTTTTACAGCAATTAGCAACCAAAATTACTAACATTCCGTCTAACCCCTCCTGCTAAGCTCAATGGCTTGTGTTAGTAGTCAGTTCACGTCGGTAGTAAAATAACCAGGAATCGAACTCGAGACCTCTCGATTGTAAGACCGACTCTTTAACTTCCAAGTTTAGACTTAAACATTAAAGAAGTAAACACCTGCATAGTCATCATTCTCTGAACCTTTTCCCAACTCAGTTGGGGTCGGCTTTCCAGTCTAACTGAGATACGGCTGAACTTCGATGTTTTCCGTGAAGCGACTGCCATCTGACCTCCACAACCAATGGTCCAATGACCAAATGGCGTATCGAAGTTCCAAGTTAGACTGGCTGGACTTTTGAGGGCTCCAACTACCCGTAACGACTACCACAGATGTTTGTATGGCAACCGGGACCAACGGTTTAACCTGCTCTCCGAGGCACGACCAAACCAGTGCAAACAGCCATATTCATGCATACAACTTTTTGCACTGAGCGGGGATCCAAACCGCGCCCCGTGCGTAGCATTCGCATTCACTACCGCCACGCCACGGAGGCTGCCTATGGCATGCCATGGTATATGCACGGAGGACTAGGACTAAACTCTTATGTACCAACATCTTTTATGTACTCCATCTGGAAATTGTGGTTTAAAAATCACGATATTATCACAGTTGAAAGAGAGTTCGTTGGACTGTGTCATTATTGTCACATAAATTAAAAATTCGCTAGAGCTGAAATTTTCAACATAATTTATGTCAAGATTAATATAATACAATGAGAAAGGGTAGGTATTATAAGATATATTTGTTGGAAAACTGTTTATAGTTGGCAAACATATGTTAATGTTTGTGAATGAACCAGATCACATATATTAAAATAGGAATTTATGATAACCGCGGTAGCCTAGTGGTATGGGTAATGGACTGCTGAGACCAGGTCTCGGGTTCGATCCCAGGTTTACCATGGCACACACCAATGACTTTTCGATGTTTTTCGAAGTTATGTGTGTATTTATCGCAGGTTTAGAAGTGCCCGGTTAATGGCAATAGGCTCGCCACCTATTACATTGGAACCTAAATATTAACTAGCGAAATGTGTATGCGAATAGCACCTCTGCCTACTCCTTCCTGAATATAGGCGTGATTTTATGTTATGTTATGTTATGTAATTTATGATAAATGTTCAAAAGCATTTTTGAACTTTAATTTGGGCTTTATATCAGTTTTTGTATAGTAAATGCACTTTAAGACAAGAAAGGTCGTTACAAACATATTATTTTTTGGCACGTGACAGAAATCCAGCTCATACGTCACACACGAATTTAAATTTAAAATCAAAACCGAATACATTGAATATTTCGTTGCTTGTCTTTCTTTCGCTGAATAAATATCTATAAATAATATAATTTGGGTTATTAATGTTAGATTTAAATAACTTAACATAACAAGAACTTACGCCTTTATCCCCGGATATAGGCAGAGGAGTTAGCACCCACATTTCGCCAGTTTATGTTTAAGTCCCGATGTAATAGGTGGCGAGCCTATTGCCATTTACCGGGCAAAAAATGACAACTTTTAACAATTAGAGTTATGTTATTTAAGTTTTAGTAAGGATCCCTAATTTTCTAACAATAAATAGCTTATAATGCTCAGCGTGAATGTAGTATTCCAACGATGAAAGAATTTTTGAAATCGGCGCGGTAGTTATTGTGTATATACATTACAAACATACACACACAAAAAAATATTTATATCCTCTATTATACTAGCTGACCCGCGCATCTTCGTCTGCGTCACCCCGTTTTTGCAACATTTTTCACTTCTGCTCCGCACCAGTTGGTTGAAGCATGATGTTATATACATATAAACCTTCCTCTTTAACCATTCTGTCTATTTCAAAAACCAACCGCATCAAAATCTGTTGCGTAGTTTTAAAGATTTAAACATACAAAGGGACATAGGGACAGAGAACGCGACTTTATTTTATACTATGTAGTGAAGTATAGAAAATGGAAAAGTGCCTGGTCTATTATATCTCTAAGCCTGGAGTAGAATGCACAACTTGACCCGAACTGCCATGGACTTGGGCCCTTGAGCACGCAGGTGGTAATTAGAGACACAATGTGTATTCAGAGGCTGTGCTGTTGCTAAATATTACTGTACCGTTACGTTTGACTGCGTGAAATGGAGATGTATTATCTTGTACTTTACGAAGAAAGATACGATAGACGACCTCCATGGTGTGGCGGTCAGGATATTTTTTTTTTTTTATACTACGTAGGTGGCAGACAAGCACTTGGCCCACCTGATGGAAAGCGGCCACCGTGGCCTATGAACGTGTGCAACACTAAGGGTGTCACACACGCGCTGCCCACCCTGAAGGGAAAGGGGGAGAGCTGGGAAGGGGTGGGGAGGCTAGGAAGGGGAGGGGAAGGAGGGGTATAGTGAGCTCTGGCTACCCTACTTACCGGCGGGAACACAACACGATGGTTATTATGACCGCGGTCTTCTGTAGGGCGCAGGTACTTCCCCAGTTGGACAGCTCATTTCGGACGGGAGATACCGTCGTGTCCTAGCTCCGTCAATAAATTCAAACACAAGACAACGAAATGTATTTCATCGATATTTTATGTATCGATGATATAGTAATCGAGTTGACCACTCGATCTTTCATTGATCGTTCTGAAATTTCTATGGCATTTGACGTTTCTATTGTTCCTTGAGTGAATAGTGTCAATAAAGTGACGGCCTCCGTGGCGTGGCGGTAGTGAACGCGACTGCAAGGAGACGTGGATTCGCTCAGTGCAAATATTTGTGCGCATGAATATGAATATTGGCATTGGTCTGATCGTGCCTCGGAGAGCACGTTCCGCCGTCGGTTTGCATATATACGAGACATCTTCAGGACCACTTCAGAGCAACTATGAATGAAAAATAGTTGATGATATATCCCGGATCAATGAACTGTTAAGAAATATTTATATTCAAAACATTTTCACGAAATACATTCATGTAAAAGTATAACGCCTTGGCTTCCCAAAAAAAAAATTACCTTCATGTCTAACATCAAAGACGACATAAACATACCGACACGACGCTTCAAATTCACGCCAATCAATTAAAACAAGTGGCTATTTAAATTACAAAGCGATACACCTTATAACGGAAAATGACAGAATTATTCAAAAAATTCATTCGTTTGAATGAACGTTCGAATGAATCACTGAGACAGCTGTATGAATATTCAATCTGTACCGATCGTGAGTTCGTTTATAACGTGATTCGATATGAAATCGACTCTCATCTCACACGACTTTATGTTCCAATAAAAAGAATTCGTATAAAAATGTCCAACCACAATCGAAGATGATATCGTGAATTTATTGGACGTTCGTGATTCTTTGCGGTTTTCGATGCGACGGGGAGATTTTTTTATTCTAATTTTTGATACTTATTATATTAGGGAGACTACTTTTATACTGATAGTAACCTGACCTACTTAAATTATTACTTAAATACTATTTAGGCAGTCTGGAAATTGCACACAAGTCATTTTGAGTGAAAACCATAAAGTTTTCCTTAGAGGAACCAAGTGTGGGAGTGACATACCTATAAATCTTTACACAAAATCTAGGTCGGAGAAAGTGACAGAAGTTTTTTTTTATACACTAAGTTGCAGTGACGTTAATGTTCTATATTATACTAAGTCACAATTCACGGCCACTGACACTTTTCATTCGGTAATATATATATAATGAAGGAGTCTGTGGGTCTATTTACACTAGTAATATTAATGTCTATGGTGTAAACACAATTCTGATATAGAAAATTATATTTTCAATCACATCATAATTTTTGGTTCATTTTTTTAATTGCTTGGATATAATGGAACGTTACAAGATATTATAAATTAATGATATTACATTATTTTATAATTTCATTAATTTTTGTCCAGTAGTGGATTGCGATAGGCTAATTAATTAATAAGTGTATAATAACATTCCGTCTCGAAAGAAATTCGAATCTCGAAAGAATCGTGGAGAAATTTTGCATATTCAAGTTAATTCTACGACAAAATACCTAGTAGGTACTATTTTTATATTGTAAGACAAAGTACCTAGTACTATTTTTTATACTAATACTTATGAACTTGAAACTTATCGGGTTGAGCCGACCTATTTGATTCTAGCAAACAAAGCAGATTTCTGTCACCAAAATTACGACCAAGCAAATGTTATTTATTACAAAATTATCGCAAAATTTCTTAAGAAATCTCAATCCTTATATCGGAGTACAAGATAATGGCCACTAAATGATTTAATACCAATTGAATCGCCGTAACCATTTCGTGGTAAGTGTAAAATCTGAATCGATATTCGCGGAATTCTGACCAATATTAATTTTTCGAAACACAAACTGTTTTATTTTAACATTTTTATTATTTTAAACATGTTCTTAAGTACCGTAATAAAATAATATTGTTCATTTTATGACCACTACTGCATTTAAGTGTGACCAGAAATATAAAGAGGTGTAATTATAAGCACTTTTAAGGCAATAAAAAATCAAATGTATGGGAAATCCCTATCAAAATCTCAGTGGCTTATGCTAACTTCACCTGCGACCCGGTTCACGTGCTAAAGTTCCATGAAACTAATTGTTGGTGGAACTAGTGAGAATGATCCGATGAGAACTAGGACAGGGTACTTTCGAGTGACCTTACAATCGAGAGGTCCCGGGTTCGAATCCTGGCCATTACACTACTGACGTGAACCTACTTCTAATAAAAGCTATATAACTTAGCTGTAGGGGTTTATCTCAATACTTCCGAATGCCATACGAGGATTTGTGGCATTTTGTTCCCGGTAGTTGAAACCCTAATAGTTTGGCAACAACAAAACGATACTCCAGTAACTATAATATCACAGCAATATTTCGAAATTCGAGTGTTCGGAGGCTACATGTCGCTCCGGCAAATGCTAAAATTTGTAAAAAAAATGTATTTATTTATTCACATTCTAAAATGTATATAACAAGATTTACAAGTGACTTTTAGTTAGGGATATACAAAGTTAAATAGATAGCATTGTAGTACATTTTTATTAATATTTCAAGTCCCGTACCGATGTGGTCCCAAAAGTGATTCATACTGAGTGGAGAAAGTAAGTGTGTTATCAATTATGGTTCATAACACAGAAATAATACTATCTTAATTACTTAAACTACTCAATTTTATAGTCAAACACGCAGTTTTACAACATTTAACAGTAAAACGAAATAAAAGTCGTAGTACACGATATTTTTACTAACCATTGCCGTTCGTAAATACCGAGTTCCGTCGAAGTTTATAGCTGGCCAGTAATGTATGAATAATAAAGACGATAAGTAGGTACAGAAAAAAATAACATGCATCCGGGGAAGTTACCGATAACATCGGTAGAGTAACGGCGGCGCACGCCAATGGCATAGACTAATAAAAAGTGGCATGTATTTTTATATCTAACATCTTGTTTAATACCTATTTATTATTAGGACATTCGATACGGTATATTTTTTATGTTGACTTGTCTAAGTTTTTCTGAGCACCTTTTACCGGTAATCTTTGATAATATACCTATGTAAGAATAGCTGAATGGACAAAGAAATAAGCATCTAGAAATAAATCAGAAGTCTCTTCTAGATAAAAAAATATTCAAGGCCTGTATGAACCGTTTGTCTTAAACGTCGTGGCATGCTTTCCTATTTGTCTAACAATTGATAGTTTTTTATGATATTGACGTTCATCACAATTTGCAGTAATATTCGTGCATTAGCCTGTTGTGAAAACTATAAATACTGTCGATTGACTCATTGTTAGAAATATTATATGCAGTAAAAACTATATTATTTATCTTGTCACTATTGTCACAACCAGTTTAAGATACAAAAACACTGGGCATACGGGACCCTACCTAGATATCACTATCACCACCACAAACTCACCTGATAGTCGGTGTACAATCTACTCACTCCACACACCTAGAAGCTAAGATCTCTTCGGTTGACCATGAGCCTAAGGTGTTAACTTTGTATGAACAAAGAACATCAGTAAGATGTCGGTAACAACCTTTAATATCATTATTATCTATTCTGTCTTTAGTTATTGATATACTAAAATCTTATCAACTATAAAACTACGACACAGTATATTCACTTTCAATTTACCCAAGTATACTAAAATAATTCAGCTTGTAGTCTACAAAATGATGCCTCTATAAGCATATCTGAAACGACCTCCCAAAGAGTACCATCTCACACGTGTAATAAATGTCTCTTTCCTTCGCGCGATAAGCGCCCTCACGTGTGTAGGCATAAAACCTCATGTCCTATCTATAACAATTTAGCTATGACGTACACATTTTTCACAGTACGTTGTCGCAGCGGTGGTTTATTTTGAGATAAAATATTATGATATTTTTAGTGTTGTGTTCTTACGTTGTTGTGCATTAACGTCAGAGGGCGGTGCGGCGCCGACTAGCTATGATATGACGTCAGTTTTAAAATGGCTTCTGAAGCAAAATAACCGCAATTTTGCTAGTTTCAAGTAAATAAATGTAAAATTAATAGCGATAGGCATTGTCAAGTTTCTCACGAAAGTCTACCAGAGCCACGCCAGCAAAGTTTCCGTGCGTCCGCCCCCCACAATATCAGATAGTCATCAGGACGGATTATTCCCAGTAGTCCCCTCTAGCTCTGTCCTCCGGGGTGACAGCTGGGAATTGTCTTCCCAGTTATCACCGGGGTGACAATTTGTGCCGACTGTTCCCTTTGAAAGTTGGCTAGAGGGGACAAATGAGAAGTTTGTTTCTCAGTTGTCACGGGGGGGGGGGGGGGGGGGGGGGGGGACAATTGCAATTAAAACAATCCGTAAATTTCAGCTTTTTTATTTCTTATGACAACTGAGAAACAAACTTCTCATTTGTCCCCTCTAGCCAACTTTCAAAGGGAACAGTCGGCACTAATTGTCACCCCGGTGACAACTGGGAAGACAATTCCCAGCTGTCACCCCGGAGGACAGAGCTAGAGGGGACTACTGGGAATAATTGGATGTGTGGTTGTATTTTAGATGACGTCTTAATAGCTTGTTAGTAGTTTGTGTAAATAAATATCAATGCAATTGTTGACATACGTATATTGCATCCCAGTTTAAGTCATAAGAAAATAATACTTATACTCACTTTTAAACTTTCGCGTTGCATGATATTATGGTTAGCAAAGTCAGTAAGCTTGTAACTACGGCTAGTGCAACTTAAATTATTGTATTCACCATAACCACAAGAAAATATATGTTGTGGGAGGGAGGGGAACGCACTTTTAAACCACAGTTAAATAATTTCAACGATAACATAAGCAAATGATTACCAATTGTCCATAGAAAGGCATACCAAATCGCAGCCCTCAAAGAGAGATATTGTCGTACATGTAATATTCCGCAAGTGCAAAGAACAAACCTCGACACGAGTTTCGCCTCTACACGAGGCATCTTCAGGAGCGATTGATAGTGGGTCAGTAGGAGGTTCCCTTCTCTAAATATATATTTACTTGTAGTAGATTCCCGCCATATTATGCCTATTTCTATATAGCAACATAACCGTTATTGAAATAAAACTTTTATCAATAACTCCGGTAACTCAAACACTAAAATAATAATTATATGTACCTCATAATCATTGCTCATTAAAATACACTTAAAAGATTCCATCTTAAAAATGCTTCCAACACTTATGTGGGTCCGTTTTGTCCCTTAATCTTTATCTTGACGTAGAAATAAACGCGATTGGACCTTAATGGGACCTTATCACTCGCTTATGGGCTAAAAGATTGCAAAATGTACCACCTGTCTCATTTGATATTAAGAAAAAGATTTTGATAAAACTAAGGTACTTTTCAGAAGGACGTATGGAGTATGTATGTGTGTATATTTCAATTTATTTGTTTATGTTGTATGTGTAGGAGTTATCATCATCATCATCATCAGTATCCTTGCGTTGATCCCAGTCGCATCTAAAACTGTGATCTCGGAGTCCGCGATTCGTTTTTTCAGTTTAACTGTATTGCAACTGAACTTCGATATTTTCCGTGAAGCTTTTCATTTGGGACTGCAGCTAAAACAGTTGTTGATCATTTTTAGAACTCCAACTACATGTAAAGACTGCTCGTATGGCAGACAGGTCCAAGTTTGTTAGCCCAGAATCGGCCGCGATTTGGGTACGGTATCATACGACCTCCAAGTTTTGACTTACGGGCGTATACGACCCTCTATCAGCAAGATGTTTTGTACGACCTTTCTAAAAATCACCATATAAAAATCTGAAAAGACAATCGTACACAAAAGTGAAACATTTACTTATTAATAAATTTTTCATCAGTTTGCAGTGTGGCCCCCTAATCTAATTACATCTTACTTTAAACATTTATTCTACCATGTGTTGTGGTTTGTTCTTCCGGTGCTCACACCTAACACTCAAAAGTATTAAGTTACTGATGTCGCCATCTATTGTGAGAAATGAGCACTTAATGGGTTTCAAGGAACGTCTGTTATGCAAGATACCATAACATCGTATGGTGACCACAGTAGAGAGTCAATTTGGTTGATCTTTCCTGTTTCCTCGTATAGCGTAAACAGAATTAGGTACATAGAAGGAATTTTATACTGCAATACTTATTTATGTACGTATGTCAAAGTTTGTAAAGACGTTTGTGACTTATTCACGCTTGAATGGCTGAGCGGTTCTTGCTGAAAATTTGTATAGGAATTATTTATTTATTTATTCATTTATTATCACATGGAAAACTTACAGCTATTACATCGAATAAATCATAAAATAACCATATGTAAGCCAATTACAAGTGTTCTAGTTACTGAATAGTAATTTAATAATAATAAATTTAGTAATTTCTGGAATAGATTAATTCGTCTGGAATGACCGCCTTTTACCTTGAGAATGGATTCTTATGTGTTGAGAGAACGGATTGACGGATGAGTCGTGGTTAACAGCCAGTATACAAAAATGCTGTTTGCGTATTGCTAAAAAAGGAACAGCAAAATAAAATGATTGAAAATTACCGTTTTTATGTTTGTTGTTGCGTATTTTGATACATTTTTTGCATTTGTCACACCTATTTGTGTGCATATTTCATGATTTCTGTATCACATATATCCCAATCTCTAACAATCGATGTAGTAATGTACAGTCAATAACAAAAAGACTAACCAGCAAAATAATAAAATAAAATAAGAATCTATTAAGCTACATTTATTGCTGACTGTATCTTGGTTTGTTGATTAAGACTTTTGATTCAAATTCAAAATTGGTTCGTTAGCACAATAATGTAGGGGTAATAACTACACCAGCTCAATTATTTTTTGATCACGTGTGGCCGCAATAAAAATATAAGGACAGCGTTTTGTTGGAAGAAAATCTGTGTCAAAGCAAATGACTGGTCAAAATAATTATGTAAATTTACCGTTGCAGTTTATTTAAGAGGAGGTTTGTCGCCATCTTAAATGCTTTTGTCTGTATCATCAAAAATCTTTTATTGAATTGTAGAATAGTTCGACTTTTTAATGAATTTTTAAAGAATTTTGTTATTTACATATGAATATAAGTTGTTGCAGTTATATAAGGTGAGTAGGGTAGCCAGAGCTCGCTGGAGAGGTTTTCATGTTGTCAGTGGGAAGACTGAAAACTTATGAACTGACAACACAGAAACTATCCTAACCTTTATCCATCCCCCATCCCCCTACAGCCCTTAGTTTTGTAAATGTAACATAGGCCATGGTAACCACTTTCGATCAAGTGGGCCGTGAACTTGTCGGTCACCTAAGTGGTATAAAAATGCTAAATTCTAAATCGATTTAGATAGAAAAACCCTAAGACGTATAAGTTGGTGGTTGGGTGGGCATGCCCCTTGCAAGGGCCAGTCTCAATCCTATTTTTTTATTAGTTTCACCAGTAACCTATGTAGTAACCTTTCCAAACTATTATACCTACCCAATAACAGATATCTGTTATTGGGTAGGTATAATAGTTTGGAAAGTGAATGATCATTTTTAGATTATACTAAATCTTTTTTGCCAAATAATCTATATTTAAATACTCAATTCAACTAACTACTTATTTAGTTCGTAATAAACGATTAGTAATCATGCAGAATTTTTAGTTTTCAATCTGTGCAATCACCATCTACTTTTGCCGCCAACTGTACGTAGAACAAATAATTTAACCACAGAATTATTTGAGTCGGATCACCTTGAATGAAATTAAATCGACGAGATTTAATTTGAGTTGATCCCACTAATTAAATGTGGATGTTGGTGTATGAACGCCTGATGAGTTTATATATGAGTTTATATCTATATATTGTCTATTACTTTATGTCAAGACTCTCTCTCTCCCGGTGCGCCGTGACACGGTACAATTTGTAATTCTATATTGATTGATTAAATATAATAAAACCAGTTATAATAATAACCAAGTGCTTTATTTATATACAACAGGTTATGGGCCGTCCCTACCTGATAAAAGTTTTGAATATAAACCTGTAAAATTCATGTTCAGTGAAAAGTGATTTGACATTACGTGAAAAAAATTTTTCTTTTGTTTTGTGTCCGTATCGCCACAAAAATGGCTTTAAACACATTTTCAATACCGAAACTCACTGGACGAGACAATTTCATTACTTGGAAGTTTGCAATGGAAGCATATTTGCAGCATGAAGAACTGTGGGAATGTATACAGTCTGATACGTATGACTCCAAAAAAGGAATTAAAGCTCGAACAAAAATAATTTTACTGATAGACCCACAGTTATACGTACATGTTCAAGATGCTAAAACAGCAAAACAGGTATGGGACAATTTATTAAAAGCATTTGAAGACACTGGTTTGCTCCGTAAAGTGGGGCTTCTAAGAGATTTAATTACCACCAACCTAGAATCCAGTACAAATATAGAAGATTATATAAACAAATTGATGTCAACAGCACATAAATTGAGAGGAATTGGTTTCAATGTGGATGATGAGTGGCTCGGGACTCTAATGTTGGCCGGATTGTCGGATGAATATAAGCCTATGATTATGGGTATAGAGAGCTCAGGCATAACTATTAGTGCTGATATGATAAAGACGAAATTATTACAAGAGGTCAAAACCACATCGGAGAGCACTACCGCTTTTTATGCAAAGGCTAAGAATAAGAAATTCATAAACAACAATACTCAACATAAAGACAGTCACTCAGGTAAATCAAAAGGCCCCCGTTGCTTCAACTGTAATAAATATGGGCATATGAGCAAGCAATGTTGGTTTAAAAATAAAAACAAGGAAGACAAGGGTACAAATGGTTTTGTTGCAGCTTTTTCAGCTACATATGTTAATGACACCGGTAGCTGGTATGTGGACTCCGGAGCTTCAGCCCACATGACAATGAATCATGATTGGTTAGAAAATGAAACTGCACCGCCTGTACAAAGTGTCAGGATCGCAGACAACAAAGTCCTCGCCGTGCAAAGCTGTGGCACTGTAAACATTCAGGTACCAAATGAAGTTACTGGAGAACCTGACCATATTCAGATACGAAAACCAAGCAAGTAACAATGAGTAGAGATGTGGTGTTTTTAGAAGGAACTGTGAACCAAAATAAAGTAATCAAAAATACCAGCTGTATTGAAATCACAGATAAAAACTGTAAGAAATTGGTGGAAAAGAAGAATATAAGAGAAGAGAAGAAATTAAATGCATTGCCAAGCAAATCTGATAACTGCAGTAAAGAGAATGATTGCTTAGTATATTTTGAGACTTCCAAAAATCTAAATGAAGAAGAGAATAATGAAGAAGTTAGCTCTGAAACAGACTCTAAGAGTTCTAGTTGTTATGAGGATCCTAATGATGACACATACATACCTACAGATATTTCCAATTTCAGTTCTCCTGAAATATGTCGTATAAATCTCCGACCTCGTCGGAACACACAGAGACAAAAAGAAGGAGGAAGTAACAGTTCAGATCCAGATCCAAATCTGAACTCCTTTTTATGCATCAATTCAGAATCCGCAATGAGTTTATTGGATGATGATCCACAAGATCATACTGAAGCACTAAACAGTGAAAATTCTGAATTATGGAAGCAAGCCATGGAATCGGAATATAAATCTTTAATAGAAAATAATACTTGGAGTGTCATAGATCCACCTGTTGGCAAAAAGGTAATCCCTTGTAAATGGGTATTTAAAACAAAGAGAGATGATGCTGGAAACATAACACGATACAAAGCACGTCTCGTCATAAAAGGATTCAAACAAACGAAAGGTATAGATTATAATGAGGTTTACGCTCCGGTTATACGCTATTCATCAGTTAGATACTTGATTGGGCTAGCGGCTAAGTACAAACTAAAGATTCATCAAATGGATGCCATCTCAGCATTTTTACAAGGAGTTGTAGATGAAGAGATTTACATGGCACTGCCACCGTGTTATGAAATCCACAATAAAGTTTGTCGGCTCAACAAAGCATTGTATGGCCTGAAACAAGCCAGTCGACAATGGAATCACAAGCTTAACGCTGCCCTTATTGATATTGGATTGAAGCGCTCGTCAGTGGATTCTTGTGTATATTACAGAATTGTAAATGAACACGATATACTGTTTATAGGAGTATATGTTGACGATTTGCTCTATATCGCACCCCTAGATGAAGACTCCGGTAACTCAAAAAACCAGTTTTTACAGAAATTGAGAAAAACTGATTTCTAAATATTTATGAAAGATATAGAAAAACTAACAATACACATTCGAAGGTAATATTTTTGTGAACCGTGTTGGATTACCCTATTTCTTTATTATCTGTTAAAAACCTGAAAAAAAATAGATTTTTGAGTTACTCTAGTTTTATAGCGGAAGTAATCAATTTTTTAAATCACTAACAAGAATTAGTCTACTTTATTAGAAATAAAAATGACTTACGTTACTTTTCACCTCAAAAATAGGTTAAGTTTTTGTTGAGGATTTTTGAGTTATGGCTTTAGTTTTGATTTAACCAAATAAAAAATGCATGTTATTTACGAAATAAAATGTTTAATTTATATAAATCAAAGAAAAAATGGCACGAGGGAACATAGTGTTATGAAATAATATTATTATTGTTAATTAGTTTTTAATAATAATGAGATCTTTATAACTTATTACTTAACTTTTTTATAATCACAGCACTAATAAATCTTTATTCATTGAGAGCCCGATAGTTTTGTGTGCTTGAATAGCGGTACTTGGGTTTTATTTCGTGGGTATGACGCACAATAAACTCTCTCTGTCGCTGAAGATCGCCGAGCCCCCAAAATGCATCAAAAATCTTTTGACGTGTTATTAAGTTGAGATTGGTAGTACATTTCAATCGGCACTTTTCTCCACAAGGTGGTTGTAATTTGCGAGCAGGGATTTCTTTGCCTAATTTGCCCCGGGATTTATACGCCTTTCCTGAATTTTTTAAAGTATTAGCTAAATTCGCCTTCCATGTCTCTGTTTTCCTTAATTTTTTCTTATCCTGAGCTGTTTCTTCGTGCGCTGAACTGTTTTCACTTGGATAAATATTTTGATCATCATTAGGATCAATAGTGTTCCGTTTGTTATTCGAGCTACTACTACTTGAACTGCTGCTTGAACTACTGCCGCTTGAACTGCTGCTAGAACTCGAGCTACTGGATGAAGAAGAAAGGGAGCGAGTTTGTGGCATTTTTGACTGAGTAGACGAGATAGGCAAAGGAGAGAAAGTTATTTTTCTTTTAGGTATAGGGTTTACGTAGTGCGGATCTGCATCGGAATCATCAAACACGCTTTCATTGTTGCCATGAGTTGGAGATGAGACAATATACTGACGTTTCGGAGCTCTTCGTAGTCTGTCATGGGTAGGTTGTTCAGGTTGCAGTGTAGGCCGCTGATCAACATGTGACGAAGATTCTAAAAGGCTCGGTAATAAATTTATTTTCATACCCGGGGACAAACTTCTTACAGTTTCCTCCAATGCTGCTGGTGGGTAAGGATCCTCTTGTCTCGTGTTCAGCATCTCTAACATTAGTTTTCCTCGGCTTTTCATTGTTCTGATGCAAAAATAATGTGCATTAGGTCAAAACTCAAGTAAAGTCAACCAACTAAAAATACACAAAAATATCACAAATTAGCTTTCGAATCTGTAACAATAAATAATGAGCCGTATTGCAAAAGCCATAAAAATCTATTTTCATTTTAAAATTATGTTATATTTAACTGAATAAGCAAAAAATAACAAGTTAAATTTCATTCAATAAAACTAACCTAAATCGAAATTTTCTTTTACTTTCATGTAAATGCCAGTAACTCAAAATAACAAAATGAAAATTGTAATACAATATCATCAAAACCCCCGCATGTCAAAATGAACAAACAGTAATATCAATTAAACTTCAGCAAAACCTAATCAACTCTAAATAATAAATGAAACTTACCTTATAATTTTCACGTAAACTCCAGTAATTCAAAATCTGCAACTATTCGAACGTCATTCACTTGCACTGCTAGGAAGGTAACTAAAGATGGCGGACTACTTTACGCGCGGTTCGGTATACGCTCATTCAAGTAAAGTCATGTTTCGCGCCATTTTTTAAACGGTTGGCAGTATTGTTACATGAGTTTTATATCGCCGTGTAGGTATTCGATACGGGAATTTGAAAAGGTCATTAACTCTAAATTAGAACTTTTCGAGTTAAAGGAGTTTTCATCTAGGAGTGCGATATGTTCAACAATGAAAAAACAGCATTATATGTGAAAGATAGACTACAAGAAAATTTCAAAATGAAGGACCTTGGTGCAGCCAGACAATGTATTGGTTTTAAAATAACACAGAACAATAATTTGACGGAAATATCATTGGATCAAACATTGTACATAGAGAAAATCTTACATAGATTCAAAATGTTTGATTGTAAGCCTGTACCAACTCCTTTTGAAGCTGGTATTCTATTAAAAAAGGCTGAAAATGAAACCGAAGTATTGAGAAATGTACCATATCAAGAGGCAGTGGGATGTCTTTTGTATTTGTCGCAAGGCACACGACCTGACATAGCCTATGGTGTGAATACTGTAAGTAGATTTAATACCAATCCAACAATGCAACATTGGATTGCTGTCAAGAGAATATTTCGTTACTTGCAAGGAACTATAGATTTGAAACTTACATTTAAAAAGATAACAAAAGCATAGTCGGTTATTGCGATGCAGATTGGGCCAACGACATCATAGATCGAAGGTCCTGCACTGGATACTTATTTACATTCCAGGGCGCATGTATAAGTTGGAACTCGAGAAAACAAGCCACAGTGGCATTGTCCAGTACTGAGGCTGAATATATGTCTCTGGCATCAGCTGTTCAAGAGGCAATCTGGCTGAGGCAACTTAATAATGAGATCTGGTATAATATTACAGGTAGTGCTCCAATGACTATATACTGTGATAATAGAAGCGCTATTAGTCTTTCAGGTTCAAATATCTACCATGCGCGTAGCAAGCATATTGATGTTCGCTACAACTTTGTGAAGGAAAAGGTTGCTGCAAAGGAGATACACGTCGAGTATATAAGCACCGAGTTCATGTTGGCGGATGCGTTGACGAAGGGTTTACATCGACCGAAGCTCGACCATCTCATTGTAGGAATGGGTTTGCGTTCAGGAGAGGGTGTTGGTGTATGAACGCCTGATGAGTTTATATATGAGTTTATATCTATATATTGTCTATTACTTTATGTCAAGACTCTCTCTCTCCCGGTGCGCCGTGACACGGTACAATTAAACCAGTATAAAATAATAAAACCAGTTATAATAATAACCAAGTGCTTTATTTATATACAACAGTGGAATTGCATCGATCGGGGTTAACATCAAAATAATAAATAATAACTTATCAAAATTACAATCGGTTTACAAATCGAGCAACAAATCATAGGCAATTTTATTTCCTATCATTTGAAGCCAGTTCAGACAAATTGTAAGTTAATTATGGAAGTGGAAATCACGCGTTCATGAAACATGGCGTTCTTCTTCTTAAGATGGCTTCTTCTGCAAGCAAATTCGCCGCAATTTCGCCAATGTCGATGTTGATGATGATGACAATGACGGATGATAGTTGCCCCAGTAAAGTAGTGGAGACTTTACTAGAAGCTTTTCTAAGGGAGATTTTGACACTAACACGAAAAATCACAATTCACTGCAATATTCCACTTTCCTACACTTGAGCGCTTTACTTTAAGCCGTTACGTCTAAAACTCCACCATTTTTTCACATAAAAACTTAAAAACAATTTGTGAAAATGAAACAGCAGCGTTATGACACTTTTCTGCTAAAATTCCGTACTAAACTACATAAATACGTCATCGAAATGGACATGGTATTAGTGAATTGAACCCATCAATAGAAATTCCAAAAAACCAAATTGCTATGGGAGATTCATCACCATTATCCTTGCCTTAGTCCCGGTCACATCCGGAAGCGATTCATTCGAATTCATTATAATTTGACAGATTCATTCGACGTATTGGTTTGGCAGATTGAATACGTTCATCATTTTGTATTTTCTGTATCTATTTTCTCAAACATTTTCTTTTTTTCAGGTAATTATCCAAAGCCTTCAGTAGTTTATCTTCTAATGATAAACTTAACGAGAGTTAAATAGATTCCGACAGGTTTGTGTTATTATAATAAGAAATATAGCTAGTTATGTAACCCGACTTTACCTGCAACTCTACATACCCACTTTTTGAAGAACGAGACACACTAAACCGCAAATTTTACATTTGCCCAAATTGTACAAGTATCATTTCGTATATAAATAATTTTGGAATTTTGAATTTCATATTAAAACTTTGGCCTATTATAACCCTTTTGATTTATTTATACTGGCAATACTAATCAGTAGAGCGTACAGTAACTTATCTTATCTGTGGTAGGGCTTGTTCATTCATAATAAACGATCATAATTTGCCCCGTTGAGCAGTACCGAGCCTGTCGTCCGTTAACCTATCCGCTGTGACGTGTCTGTTTATCTTTGATCTATGTTATGCGCCGGCGCAATGTTTACGGCAAGCTGAACTCCGTAGGTCAGGGCTAATTTAATCATACGTTCCGCATTAAATCGTGAGAAAAAATTGCTGATATATAAGTTTCCTGTCACCGTATATGGAATTGCAGTTGATGTTATCTTTTTGGTTTTGTTTTTAAATGGTTGTTTGATATTTTGCTGTTTTGAATGCAGTCTTATGCCGCGTCTACATTTACGTAACCTTTTGCCGTGACCGAAAGATACTTTTTTCTAACCCGTTTACAATTTTAAAAAGGCAGTGGACTCAGGTACACTATAAAATTAGAAAAATTAAAAGGTGCCTTGTCTTCATCGTCCGGGGGAGCCAAAGCCACAAGCAAAAGGGGAGCCAAGTCTACGAAGGGGCCCTGGTCTCCCCTAGGGGAGCCAAGTCTACGAAGGGAAAAGAACAAATTAAAGTTTGCCTTGTCTCCCCCATCCGGGGGAGCCAAAGCCACAATCAAAGTTACCTTGTCTCCCCCAGGGGAGCTACCAGGGGAGTCAAGTCTACGAAGGGAAATAAAACCAAAATGAAATCATTAAATTTTGTGTTCGTGTGCCCATGTGCAATAAGTTGTTACATCCACACTTCATGAACTTCGAAAAGTATCGAAAAGTCATTGGTGTGTGCCTTGGTAAAACCTGAGATCGAACCCGAGACTTCGTCACAGCAGTCCATTACCCATACCACTAGGCTACCGCGGCTCTTGCATACAAATATATTATTATGCACTGAGCAATCTCCAACGAACTACATCAATATATTTATGGTATCAATACCTTTATAAAACGAAATGTACTTCTCTTTGAACCATAAACCCCACTTAACCCACACATAATCGTTCTCATACATTAAAAACAAAGCTCTCTCATTGCATATTAAATTATACTTACTTAGGTGCAATTGAAGAGTCTTTTAATAACGATCATAATTTATCAATACTAGACGATGCCCGCGGCTCCGTTCATTTGGTTGTCGGCTATCGCAAGTTTGGTCATTTATCTTCGGTTCTTCTCAACCAATTGCACACAATATTAGGTAACATTATAAAACTGACGATTCACATAAAATCATAATTCAAAATCTTTTCAGAAGTGGTAAAAAGGCCACTATCAACGTATCGTATCCGCATTGAAATACGCAGCGGATTTCATATCTTAAAATGGTAATGGTAATCACAGCGTGATTTGCAGCGCGGTTCGATTTTGACGGTTTTGTCAAACAAAACAAATCACAGCGACTTCAACCTTAATTTCTTCATGTGGTTGTTTCTTTTGCAGTAGAGAAGCAATGCAATTTTGCCAATTTCAAGTAGAAAGTGGCAATTGTAATACAAACTTATTAATGGCGAGACACCAATGTCAAGGTTTTCAACAAAATCTACCAGACCCACGTTAGCCACGCCAGTAAATTTGTTTCCGTGTGTCCCCCCACGAGATCAGGTAGTCGATCAGGACGTGTGGTTGGATTTTAGGGGGCAAATTACAACGAAAGATGAATCGTTTGACTCTTTGTCAGTGTTGCGGGTATCTATCATATCAATGCTGCCATTTGATATTTTAGGTGATTCAAATTTTGTGAACCGTTTTACGATTTTGCTTCGTATTTCAATGCGGATACGATTCGTTGATTGTGGTCTTTTTAACCGTTCTGTAGTTGTTAGGACCCGACGCAAACAAACAGACAGGAATTCCCAAAAATATTTTTGAATTTTAATTTTTTTTTAATATCTCAAACGTAGGTACAGACACGACTAATATAAAATATATGGTTGTATAGATACTTTGCTCAAGTTCAATTGAAGAGTCTTTTAATAAAGATCATAATTTATCAATATGGCTGTCTATAAAAATACAGTACACCTCAATTGCGAGCAAGTGCATTGAACTGCGTGCTGCGCGGGCGCAATTAGTTCGCAGCAGATAGGTTAATTCAGGGGTTAAAAATCTTTGAAAAAAAAACTCTATTATCATTAATTAATTGTGGTGATATGATAGTATAGATATATAATATTATTATGTAATTACTTTCATGTTTAACGGACTTTCGAAAAGAAGAAAAGTATTCATTGAAAGAATAAATAGAAATGTCTTATTTTTACAGTTCATAGATCCACGTTAAACACGCTTGTCTAGAAATTATTTTAATCAATAAAATGGAAAGGTCACGGTAACCACTTTCCATAAAGTGGGCCGTGTGCTTGAGTTCTAAACAAGTGGTAATGCGTTGGTAGCGGCTTTGTAGAATAGAATAGAATATGAATAAAAATTAATATGGTCAATATCTGGGACTAACATAATTTTTTGACGTTAATGACATTTATGACAGTTGTGAATGAAAGTGAATCCCATACATTGATCAATCTATTCTATTTCATTCTTCGCTTTCATTTCCCTTGCCTAGACTCCTTTGTCGAATAGAAAATCAAGATCGATCATAAATCCAACAATAATCCAACAATACATCGCGTAAGAATTCAATCCAACCGAAGTAATTTTCACCAGTAAAAATCAATTTTAAATGGGCACATTTGCAAGTAAAAGGTTTGCCTTCCCTGATATAAACACTCACGCGCATGTAAACATCGTGTAGGCAGTAGAAGAAAGTTGCTACGCCCTGTTTAGTAGTTTGTTTAATCTAACATGATAATATGCTGTTATATGTACAGTGGACTGCAAAAGTACCTGGACACCTTAAAATCTTATAATCCTTTGGCAGTCTAACTATAATATAACCAAAGAAACAGATAATGTTAATAAAATAAACTAGATCGATGTCTTGTTTCTTTATAAAAAAATAAGTAAACTCATGCAAGTAAATCCTGAACTTAATTACACTAGTAAGTAGATCTATTAACGAGTGGTTTCTAAAACTATTTGTTGTGAAGTGGCATCACTGAATACAATTTTAGCTTAGGTTGCACGATCTTACTTTAACATTAACAGACCAGTTAAAGTACCGGTCAGGTATAAAACAGGTTGCACCATTTGATAATTGTTAAAATGACGTCACAACTTGACACTAACTGTAACCGGCCGCTCAAACGTCAAATTCTATCAAAAAGATATCCTTAACCGAGCTACTAAATACTCCGGTGCAATACATTTAGCCATACCAATAGAATCAATGTTACTGTTGCTGTTAAATTTGACGGAAACCTTATCTTTAACCGGTAGGTAGTGCAACTAAGGCTTAGTTGCTCCAACTACCTGTTAAAGCGTCAAATTATGACGTGATTTTAACAATTGTCAAATTTTATAACAATTGTCAAACCTGTTTTATACCTGACCGGTACTTTAACTGCACATGTTAAACTACGATCGTGCAACCCAGGCTAAGCCTTAGTTTCAAGTTGTCTAGGAATTTTGTAGTCCACTGTACTTGGAGAATCGTTATATAGGTAAACAGTGTTTTATGTTGAAGAAATGAAAGCCCATATTTATTTGTGTTCAGAAGGACTGTTCGACATGATGCCCATGCCGACTTTCTGGCCATAGGAGAGAGATCATCACACATAACGACTAGAAATGGTGCGCACTGTGTGGTATGAAAGGAACTTCATCCCGCGCGGGCTCAAGCTGTGGAATGATCTCCTTGCTGTGAATTTTCCAAACGACTACAATATGGGAGCTCTTTATGGGGCATTAGAAGGTTTCTACATGGTCGGCTGCACGATTGACTTTTTTATATTTCCATTCTAACTCCACCGGAGTCGGTGAGAGTCTTGCGCGTGGTTGGGCCCTGGGGGTGGTTGCCCAAGTCGTCGTTCTCATTCAGCTTCCATGCCTCTGTGGAGCTGGGACATCACGGATCTCACCAGGCTCGGGTTCATGTCCCTGCTCCCGCGTCTCCTTTCGGTACCGATTTAGCACCGAAAGGGCTCTCGTTTCTCGAATCCTTGGAATCCAGCGAGGAGACTCACTGCGTGTATTCGTGTACCATGTAAGTATATTTCATTACTTTCATCAATACCTAGATGCCCTTTAAGGGATCAATAACTTACGCCTAATTGATTTTCTCTCATTAAAATCGTTATCTCAGTTTTATTTATTTCCATCCTGTTGAGATGTGAGCCAATATTTTACCTCAATCTTTTAAGTTTGAATTTTAAACACAAAGAGTTTATAATTAAAAGAGAGAGTTCAATAGTTTCAATGATGGGTTATCGCAATTAAAAGTTTATACGTGAAAGTGTTTAAACTTTCGAGTAACTTATAGTTATCGTAAATGTGAACGAACGCGATAGCCTAGTGGTATGGGTAATGGACTGCTGAGACGAGGTCTCGGGTTCGATCCCAGGTTTTACCACACACACCAATGACTTTTCGATGCTTTTCGAAGTTATGTTATTTATCGCCGCCAACATTGTAACACTCTTACTCATCTCTACGTGTTTGTAACTACGTGACTCTCTTTCTTGAGACTTTGCCCTCAGCTTACCATTGGGGGTGAAGTCAAATTGACGCACGCTAAATTAAATAAAACATAATTATTACTAGGGATCCGCTTGCCTGACCTTACCTTTAGTGTACCATTAGGCGTGTGGTGCAATATAATAACAACCGGCTGATGACAAGACTTTCAACTCCGTTCAGGAATAAAACAATATCCGAAGTACAAGATTTGGATACAAATAGTATTGATATTCGGATCAAAAAATTGTTGTTTTTATGGCACGTCAATTTGACTTCACCTCGCCTGATGTTAAACTGAAGTAAGCTAGGGTCATTTGGAATGTGTTGTGCAACTGACTATGGATTATCAAGTTGCAAAACGTTATTCTACGATAGTTTACGATTGCGGTTTTGTTGCACCGTAACACTTTTTATACGCCTAATCAATATTAATGGCATTCATAGGATATGGTTAACCGCTGCAATAATTTCTATAGACCAGAACTAATGGCGGTTGGTACATTTCCGGTGCATCGTTATTCGTTAGTGTTCGATGGATAAAACTTGATTTAAAAGGAATATATCTGGTTTAAGATCTATTTTATGGGGCTATACGGCGGTTCACAATAAATGGAATTGACGTCGCAGCTACTAAGGATCACGTATTTCCTTCTTCCTTTGGTCCCGGTTCCTTTAATTGGGACGTGAAAAAATATATAGCGTAGTAAATGCCTCCCCATAGCCGGGGGCTAGACGGGTTCACCGTGGTCCCTGATCTGCTGGGTTGCGAGGGATTATGTTGACTACTATTACATTTTAACTAAAGACTTAAAGACGGCGTGTGTATTAGTCAGTTCGAGTCCGACATAACCTCCCCAACCGGCTCTAGTGCGGAAGGTATCCGTGGGGATTATAAAAAAAAGTAAGCCTTAGATGCTTGGCTCGAGTCAACAATAGTGCCCGGAATACGACAATAGGCTCACTCAATATTACTTGGGACCGAAAGGTTGGTAAAATGTGGGTGTTAACAGGTACTTATTACTTTTTATACACTGTTTGCATTTCAGAACAACCGCAGTCCGCAGTGCTAATTTTTTTTCGTACTTTAGCACTTAAGTATTTATATAAAGTACTTAGCGAAATTTATAACCACAACAATCCCCGGACCACTGGAAAACCACAGAGTATAAATTAATTAGCTCAAGCTTAGCAATAAAGGAAGTTCAAGCGATTACACTCTGTAAAGTTTATGAGCACCCTGTATTTTGTTTGTGTAACATTTGTTACCTACAATCTATCTTGGAGGTTACTGTAGTAATCTTCTTTATATATAAATGAATTGCTGTTCGTTAGTCTCGCTAAAACTCGAGAACGGCTGGACCGATTTGGCTAATTTTGGTCTTGAATGATGATGAATGACGAATTAAATGATTTTGATTCGATTGCAGATCGACTGCGGCCAATGAAATCGCGAAAGAGGGGACTTCTTAGTAATACGACCTATTTTATTGGTCGAAGATAATCCATTAAAAATCAAATTTAAGATTAAAGTTATCGTAATGACGCCTCAGGCTACATTCTATTCCTGAAATAGGTTCGTTTGAGTTCCGAAATAATCAAAAATTATATAGGATAGACCATGGTTAACAAGAAGGTCAAAATAAATCTAATTAAAGACTCCTTCTTTTTTAAAATAGGTTTAGAAATATCCGCCAGTGACTTATCCATACTTAATACTTAATAAAGCTAACTTAAAGCTTAGCTGTTCAAAAGATAAATTACTTAGTAGGCATGACGCAATAATCTGTCGCGTAGTTTTATAAAAATATGAAAGCTAATATCTCTTCGTGTTTTAAGCCACAAATAGCCTCTGCCTGCTTCAACAGATTGAGGGGTGGGGGTGAGGTGGAACAAGGTGGAACAGGGTGGAACTGGAAGGCCGCAGAACTAGCTCAAGGTCGACGGAACGAGCTGGTAGCCGCCTTGATTTATGAAGTTCATTCGTGAGCGCATTTATTCTTGTCGTTTTGAACATCCGTGCGGTATCTAGCTGTGTTAGTTGTGTATGTGTTCATATTTTATTTGTATTAAGTTTCAAATTTAGATAGGAAAAAGTAAATGCTTCGATATGTTTCGAACCTGCGATCTTTCCCTTACAGAGGGAACGATTTGACCGCTAAGCCATGAAGGTACGTCTGAAGCATTTGAAATTGTCCTATACAACCACCTTTGGGGCGATAATGGGAGCCATCTACCGACAATCATACGAACTATCGGTCACATTAAATAGCTAAATTTGATTTGAACAGTTGGGTCCCAGGTATTCCCATGGCACACACCAATGACTTTTCGATGATTTTCGAAGCTAAGTGTGTATTTATCGCAGATTTATAAGTGC
Source organism: Pelosia muscerda (assembly GCA_963691645.1). Taxonomy (NCBI): domain Eukaryota; kingdom Metazoa; phylum Arthropoda; class Insecta; order Lepidoptera; family Erebidae; genus Pelosia; species Pelosia muscerda. The sequence goes on from OY829102.1 coordinate 2,985,384, forward strand.
CCGGTTAATGGCAATAGGCTCGCCACCTATTGCATTGGAACCTAAACATAAACTGGCGAAATAGATGCTAGCTCCTCTGCTCCCTTTGGGGATATAGGTGTGAGTTTCTGTTATATGTTATTGGTAAAAGAACGTTTAACGGTTCATATACTCTGTCACTTTCTAACGCCTAGGTTTTGTGTAAAGATACGTATGTCACTCGCACGATTTCTTAATCTAAGAATAACTTTATGGTTCTAATACCTACTTATTTAAAAAGAACTTACTGATCGACGACTTTCACAGATTTAAGGGATCAGACTGCAGACACCAGCAACAGTCATTAATCGCCATAAACATGGTAAAAGGACCTTTAACAGATGAAAATAATACTGTAAAGACTTAATAACCAGTCTTTAAGCTATTCTAAATTTAAAATACACGTTAAGCACTACCTAAAAATACATTCAGCAGTCAACTGTCCACTCACGACGTAGAGATGCCATAAAAATAACGATCAGTAACGTTGCAATAACGATATTCATTATCGTTATAATAACCGTTTACGGCTCGCGAACCCGCGCAGTTTGCTGTGCATGACTAAGTAGTTTATCATTTAGGTATGAAATTTTATAAAAAGGAAAAAATATTGTTTTAACTTTGACGTTGTGAAATTCAAATATATCAGAGTGATACCTAGATATATTCTTTCTTTTTTATAGTATTGCGGTGGCAAACATTTTTTTATGCATTTGATGGTAGGTACTATGGCTTATGGACGAATGCAGCGCGTTATGGTAATTAAAAGAGGAGAATGTGATAATATATTGTGAAAGTTCAGAAACAGTGGAATGTCAATTGTGAGGAGTGGAGCTGAAAAAAACTAATATTAGCAACCAAAATTATTATTTTTTTCTCCAACCACTTCAGCTAACCTCATTGGCTTGTGTTAGGAGTAGTGAGATCACATCGGTAGCGTGATGTAATGAATTCGAAACCTGGACCTCTCGACTGTTAAATCGACTCCTTAATCACTAAGCTGCCACCGCTTAAAAAACATAACATTAAGATTTTTACGGGTATTTTAGGCTGTAGATACAGTGGCTAAATATTAGAAACTAAATACATTTTTCTCCTGAATCAAATAACGAATATTTAATAACGCATACCAGAAATAATTCACATCACTACAACGAAAAAAAATCACGAAGTATGTGTATATGTATAAAAAAAGAATTTCCTGTTACCCCGAATATAGTGCCACCTAGCGGTAACCATTTGCAACAGGAAGTGTTACGTCACGTCCCAATTCCCAAACTGAGTCAATTTGGCATCCCTTTGATGTGTAGACCGCGTATCTGTCAGTTTTGTCACACTTGTCAGGTGATACTGCGAAATGTTTGAACTTCAAAATAAGTTATTAACATTTATTTAAATGTTACGTTACGGATTTCATACTAAAACCTGGAGTTAGCGTACTTCTTCGGCTGTCAGGGTAGGGACGTTCCAGGGATAGCACCTGTAACAGCCGCCATAATGTTTTTAACTTCACCCCTGCTTACCATAAAATGAGGTGTAGTTAATTTGACGACCTAAATATAAAATAAAAGAGCGACTGCCCTCTAACCTCTACTAAAAAAACTAAAACGTACGAAAGGTCTTGCCCGCTTGACAGTAGCCGTTCTGGGTCTCTAGCCAAAATGCATTCGTTCCGAATCTACATGTCCGAATCTACATCCGAATGTCATGTGATCCGATTCCGACAACAAATGTCACTGCCATACATTTTCAGAGCGGTGACGAATGTAGATTCGGAACGAATGCATTTTGGCTAGAGCCCCTGGCTCTACATCTCTACAACTAAATTTAATTTATAAGATCGGTTTGATGATTTATTCATCAATTTAAATATTTATTCATAATTAACTTAAATGTTAATTCATTAAATAATTTAAAGATAAATAATTAAATATAAATTAATTAATTAAATTAATGTTAATTCTTCAATTAATTTAAAAATTAATTTGCACCCAGACGCCACATAAAGACTTATTCACCAAGTAACTAAATAACTATAGCTACTTCGTCATGCGATGTATTCACATACATAGTTACAGTTAAAGTAAAAATAGATGAAATCCACACGTTATGTAGCCTAACTCGTGTATTGAAATAAAACAAACACTGTGACGAAAATATTAGTAACTTTCATCAACCAATAATACACCTAAACATAACTGAACAAAGTTCAAAATCACGTATACCATGAAATACTTCTTTTAAAATGTTTTGAACTAAGAACGTATTTAGAAATGAGTGAATGAGTCAGTTAAATGAACTCTTTAGAAAACAAATGAGCGTTGATGAGGCGTTGAGCTCAATTTCACATTCTGAATGAACTAATTTGAATGAAAATGTAACAAAGTTTTAGAAGAATGGGATTACTGGATTAAGATTCACGATATTATGTTCTCTGTGAAGACTAAAGTTGTCTTTAGTAGATACTATGAGAGTTTAGTGAAAGTGTGAATTCTTAAACAGTTTTTAAAGTAGGTATTGTATTTTGTGATAAGTAGCTTAGACACGACAACCTCCGTGCCGTGGCGGTAGTTAAGGTGGCGGGTTTTGCCCCGCTTTATGCAAATATTTTTATGCATGAATAAGGCTATTTGCACTGGTCCAGTCGTGCCTCGGAGAGCACGGTATGCCGTAGGTTACGGTTGGCATACAAACATCTATGAAAGTCGTTACGGGTAGTTAGAGCCCTCAAAAGTCCTACCAGCCTAACTACAGAACTTCATTTCCTGAACCTTATCACACCACAGTTGGGGTCGGCTTTCCAGTCTGATTGAGATGCGGATGAACTTCGATATTTTCTGTGAAGCGACTGCCAGTTGACCTCCACAACCCGACCAATGGCGAAATCAAAGTTTAACTACAGAACTTCGATATCGTCAATTTGGTTGTGGAAGCCGTTTCACGGAAAATATCGTAGTTCAGCCGCATCTTAGACTAGAAAGACGACCCCAACTGAGTTGGGAATAGGCTAAGAGAATGATGAGCTAAGACTGGGTGTGGAAGGTAGACTGTCTCTTTGCCAGTCACTATTAGCTATAGGGGAAACTGGGGACACTTGATCCCTATGGGAGACCAGGTACACCAATATTTTTAGAATTACTAAGCGTATTAGAGTATTTTTTAGTGTGGTAACACTAAGTAATCATTATACCTTAGTGATACCACATTAAAAATAGTCTAATACGCTTAGTGATTCTAAAAATATTGGTGTATCTTGTCTCCCATAGGGATCAAGTGTCCCCAGTTTCCCCTAATAATATAAATAAATTTACATGAACCTAATATCACACGGATTACACTACAGATTTCTTTCACCTGCAATTTTTTTTGTTTCGCATTCTTATATTCATAAATGATGTAAGATTATTCAGTATAAATTTACATTCCAAACAAATTACTTAATTGAATGAAATTTTACGAATGGCTACAAAACATCAACGCAATTAACGTCTAATTAGATTATCATGTCTGAAGCAAAAGAGTGAGTCAAATGAATGGTTTTAATTTATGAATGAGAAGATGAATTTAAAAGTGTTTCTTTCAGAATTGAATGAACAACTAATTACAAAAATGATTTGTCTGAAAATTTATCAATAAACAACTTATTTTTTTTAAGATTCTGTATTTTTTATCCTGGAAGATGTCGACGATGGCGTCAATTTAATGGAAAGTCATGGATGCCACATAGGTACACTTAAAGATTCTACTTAAAAGTGACAAAACGAAACGATGACATATTTCTGTAATCGCGAAGAGTATCGATACAAAAGTAAAAATGGTTATATCGCATGCCGTTCTATCACAATTTTTATTTCTGTTCTTTGCGTTCTCTCGATACTTTCTTGATAATATACATACATATAGTCCATCCCTAGTTAAATAAATTCGTCATATTATTATAAAATTTGTCTGACAACTACAAACTTAGCTACCTGCTACCTGTTAAGTCGGTTCGTTGCAAAGGTAAATAAAGCGTATCAAAATTAAACTGACACCAAATAATATCATAAAACCTTCTTATGAGCATAATACTTTATAAAACTTATCTTAAAAAGAACCGTGTTTTAACAAGTTAATCTCCATCTTAAACATGTCACTCCTACAAAAGGTCGCGACAGCCAAATCAGAGGCGTTAATGGTATTATTCCGCTTGACAATAAGCTTTAATCGTAATCGTAACGTGAGTACGGTGGATTTCAATTAATTGTTATAGAAGATAGAGCTGGCGTATAATTTTACCAAAGAATCTGCATATGATCACGCCTATTTTCCCTCTGGCATAGGTAGAAGTGAATTAACACCTATATTTCACCTATTGTATTCGGTCCGACGTACCTAATAGCTTATTACCGTATTCCGGACATTATATTGTTGACTCGAACGAAAACTCGAATCGAAACGTGCATCTGAGGCTAAATCTGGGCTGTATATAGCTGTCTGATGTTAAACAGCCCGTACCTATCTCTTAACATAATCCGTGAAATGGCTACGTTTGTCACTGCCAAATGCATACCTACTCATTGCACATCAAAATCAATTTAGCTCGATTTGCCAACATTAAAGAAACGGTGGAAGTTATCCTTCAATTCACAGTTTTATTGGTAATATAACTACAACAGCGGTAGCCTAGTGGTATGGGTAATGGACAGGCTGATACGAGGTCTCGGGATCGATCCCAGGTTTTCCCATGGCACCCACCAATGACTTTTCGATGCTTTTCGAAGTTTTGTATGTATTTATCGCAGGTTCATAAGTGCCCGGTTAATGGCAATAGGCTCGCCACCTATTACATTGGGACCTAAACATAAACTAGCGAAATGTGGATGCTAGCACCTCTGCCTACTCCTTCGGCGATATAGGCTTGAGCTTATGTTATGTTAAGTTAGTATAGTTGTAGGTACCTACTGACAGTAGGTAGGTATGTTTCTGAATGTTAATAGCGGCTAACAGCTAACACGAATGGAAGGTGTTAACACTGGTACGAGAAATAGGTGCGTGATATTAAGGCGATGTTAAAATATGGTGTGAATGTCGCATAACAATGCAATCTTTTTTTTAGTTTTCGTGTGTACATACCTAATTCCATTTCACAATAGAATACCTAGATTGCTGTTAAGAGTCATTGGACACTGACTTTTAATATACTACAGGCGAAAGCAACTCCCTAATCCAACTTTGTAGGTATGTACCTATTGTGTACCTACATTTTCTGAATAATAAACTATTTATTTATTTACTAGCTGACCCGCGCAACTTCATCTGCGTCACCCCGTTTTTGCAACATTCTTCACTCCTGCTCCGCACCTGTTGGTCGTAGCATGATGTTATAAAATATGCATATAAACCTTCCTCTTTAATCACTCTATCTATTAAAAAATCGCATCGAAATCCGTTGTGTAGTTTTAAAGATTCAATTATACAAAGGGACATAGGGACAGAAAACACGACTTTATTTTATAATACTATGTAGTGATTACTCTCATCGCATTTCATTATTAGTTTCGGGCACCTCTTAAGTCTGCAATTAGGAATCCAGGAAATATATTTTGGTCCTCAATTCTTCGGGTTTCGTGTCGCTGGATACGAAGACCGATGATGATGATGTAATTGTTATTCAGCTCGAAGGACCAAATAACTATTTAGGTAAACTACGACCCGGCTCTCCTTTCCTCTTTTCTAGAACTTTTTTGTCACTCTTGACTTTAAAAGAGCGAGCCATCTGAACTCCCAACCCCGCCAATTAATCAGAACCCGTACCTAATATGAACTCTTAAAACATGTCCATAGTTGACCGACTTCATACTACTAACTTCGGATATAAGTTAGTAATACTATGTATTTATATGGGATTACAAAGTTATTTATGCATTTAGTACCTACCTACTGTGACAATCGTTCAATTATTGACCTGTTTGAATAGTTTATATGAGGCTCACAGCAGGTGTGCCGGCTTTCAGTTGATGGATGGGGCCTTAATTACCTACACCCTTTCTTTATCTGATCTCATCATCAAAGATACTTCGCCTTAACTCAAACACCAAGGTGTTCACACTGACAACAGATATCCAGTTGTTTAACTGGTAATCAAGAATAAACAGTATTAAGTAGGATTAACTCACACCTGAGTCGACGTATTCGGTTGACAACGCAGGGCTTATTAAGCTTGACTAACTGTAACGTAACTTTGCACGTTCGTTGCATACGAACGCGTAAAATTACGTTACAGTTGTAGGTACACAGCTCCCACGGCGATGGCACAAAATGCCACACCATACCCAGGGGCTGGTTGGGGACACCATGGTCCCCACATTTAGGGAAGAGGGTCATCTCAACAAAGATGTCCCTGGGTCTGCCGGGGTGCGAGAGATATGTCTTGTATAAGTAATCTCACCTCCGGCAATCAAGGACCCATGGACGGCGTGCGTTTTGGTCGGTTCGAGTCCGACATAATCACCTCCATCGGTTTTGGTGGAGGGGGTATCCGTGGGGATTTGGCGCACGATAAAAAAAAAAGTTCTGTCAACATCCTCCCTTGATGCCTCGTTACACATTATGAATAGGTAGGTATACAAGTTCGCCAACAGATGTTGGCCAACACGTTCACAGTGTAGGTAGATTAGGCGATTTATTAAGTTAGTGTAGTACCTAATAGGTATCTACTATCCTACCAGCGGCCTGATAATTAGTAATTTTTATTACGACTACCTACCTACTACATAATGTTACTTAATTAGGTAGGTATGATTTAGAATCTAAATTATATTACTTATTCAATACTAGCTAATTGACCATGGCTAGGAGCCGCGGTCAATTAGCTAGTGTTGTAGGTATACATAAGACAAGACAGTCATAATTCATTTATTCATAATTTGATAATCATTACATGTACCTAATGTTCGTATCACTCATAATCATGAAGTAAGTACCTACAAAAAGTTATCACTTAACTTTCCAATCTTAACCATAGTTTTTTTTAAACGTAAAATAAAAACTTTATAAGTAAGTAGTAAAGGTTTCAGTAAAAGCACAATTCAATCCAATTTATAAAATAGTCAATTCTAAACAGGTGCACAGATTATTAAATAGTTAGGTACTACGTCATTGTATAAAAGTAGAGTAACGTACCTACCTACGTTAGATATCTACTTATTCTAGTTCATAGATTTCAATCTATCTTTGCATCGTATTTCAGCCAGATCTCAATAATTTACGTACTTTGAGCATGGAAAATTGAATTATTTGAGTAAAGAGACAAAACTTAAGTACTAAAGTCGATTGCAGTATGCAAAAAACTGGCAATCGAGTAGTCTCGCCGCCAAGTATATGGAAGTGCTCAATTTAACCGGAGCTAAGCTAACGAGTTAACTAAAACCGCGTAAGGTTCTGGAAGGCAGCCCAAGGAACGTGCGCCGCAAGAGCGTCGCAGCCGCGCGCGCGGGCGATCGTCCGCGGCGCACATTACAAGAGGCTCTGCCTGGCAACGACCGCGTGACGTCACGGGCTGTTAGACCTTCTAACGAGAAGCTAGCGATCTTTAATACAGAGGGTAACATCACACTAAAGAATACACTTCCAACAGAACTAGGAACTTTTGTGTATATATACCGAGCGCGAGTGAAATTTTCACGTGTGCGAGTTAGGTATTTCTTTAATAATTCCAAAAGTTCAAAATAAATTTCACTTTTTGTTACAGAACTATAGTCAGGACGTACATATATATTAAATGTGATAAAAATATTTAATAAATAATTTTAATTTAGGTGTTTTTTATTGGTTTTACGAAATTTTACTTTTTGAGTTTGACTACAGCGCCATCTAGCTGAACGAATAAGTACTTGTATTATCTTTGTCTTGCTTGTAGGTCCAACCGTTCAATGTTGTGTTGTATTGTTGCTGATTTTATTTTTATTTTGTTCCAGAACATCAAACAACGAAAGAGATGAGAGTCCGGGAACAGATGGAAATGTTTCGCCAGAACCACCTGACCGGCCACCCGGGAAAGTACGGCAAGTGCATCCCGAAGAAAAAACTCAAGTTCTCGCGTACGATTCAACGTATCGTAAGAAAAATAAACCGAAAAGTCTGCCTCTAGAAGAGAATCATTATAATCATTTGGCGAATACAAACGTGTCTATGTCTCCAATGTATCCTTTGACTCCAAACATTTGCGTGGAAGGTGGTAAAATTGAGTTCATAAAATCGCCACCAGGGAGTGCAAGGAATAGTTTGGCGCTAGCATCGCCACCTCAAACGCCATTGTTGGTCCGTCGTGGTTCGAGGGAGAAACGCGATGCCCGCATCTACGACGAGCCGACTGAGAAGTTCGACGGAGATAAGGTAGGTGGCGCTGTTGCATATTTTGTTAAAATACTGAAAAATGTGTTGTTTTGATTTCGAAACTAAAGAGTAATGAAATGAATAGTATTGAATTTATTAGTCTAATACCTTTTGAGTGCACACAATGAAAAATATAATAAAATGTAATGGATGCTAAATACTAATATGATGTGTAAGTATATTAATAATATAAGGTGTAACCATTAAATTAAACAACCTCGCATTGAACATGCTGAAAAATCCAGATTGATTTTACCTTGAATTCGTTTTTAACGGTGTCAATTCATAAAACGTTACCCAAATATAAAACTGTCGAATTCCTTTCTAACAAACAGTGTTGTCTCAACTTTGACGTCCAATATAACCGGCATAATCTTTCAAGGAATTGTTGAGAGAAAACTTAGCAGTTTGGGACACATTCAAATTTGAAAAGTCACCGGTGCAAAGGGACAAGACTACTGACCCTTGTCAGAAAGCTTTCGAACTTTCAAATTGTTCTTGTCATGCACATTCTTAATTTGAAAGCGTTGTTAAAAAACCGTTTTTGTATATTTTCGGATAAGACTTTGATTCTGTTTTTATTGAAGTAAAAAAGGTTTTTAACATTGAGATGATAATTGAATGAAAATTTTCTCCCTTTTTATTTCCGGCTTTTATGAGAGCGACTGCCGTCAAGCTGAGGGTCACCATTACAATCACGTAGAGTGTTACTATGTTGGCCATTGTAACACTCTACGTGTTTGTAATGGTGACCCTTTTACATGAGACTTTGTCTTCAGCTTACCATCAGGTGGGGTGAAGTCAAATTGACGAACCTCTTTCGCCAAGCAGGCACCTACCTACCTGATTGACGTTCCCGTGATTTTTGTGTAGTTACTAGACAAATTGGTAAAACAATTTAAATATTTTTCATATTTATTTGGAAATCTCTTAAAAAATATATTTTTGGCTGTCTATGGCAGTGTGTGGACCTAGTTGACATGTGGGGGCTTACCGGTAGAGTAGTGATGTCTTTTTCTAAATACTTAAGTAAAATTTTCTAAATAAGGCAGTAAGTGATTATATTCTCTTTGCAAGACAAAACCTAGTGTCAAAGTAAACCCTTCACAAGTCAATGGTTTGTACACGGATGTAATTATCAAAGACTTTGGTTTGGCCCCATGTTGGGCGCCATTACATAAAAAAGCATTGAGTTTAAGATGATTAATAAAATATATATTGAAGTTAAATTAATTGACCGAATGAACGAAACCTCTACAATGGTTTATGTTCAGAAGAATTGTTCGACATGATAATGCCCAAGCCCATACAGTTCTCTTCCTTACACACTCTGATTGCAAACAGTGTGCATTGTGTGGTATGATAGGAACTTCATCCCATGTCATGCTCCAGCTGTAGAATGGACTCCCTCCTGTGGTTTTCCCAACTACAATATGGGGTTTTTGTCGGGGGTCTGTGTTATTGTATTATTGTATGTTGTTTGACTTATGTATTATTATTATTTTCTTCATGTATTGTGAAAATAATGATGTTGCACACCAAACTGCCCAGAAACGCATTTCCACTGCTATTTCTCTCCATCCTAAGGTTGCCTGTAAGAGATTGCCGCAGAGCGATAAGGCCGCCAACTGTATTTACCATGTGCAAACATTTATCTGTGTTGCTATTCTATTCTTGGTGTACAATAAAGACATATTATTATTATTATTTTTCAAGAAGGGCATTATAAGGTTTCAACAGGGTAGTTTTTTCTGATGTAGCAATCAAGATGAAGTTCATAGGCCACGGCAAACACTTGTGGTTTAAAGAAATCTGCTTATAAACATAAACAGTTTTCATAATTTTGATATAACATAACATAACATAAACCCGCGATCCCCGAAATGGTAGGTAGAAGTGCTAGCACCCACATTTCGCCAGTTTATGTTTAGGTCCCAATGTCATACGTGGCGAGCCTATTGCCATTAACCGGGCACTTATAAACCTGCGATAAATACACACATAACTTCAAAAAGGATCGAAAAGTCAATGGTGTGTGCCATGGTAACCTGGGATCGAACTCGAGACCTCGTCTCAGAAGTCCATTACCCATACCACTAGGCTACCGCGGTTATAATTTTGAACCAAAGCTTCAATATTCCATATTTTGGCGGTAGTCAGCCATATTTTCTCCCCTCATCCATGTGATCAAGGGCTCTCGCGTGTAATTGAACTGATGCACTTAAATGCGTCTTTAGTCGCTACTAAATTGTTTCTAAAAGCTTCCCGTATGGGATTGTCGATTAAAGATTTAGGGATGTAACATTTTTGATGAAGTAGCTTCAAAGTTTTTATCTTTTCCCATTTATTTATCATTGGGTTTACTTCTCTCTGGGGACCATTAAAGCTTTATATCTACTCAAATAAGGGAGTGAAGTTATATGTACTTCTTTGAGACGGAATTTTTAAATCATTTTACGCATTGAAACAAAGTATATAGAACAACATGTGAATAAACTTCAGATGCTTATATATCGCTCATAACTTAGATAATACCACCGTCATGTCCTACCTCCCTCAAAAGAATGATGAGTAACAATCTTCAAAAAAACAACCGGTCAATTTGTAATCAAACTCACACAGATAATCGACAACTGATAATTATTGTGTTAAGTCAAATTGACGTGCCAAAAAAAAACAAACCGCGCCTTCTGAGAGTATAATACCTAGTAAAACCTAGTAATATGGGTAATGGACTGCTGACATGAGGTCTTGGGTTCGATCCCAGATTTTACCATTGCGCACACCAATGACTGCTCGCCACCTATTACATTGGGACCTAAACGTAAACGTGCGAAATGTGGGTGCTGGCAACTCTGCCTACCCCTTCGGGGATATAGGCGTGAGTTTATGTTATGTTATGTTATGTTAATATTACCGCATGACGTATATTACAGTCGTTCTACATTGACACCTACTTTAAGAAGAATACACACACAACAAAAGAAAAAACTTTAACATCCGAAATGAGAACCTTCTCCTTTTTTAAAAGTCCGTTTAAAACATATTAAATCGAACATAAAACTAAAAAGCACATTCACAGAGACACAACACTGCATCCAGACATGCAAATGAGTCTGGCAAATTGAATTAATTGCTGAGATTCTATGAGGAGACCGCCCTCTTGAACCACCAATGAATTTCTATTATCGTTCTGCTTTATAATGGCAAGAAACATTGCAGGAATTTGTGGTTCCAGCAGTTAGACTGGAATTCTGAGGATAGATAGCGTAGATTTAGACCCTTTGGACGGTAAGTGGGAGCACGATTAAGTGTCAGAAACTTTTTATATAGCGGTAAAAGAGTGGCAATTTTATTTATTGTCCTACTAATTGACCTCGGCCTCAGTCTGTGTGAATTTCAGATTCTATTCAAGCTACCCATGGGATAAAAAGATACTTTATATGTTATTGCAGATTATAATAATATATCACTGTACCAAATCAGCCAAATTTATTTAGATCTTGATTGAAAACTTAATGAATTTTGAAGCATTGATTATGCTAACTTTTTCAAAACAATTTTGGAAATTTTTAGATACCGGTCACGACGGAGGTCATCTCACCCGACGGGGGTCATCTCGAAAGAGACGGACCCGGGTCTGCCGGGGTGCGAGAGATATGTTGGCTACTATCTCACCGGCAACTAAAGACCCAAAGACGGCGTGTGTTTTAGTCAGTTCGAATCCGATATGGCCTCTGCAACCGGCTCCGGCGGGGAAGGAAACCTTTATAAAAAAGGTCCAGCTAGACCTTTACTTTTCCGATATTAAATCAATCTTCACTAGCTCATTTTTATAATGTTATAGTTTGGTAGGAATATTATTTGCTGTTCTGTTACTTGTTGAATGTATAGAGGAAATCGCTTGCATACCAGAATTTAATGCAATGAAATTTCCGTCAAGTGTAACATAGACCTACGATCTAATGTCCCAATTCCTGAACTAAACGCCTTAAGTACTTAGACTCTCACAGTTAAATTATCTTCACAAAATCGTGAATAGATGTAGGAGCTGATCACTTATTTAAGTATGCAAATTGCTTTTCGATAATGTGGTGCCTGGCTGCAATTTGGGTTCTTGCTTATAACCAACGATAGCTTTATTAATATTAATGGGGACCTTAGCACCTATTTAGTTCATATCTGAAGAGGCACCTTTCCGATGGTAGCTCTATATCTTCTGCATACTGTGGATTATCTAGCAATTATTGAGTAGAGGTAGAGATGAGTCCTATTGAAGAAGTATCTAATCCAGCGGTGACTAGGGTACCTAGAGCTTACGGGGTTTTGTGTTGTCCGTGGGAAGACCGATACCTTTCTTTGTCTTCTGCACTGACAGCATAGAAACTCTCCTGACCATCTCCCCTCCAATTTCTCTTTCCTCTCTCATCTACATGGTCGGCAGCACGAATTTGACGCCCCCGGTGTTGCAAAGGTCCATAGGCCACGGTATTCACTTTCCATCGGGTGGGCCACTTGCTTGTCTGCCACCTTAGTGGTATAAAAAAGGGTTGAAGTAATTATCATTATTCTCTGAACCTTTTCTTAACTCAGTTGGGGTCAGCAACTCAGTTCGGTTGAAGAATTTAATATTGAAATAAATAAATATTTATACACAGAAAAGGAATAATAAATTAGGTACCCGTATCAGCTCGTACCACAGTTTTATTTTTGTAATCTTTACTTCAATATTATTTTAACTGAATAGAACCTTTTTTATCTAATCAAAAGAGCCGAATTAAAAAAAATTCTACATTGTCATGTCATTTCCAAGTGTTAAACGTCTGTCAAACATCAAAATCAATTCCTCGCGCAATCGATTTACCAGAAAAGAAATAAAAAAATAGCTTAATTAACAATTTCATAATAATAATCAGATACAAGTGGAGAAAACCCCAATAACCATGATGAACCCTGTCTCTTTTCTCGTCACCACACTCGAAGAACACCATAAGGCAATCTATTTTCTACTATTTATGTTATTCATGGTGTTGGTTCTCATAGATATGAGAGTCCGAACTACTGACAAGATCAAACCGGTTGATGAACCATCTGAGGGTCGAGACCTCGGTGCTCCTACAAGCTCAGTCAAACGGATCTGTGCTATAGATCCTAAGAGCTCGGCTCTGATCAAGAAAGTTGAATAATTTGTTATAATAATTTCGGTTTAATTTTTTGATGTTATATTTTTGAACTAAACTGAATTAGAACTAGAGTAGATTAGAGAGATCTTAAATATAGATTTATTTATTGACCATTTTTAGAGTTCTTTTTGCCTGGAGAATAAAATTTATTCAATATCTAATTGGATTGGATTTGCATAACATAACATACAATAAACAGGCAGAGGTGCTAGCACCCACATTTCGCCAGTTTATGTATTAGGTCCCAATGTAATAAGTGGAGAGCCTATTGCCATTAACCTGGCACTTATAAACCTGCGATAAATACACACATAACTTCGAAAAGCATCGAAAAGTCATTAGTGTGTGCTATGGTAAAACCTGGGATCGAACTTGAGACCTAGTCACAGCAGTCCATTACCCATACCACTAGGCTACCGCGGCTTACTCTAAATTTGCTTACTTATATTATATACAAAATACGAAAACTTTCGATGATATATTACTGTACATCGTTCAAGACAGACAGAACTCACTGTTCTAATATTACACCTATTCCAATTCCCATTTACAGAACACCATAACGCCCCATAGGTAATGACAATCTCCCATTAGTGAACTGTACGGCTGTCTGAGAGAATACCATTAGCTTAAGTGGCACATATGTTATTTCGCTATGGCTGTTACATGGGGAATATGGTTGTAAAATGTCCTTGCAACGATTGTGGGGAAAAGCGAATGGTTGGACGGACAGATGGTATTTCGGTTAGGCTGGGATAAGGCTACGTTTTTGATGGAGCGAAATCGGATGTGTGGTGAAGAACAAAGGTATGATTTTGTAGGGTGCACGTGTTTCCTTCTTCCTACAGTCCCGGGTCCTTTAAACGGGCGTGATAAAGCATCTGATGAGGCCGTCAAGCTGAGCGCCACCATTGCAGTACTGAACGTGTTTGCAATAGTGACTCTCTTTTATGAGACTTTGCCTTCAGCTTAACATCTTGGTGAAGTTTTTTTTATTTTTTTTATTAATGGCACGTCAATTTGACTTCACCTCGCCATGTGAGGCAGAGGAAAGACTCACCAAACCGCTTGGTTCTTGATGGAATAAACCTGCGATAAATACACACATAACTTCGAAAATCATCGAAAAGTCATTGGTGTGTGCCATGATAAAACTTGAGATCGAACCCGAGACCTTGTCTCAGCAGTCCATTACACACACCACTCGGCTACCGCGGTTTCAAGTTTGATTGTATTTAAGACAAAAATGTAGTGTATTTCCTGACATTTCATCTACATAGTTCAACAACTGCTGGGTGTGGAACAAAGTTCTTTGGCAAGCGACTATCCTCTTGTTGCGGTACGCTGGCTTTTTGCCACGAGCGCTATCATTTGGTTCAGAAATCCGCAGACACGATGGATTTGTTGCCTTCGCCTGAATACTGGTTCTGTAAGTTTATTTGAGTATATTATTATTAATATTTTTTTATCTGCCTCCGTGGCGTGGCGGTAATGCACGCGACTGCTACGCACGAGGCGGGGCTTCGATCCCCACTCAGTAGTTGTATGTATGAATATGGTTGTTTGCACTGGTCTGGTCGTGCCTCGGAGAGCACGTTAAGCCGTCGGTCCCGGTTGCCATACAAACATCTATGGCAGTCGTTAAGGGTAGTTGGAGCCCTCAAAAGTCCAAACAGTCTAACTTGGAACTTCGATATCGCCATTAGTTGTGGAGGTCAGATGGCAGTGGCTTCACAGTCGTTAAGGGTAGTTGGAGCCCTCAAAAGTCCAAACAGTCTAACTTGGAACTTCGATATCGCCATTGGTTGTGGAGGTCAGATGGCAGTGGCTTCACGGAAAATATCGAAGTTCAGCCGCATCACAGTTAGACTGAAAAGCCGACACCAACTCAGTTGGGAAAAGGTTCAGAGAATGATTTCTTTAACAGATAACAATTGCTTTATTCTTGAGCACGTACTGGTAAACGTAAGGAGATTTTTAATATATTCCTTCAACTTTATCCTATACTTCGAGAGAAAAATTTAACGGTTATACCTACCTGTACCCTGTACATTATGTTGTGATAGGGGAGACGCCATTCGACTCCATAAAAGGCTGAATTCCAATCTACTGATTGTTGGCATCTAGTCTTTTGGGCAATAAAGAGTATATAACGGATGCAGACGTCTGGATACTTTAAACTTTCGTGCCAATAAAAAAATATATTTGAAAAAAAAAAATTTTTAATAAAATTTTAATGTAAATAATTTATTCGATTCGGGTAGGATATTATGCAGTATCTATTAATTTGTCTGCATGGAATGTACACCGCTATTCAATATGGATGCTAATTCCAAAGGTTTCATTTATTACGCCCGACGGGGTCAGTCCATCAAATAAACTTTTTATACAGATTGTCTCGTACCAATAAACAAACAAAATAAAAGTTAACTGCCCGTAATCAATAGATAATGCATAAAATACGAGCCCATCACAGCATCGAGAATGTACATTTTTATTAGCTACACAACCATCATAACTTGATCTATACATGACATATAAGCACATTCGAAAATAAAATTTAAAAGGCACGTGAGAGGTCACCTTATACTTGCTGTTCGAGAGTGTATGTGAGGTGACCAAACTGCTCCGTAATAATTTAGGGACGTAGAAATGTTTTGGCATCATAATAAAAAATACTTGAATACATTTTACGACTATTTTATATATTTTATAGAATGCGTTTTGAGTTTTTGTTGGGCGGAAAAAAAGATAAGCTGAAAATTTTATGTGTTACGTGAAAATAAGACGTAATGGACAAAATGCTATGTTGCAAGCAATGTCTTTGGTTTATGTCTATCTAGCGAATGTGTGGATTTATATAGAACTATGTATAATTATTAGACTATCAACCTCCTACTGGTAGGATTGGAGGTCGATGGGGGAACCCTATGTTCGGCAGTGGACGTCCTATGGCTGAAATGATGAAGATGTAGTTGAGCATTTTGGCTACTGAAAAAGGTAGTATTTAGTGCATAGGAGATGCTTACCTAATCAACATGAAAAAATCTGTGTTTTAGATTCAGCTCACAAATTGATTTATTATTAATTATACTATTTATTTATTTATAATTATTATTGCATCTCTATTTAGTAACTCTCAGAACTATCGAATCTTGGGTCTTTGAAAGCACGCCTTTTAATGATGAATTTCAAAGATGAAGAGAATTTAATATGCTTGAGATCCTTTAAGCGGGGCGTGAAATAGCATCTGATGAGGCCGTCAAGCTGAGCGCCAGCATTGTAGTACTGTACGTGATTGTAAAGGTGACCATCTTTCATGAGACTTTATCTTCAGCCTGCCATCAGGCGAGGTGAAGTCAAATTGACATGCCATAAAAACATATTTGTTAAATGGCGAAGAAATTGAGGGAAAGACATTTCTACTATGAATCGAATATATGAGCTTCTCATATCTTAATGTCAGTTAAAACTAGTTTTTAAACTGTAAATTGCAAATCTAAACACAAATACATGGTCACCATTTCATCTGTCACCCTGTATAGCGAGGCTTTGATGAATTTTGTCAGCTTTTTTACATGCAAATGCAATCAATCACGAAGATAACAGTCGTTTAGCAGATTGGACACAGTTGCCGCCCTGTGGCTTTGATTAAAATATCGATCTCATATGAATAATTGGTTTAGAATTGCCTTGTTTTATGAGTACACTAGTTACGATATAGATGTAGGCGTTACCTGGCGGAAATCCATAACAAAAAAATATATATAGGGGAAGGGAGGGGGCCCACCACTCCACCCGCGGTTCAACACTCCAACGATAACAATATATATTGGAATGTCAAACCGCCCTCTTCAAAGCAAGTAAAAGAAATTTTACCAGAGAGGAGATGTTGTAATATGTTGAGCAATATTCCGCAAGTGCGAATAACAAACCTCGACACGTGTTTCGCCTCTACACGAGGCATCTTCAGGAGCGCTCTCAAGCGAATTTTATTTAGTACACTAGTTGTTACTCGACTCTACCTTTATTTTCCTGCGGGAATCCCCACGGATAGTAAGGAAGGTGTTATGTACTAGAAGAAAGGTTCGAGGATTCGTAAATAAGTTAACAACGCGTCGGTCAGTTGCACACTAATTTATTATGCCAAAGACAACATGCCCGCGGCGGGCGCGAGCGGGCGCGGGAGGGGGCGCGCTTAGGGCACGCTCCACACACACACACACCTGTATTGCAGCTACTTATGCACTACACATACATAACAACCCTCCCCTTTAATCTGAAACATACCCCTTATTCTATTGGTTCATCACTGGAGTTATCACACATTTCACCTAAGCACTGGGTTGATGGTGGTGTCGATAAGACGGGGCTTATAGCTCGACGCCTCCGAGCTAAAGCAGTGATGTGTGGTGGAGTCAGTGGAGTCTCTGGGCTGCATGGTCGCGTTGTAGTGGCAGGGCCCGATGGGGTTAACGAGATGTCCGGCGACGCAGTATCTTGCACCGGTTCCGTTGTCATCAGTCCTCTTCCCTCTTCTGGCGGTACAGCAGCCTCCAATGGTACTTGGTCCCAGGCCAGGTCGATACTTAATGTAGAGGAATGTAAACGTTTCCTAATTTGATCTACGTGTCTAGTGACTTCACGATCATACTGTGGTATGTATATTAGGTACATACTGTTACCAATTCTTTTTTTAATAGTTCCTTCTAACCAAACAATTTTTTTGATGCCAATATTTTTTGTTACCCAAACACTATCATTTAATTTGAAGCTTGGTCTTTCCACACCATGATAGTACTTAGCCTGTAAGCACTGATTGTTTTCGACTGTTTGAGTTAGGTCTGTGGACGAAGGCGACGGTGCAGTGGGGTTCAGTAGATCTAACCGTGAGCGCAACGCTCGCCCAAACACTATCTCCGCGGGTGACATCTCCGTGGTACTATTTTTAGAGTTTCGATAATCAAATAAAAATTTTGCAATTTTTTCGTGAATCGTTCGCTTATTACAACCATCTAAAATTATACCCTTAAGACCCCTTTTTACAATTTTCACATAAGCCTCGGCTTGTCCGTTACTAGCCGCGTGATAAACAGGTGTCAAGACGTGTTCGATTCCGTTAAGCCCACAAAAGTTCTCAAACTCCGATGATGTAAAAGATGTGCCATTGTCACTCACCAACGTGTGTGGAACTCCGAACCGCGACATGAAATCATATAACCTAATTAAGACTGCCTTTGTATTGTGAGTCGCCGACATATCATAACATTCAACCCATTTGCTATACGCGTCAACAATAACTAAAAACATGTAATCATGAAACGGTCCTAAGAAATCTATGTGAATCCTATAAAAAGCATGTGGCGGCAACGGCCAGGGCGTCAGCGGCGCGTGCGGCGACACGGGGCGCAGTGCGCAGCACACGGCGCAGGTGCCCGCCACTCGCTCCAGCGCCGCGTCTATTCCCGGGAACCAGAGCCGCTTGCGAGCCTCAGCTTTCATTTTCACTACTCCGAAATGTGAACTATGTAGTTGCCTACATATAGTCGCTTGAAGAGATGAAGGAATAACGACTTTATGACCGCGCATTAAGATACCATTCTCAAAAGATAGCTGCGTGCGACAGTTGAAAAATGGTTTCAAACTTACGTCGTTAACCTTCCTGGGCCATCCATTCAAAATATAATGCTTAATTGTGGTCAGCTGAGTATCGCAAGCCGTCTCCCGACGCATGTCGCTTAGTGTTACCGGCAAGTCACCGTCAACTACAAAGTTGATATAGGCCGCGCGATCCTCGCACTCCGTAAGCTCGTCCGGCGACGACTCCCCGGTCGTGTCCCCCCCACCGCCGCACGCACGGGACAGATAATCTGCGCTATTACGCTTGCTATCGATGTATTCAATCGTGTAATTATACGCAGCTAAAAAGATAGCATATCTCTGCAGGCGGTTGGCAGATACCTCAGGAATACCTTTGTGAGGCCCGAATATAGCCAGTAGGGGTTTATGATCCGTTCTTAGTACAAACGGTATGGACCTACCGTAAAGGTACTGGTGGAATCGCCGTACTCCAAAAATTATAGCAGTTGCTTCCTTCTGAATTTGTGCATAATTTTTCTCGGCTTGCGACAATGTTCGGGAAGCGTATGCTATCGGCCTCTCTAACCCATCCTCACCTATTTGTGATAGAATGGCACCTAACCCTATCGGCGACGCATCCACCGTCAAAATTAACTTAGCGGTGGGATTAAAATGCGCGAGTATCTCATCGGACGCTAATAGTTTTTTTATACGAATGAACGCATCATGGTGAGTACTAGTCCACTCCCACTTTGTAGTTTTCTTCAATAGGTGATACAATGGACTAAGCACTGTTGATGCATCCGGCACGAAGTTCCGATAATAATTAGTGAGGCCTAGAAAAGACTGTAACTGAGATAAGTTAGTGGGTTGCGGGGCTTGTAATATAGCTTTAACTTTCTCAGGTGATTTTCTAACTCCGTGCTTATCTATGACATGACCGAGATAAGAGATCTCATCTTTAAAAAATTCGCACTTACTCATTTTGACCGTCAATTCCGCATCATTTAGGCGTTGTAACACCGCAATGAGTCTCTGCATGTGTTGGTTCTTATCTGTACCTGTTATAAGAATATCGTCTAACAGAAAAATTATTCCGCTGGTTCCTGCTAGTAAACATTCCATCGCACGTTGGAATATAGACGGCGCCGGCGATAACCCGAAAACTAATCGCGTAAAAATAAAAAGGCCACGGTGAGTATTGATACAAGTTAATCTTTGAGATTCCTCGTTTAGCAAAAATTGGTTGTATGCCATAGATAAGTCAATTTTACTAAACTGTACGCCCCCGTGTAACTTAGCTAATGAATCATTCACTGTCGGCAAGGGATATTGATCTACAATCAGCTGTTTATTAATGGTAACAGAGTAGTCGGCACATAATCTTAGGCTACCATCTTTTTTTAGAACAGGTACAATAGGCGAGGCATAATCTGAGTGTTCAACAGGCTTTAAAATTCCTAATGACAACAATCGATCGAGTTCTTTATCTATTTTTTCTTTTCGAGCGTAAGGAACAGGTCTCGCCCTAAAAAAATCGGCTTAACGTCTGGTTTTAAATGTAAAGCTATTTTATTTTTATTAAACGCACCTAGTTTATCTGAAAATACTTTAGGAAACATTTTTGTAAGCTGCGTATAAGTTGCACTTGTATTATACTCGCATATGCTTTGATCGCGGTCGTGCGCACGCAACACGTGAACGCTCTGCGCTGCCGCCGCCGGTGCTAGTTCGAGATTAAATGAATGAATAAAATCGCGGCCCAGCAATGGCGGCCCGCCTTCACTCACAACATACACACTCAGATTATGTGTAAGTCCAAGATATGATATAGGTAACATGACAACTCCGATCGTTTCTATTTTTGCCCCTGTATAACTAAATAGTTTTTTATTGGTGGATGACAATGGCAGTCGTTTGAAATACAAGTTGTAGGCTTTTTCAGAAATAACACTTACGGCCGAACCACTATCTATTTCGAACTCTAAAGCTAGACCACTGATCATCACACGCTCCGTCATCGGTTTCCCCTTTACGCATCTAATGTTATAAAAACACTCACCGTCATCGCCGCGCTCGCCCACAGACCCTTCATCCACATATTTCACCTTGCCCTCGTTAGGACACATTTTACGCAAGTGACCCTTAGTGTCACATTTTTTGCACTTATAGTTCTTGTAGCGGCATTGATTAGCCTTATGATTGTTGAATCCACACACGGTGCATTTTTCTTTTTTTGTTACGTTGAACACGTTGTCGGGACCCGCTGCAATCGCGCCGATACTGTTCACGACCACGCCCAGCGCTGCTTGTGACGATGCCTGGCGCGCACAACGTACGCTTTCCGCTAAATCTATGGCCTTCGCGAAGGTCAGTTCTCGCTGATCCTGCGCAAATAGTCTGTCCCGTTCCTGCCCTGCCACCATGCCCATAATAAATTTATCACGCAAGGCCTCTTCTAAGTTCTTGAATGCACAGTGAGTCGCCAATCCCCTAATCCTAGCCGCCCACTGAGTGTGAATTTCTCCTGGTCGCTGTGACGCCGCATAGAAGATCGACTTCTCCGCAAAACCGAACCTTTTCGGTGTAAGGTGATCGTCGAGTATTTTCAATATTTTCTCGAACTCCAGTTCCTCCACCTTGTCCGGTAACGCCAGATCACATGCCAGTTTGAATGTAGACTCGCCCAACGATGTTAACAATATCGCCCTTCGCTTAATGGCCGCTTTGTCCGTCTCGGTGGTTATATCATTTGCAATAAACCACTGATTCAACCGCGATTTAAATGTATTCCACTCTTGAGAATGGTGATCAAAAGTGGAAATAACGCCGTAGGTTGTTGCAGACATCCTGAAAATTATGAGTTCCCTCGTCGCCACGTGTTATGTACTAGAAGAAAGGTTCGAGGATTCGTAAATAAGTTAACAACGCGTCGGTCAGTTGCACACTAATTTATTATGCCAAAGACAACATGCCCGCGGCGGGCGCGAGCGGGCGCGGGAGGGGGCGCGCTTAGGGCACGCTCCACACACACACACCTGTATTGCAGCTACTTATGCACTACACATACATAACAGAAGGTAATGTCGGACTCTAATCGACTAAAACGCACGCCGTCTTTGGGTCTTTAGTTGCCGGAGGTAAGATAGTAGTGAACATATCCCTCGCCCCCCGACAGACCCGGGGTACCCGCTTATACCTTTTTTTTTTTTTTTATCGTGCGCAAAATCCCCACGGATACCACCTCCACCAAAACCGATGGAGGTGATTATGTCGGACTCGAACCGACCAAAACGCACGCCGTCCACGGGTCCCTGATTGCCGGAGGTGAGATTATACAAGACATATATCTCGCACCCCGGCAGACCCGGGGACATCTCTGTTGAGATGACCCTCTTCCCCTAATGTGGGGACCATGGTGTCCCCATCTAGCCCCTGGGTATGGGGTGGCATTTGTGCCATCGCCGTGGCCTGCTTCTGCTAGGGTGACTGGCGGCTCCACCCGTCACCCCCAGGCCCGCGCTCATTGGGGACGGAGGTCATTTTGCAACCTCCGACGTCCGAGTCGCCTCCGCTCATCGCGGGCAGTGCGGGCCCGGAGTCTTCTCCGAACCCGCTCCGCCTCCTCCTTTTCGAGCATTACTTGCTCGCAGAAGGAGCCGGCGGCTGCCCAAGCACTCGCGCATCGTACCATCACCGTGAGCAAGGTGGCGAGCGAGACAACTCCCACCCCTAGGGCTGTTGCTAGCCTTGGCGTCTCCCACGCCGGGCACTCGGTCAGCGTGTGCAGCCCCGAGTCCTCGCTCGCATCACAGTGATGGCACTCGGACGTTGGCTCCTTCTGGATCCGAAGCAGGTAATCCCCGAAGCACCCGTGCCCGGTGATCACCTGCGTCAGCCGGTACGAGAGGCTACCGTGTGGCCTCTCTAGCCAGTCCCCCATGATGGGTCTTACCGCCGCTACTACAGCTTGCCCTTGGGTACCCGCTTATACCTGCGTAATACGAGTTACAGGAACATAATTTCGAGATATTAGAGGATTGAATCCCGTTTTCTTCTTTTCTACTACACCTTTGTGAGTTTATCTCAGCTTTTACGAGAGTGATCAGCATCTGACACCCTCCCACGCAAAGAGGAAAGTTCTACTTACGCCTAGAGCTTTTAATTCAACTTACCTTTACGACTATTATGACTGCTACTGCCGCTTTCTCTCCCAACCCTGACAGAAAACCAGTGCTGGAGTCTTGTAGTTTAAACCTGGTAGTAGATAATATTGTTTTGGGTCTCGAGAAACACTGTGGAATAACAAGACCTTTATTTTAAAATTATTTTTTTTTAGAATGTTAGCCAACGAAATTACTAATATTCCCTCTAACCCTTAGTGTAATGGGTTCCGAACCTGAGACCCCTCGATCGTAAGGCCGACTCCTTAAGCACTAAACTACGTAACGTTCAATTTAGTACCTTTTAGCCACGGCGTCTCCCACGCCGGGCAATCGGTCTGCGTGTGCAACCCTGACTCCTCGCTCGCATCACAGTGATGGCACTCGGACGTTGGCTCCTTCTGGATCCAACGCAGGTAATTCCCGAAACACCCGTGCCCGGAGCGAACAGCCACATAATTCACCTTAGGCCCAGTAGGTTTACCAAGAGATATCTAATCTTATATTATCGGGGTGCGTGCTTTGTAGTTATCGCGGATACTTCAACCCTGTTAAATCCTATGTTTCTACCCCAACCTGGACCCGGCGTTTCAGGAGCCAAGGGCTATAGCAGGACACTATACAGTTTCGTATAAAACCCCTCATATAATCTGATATTCATGCTCCTAGACGGTACATGATAAACACGGACCACCTGGCGGGCAACGCCATCTGTCGGCGGATAGCAGTAATTAATTCCACTACGCTACATTGGAACGTCGCCAATAGTGTTTTTGCTCACGATTTATGAACAAATAATAGGCGAAGGGTGTCGTTTATTTTTTTTTAGGGTCATAACTGGTTGAAAAATATTGAAGGGCTGAAATTGCCAGGTTACATGTTTTCAATGAATTTCAATATATAAGTATGTTATTGTCATACGATGTAAAGTGAATACACTTTTTTTCATTTTTTCATTATGATAGGACGGTAAGACGAAGGTAAAATCTTAGAAAAGAGTGTTTCCTTTACTTGGTTTCTAGGAGTTCAAAGTCAGAGGGAGTCTAATGGCAGACAACAGATTGTCGTGGTTTTAAATTCACCGAATCGAAAATTTAAAATTGAAAAAAAACCTCTAACTGCGTCGCGGCTGAACTTCAATATTGTCTGTGAAGCGACTACCATATTCTGGCCTCCACAACTTATGGGTATAGGCGATATCAATCTGATATGAATAATTGGTTAAGAATTGCCTTGTTTTATGAGTACACTATATAGTTGTTACCCGCCTCTACCTTTTTACCAGTGCAAATCGGCATATCGCTTTCGAACCCGTGCCTACTGCATAGCAGTCGCGTTCACTACCACCACGCCACAGAGGCCTTCCTTTTAACCATCCTTTCATGCATATTTTGTAAGCAAAACACAAAAACAAAAACCGTGAACGTCTGACGGTTCATTTTTTTCTGTGCATACCTGCGTTTCTTTTTTTTTTACATCTACCCACGAAACATCAAGCTAATTATTTGTGCGCAGTATAATCCTGCCATGGATACAAATGAATTATCAAGGCATAGTATAACAGGGTAGACAGAACCGTCGGGTCTGCCCTCAAAGGGCTCCATTTGCGAAATTCGTTTTTCCATTAGTCAAATTGGGTTCGCGAGGGTAACTTTTGTAAGTGATGACGCGATGACGTCACGTTATAACTTGAAACTTTTGGTGTTTGCTTGTTTGATTTATTGCTTCTTAGTTTGTGTGTAAAAAATAAAGACTGTATTGTATTGTATGTTGGATGGACAGCCTATGTAGCGTGGATTCCATCGCTGCTCAGTGCAAAAATATTTGTATGCATGAATAATGGCTATTTGTACTTGTCTGGTCGTGCCTCGGAGAGCTCATTAAGCCGTCGATCTATGGTAATCGTTACGGGTCAAAAGTTCGACTAGACTAACTACAGAACTTCGATATCGTCAATTTGGTTATGGACGTCCGATGACAGTCGCTTCACGGAAAATATCGAAGTTTAGCAGCATCCTATCAGCGCAGAAGAGAAAGAAAGGTTTCTCGGTTTTCCCACTGACAACACAAAACCTTTCCAGTGAGCTCTGGCTACTCATATCGGTGTGACCACGAGTCCGGACTTTCTTAGTTAGACTAGAGTGCCGACCTCAACTGAGTTGGGAATTGTGCTTGTAAAGGTTATTTACATTATTTGCACGCTACCATCAGGGACCAACGATAGTGTAATACATTTATTGTATCATTCATTAATCATTATCATTACACATGTAAAAACCATCCATAGTTATCACAAGAACATACACACTTCAATCAATGAGATGTTGTGTAAATGTAGAAAGACACAGAGTAGTTTAAAGATAAAGAGACATTCTGGTGAACTTTTGTGGGTGTTAAAATTCGTTTCAATAAAAATATTATTATTGTGTTAATGAATCATTGCTGAATATAAGAACAATATATTCTAATGAGTTGAATGAGAGAAGAAGAGGTTTATTATCTTTGAACTCAGTTTAAAATTATTCAATGTCGCAGTTGTAGCGAGTTCAAATGCAACCCAACACGAATTACTGGCTTTTTTCCTGTTACTCGGGACTGAAAGCAAAATAGGTGCATTAATACACCGCTGTCTACTTTACTGGAGATTTAATAAACAACAGGCTAAGTCACTAACTTGAAATACAAAATGATTTAACACCCAATTTTCTCTACTCAAAACTAACCTGTGTAAATTAATTGATCCTCATTGTTTATAGAGCTTCTTTATACAGTAACTCGACTCACGCGCAGCGTCGCGAACAATTCGTCTTGCTAAAGTACAATTTGTACAAACATTTACCTGAGTAATTTATTAAATAGTACAGTAATTTCATTAATGATTCAGTGATTGTGTATTATTAAAATAATTTAAAAAAAGTATTAAAATAATAATATTAAAATAATTTTATTTATTCATTTAACTCTTATCCACCACCTTGACATGGATAATCCCCAAAACAGTAATGGACTTACAAATAACAATTAACAGTATCAAATTGAAAAATATAAACTAAACACAGACAAATAATAATAAAAACTAATTAAAGCAGATTAAAAAGCACAAAATAAAATCCCAAACTAAAATTACAAAATAAAATAAAATTACAAAATAACTAACTTCTAATAATAATAGTTTGTTGCAATTAAATGACATTTAAATATAATATCATAGATATGTAAATTATATTACCAGTGTAAATGTCAAGTTATTTTTAATTTAAGTGTTATAATAATTGTGTTTTGGACAATTTAATATCAGTTTGTTTGTGACTACGATTGGTGCAAAATGATAGTGATAGTCAAAGGATATTAAAAAAAAACTAAGTACCTACATAATTACTTTCTACCTCAACAATAGATTAACAGTGTTGTTTAAAAAAATGTTAGACTCCCTTTAAAAGGTTTCGAGGTACTTTCTGTAGCCATTGAAAGTGTTGTGTTGTGTTTGTGATGTATTATAATAACTATAACAAAAGTGCTTACAACAATTCTTACAATAACCACAATGGAAGTAACTATTTTAAGGTTTGTATAATAAAATTATTTATTTCTACCTACCCATAACTTTTAAAATACTGAAGCTTCTAAGAGAATAAATTAGTTTTACGTAAAACTAAAGGTCCAGTAAAAAACTGCGGTAGCCTAGTGGAATGGGTAATGGACTGCAAAGACGAGGTCTCGGGTTCGATCCCAGGTTTACCATAGCACACACCAATGACTTTTCGATGCTTTTCGAAGTTATGTGTGTATTTATCGCAGGTTTATAAGTGCCCGGTTAATGGCAATAGGCTCGCCACTTATTACATTGGGACCTAAACATAAACGGGTGAAATGTGGGTGCTAGCTGCACCTCTGCCTACCCCTTAGGGGATAAAGGCGTGAGTTCACAAGTCCTCTAACAAAAACGTGCTCTAAGTAATAGAACTAAAATTTCGCGACTTTCAGTACATCTTCGGTAGTATAGTGGTAAGTATCCCCGCCTGTCACGCGGGAGACCGGGGTTCGATTCCCCGCCGGAGAGATTCTTTTTGCACATTTAAAAATATCATTTTAATAAAACCTACGAAAATGTAAAGAATTTTTGAATATTTTTTCATAAATACCTATGTAATTAATTTCTTTGTTCTAACATTTTCATTTTATACTTTGTTGATACAATTTATACTATGTAGATGAAGTAGATGTAAGTAAGTAATAAGAAGTAGGTATATAATAATGGCTCATATTTCAGAAATATAACTTTTTTTATTTATTTTTGGTTCTTCGTGTCGAAGGCAAATTTAGAACAAAGATAGACTTGCCAAGCTCAAAACTCGGTGACACTAACCGCACTTATTTTGGGTATTTTTTTTAGTCTTTAGGCAACATATTATAGACATTATTACTAGCGTATATAAATCGACTTACTCCTTCATTATTATATTTTTCTTCTCTATGGCTATCCCTACAAATCCGTCAATGTCCAGTGGTAAATGTAATACAAAATTATTAATGACGAGACGCCAATGTCAAGTTTTTCAAGAAAATCTCCCAGAGCCACGTTAGCCACGCCAGTAAATTAGATCCAACGAGCTCATTAACTTGGCACTTATTTCAAGGTACCAGGTATATAGGTACTAGGTTCTTAGTTAATTTTGAATATTTGAAAATAGAAATCTAATTTTGAATCCGATAAGTAAATCATTATCACTATCACTACATAGTATAAAATAAAGTCGCGTTTTCTGTCCCTTTGTATGCTTAAATCTTCAAAACTATGCAACGGATTTTGATGCGGTTTGTTTTAATAGATAGAATAGTTAAAGAGGAAGGTTTATATGTATATAACATCATGCTACGACCAACAAGTGCGGAGCAGGAATGAAAAATGTTGCAAAAACGGGGTGACGCAGACGAAGTCGCGCGGGTCAGCTAGTTTTGTAATAAAATATTGTGCCCTTAATAGAAAATATTTTCAAGATCACTTCAGACTAAAACATTCTTACTTTCCTCTCTCCAGTCTACAATATACGTTTGTCAGTCTATTTGTGCCTACCCATCCCTGCACTTCAACCACGTGATGGGGTAGCATTAGTTAGTGACGTAAGCACACCTGTACCGCCGAGCTTAAAGACAAATGGACCTTGTTTTTGCAGACGGTACTATTTGTTTGTACCGTAACTTGTTTTATTTTTAGTTTTGTTCTTTAGACGAGAGTATAATTTGCTCGTTGTGATAGATACAAATTGTTCTTGTCTGGATACGGAGTTGTAAAAACTAGTTAAGTTGTTTTTTTTAATCAAGCGAGGTGGCAAATAATTATACGGTTACATCCAAAAGAATTATTCATCGAAATTGTTTGTCTTTAAGTTCGACTTTTCAGGGAGCAACTATCACCTGAAGGTTAAGTTAGTTACTGAAAAGATAGAGCCTTGTGGATTTCACCTCGACTGATGATAAGTTAATGGCAAAGTCTCAGGAAAGAGGGTCACCACTCCAATTACAGCCTGTGACCAAATGCTGTCTACAGAGGTCTCACTCTATTACGTGGAACCTTAAATCGAAATGTACGTTTTAATACACCTCTACATACTCCTTCGGGGATTTACAACCGTGAATATTGTATCCAAAACTTCTAAGGAAGTGTGTAGTTGTGTCTGCTGTATTATATTGCTGGAGCGGACATCATTACAGTCATTTAACCTAATTTGGAGTCATTGCCAAGCACAAACAACGTTTTATTAATAACGGCAGTTCTACAAGTGGGGTTATTGGTTCTTTTAAACATGGGTTATAGCCACGGAATATTTTATCAAGAGTAAGTACCTAGGAATCATCGCTGTGGGCGGACTCTGGGTGTGATTCTTGTTTTTATTTCTGGCACGTCAATTTGACTTTATCTCGCCTGATGGTAAGCTGAAAGTAAAGTCTCAGGAGAGAGGGTTATCATTACAAACATGTACAGTATTACAATGGTGGCGTTCAGCTTGACGGCAGACAAACACAAAACCCACCTGATGGAAAGTGGTTACTATGCCACACTAGAGCTACCGACGGACTTATTTTTAAAGGTCGTATGTACGCATTTGGCGATATCAGTTCTCCTACGAGTCTGCCGTAGCACATTTCTACAAGTTTTTTCTACTCTGTGTTTATTCCCAACAATAAGAACTAAAAAGGTTGCAGCGGCCTTTCAGAGCCTTCTAAAGAATCTCCATCGATCAAGCGGCGACAGTTTCAATGGATGGAGGACAAAGGGTCTATTTACAATTAAATAAATTGAAAAATGCAAGCCTTTTCACGATTGGAGCGTTATTTATGGTCGGAACCTTTTATAGTGTTGCTAATTGCGATGCCATGTTTGAAGGACGGGTTGGATTGAGGGTCTATTATATATATTTTGCTGTGAGGGTAGGTATATAAAAACCTATGTATACTTCTTATAAGACAGACAAGTTTTTAAAACTAAAGTTTTGACATCCTTATTGGCGGGAATAAATTTTGAATTTCGAATTTCGAACCAGGGACAGAAACCAAGAAAGAGTTCGTTGTTATGATTTTTATATACTGGCTGTACAGAAAAAAAAGGTATTTCGGAATACTACTAATGGCCACTTTTGTTACTGTCAAACATCTGTAGCGTGGCGGTAATGAACGCGACTGCTACGCAGGAGACACGAGTTCGATCCCCGTTTAGTACAAATATTTATATGCATGAATATAGCTATTAGCACTGGTCTGGTCGTGTCTCGGAGAGCACATTAAGCCGTCAGTCCCGGTTGCCATACGAATATCTTTCCCGGTCCCGGTTGCCATACGGCAGTCGTTACGGGTAGTTGAAGCCCTCAAAAGTCCGTTTAGCCTAACTCCAACTTCCATTAGGTAAAAACATAACAAAATAAATCGCTATATTCAATGAGTGATATTCGCGTAATGTAACACGTACAAACGTGTGCTGTAACCAAAGCTGTGATTCCATTTTTTCTACCAAATATAACTTCATCGTATAATAAGCGGACTTGTGATCCTACACGTTAATTATCATCTCGATCTCGGCGTGATGAAGTGCCCTGCACGTTAGATTAGCCATTGTCCGCTAATGATCGATGTAAGAGGGTGTGTGTTGGATGACACAAGTTATAAGAGGCAGCGAGAGCGATAAGTTTTTTTATGGCACCTCATATTGACTTCGCCTCGCCTGATGTTAAGATGAAGGCAAAGTCTCATGAAGGAGGGTCACCATTGCTAACACGTTCAGTGCTACAATGGTGGCGCTCACCTTGACTGAGCCTCATAAGTGAAAGAAACTGCGATTTTTTCGCATGAAGAATTATCAAGATTCAATGTAACTGTATTATCAGTTAGCATAGTCACAGTATTATCAGTGTAAAGTTCACTTGGGGTACGCGAGTCAAAAATGTTTTGTTTAAATGGTCACGTCAATAAGTCTTGATCTCATCTGTTGGTAAGCTAAAGGCAAGTCTCATTAATGAAGGTAATCAAAATAGACCCACTAGCGTTAGCTTTGCATGTATTGTTCTGTTTTGAAAAGAGACTGTAACTATATATTTTAAACTATAATAAACATCATTGAAAATAAAGCAATTACAGTAAGAGCCTTCCTATAGAGGCAATATATTGGATTTAACTTTACTGTAAATATTTACACACATCGAAGAGGTTGTAATAATAGTGAACCTATACATTTAATCACAATATATCTATTGCCAGCTCTACATAACCTGTATTATGCAAATAAATGGTTTGATTTGATTTGTATGGAATACTTTTAAGTCAAAGACAAGAGTCATTTATTCTGTATACCAATATAGTTCCTGGTAAAGTAGAACCACCCCATACAATTACAAGGCGACTAAGAGATAGGACTGTTAGCATCTAACAGATATAAATATACAACCCAGGCTCAGCCTCAGTTGCATAACTCTAGTGTATGTACTATTAAAACGTCACTTATCAAAAACATCAACACTACTGTTTAAAATTGTTAATAGAGAACGTAGGCTGGAATTCATCCCCAATTTACGTTTTTAGAACTTATCCTTTACGCTAAATGTAAAATCGCTGTCTCTTATGCTTTATACTGTTAATATTTTCGCTCTAAGGTTTCATAGGGTCTCCGTTTAATTCGTCCGGGTTAATCTCGCGTTATTGTCTGAAGGTATTGGGGTTCGAGTACGGTCACGGTAGCTTTGTCAACGATACGAGGGGTGCTCTTCACTTAATATGATCCGTCAATGCTCGTGTTTTAATCGTGTAATGTTCGGGCACAGCATATTTTACATAGACTCATCTCATACCTATGTTTACATAAATAGTAATTAAGAATGTGTGTGTGTGTGTGTTTGTGTGTGTGTGTGTATGAGTGTTTGTGTTTGTTTGCTTGTGTGAAAAGAGTGAAGAAAGTAAAAGACTGGCTCTCGTAAAATTTCGTAAAAAGGATAAGGCTGTTTAACATTAGACTGATATAATACAGCTTCAGCCTCAGATGCGCGGCTCGAGTCAACAAAACTGCCATGAATACGGCAATAGGCTCACCCCCTATTAGGTACGTGAGACCGGATACAATGATTGGTGAAATATGGGTGGCATTTACCTCCAGGGTAGGTCGCAGTGTGGTCGGAGTCGTAGCTGAGGGCAGCATGTCAAACAATTCATCTGAGCACAAACCATTATACTGTGGGCTACAAAAGTTCCGAATACCATAAGATCTTTATAGATCTTTAATTTTTGTTATAAAGGATTATCCCTTTGATAGCTTAAGTGTAATTTAACCAAAATAACATAGATAGCGGAAAATAAACTATCGATGTCTTGTTAATAAGAAAATAAGTAAACTCATACAAGTAGTAGCCTAAACTTAATTACATTAATAAGTAGATTTATTATCCAGTAGCTTCTGAAACTAGTAGTTGTGTAGTGACATCACTTCATAATTTCTTTTTTCAAATCATCCATGAACTTGTACAGCTGTGCAGTGTATTCTAGAATATTATCTTTATTATTATCCTAACATTGAAAATAGCATTCACAATCGAATACTTATGTTCACACCTGTGTAAATAATGTTCTTCTAAACTAGTTCACAGTAAACTCAACTGTGTAAAACGTAATACAACAGTTAAGTTTTAATTGATCTCAGTACCTTAAAACCGCTCTTAAGTGAAAATGTACTAAAACGTAACTTTCGAATTTCTCCCATTATTTTATGGCTATATGGGGAATAGAACCTGCATAATGATTATGCGATACAATAAGGCGAGACAAATGAAGTCAAGACAATGCGAAGACAGGCGACCACAATTGTACAATAGGACACTCCCGCGATTGTGGGGAACGAATAAAAGATATCACAGGAGCTAGGTGGCTGTACACACTTGGGGAACAAGAGAGAAATATGTCGATTATGGCACAAACACAATTTTTGGCCAGATTTGGTTACTGCTAAATTTGAATTAGGAAAAGGAGAAAAATAAACCGACGATGTCACTGTAAGAGAAATAAACTCGAAATAAAATCCAGTAGGCCAAAGCCTTCCACCCAGGGGCTAGATGGGGACACCATGGTCCCAACATTAGGGGAAGGGGGTCATTTCAAAAGAGATGTCCCAGGGCCTGCCCGGGTGGTAGAGATAATGTCTTGTATAATCTCACGGCAATCAAGGAGCCATGGACGGCGTGCGTTTCAGTCAGTTCGAGTCCGACATAATCACGTCCACCGGTTTTGGCAGTGGTGGTATGCGTGGGGATTTTGCGCACCATAAAAAAAGCCAAAGCCTACCAATATTGGGAGTGGCCTATGTCCAGCAGAGGACTTTTACAGGTTAATTAAATGAAAGGAGAGCAATGTATCGAATTTTAGTAAGCGAGTAGGAAGATGTAAAGACAAGAAGGTTAGTGGAGCTTCTGTGCCATCAGCGCAGAAGACAAAGCAAGGTTTGAACCACCACGTAGCAGTGTAAACTTAAGACCTCGGTTTTCTTACTGACAACACGAAAACCCTCCAATGGGCTCAGACACCCTACTCACCACCGGACCGGTAGTCATTTTTAGAAGCGGACATTTTGGGACGGATTCATTTCTAAAATTTGTCATTGTGAGTTGGGGATGAATATTCAAAAGCTGTACCTCTTTGACAGTAGTTCCTTTTCACATATATAATCAGTCAAAATATTTACGAAATATGCATGATCTAGAGCTCAATAATAACATAGCTGTTCAAGAGTCACCAACAGAATAAGATCCTTTCCATGAAAAAGAATAGTAGGTATCTTACTAATACATACACCACCATTCTGTTGACATCGTAGCGCAAATTCGAGGGCGGGCTACAGGGGTGACGAATTTATCTACAGTGAAAAATGATACAAGCTTCCCAACGAGGTACCGGGAAGAAAATGGCTGATATTGATGTTACTAACGCAAATCTATCTTCCCTGGTCGTTCAGTCGAAGAATAATATCTTTACTAGCTAGCTTCGATGCACCCGTGTCAGGGCTTGTAGACAAGTGACATTCTATTAATGGAATCACTTCGAATCCATTCGTTTTCTATTCGTTTTCGATTTGTTAATAAATTATGTGAAACTTTAATGATAATAATATTGGCTTTGGTACTACTACTGTAATGTAAAGTTATTACATACATAAACATAAACTCACGCCTATATCCGGCACGTATAAACCTGCGATAAATACACACAAATTCGAAAAGCATCGAAAAATCATTGATGTGTGCCATGGTAAAACATGGAATCGAACCGGAGACCTCGTCTCAGCAGTCCATTACCCATACCACTAGACTACCGCGGCTACAACCTTGAAACTACGTCTCCTGGTAGGAGACTACTTAGAATTAATATTTGCAAGAATAAATTTCAGATTGTTACCAAAATAGCGTTTTTTTTTCAATCTCTATAGCTATATAATATATCTAACCAGTCATTAATAAGTGTTCAGATCAACGGATCAGTTGCCAGCTAATCATTCAACGAGATAACATCTTGTAGGGTGAGATGTGGGCTATATTAGTTTGGCAGTTGGCAGTTTGTTTGGGAGGGTAGTTACATAAAATAGCATATAAAGTGTAAAATATCAACGATATCATTTTCTGAGTAAATTAGGTATGAAAATGAATAATAAATTGTATAACTCCTCGGCAAAAATGTCTCATAACATAAAAAAGTAAGAAAACATAATTTACACATAACCTTTGTCGCACCATTAGATCTTGGTCTTAACACCGCATAACAAGGAATCAGGTCAAAATTTATTTTCCAAATTAATTTAGCTGCAATCTGCAACATTTTTGGATAGAAAGTTATCCATTTATTTACAAAGTGCTCGATTGGCGGCAATAAGCTCACCCCCTATTACGAGGGACCGAAAGTCATAGTTGGCGAAATGTGGGTGTTTAATACACCTCTGCCTACCCTGTCAGGGATTTCAGGCGTGAGCATATAATTACATAATTATATGCTCACGCCTATAATCCTGATTGCATCTGATTGTATTAATACAATAATATTTTATTTCTATATTACATAATAATATACTATCAGATGCAATCTTTTTATCAAAAGATTTCCCATGCAATCTTATCACTGTACAAAATTATTTGCATATATACTTTAAACTATTAACAAACTAACATACATACAACTGTTCAATGACAGAGGACATTAATATGGTGATCATTCCGAAAGATTTCACCCCCTCGTGCGATGCGTTTGGCGCCATCCAGCTACAGAATCATGTAGAGTTAGAATGTTTTAGACTGGCCGCTTTACACGAAGATAGCATTTAAATTATACTAGGTCGTTACATATGAAATTGCCATTTTGTTTGAAGAAATTGGAGGAAAGCCTATTTACAGTACTAAAATTTTAGCATTTTTTTAGGAATGACAAATCCAAATTTTATGTTTTTTTTTTGTGTATGAATGTATGAAAAAATATTTACTACTTTTTGAAAAGTAACAGCTGTATAAAAGTTATAAGAAATTATGAATCATCAAAATGAATTTCATTTAGGAAGTACTGTTTTTGAAAATCGAATTTAATTTATCAAGCGGTCAATAAAAATAAAATTTAATACAGAGTTGTAAAATCTTGAAATCAACTTTCAAACAAAATATTAATAATGTAAATAGCTATGAATCTGTAAGAAAATTTCGGCAATTTCATATGTAAAGACCTAATACTTATGATGTTATTCTCGTCATAGTCCTTTATTCATAAATATTTGAGATGTTTCAAATCCTTTAATAAATCGACATGTACAAAATTAGTTAGAATTATGAAATTCAGAGTTCGAACAATTGGATCACGTAGCTACTTTTCTATGATTGAAATAAAGAAAGGTGACGTCATATTTCGTTATTTCATAAAAGTTTCAAAAGACCTTACAGATATGCCGTTTTTTAAAAATAAACTAATTTGTTTTAAAAGTCAAAAACTAAACGCCGCACAAACATTGAAAAGAAAAAAACCTATTTATTACAATCAATTCCTTCTAAATTTTTCTAACACTATGCCAAAAATTTTCGGGTTTTCCATTGTTCTTCCTCATTGAAATAGCATGAAAAATGTTACACTGCCTTTATGACTTTTAGTGTCAACAAAATAAGGTCTAATATTGCTTGAATTATTTCATTTGGTGACAGTATATCGTAGAGGCTTTGTTCTTGCGATTTTTGTCAGGTCTGGTGCCCTTGCTAATGAGTCGTTATGACTGAAGCGTTACCCCTGGTATGTTTACGTCTATGAATAAACGATAATATAGAACCCTTACTAATAAATAAAAATGGGGATGATAGTTTGTTTGGTACACAAATGATACAAATTCATGTAAGTTTTCGATGAAGAGTAATAACACCCACATTTTGCCACCTGTGATTTTCGATCTTTCGAGATGATGCCTTTTTTTTTTATACTACCTAGGTGGCAGACAAGCACACGGCCCACCTGATGGAAAGCGGCCACCGGGGCCTATGAACGTGTGCAACACTAAGGGTGTTACACACGCGTCGCCCACCCTGAAGGGAAAGGGAGAGAGCTGGGAAGGGGTGGGGAGGCTAGGAAGGGGAGGGGAAGGAGGGGTATAGTGAGCTCTGGCTACCCTACTTACCGGCGGGAACACAACACGATGGTTATTATGACCGCGGTCTTCTGTAGGGCGGAGGTACTTCCCCAGTTGGACGGCTCATTTCGGACGGGAGATACCGTCGTGTCCTACCTCCGTGCCTTCGGGTGTAAGGCCCACGGTGTCCCCGTCTAGCCCCCAGGTAAAGACCTGCCTGCTTCTGCTAGGGTGACAATCGGCTCCACGCGTCATACCAGATTTGTGTGCCCTGAATATCTTTGAAAATATTAATTTGACAAATACACATTCAGTTTTTTATATCATTTTCTTTCCCATAAAATGCCTTCAGTGAATTCTATGAATTTAAAGCATAAATACCTCCAAAACCTTTGTTATCAAGTACCTACTAGGTAGTAGTTTGTACATAAATCAATTTATGAAACCGATTCATTAAAAGGTATAAATGGCTGATTCATACTACAATTGTTTACGCCGCTAGATAAAAATGTTAACAAGAACGAATTTACAGGCATATTCTCAGCATGTTCCGAAAGGGACAAAGAAAAAATAATCAAACCGACTCAAACAAAAACACATCACACACAAGTAAAGATTTCCACTCAATAAACTAGAATACGGGCTTTAGTATATAACAACAAGTTTATATTATTAATAACGCCTAACTTCAACACATTATAATTTAACACAATATTCAACACAAAACTTCCAAATTATCCAAATTCCATAATTTCAACTACCTAAAATAATATCTTGTTTCGCATATTTCGCATAGCACCCTGTAGGGGGCGCTGGGGGCACTGGGGGCACGCTTCCGGTTAATGACAATGGATAAACGACGTCACATCCGGTTAGCTTTGTGCCCGATCGCTCCATTTCCCCACGATGTAGACTTTAGACAAGTTTAATGGGATCGTTCGTTAAATACATAGACAATTTTATTTGATTCTTTTTCATTTTTAATGGAGACTCCTTGAGATTGTTCCGCTGTCATCATTCACTATTAAAGCATATAAAAGAGTAGCTAATGCCCACGGCTTCATACGCTTGGAGTTCGAGTCATAATCCTATGACTCGAACTCCAAGCATATATTACGCCAAGAATATGCTTAGATGGAAGTACATACATACACAAAAATGTTACACTTATTAACCTTTTGGACAGTTAGTAAACGGGTGAATTAACACTCACATTACATCAACCGTAGTATTCGGTGTATATATAGCCTATTGCCGTATTCTGGGCACTATCATTGGCTTTAGCTATAGATCTGAGGCTGAGTCTGGCCTGTATAATATTTGTTTGATCGCAAACAGCCCTAT
This sequence comes from Pelosia muscerda, assembly GCA_963691645.1. Classification (NCBI taxonomy): domain Eukaryota; kingdom Metazoa; phylum Arthropoda; class Insecta; order Lepidoptera; family Erebidae; genus Pelosia; species Pelosia muscerda. Next base: position 3,023,162 of record OY829102.1, read on the forward strand.
AACTTAACACAACACAAGGTTATTATTAGCCGCAGTATTTTTTAGGGGGAGGTACCTCCCCAGTCGGACAATAGGACGGGTAGATACCGTCCTGTCCTACCTCCGGTATACCGTCGTGTGTACTTAATGTATCAAACTTTGAGTACACGGTCTAATAAGATGTCGAATCATCATCATCATCTTAGCTTTAGGCCCCACTTTTATTCAAAACTAAAACTACTAACTAGGAGTCGCTGTCCCTAGGGCATAAAAAAGCATCTAATGAGGCGTAAGAGATATGCCAGGCTATATCATCCTCGGTAACTGATGACCTGAGACAGACGTGCGGTTTTGGTCGGTGTGAGTCCAACATAACTACCCTCACTAGCTTCGGAGGATTCGAATACAGAGGCCGTCAAGCTGAGGATTACTAGTATAACATTGCTGATGTCTGGTAACCTGGTGTAAACTGGTGACCTTATTTTTGCGGAGACGCCTTCAGCTTACCAATAGACAAATGAAGTCATATTGACGTGTCTTATATAAATAAAAATCTATAAAATCTTTGATTATCGTCATCAATATTGATGTTAATAAACTAATTAAAACTAACGGAGTGTATTCACATCAATGGAACCATTAAAACGACTAAAATAACCACCGAAGGACCTAATTACAGTCGAGTCATTAATTTCGCGCGAAATCAACAAACTGCCCATAAATTTACGAGATGGGGGGTAGAAATAATTAAAAATATAAAATGGTGTCTTAATGACTTTGGTGAGGTGGTGGGTGCCAACTTTTCTTTTGTTTTTTCATTTATTTTCTTATTATTTGGGGTAATGAATGCCACAGAATAGATGCCTATGCTCTATATAGTTATTGGGTCGTTACATATGTAATTGCCGTTTTGTTTAGAGAAATTGGAGAAAACCTTTTTTCAGTGCTAATATTATTGCATTTTTTAGGAATGACAAATCCAAATTGTATGATTTATTTTTTGTGTATGAATGAGGCAACATTTAGCAAACAGCAATTTTTATTACATTTTTGGAAAGTAACAGCTTTAAAAAAGTAATACGGAATTTATCCTCAAAATGTTTTCGAAGATCGAATTTAATTTATTAAGCGGTCAATAAAAAATAAGCTTAATACAGAGTTGTGAAATTTTGAAATCAACTTTCATACTAAATATAAGTAATGGAAATAGCTATTAAATACCAAGAATAACGAACTCATGAATCTGCAAGGAAATTTCGGCAATTGCATATTATAAATATTTCATGTAGATTCTTAAATAAAGGTAAACAATCTTGTGGCATTTTTTTATAAAAACACATATTAATCAAATAAACTAGACTAACTAAATGACTAACTAGTGGTTCGATACAGGTTATTAGTCTTCAGTAGTAGTATTAGTCAGTTTTTAAACAAAACAAATTAAAAAGACACACTAAGATTGTTTACATTTTTTTAAGTACCTAGACAAATGGACAATGATTACCTGATAATATAGTCGTTGGATTTTTTAACAGTGAAGATTAATTATCCTATCGTAGCCCACTGCTGGACCTAGGCCGCTCCTAATGTTGGGAGGCTTTGGCTTACTAATTCCACGCTGAGCTGGCCAGGCAAGTTGCTACTGGACTTCATTTCGATCCTCCTCATCTTGCAGGGGTTACATCTGCATATTTTTCTCTGAATATTAAAATAATTTTCTTCTGTTTTAGGAATTGCTTGAAAAACGCATCAAGCAGTTGGAGGCTCAACTGGAAGAGGAGAGAAGAAGGACGCAGAGAGAACGAATGGCCGTCACTAAGCTGCAGAACAAATTAATAAAGGTTAGTAATTTATTTTGTACTAGCTGACCCGCGCAACTTCGTCTGCGTCAGCCCGTTTTTGCAACATTTTTCATTCATGCTCTGCACTTGTTAGTCACCTGGTCTAAGAAGACTCCGGTAAGAAACTCAGCTGACTTTTTTATTTTTTTTTGGTTCATTTACCACTACCATTTTGGACTCACACCTCCTGCGTAACGGTCGTATTCTCTACCCTCACGTCATAGAGCCTGTAGAAAAAACATACTTAGGTTCAAACTTCCAGAAAAAAACTCGGGTTGATTATCCTTAAATTTCATTTATTTTAAATACCCACAGTTTTGCGATGTAAGTTGTATGAGTGAGCATAAGGCTGCGAAAATCTTCTTAAGACTGATAGCAGATGCTAATATTGGCTAATGTATTGAATCTTAAAGTATACGTGCCTCCAAACACCTTTCAGAACATACTTCTTAACATTATAAAAACATAATTGATACATAACAACCCCTTCATCAATCATCTCCCTTTATCATCGGGAAACAAAGGAGAGCTACCGATTGAAACCTTTTAAAGGATTTGCGTCGCAAGAGAGACGATGATTGAATTTTTCGTTTGCACAGCATCCCGGGGGAGTGGTAATGCCGCCGTTAAATATTACTCCCTGAATGAAACAATTATATTCTGGTGTAGTTTCTATGGGTACCTGAGTTAAGGCGATGATTTTAGGATTGTCTTTGGAATACATAGAAAAGAAAGAAAGAAAGAAGATTTGTTTATTTAAACACACTACAAAACGCACAAAAATATTTTATACTAACAAACAGAAAAAGAAATACAAAAAGCACAAAAAAGCAATAATTCGTATAAGTGTGATTTGTAGACCATATACATTAATATCACTAGTCAAAATCAAAATCAAAATCAAAAATCATTTATTCTGTATAGACCAGTAAACGGCACTTACAAAACGTCAATACAAACAATATTTTATCAAATGCAAATGGACCACCGGTTCGAAACGCGGCCCCGACCTGAGAAGACTCCGGCAAGAAACTCAGCGGGCTTTTCTTTTTTTTTTGGTCTATTTACAATAGTTTACTTAGTCTAGATACAAAATTTAGCTGAGTAGCAAGTGGAGTGAACAGTTCATTTCCAGGCTTGTTTATCATCCAAATAATCCTGGATTTTATAGTAAGCTTTTTGACATAACTTATTTTTTACTAAATTTTTAAACTTATTGATAGGCAAATCTCTAATTTCATAGGGGAGCTTATTAAAAAAACGTATACAATTACCCTGAAAAGAATTTGAAATTTTGTGGAGTCTACTATCACAGACAACGAGATTATTTTTGTGTCTGGTATTTAGGTTATGCCTATCACAAACTCTTGGAAAGTTTGTAATATTTTTTCTAACATACATCAAGTTTTCGAATATATATTGTGAGATTACGGTAAGAATGCCTATTTCCTTAAACTTATCTCGGAGGGAGACTCTTGGGCCCAAATTATAAATGGCTCGCACAGCCCGTTTTTGAAGAACGAATATTGCATTTAGATCCGTGGAATTACCCCAAAGGAGAATTCCGTAGCTCATAATGCTGTGAAAATAGCTGAAATAAACTATTCTAGCCGTATCCACGTCTGTTAAAGTCCTTACTCTCTTTACAGCATACGAAGCCGAACTTAACCTACTGGCTATTTTTTCAATATGTGTTCCCCACTGCAGCTTAGCATCGATGCTTAAGCCTAGGAACACTGTCGATTCCACAAGGTTCAACACTTGTCCATTGAGCTGTACATTGGTTTCCACCTGTGTAACATTAGGTAGTGTAAATTTTATACATTTTGTTTTGTTACCATTAAGGCAAAGATTATTTGTACTAAACCAATGAACCACTCTTGAGATTGCGCTATTCACTTCGTCATAATTGTGTAACTGTCTTTTAATTTTAAATATTAACGAAGTATCGTCAGCAAATAAAACAATATTATTTTTATCCCCTACGTAGTAGGGGAGGTCATTAATATAAATTAAAAATAAAAATGGTCCAAGTATCGACCCCTGCGGAATCAATCACGCATACTCCTTCATTATAGCTTAACAGAATTTAAAATGTCAGTGTCAGTGATTTGTGATTTATACTGTGGAAACGAATTTAGAATTTTACACTATCTGCGGCTTTGTCTTTTATTAAAAAATATGCATTGCAAAATAATAAGTAAATTGCTTAACTACAAGGAAACTATAACTTTTCATGATATAAAGTTTCCAAAGTAGATCAAAATCGATCAAATTGTTTTCAATTTTATAATTTTTAGATTCCTAATTATATTTCAAATTACTTTTATTATGAACAATACACACTACGCAGGCTGAATTAATGTGACTTGCTTTATATTCAGATTTTGTATAGAGCGTTTTCGAGCGACCGGAATACTTACATTTTAAAATTATTTGCCATAAGAATTTCACTTTGGCAGTTCATTATATTATTGCAAAGTGATCATTTGCCGAGAATAATAAAAGTCCCAATTATGTCCACATTTTGAAGAACTGCGCCTTAACCTGCCGACACTTGTCAATATTTGGCTTCTATTAATTAAACCCACAGTCTACAGGGAGAACCTATTGACTGTCGATTCGAGGAATTCCTTACCTTGAAATATACTCCAGTAGGTTTGAGCCTGAAAATAGTTTAGAAGAAATATCGGGTTCGTTCGAAAAATTGTCGAGAGTTTATGAGAATTTTGATACAAGTTGAAATAAAACTTGTCAACATAGTTTCAGGGATATATTTTTTAATAAATTATTTAATTCACAACGTTTAGGTATAATACTTTTCAAAGGCATAGTAACGAGGAAGTTAAGATGAGGTTAATTATGAAAAGCAACCTAAAAATATTAGGTCTATATCGCTGAAATGCATGACACTCAATCCAAATTCAAAATTCATAAATCATTTATTTTATGAAAAGCATGGTTCAAAACGCAACACCGGGCTGAGAAGACTCCGGTAAGGAACTCAGCGGGCTTTTCTTATTTTTGATCTATTTATGTTTATAAATAGATCAAAAATAAGAAAAGCCCGCTGAGTTCCTTGTAAATGTTTCATTTACTTAGTCTAGGCACCTATAGTAATTTGCTCGAGTAGCAACTTGAGTGTACAGCTCATTTTCATGTATATTTATCATAGGTACAAATAATCTTGGATTGCTGTTAGTCACTGTTTTCGGTTCGAGTCTGATAAAATTACCCCGGTAGGCCAGTTGGGGATCATCCACGATCATCTATGGAGATCATCCACGTAAAACCTTTGATAAAAGTACAAAAACTTTATTACCTTAACGTTGAACACTGTTAATAAACAAAAAATGCTTACAATGTTAAAAAAGAAGTCCCAAACGACTTGCAAATCCCTCTGATTCGTTGATAATAAATAGACAGAACAAAATAAATCGCTCCATGAACAATTTGATGCAGGCAATCAACGCTCGAATTCCCAATAGATTGAACGTAAAAGGTAGCAGGTATGAAGTTGGTGTGTACAAAATAAATGTTCTCACAACTATATTTGAATGTTGAATTGTTTTTTTTTGCGACTGTACTCGGATAGACTTGTCAAAGGATTTTAGATGCAATTATTTGAAATTCATTCAATGTTTTCTTACAGTCGCTAGTCGCGGACTGAACAACATTTTAATTAATTAAGATAAGATCTTGATGTAGTTGTAACATGGTGCAAATCCATTACCTACAAGAAAATTTAACAAAACCAATCACAGAGACTCAGCAGTTAGTAGCACTGGAGGTTCTTCACGTAGAGAAGACGTAGACGACACGTGTCGAGGTTTGTTGCGGAATATTGCACATACGAAATTATATCTCCTCGGGTAAGAAGTCTTTTTACTTGCTTTGAGGTGTGCGCTTTGACCTTTCTGTAACAATTAGTACTATTTTGCTATTGTTATCGTTGGAATTGTTAATCCGTGATTGAGTCGTGTGTCCCCTCTCTCCCCAATATATTTTCTTATAGTTAACTACAAAAGGAAAAGATCAGATTTTATGAAAACGATTTCATAACACCGAATCTTTTACTTCTAGCGCCTTCCTTCCTGCCTGTCGTTTCACTTGTCCGCATATATGACAGTCGTCACTAATATTTCTTGTGTCTATAAGAGGTGTCAATATTAAAATTGTTTTTTAAGGGGTTTTATTTCTTAAATATTTGGTATTAATATGATCATGATATAAGTCATTTACATAGCTTCGAACTGCTTCAAGCATTTTAAAACAAGCAAAATCTAAAACTACAATTTGCATGTCGTAGTTTAGAACTGAAGCTTCATTCCTAGACGAAATGTGAGAAACAGTCTCAGTACCGCAAAACTAAACACAGACACGACAAACGGAAAAGGCTGTTTGCTCTAGAGACCCTGGAGCCATAGGCACAAAGTTTCGGGCACTACTAATGTAGTATAAGATCGGATAGTTTTGAAGTATTTATATTTTATAGTGTATTTTCAACGGTAAAGGACAACAACGTGGCGTGGCGGTAGTGAACACGACTGCTACGCAGGAGGCGTGGGTTCGATTCCCGCTCAGTGCAAATATTTGTGTCCATGAATATGAATATTTGCATTGGTCTGGGTGTTTTTATGTATCATATGTATGTATTTACAAAAAAATTTATCTAAGTATGTTTATCCGCATTCTAGAACCAATAACACAAGCTAGTTAAACTATGCTTACCATGGGTCTAGGTGGCGTTGTGTAGATTGTCCTGGAATATTTATAAAAAAAACACTGAAGAAAAATATAAATGTAATATTTGACTTGGATGGGACTATTCCTCTACTGGGCAGGTAGGTGAGGTTATGTCGGACTCGAACCGTATGCTTGTCTGCCACCTAAGTCCTGTAAAAAATCACACTATTCGTGTACTTGGTAGTATGAATCCTTTCTCATTCTCCTTTCGTATTATCCAGTGTGTTATATGCTTATTTGCCACCTTAATAGTACAAAATTCTATCGTACCTCCAGTATCCTACACTATTTAAATCACGAACAAACTATAATTCTCTCTAGCGTTGTTTAAGTTTAAGCTTAAACTCCAGACGATATATGACTGAAAGTTAGGCTTACACCCGTCTTGTATGCTGAGTGCGTTCTGAATTAAGTTTTAGGATTAACTATAGGTTCTAGAGACGCTTGGCTAGACACCGAAGGATCTTTCATTTAGGAAAGGGTACTGTACTCTTCCCCATATATAAAAACGTCATAGATACATCTATATATTACCTACTAGCTGAAGCCCACGGTTCCAACCATGTGGATTTCTGATTTCCGTTACCGCTGCTCCATTCCGAGATTTTTCATCTTTATTTATTTACCTTTTAAACCTTCCCTGGACTTACACAAACACAAATATATATCAAGACCAGAATTAATCAAATCGATCCAGCCGTTCTCGATTTTTAGCGAGACTAACGAACAGCAATTCATTTTTATGAATATAGATATAATGTCCGAAGAGGTTACCAAACTATTCACGTTTTGCTTCTCCTAAATCTTCCCGTGTGTGTCGTTCCCCTAGTTTTCAGCAAGGTTTAAAACATGTATTTGACAGTTTCCACTATGTCGCAAACTTCAGTGAGGACGCAACTGTGTTATAAACACATTTGCAACCTATTTGAGGCAGTCTGAATGCATGCTATGGAACAATTAATTGTGTTCTGACAGTTCTTCTGCGAGATTTTGATTAATCTTCAACCAGTTTCCAAATATCAAATATGTTTACAACATGTTGCTTGGTGAAAAAGAGGGGCACAACTAAAGCAACTAAAGGGATTATGGTGCCTTCAATAGCAAACATACAACCTATGACAAAGTGTTTGTTGACGACAATAGACTCTCTAATAAGTGGGAACGATAACATCATAGTTGACAAAATGTGGATGTCAATATACTTCTGTCCACCTCTCCGGGAATCCTATCATCATCTCCCTGCACCTGACCCAATTATAAGGGGTCGAAGCAAGATGGCGTTCTTCTCCACACATTCCTGTCAGATGTCATTTCATTAGTCACTCCCTTCTTTACCATTTCTTCTTTCATAGAATCCATCCATCTATTCTTGGGTTGACTTCCTGTAGCCCTCTACGTTAATATTTTTTCATTTACTGCCGCCACTTTCAAATTTCCTCAAATCTACTCATTCCTTATTCTATACAATCTCGTCACACCGCACATCCATCTTAACATTCGCAGTTCTATCCACATCCTGAGGATTTATAGGTATAATACTTGCATTTTATCAACTGTATGTCATGATAGGGAAATGGAACCAATTACTTTCATTCCAGTGCCTATTCGGCCTCACAAAAAAACCGTTTCAATTGTTCTAGCATTTCAAAACAACGAATCAAATACCTTAAATTCAAATACCTTTACGAGTAAACAACTACCAATCAAGAATAGCTCAAGAATCTAGCTCAACAGAAACATTGTAACATACTAATCAACATTCCGTACTCAGTCTGTAGTTGTTCAAAGTCACGGTATTTTGTTTATGTGACAATTGTGAATGATGAGTCAAGATGTGTGTAGCTCACACTGCCCTTTACTGTGTAAGGCACATAGGGCTAATTCGCAATTGGATGTGGAAAATCAATTAATTTGACATTTAAAACTAGATAAGCATGAGCTGGACTCTTGCACTGAGGGTTCTGTATATAAATGGATTTGGATCAACGACTTTTTAACCCACGACGTAAAAACGACGGGGTGTTAAAAGTTTCACGTATCCGTGCGTGCGTGAGTACGTGCGTGCCTATGTGTGTGTGTGTGTGTGTCTGTGGCATCGTAGTTCCCGAAAGGATGAACCGATTTCGATAAAGTTTTTTTTTGTTGTAAGCTGAATTAGTCGTTACTTTTTTTTATTTTTTTATTGTTTCTTTATTATTATATTTACAACATTTATGCACTAGTCGCATTTATTTTAAGCACAATGACGTCATAATTTGTACCTAGTCGAAATGCTATTGGTCGAAACTTTTAAAAAATAACATTCCGTTTTATTTAATCTAAATTTCCATCTCATTTTACGCACTTTACAATACCTGAATATTTTCTTATTCAAACGTTTCGAATTAATCATTTGCACGTTTTCTATTATTTAATAGTATCATACAGTCCATTCAACATCTTCCAACATATACCTACTTTTTAAGCGGTTCATTTGTTTAACATGGACATCATGATCTATGTATATTAACTTCCATTTTAAAGTTCTTAAATGCAGTCGTCCTGTCATTACCCTCTCCAACAAACACGCATAACAAATCACCAAGGAAACATACAAATGAATTAAACCCGATCTTAATTAGGCGCGAAGCCGCCGGCGTGTGCGCACACCAAACGCAAGCGCAAGAATGCGCGTGACCATTCCAATTAGTTGCTCCTTTGGCCGGATGTTTCTGTATTTCAATCCCTTCAGTTATGTAACATCTTATTTCAATCTTATTGTTATTCCAATTTCGAATTTAATTTATTGACTGATAAAGCTCAATTTTCATTGTATTTTTCGTGTTAAATGATTTAAAATTAAAAAAGTCTTAAGTATTTTTTGGATGATACAATTTTGAGTTTCATATGTAGAAGATTAAAGTTATAATTTGACTGAGATAAACTTTGGCTGATGTCCAGAGTGTCATTCTTTACCCAAATATTTGGTATGGTTTTGTAAATTGCTTGCGAAGTTGACACCTGTACACATTAATTTTTGTTTTTGATGTTATAATGTACATAATATTGTAAGTCCTCTGTTGCTAATTTAGTTAGCTATGCTATATTGTGTTTATAAACATATGTACCGGACGACATCCTTTCATCAAATAAGAATAGTCGAATCGCGCGCGTGTTTCGTCTCGTCTCATTAGATCAATCAATCTTCCATACTTATGAGTCTGGACTCAAGTCAGAAGTGCCTACCGACTTCTTCATTAGTGACCAGCTGGGGGTCTAGACAAAATACATTCACCGCCGCTCTGTGCCTCTAGCACAAACAACTTGCGAGAAAGTATTCGTATCGAATTGAATGACAATTATTCATTGACGCTATGATGAGGTCACTATCGAGTTACTTGCGAGTTCTCGAAAGCTAGGATTATTGACTTCGTGCTACCGCCTAACGTATTACTCCATTATCGTACTGAGGACACGAAACCTTCACATCACCGAATTCGATAGTGGTTCGGGCTAGAGGCACTGCCTAGCGATATTCAATTTTTAGACAAAGTTTGGATCACATGACATTCCGACAACTTATATCACTCTCGTACATTTTCCACTTTTCTGTTGAGGATGTAGCTAATAGAAATGCATTTTGTCGAGGCCTCCTGAACTGCAGTCACATCTCATAATTTGGAGTCTGGAACAATCTTTTTGACGTTCGATCTTTTACTTACCCTAACTCAAAAGAGGATTTCCAAAGTGAAGAAATCGCCTTCAATAATTTAAAATCTACAAATCCAATTTGATGTTAAATATCGTAATATCTTATAAATAAGGGTTGTTAATTAAATTACAGCCTATCGCGATAGAGTATGGCAATAATCGTAACATGTCTCTACTAATCAAACTTAGGGGATTCAATTAGAAGGCTGGATGACCCGACACCCTTGTTACAGACAAGATCTTTACGGTTCTGCGACCCTTCTTGAGAATACGACGCACTAGTCCCTAGAAACGTTGGCGGTTGATTGCTTGAAGCTTCTTAAATTATTCATACTATTGCTGTATTTCAATACGTTCTATTTAAATAACGCCTATGATGAGAGCATGAATCTTAACATTTTAGTCACTGCAAGTCGAATTAGGTTAAAACTACTTGTCCTACTCGAAATAATTATGAAATCACTAATAACTAACTAGCTCACCTTCTTACCTGAGACTTTGCCTTCTGTTTACCATCATGGGGCAGTATATATGACGTGTTTCATGTAACAAATGAATATAAGAACTATTATAAACAGGGTTATTAATCTCAAACCATGCATACTGAACATATATTTCTATAATGGACACTGGAATGTGGATAAACATATCAGGGATACTTTTTTGGCATATAATTGTATACGAGTACATAGAACACCCAGAATATTGCACAATATAAATGCACTGTCGAAATATGAACTTACTACCGCTCACCTAGCAACAGAACGCTTTAGAACACCTAATCAACTCATCAATATCATAATTTGACTTGTATTTAAGTTTCACGATTCACTCAAAATTTATACAAACAAACTACCTACTAAAACTGCAGCGATTTCCTGTCCCAGTGCGTATACGTTCTTGTCAATTGTGATCTTAAGCACGTCTGTTCGTCTTGTAATTGTTTCTTATTCCTGTAACACATTAAACGATACAGGGGGTTGCTATTCTGTAACAAACAATACATAACATACGAAACAGAATACCGTTATGGACGGACAGGGATTAATTAAATATTTATGTGCAATTGACTTGCTTCTATGATTTGAATTATTGTCGTACGTGTTAATTGGTTTGTTTAGATATTTTCGACTGATCTTACTAGTAATGTAAACATCAGAGATTGTGATTTTTTAATCTTATTTACGGCAAATCAACTTGACTTAACCTCACCTGATTTTAAGCTGAAGACAAAATTTTACGAAAGAGGGTCACTATTACAAACACCTACAGTGTTACAATGGTGGCGATCAACTTAACGTCATCACCAGATGCTTTTTCACGACCCGCTTAAAGGACCCGGGACTGTAAGAAGAAGGGAGCAAGTGAGCTGGTAAGGAATTCCAAGAAGACTTAATGGTGCGGCAGAGGAAAGAGTCACCGAACCGTTTGGTTCTTGATCGACTATTCTACACCGTATGCGGGTGACATCTTACGTATGTTACTAAAGGATTTTTCTATCTCTCCTTCTGCAATCAGCCCAGAAACCATTATCAGATTTGATTATCCTTTAATATATCATCTCACAACTTATAATATCATCCACTAGATTGTGGCTAATAGACAACAGTCACTTATATTATATCACAAAGTTGATAACCTCCTACTTTATAAGAAGGTAACTCATTTAACAAAACAAATACATTCTAAGTCACAAACACCCAATGAACATCCTCGACTTTTAAAAATTAACTTCTCAGAAATAGTTCTTAACAGGTGTGGACAGTGCCGCGGTAAGAAGTTAGTATTTATTGATTCTTTACCACACAAAGAAACTTTGATGTGGCCCGGAAACAGTGATAAAAATGCAGGAAGAATTTTATAGTTTGAAAGTGACAACTGTACACACAAATGAGGTCGCGTTAGCATACGGAAATAGATTGTTAACAATAAAAATGTATTTTTATATTCTGTGGAAACAAACATTATTTTGACCATAGAATAAATATATTACATAGATGAAAAGGAAAGCGCTTGACGTTTTAATATCAGAAATAATTCCTAATTGTCAATTACTGAGTATAATTAGGACCGAATATATAATACTATCGGTACCCATGAACCTATAGAAAAATATGGACGGAGTCCCGCGTAGAATCTAAACGTCTATACACGATAAGATTTAAATACGGACTCTCCAGATAGGGTGGGTTTAGTGCAACCTCACCCCGGGGACTCCGTTTCTACGCAGGAACATAGTACCCAGATGATACGAAACATACTATTCTTATTCCTTACACATCTATTAATTGGAGAAGCTGACGATTGAACCTTACGCGAAGGATCACAATTAATGCTAAATATTTGCGTTCCAAATATTGGTTTATAAATGCAAAGTCTTTGAGGTTTTATGATTATATATCTATACGTCCATGTTAATTCTAAGATACCAATAACATCTTGAATAAAATAAATTATCAATAATATTGATAACACACTTGTACTTCTCCACGATATCTTCTAATATATAAAATTCTCGTGTCAATTTTCGTTGCTATACTCCTCCGAAACGGCTTGACCGATTCTCATGAAATTTTGTGAGCATATTGAGTAGGTCTAAGAATCGAATGTTTCATACCCAGTGGAGCAGCGGGAACGGGATCAGAAGTCCACGCGGGCGGAGCCGCGGGCAACAGCTGGTTTATAATAAAATTGTACCTAACCGGTTTCACCGTGCGGCAATCTCAAAAGTTTGCACTGACAATAACAAATATCGTGGAGAAGTATAAGTGTGTTATCAATAATGTATAACAAAAAGTGTAACCGTGCCAATTAATAGTATAAATAAAATAAATTATTAGAACATTGAAACAGGTTTTATAGCCTGGAGAAGGTTAAGGTTTCTGATTTGCAAATATTGCCATCGTCGGCAAAAATCTGATGAAATTATTTCGGACAAATAGTTTCGTCATTACAATTGGGGTTGTGATACCTGAACAGCTTTGATATATTTGCCCAGAAGGTACACCAGTAGTCCACAATACAAATGGCGAACGTACGCCCATCAAAACTAACTCGTAATCTAGACATTCCCCTCAATATAAATGTCTGTAAATGGCAGTAACTAATGGTCACCATCCATCATTCCTGCAGATTATTTCACCTATGGACAGACGTGTGGCCACTGTCCACCCTCTGCTTATATGAGTAAAGGTTAACAATTTACTATACTGGATATAATAAAACCTTACCATCTCCTGTTACGTGGGAACAAAAAGTATAGTTGAAATTATGTTAATAATACGATTGTCTACCTTAGACCAATTTCTTGATGTAGAAAATTCAGTCTCAAAATAATGTCAAAAACGATATTTCCGTAACACAATTTTATGTAACACATACTTGTCAACTTCTTCACAGATAATCAGATCTGATCATATGTATAGTATACCTACTACATAGGTGTCGACACTGTCGATATTTTACAACTAAACATAACTAATGCTATAAGTACTACTTTCTATTAAATAAGTGGTTCTAAAACACACACCTGAATACTGAATACATTTTTGTTTTGAAATGCATGATGCCGAAATGATTTGAAATGCACGCCATCATGGCCGTTTTATTCGTTTTCTCTTTGTTGGTGAGTGTAGTTTATTTTCTTCTGTGCTAGTCTCGCCATATTTTTTTTAGTTATTCGTCTAACAGTTCTTTGCATAAATTTTAGGCGCCAATTGTCAATTAAGAAATTATGTCAATCGGATGTTAAATATCGCAGAGCCGCACTCGAGCACGAAGGGTTCCATACCATTATTTGTACGACATTATAATTATTTAATGTTTTTAATATTTGTTATAAAATCGGCAACAAAAACAGATTATTTGTGAAAATTTCAATTGCGTAGCTATCTTGGTTCATGAGATTACCTACAAGCTTTTGACAGACAGTGGAGTCTTAATAAACTTACGTTCTACAGAACAGAACGTTCAGAACCCTAAAAACGTATGATGATTGAAGAAAGCAATGTTATTTATACTGTATTCGTTTGTAGCACGAAATTTTAACCAATTTTCTAGATTGGAAATTTTATTCCAATCGTTTCACAAACAGCTCTTGAATAACAGTGTTTACTCGGTGAAGAGGACCGTAAAATATCTCATACATTTCTAAGTCTCTTTATTGTTTTAAGAACAATCAAGTACTAGTTAGAGTCGCACATAAAGGGTTCTGTACTATTATTGTACAAGATATAACACTGTTTTTTAATTAGTTTCGTACTTTTGAAAAAGAAACAAGAGGTACAACAAAATTTTCGTTACATTGGTTCTAGCAGTTGACATACTAATCGTTTTAGAAAATTTTCATTACATGTACAACAGAATTGTGAATGTTTTATTTGTCATGTTATTATTTATTGCTATGACCGCAAAAACAACACGGAACCAGCAAAAAAATTCAACTATCTAACTATTGCATATTTATGACATATAGCCAGTTCTTCTTCTTCTGTCGAATCGACGGCATTTTTGAGTTGCCATATCGATACCTCTGGGCTCAAAGGTCGTAAAGGACAAAATGCGACTTTTCAGGAGAAGCAAAAAACAAAAATAAAAAAATATTTTTTACTCTAACTTTTTTGTTTCTTGAGCTATTTTAATAAAACCAAGGCAAAAAGTGCTTAGAATTCATAGTATTTTCTAAAGCAGTTTAAAAAAAATACCCTAGTGCTGTATTTACCGAGATAGATGTCCTTTACGACCTTAAATTTGAAAATAAAAGTCCTTTACACCCGTCAAATTTCCATCCTAAGATTTTACCGAAGGGTGTAAATCTACTTCACTGCACAATACTGAAGAAAATAAGGTAATAATCGACTAGTGTAATAATTTTTTTGGTCTTAAGGATCACTTGCTAACTCATTTTCATTTTTAAATAAACTTAATTATTAGATGGATTATGGTATATTACTGTATTTTATTTACAAATAATCATGAAATAATTATAACTAGATAAAATTTGACTCATAATACACATCTAGGTGCAAAATATAGGTAGATATTTCTGTATATTCACTATTAAAACGATCGGGATATTTACCATGTTTGTTGGTTTCATTTCGTAACCGATATTTCGGCGGTGTTGCAAGCGCCATGATCACGGTGTACTGACGACCGCCGCTTATTGAGGCCAACCGTATCGGTCTACCCTCTTTCTCACTCGTTTACTACGCGCGCCGCCACTACCACTGTCCGCGTTCTCAATGAGTACTTATCCGAGAATTTGTCAAAGGTACTTATAAAGAAATGTTCTCTATTATACATCACAGATTGATTATTATAAAATTTCTTTATTTATAACATTTTTCGATAAATATTTATCACCTTTCGAGCCTTGTTCAGCGATATTGATAATTTGAATTTTTACATCATCGAATCTTCGTACTCGAGAGAAGGCAACAAAGAGCTGTCCATGTGTGAACACAGGATTAGGTAAAAATATACCGATTTTGTCGAAAGTTTGTCCCTGGCTTTTGTTTATTGTCATAGCAAATGCTATGCGATTGGGAAACTGAAACCGACTAAATTTAAAAGGCAGTTGATTGTTAGATGGCTGGAGCCGAATTCGAGGAATGAAAACTCTGGTTCCCACATGGCTACCACAAATAATTTCGGCATCAATGACACGTGAAGCTAACGCTCTAACAATAAGACGGGTTCCGTTGCACAACCCAACAGTCGGGTCCAAATTTCTCAAAAGCATTACTATACAACCAACTTTTAATTTTAGAATGTGTGGTGGTAATCCTGCAGGCGTTATAGAATTTAAAAATTACACAGGATAGTTTAAAACATCATTATGATCGTCCTCAACCACAGCGTCAGAACTTTCATAAATTTTAAGCGGGCCGGGAATTTTGTCGACAACTTTGGTCGTTCAATTCAAAACAATCATCGTTTTTGGGAGTAAGGATAGATTTCATTAAATAACTGTTATAATCATTTGTGTTAAGGCAAACACCAAAAATATGGTCTATAATTGAATTATCTACAATGCATCGCTGAGGCAGTTCAATGTTGTCATTATTATCTTTATCAGCTGATCCATCGCCTACCTTTAATACTCATTGAGCAAACTCTATATCATCGTAAGCTCTCATATTATGAGTCAACTGGAGTTGAGTAAAGTTTGGCCACATTGAAAAGTGCTTATCTTGAAGCTTTTATAATATCATTTCGTGACCCATTAACTACAACTGGTAAAATTTGACGAAAATCTCCTGCGAATAACAAAGTTTTGTCTCCAAAAGGTAATTTATTTTTCATTATGTCTTGAAAGAGTCGATCAACTACAACAGTATCATGACATTTAGTCATGGGTGCTTCATCCCAAATGATTAAATGAGTTTCCTTCAATAACATAGCTGCTGGTGACCCTAACGACATATGAGACGTAGAATCTGCATCTGAATTAATTGGAATTTTAAATCGCGAGTGGGCTGTTCTACCACCATCTAACAAAGTTGCTGCAATACTAAAAAACGCTATGGGTAGGCATAATTTGTTTTCAGATCTTAAAATATGTAAAATAGTTGTAAATACAAAAGTTTTACCAGTTCCTCCTGGGCCGTCAAGGTAAAACAGCTTTCTCTCTGTGGGATTATTCACAACGTTTAGTATTGTATCGACCACATATTTTTGTTCGGTGTTCAATTTTTGGTATTTTTCATAGCCATTTGCTTTTTCAAGGTCACAGTCATAAACGGGATCAGATAAGAAAACATTATTTTCATCAATATCTGGCTGCGGAAGTCCGAAATCTGTTAGTTTCTTTCCGTGGAGTTTTCATGTTTCATCAATTGCTTGTAAAGCCAACTGTTTGGATAATATTTCAGGACGTGATCTTTTAAAGTCTTCGATAAAATGTGATGCATACTTTTCCTAAAGAGCATTAGGATCAGTTACTTCACAAAATACGCAAATTAACGAAAACAGCTGTCGTAATTGCAGAGGCAGTTTGAAACCAATTGCTTCATTCAAACACCTTTCCCATTCTTGATCGTCAAAAGGGAGCCCCCTTGCTTGAGCAGCTTCTCGGAATGATTTGTAAATAATATTATTTTCATAAGTTCTAACATCACTGAAGCAAGTCGGCCCTTTGACGCGAAGAAGTAATAGCCGTTGATTTTTCAGCTGATCTAGTTGCTGCTTCATGAACATTCTGATCTGTAAATACGACAGTTTGTTGGTTTTCCAAATGAACACCTAACTGTATAATGGTGTGACTCATTTTGTGCATTGAAAATTCAAAAATTCGCCAAACTGCTTCAGGGACTGAAACATACCTGGTATCAATAAAAGCCTTAATTTCATCATGGTGTTCATTGCTTAATGTCGATTGATCACTGGACTGGTGATTTGTGTCTTTGCTCGCTCATGACCTTTATAAATATATTTATTTAACTATATATTTCACACTTTTGACACTTGATCAAATTTCAACATTTATGTGAGCATTACATTTTTTACATAGATAGGGATTGTAGGGTACCACCCATCTGTTATCACACTCGAAGTCCTTCTTTTTTATTGTTCTTCCATCGTCTCTTCTTCTTATTATAGCATAACCTCCATTTTGGGTACCATCTCTAGTTTCTTCGCAAAATGTCTTTGGGTAGTTTTTAGAACATTTAGAGACAGTTCCTTAATTTTTCATGCAAGGTGAATTTATATACCCAGGGCCACATGACCCATGGATCATGTTTTTTGACACAGTCTGAAAAAGTTCGTGGTCTTTTTTTGAGTCAGGTATTTCTGCACACACAAATTTATCATAATCTATTGATGACCTTGGTTTATCTTCATTTCTTAGAATAATAAGCATATGCGCATGTGGAAGCCCACGTTTCTGAAATTCAATGGTGTTAAACCACGCACTCGGTATTCCAAAAATATGTTTCCTTGTAATGTCATCTAAAAGTTCCTGTAATTTAAGTTTAAAAATTCTGGCTATTAAATCGGGTCTATGTTCTTTTTTAGTGCCTTGTAAGTTATCTAAAATTTCCTGCCAATTCGGATTGCACGTAAATGTTATAAATAAGTCTGGTTTTTGAGGCTATTTGAATATATGTATGAATAACGAGTACCTATTAGAATCATTTTAATAAGTTAGTTTAGGTTAGAAATTTTATAGATAATTTGGATAGATTTTTAATACATTTCCCGAAATTGTGAGTTAAGTAATGGTTTAGTGTTTAATTTTAAGTTAGGTATTAAGGTTAGATTAAACTTGTTGTTTATTGAATATTCTAGAATTATGGGCCAATTCCATTGTTTCCACAAATAAATTATCTTTGTCTTTATCTTTATCTTATCTTATTCTTCATTCATGTTTATTTACGCCCTTAGTGGAAACACGTAAATAGAATGAAACTAGGTAGTAAAGGACATTTATGTTTTTTTATTTTAAATTGTTAGGGTGTATAGGACAATTTGTAAATATGGTGTCCTTTATATCCAAATTTTTGAGGTGACTTATAGGGAGTATAAGACAATTGAAAATTTTAATGTATTTTACACCCAAAAGTTTGTTTATACTTTCCTTTACTACCAAAATAATTTCGCTCTAGTAGGTAAGTGTTACTTACTTCCATATTTTCACGGTAAACTTTGCCTAAAGTCTCAGATTATGTGGGTCGTAAAGGCATTTTTTTTGCGAATTTCGTAGAACTGAATATACAGATCGATAGAGAATTAAAAACTGAGTAAAACTGCATTAAAAAGTCATTTTCGCCAAAATGTCCTTTACGACCTTTGAGCCCAGAGGTATCGATATAGCCAGTTAATATAGGAACACACAGCAGACTTACCTCATTAGTAGTAGTAGGGTTTCTCCGTTACAGATCCCTAAAAATTTATAAAAGTAACACAACTTAAATTCAAGTACAACAGAAAAGATCTTTTCTTCCACACAAAAAATCCGCTACAATCCCCAGATATTCCTGAATAATATACCGCAGAGTATTACGTGGACATTTTCATAAGTTCATGTAAATTCCTTACACTACTTAGTCCTTCTAGAACGTCTTGAATTTATTCAAACAAGCCACGCTCTTCATATACAAAAGAGAAATGGAAAGCCTTTAATGTTTAGGATTCGGCAGTGGTTTCGTAATTCGGGCATTTTCATGATGGTTTTGGCTTCAAATTTGGAAGCTTTTTAGACTAGAATTGTAGTCAAGGGTACAGCGATGTATTTTGTGTCATCATTTTGAAGCTTTTTCTAAACTAAATTGCGTGAACTAACTGGCTGAACTTCGCTATTTAGCATGAAACCTGACGTCTTTTTTCCCCACTAGCTAAGCTGTGTAAATTCTGTCGAGGATGGGTTTCCTGCAAAAGTCAAAATAAACCAACTTCAAAACACAGAATATACTCTAGAATTAAATTTACGCTCGAGATTCTAGACTGGGTAATGTACTAGAATACCGGAGTAAGGTCCGTATACCGTATAGTCAAAATTTATAAAATTCAAAATTATATATCATTTGTTCTGTATAGTCTATATCTATATCTATAGTCTATGTATCTAAACGGAACTTACAAAACGTCAATATCAACAATATTTCAAAAATTTGTGAGCAAATGGACCACCGGTTCGAAACTCAGCTCCGGCCTGAGCAGACTCCGGCAAGAAACTCAGCGGGCTTTTCTTTTTTTTTTTTGGTCTTTTTACAAACATTTACTTCGCTAGTTTAGTTACGTTACATTTATTTCAAAAATAATCTGTCCTCAAAAGTATTCATAAATCAAGATTTAGGCCTAAGTTCTGATAAAGGACCTAAGTGAGCCACCCAAAATTATTGTGATTTTGCTTTTAAATCTCAATTGAGATATTAGTGGTAACGTTTTGAACACAAAACCCTTACGCGTACCTAAATTTTAATTAATAACATTTCCTTGCTCCTAACATTTCAAAGGAACTTTTCCATTCAATATAACTTCCAAATACCATCAAATTTGTGCAGAATCCTACTTGTCTTCTCTATACGTCTTATTTCGTAGGCCATAAAGGTTAGATTCGTTTGTATTGTGAAGGTATGTTCGTTAAGAAAGGGACGATAAGAAATTATTAGACGTGTCCCGTCGTTAGAAATCAAAACATTAGAAATTTTGGCTCGAAGGGTACAAGATTCTATACTGTAAAGTATAATGTGGTAAATGACTATTTGAAAGAATGAATGAACTTGTAAACGATTTAATTCCTTAGCATTTACATTGAGTATTTACACTATGCAACTAATCTATATAAAATAATAGTTATTTATCTGGACACGTGGCATGAGTCGTAAAGTTCTTGGGTAGCAAGTAATTTCTTGATTTCGTATTGATTCACAGTGATAATCAGGTAGTATAATTTGAAATGTGTGAGTTTCTAAAAGTATTTCAACATTTTAAAAGATACATAGTATAATTTTTCATAACTTTTTCATAACCAAGCTTTTTAAGAAGGCTTGTGGTAACTCGCTCACTCCTATAGCAAAGGTAAATTGAATTTATGAAAGTGATTCGTACTTGCGGGTTCACAACAATTTCCATCACGATTCCTATGTTTCAGTCATTAGACAGACGCTACTCAACAAATCTTTTTAATTTGATTATTTATTTTTATACAACACTCAAAACATCTACGAATATTACTTTTAACTTTATGGTTAAAATGTCATATACTGCGTTATGAAAATGGTCATCATTTGCGAAACATGGGAGTTATTCTCCGTTTGTAATTGTGAGGTAAATGAGCATGACCGAAGGGTAGCATGTTCACCCCTTCAGTGCTGTTATTATTTTAAATAAACTTGTTGTAAACAGATACCACTCAGAAAAGGAAACCTCTTGAATACATTAAATTAGATTTTGATTCTGAAAATATTTTGAAAGGAACCTCACTTGTCCATCCAATTATATTTTTTTAATGTTATACATAATACATAACACATTACTTTTAGGTTTTATATCAGCGAAAGCCATGAAATATACTTCATGTACTCTTGTAATTCTTGTTATTTTTTTTCTTTTTACTTATAAAATAATTCAGAGAAAATTCCATGAAAATTGCTGCTGCGCAGAGCTTTTTCCTCGGAGTCAGACCGTATCAGCAACTATTTTGGACTTAAGTGGCGAGAGAAACCCCCAATTTCTCTTCGTCCATTTTATTCCATTGTATGGTTGCCTGTAAGAGATTGCCTCAGTGCGATTAGGCCGCCAATTGTGTACCACATAAACATTTTAAAATTGTAATTCTATCTATGTCCTTGGTGAACAATAAATAATTTTATTATTATTATAATATTATTATTATTGTTTTGATAGAATATATCATTGGTAGATTGGAGCTCTTCCATAATCGTTGCACTCCGTGCTATCCTCAAAACACAACCCTAAAAACGCGTACCTACTCATATAGAGCACATTTTGAACATATTTTATCTCCACAACTCGTGCCATGTTTAAATGTTGAAACTCTAACATAATTTCCATCATCCCCAAAAATAATTCATTCCCTATTTCCATATTTATACCCAAACAACGCATCCCACATCAAATGGTGTCCCATTAAGACGAAACTGTGTCACCAGAGGCACAGTAAACAGAGTTATACCTTTGCCAGATTTGAACAATTAATTTTGTAAATTAACGAACTTCGGGGTCACTTAATTTGGCACATTTTACTTGCTAATACCGACCATTTGGGCACATGCGGCGGTTTGAGGTTTATTGCGGTACTGTTGTACAATATTTGTATGGTGTACGATATATTTTTGATAAGAGAAATATGTAAAAATACCTAATATTATTTTGGGTAAAAAAATTTGTTGACTGCAGTTTAGAAAGTGGATATATATATTTTAAGACCTCAAATCATGGTCTTATCATGGGGGTTACATTTTGATTCGATTCAATAGAATTTTGGGGTCGAAACCTGATCATTCCACTACTGAACGTTAATACATTTTGAACACAGGTAACATAGTATAAACTGCTATTTCATTCCTAATAGTTCCAACTATTAGGTAATCTGTGCTAGTACGCTTATAAAAATATTACTGTTGCTCGGGTCGATGTCCGTTATCGCATAGTGCAACAAAGCCTATGTTACTTAAGATGAATTTAGCTTTACAATGGTGGAAGATACCGGTGCACGTGTTTCCTTCTTCCTACAGTCCCGGGCCCTTTAGGCGGGGCGTGAAAAAGCATCTAATGAGGCCGGCAAGCTGAGCGCCACCATTATAGCACTGTATGTATTAGCAATGGTGACCCTCTTTCACGAGACTTTGTCTTCAGCTTACCATCAAGCGAGGTGAAGTCAAATTGACGTGCCATAAATGAATAAATAATCGGCACAGTATTCGTTTAGTTTATTCATCACAAACATACACACACGAAGTAGCTTTTTTCCCTTTTATAATATTTGTGTAGATAATTTATAATTCAATATTTTAATTTTTTTTAAATGATCTAAGAAATTCGATATGAAGGTACTACGGTGCTGTGGTAATTGTCGTTTCAAGCACTCATAGATATTTACGTGTAGTCCATATGTTTATTTGCAACCTTAGTAGCGTGTTTAAAAACTCCAGTTACCCTATCATGACGTCACATTACAATGAACCAAGTTAGCTACACGTGTCGGATCTTTTATTCAAGTAGAGGGCTCCCCCGATGCCGTGAACGCAGGCCTTAATTAAGGGCGGAACACACCTTGTTTTAATCACTACCATGATTATATATGCATTTCTTCATTTTGAGTTAATTAGAAAGATGATCCAGGTAATTGGAACACACGAATGCTGATTGAGAATGGTTGAAATAAATCTACATCCAAGTTGATTATACCCGCGAACTGTTGCTTTTTAGAGATTCGCATAGTCGGAGATACCTGATCCCTTTATAGGCAGGACAACGCGTGCAGGGCTTATGTCATCCGCATAACCTCCAGAATATTCCATCAAGAACCAAACGGTACAGTGAGTCTTTCCTTTCCCTTTACGTCTTTAAGTCTTCGTATGCCTTTAAGTCTTCGTATGCCTGACCAACTCAGCTCAGCTCACGTGTTTCGTTCTTCCTACTCGTACAGTCCCGGGTCATTAAAGCAGGGCTTGAAAAACATCTGAAGAGGCCGTTGAGCTGAGCGCCACCATTCTTACACTGTACTTGCTTGTAATGGTGACATTCTTTCCTGAGATATTGCCTATAGCTTTTTTTTTTTTTTATTTATGGCACATCAATTTGACTTCACCTCGCCTGATGTTAAGCTGAAGGCAAAGTCTCATGAAAGACGGTCACCATTGCAAACACGTTCAGTGCTACAATGGTGGCGCTCAGCTTGACGGCCTCATCAAATGCTTTTTCACGCCCCGCTTAAAGGACCCGGGACTGTAGGAAGAAGGAAACACGTGCGCCGGCAAGGACTTTGTCTTCAGCTTACCATCAGGCGAGGTGAAGTCAAATTGACGTGTCCTAAAATAAAAAAAGCGAGCATCCCGAAATGCAAAGCAAAGTTAGCCTTGTACTTGCCATATAAGCTTCTTTGGTGGTGTAGAACGCAGTTAATGGGACGGCATCAGAATCGATTTCATTAATACTTTACTCATTACCAGTATTGTTTCTGGGTATTTATAAAAAATAAATAACCACGAATGAGCTACGCTCTGGTCCCGTATCAGCCTTCTAACCTACGTCTAAAGGCACGGTAACCTGAACAATCGGATCAGTATCGTCTAGTTTACCGTCCCCTTAGTTGTATCGTATAGATGTAATGTTAAACCAAAGGGAATCATCGATTGCATACTGTTCGCGTGTATTTCGTCCTTAATAAAAGTATCAACTTCCTAACAAGTATTGAATTCTTTTATATGGGGCGATCAGTGGAAGACCGCCATTCAGTGTCTAAATAATCAATATTGTGTACGTCGGCCGTGCACCGACTCCGTCGAATCCAAGATCCTGCCAAAACCACAAATGTGTCGAGTTAAAAATGTATCCAATTAAGAATTCGTCGTACACCGAACAAAGGATTTTAATGATATCATTTAAATTGTGTCCATCTATTGGGTAACCACATCGAATTACCAACATTATTAGGTATGGTTTGGGTTTAAAATATTGATCATTTTGGACTATTATTGAACATAAAACTGATTTAGGTTGCAGTGTACAGTCGAGTCCAAATGATGTTATTGTTATATACATTTTATGGGATGTTGTCGTGTACATCTGAGGCCTGGGCACTGACCGCTTGAGCGGTGGGGTGAAATAGTAGGGTAGCTAAGATGGCGCTTATAGGTGACGGCCCATAATGTTGAATCGCATAGTAAAAGTGGTCTCCTATTGTTTGCGCACGTTCTAGGCTTAAAGCACTACCTATTTAAAATGTTAAACTATACACAGTTATATCTACGAGATGTGGTGGTAGTATTCGCTGCGTGGTCTAATTTGCACGACTACTAAAATTCATAATCTTAACATTAATAGACTATGTTTAGTTTGATCTAAATGGCGTTATGTTATTCCTTCTAAATTTTTTCTAATAAGAATTTAGCATATATTTTTTCATGCATTTCCTTTTAATTATTAAAAAAATTCGCTAAACTGACTCTGTCGTTTGGACTATTGCCTACAAATTTAGTAATACTGCTACCTGCTGCGGTTTTGATTTTGTCTAGACAATTGAAAAAACAATTGAAAATTATCCGCAATCAATAAATCGATTAATTACTGTTGCTTGTGTGGTGGTGATGGAAGAAAATTAGCACCCCCTCTCATCCAAAGGGTGTTTTAAGAGGCTATGAACGGAGAAAAACGCAGACGATATATCTGCGAGAGAGGTAGGACACACCGGTATATCCGTCCCAATCGAGCAGTCTGTCTGGGAAAGTACCTCCACCCTACAAAATATCGCCGTTTAATAACCTTGTGTTGTGTTTTCTGTGGTGAGTAGGGTAACCACTTACCATCAGGTGGGCCGCGTGCTTGTCTGCGACCTAAGTTGTATAATACAAACGAAAAAACCCAGTAACAACGGTTTGGCTAGCGTGAAAATAGTAGGACATAGCATCCCAACATTGGAACAGGCCCATGTTCAGCAGTTAACTGCAAGATGCTGATTGAAGATTCTCAGATTATACTCGTAGCTTACCTGAAAAATAGATTAGTAATGAATTTTCAGACTTTTCATATGATTAGAATCCTGTGAAAAAGCATCTGATGAGGACATCAAGCTGAGCCGCACCGTTGTAACACTGTACTGTTTGTAATGGTGACCCTCTTTCCTGAAAATTTGCCTTCAGCTTACCATCAGGCATGTTGAAGTTAAAGCAGACGTTGGCCAGTCAATTCTCATTATAAACATAACATAAACTCATGCCTATATCCCCGAAGGGGTAGGCAGAAGTGCTAGCACCCACATTTCACCAGTTTATGTTTTAGGTCCCAATGTAATAGGTGGCGAGCCTATTGCCATTAACCGGGCACTTATAAACCTGCTATAAATACACACATAACTTCGTAAAGCATCGAAAAGTCATTTGTGTGTGCCATGGTGAAACCTGGGATCGAACTCAAGACATCGTCTCAGCAGTACATTACCCATGATTGATTATTTATATGATGTATTGTATATAAATAAATAAATAAATATTCTAGGACAATCTACAGAACGACATCTAGACCCATGGTAAGCTTAGTTTAACGAGCTTGTGTTATGGGTTCTAGAATGCGGATAAACATACTTAGATACTTTTTTTTTGTAAATACATACATATTATACATAGAAACACCCCACCCAGACCAATGCAAATATTCATATATTCATGCATACAAATATTTGCACTGAGCGGGGATCGAACCCACGCCTCCTACGTAGCAGTCGCGTTCACTACCGCCACGCCACGAAGGTCGTCATTATAATATGATTCTTATTATAAAATACAATTACAAATAACAACACAATTTTAGCATCCATCGGTACCCGTAATCCGAATATTAATTCATATTGCCCACCTCGCGGTCAGCGGCCGCAGGTGCGAATAATACCCTTACAAATGATCCCTTCCACAAATGACAAGTGACGCCGGTAGCCCCCGCTTGTATAGATTTTGTGTGCGGACGGTGGAACGGGACTTGTATATAAATGATGGATTATATTTTTGCTTAGGTAATTTTGCTGGGGTAATTTTTTTGTTTGCAAGTGTAATGTCCAAAAAGGTTAACTATATATTTACTGTTATCGATAGCCAACCTCTAGGACTTATATAGAAACAACCAGATTAATGTAAATGCCTATTGTAATCCACTGCTGGTCATAGGCTTCTCACAATTCACCACTACCAGACCCCGTCCCAATCCGTCCCAGCAGACTTTTTTATATCTCAGTCCATGTAACTCTTACGATACGCGAACGCTTGGGCTGCCGGCGGGGCCTCCTTCTGCGAGCAAGTAATGCGCGAGAAGGAGATGGCGAAACGAGTTCGGAGAAGACTCCGGACCCGCACAGCCCGCGATAAGCGGAGGCGACTCGGACGTCGGAGGTCGCAGAATGACCTCCGTCCTCCATGAGCGCGGGCCTGGGGGTGACGGGTGGAGTCGCCTATCATTCTAGTAGAAGCAGGCCGCAGCGGCGGCGCAAAGTGCGCCTCCTCATACCCGGGGGCTAGATGGGGACACCGTGGTCCCTACACCCGACGGGGGTCATCTCGAAGAGAAGGCCTCGGGTCTGCCGAGGTGCGAGCGATAGATGTTCGTACGCCCACCAGGACCAAGGACTTAACATGCTCTCTGAGGCACGACCAAACCAATGTAAATAACCATATTCATACAAATGCAAACAAATATTTGCACTGAGCGGAAACCGTCCCCCTTCCCTACTTGACAGCAGTCGCGTTCAGTACCACCACGCCACACATGTTGGGTTAATATTAACTAAAACTTTATTGATAATAAGAAATCAGTACCATAAAAATTATGCTCTTGAGGTAAGTATTTAACATACATTATCGTTCTGCGTTCGAATCCCAGCTGTAGCAATTTCATATTTCAGTCCCTAATTACAACATTATTGCAGTAAGAACATTTGCGTTACCAGAAATTGTGCTCGTTCTTGTGTGTGGCCCAAGTGAGAGCGACTAAACTAAAGACGTACTTATTTCACTCAAGTCGCAATGTAGCGTTCCCGTTATTATAAGATGTCTTGTTATGTATAGGCAAAACGCGAAATTGACAGACTGCGTTTTAGGTACACAGCGACTAAAGCACATTTATTGACAGAAACGCAAAAGTGGAATTGCTTAACTAGGTATCTGATTCACGTAAACCTGTGATATGATTACAAAATTTTCATGAAATTCGAATCTTTGTGACTTGATCTAAGTTATTTCACATATTTTTATTATTAAAATCACCTCAGTGTCAAGTTATCCATTAAAAGTAAATTAAAAACGGTTCGCGCTTCAATGCGATTCGCCTCATGTGAAGGCGAAACATGGGTCGACGTTTGTTCTTTATGGAATATTGCACATGCCACATCATAATCTCCTCGTTTTTAAAGTTTTTCACTTGCTCTGTATGACAATTAGTGATAATTTGCTATTACTATCGATGGGATTGTTAAATTTTTGGGTAAGTGGTGGGTTTCCGTCCCTCCCCCAATATAATTTCCTGTACTGGATTTACGCCATATAACGGATACATGATGCCATATAAGATATTGAAGATCTTAACGTGTTTATTTGTATCTACTAGTGACTCATTAAATTCGTCCACAATTTTTTGCTTTCTGCACTCCTCCCCCACGAAGCTGGCAAGTTCCCTCTGACACCAAGGAACTTGCCAGCTTCGTTCAGGCAAATTCCCGCTCACGCTTAAGCTTATGACATAAACACCTATTTCACGCCAAATTAAATCCACGCGTTGGGTAGCGCCCATTAAAATTACATACAGACATCCGAACGTGAACCGTGTTGTAACGGAAGCGACGTTGTATTATTTTCATATTTCGAGCTCCTAATGTTGCCAGCTTATGTGAGGTTCCGGAAAATTCTATGTTGCCAGTAATTTCTTGTACATTTACCACCAAATGTGTACTAAATTGTGTTGAATTTTGGTTATACGTTGGAAGTTCTATTGTGTGAAGGTTTGTATTGGTTGCTTCCCATTAGAGTAGAATAAGGCCACCTCGTCTCTTCCCGTCCAATTCGTAGAAGGTGTCTTAGGGACATGGCTGTTCTCTATAAGACAGTTATTATTCCAAGACTTGTAATCCTTGGAATTCCTTACCAGCGCACGTGTTTCCTTCGTCCCGGGTCCTTTAAGCTTTAAGCCGGGAAAAAGCATCTGATGAGGCCGTCAAGCTAAGCGCCACCATGCTGTCAAGTCAACCGGCTTCGGTGGTTGGTGGGTTCCGTGGTGATTTTTCGCATGTTAAAACGGTTGCAACCTTGTGGCGAGTTGTACAGAAGAAAAATAACCTATTAATATCGTCTATATTCTACAGGGTAGGCAGCACGTGTGTGACGCCTGTGGTGTTGCAAACGACCATAGGCCACGGTGACCGCTTCCCATCAGATGGGCCGTGTGTTTGTCTGCCACCTAAGTGGTATAAAAAAATCTCGTTCCAGGTTCAACAATATTATTACAACATTGTAAAACAAGCAACTATTCCAAACATTCAAAATAGACCATTCGTGTGTACCAACACTTCTACGGCGAATAAATTAAAATGCAACAGTGCAGCCTATACTTAAAACAGGTACCTATTCCCTAAACGAATATACTTTATTGCCTAATAAATTTTCTTTACTAACTATATCGACTCTATTGGTACGAGTTAAGGGTGATATTGGCTTGTGAAAAATTAAGTAAATGCCAGCAACTTTCGAATGGAGGGTCATAAAATGACGCTTAGTTCACTGTAATTGCTTTGCTACGTGATGTCTATTTCATTATAGAATTAAATAGTATTCTTCTATGTATTTATATGTAAAATTTGTGGTTATTAATTAGTTTTTTAAGGGTAGGTCCAAAATACCTCAGTGAACCCACAGTGCTTAAAAACAAAAGTCTTTAATCAGTGCATGTTGTGCTCATTATGGGCTTCATAAGAAAGCTCAAAGTCACACAGCAAGCTATAGAAAGGACTATGCTCGGAATCCCTCTGCTAGATTGAATCAGAAATGAGGAAATCCGTAGACGAACGAAAGTGGTCGACATAGTCTACAGGGTTAGCAAGCTGTAGTGGCAGTGGGCGGGGTACGTAGCAAGAAGAACAGATGGGCACTGGATCCGAAAGGTTCTCGAATGGAGACCGCGTACCGGTAGACGGAGCGTGGGACGGCCTCCTGCGAGGTGGACGGACGACATAGTCAAAGTCACGGGTACTCATTGGATGCAGACCGCCTCCAACCGGTCGGATTGGAGGTCGATGAGGGACACCTATGTTCAGCAGTGGACGTCCTGTGGTTGTGAAGCTTTTGAAAACTTGGTCTACCTAGATTGAGGAATACGATAATAGTAGTTTCACGAAAAATATCGAAATTTAACTTTGTGGAGTCACAGCGAAATACGCCACCAACATAGTTGAAAAAAAGAACGGATAATGATACGGGTTTTAATTAGAAGTGTATTTTTGTTAAGTTAGATGATCGAATTAATTTTTAAAAAAATGTAATTCTTTTTTATTCGGTCGAAGTGCAGTCAGATTGATGAAAACCGAAGGCCTGACATTTATTAATTCCAAAATAAAAAAATAATACCGCGGTAGCCTAGTGGTATGGGTAATGGACTGCTGAGACTAGGTCTCGGGTTCGATCCCAGGTTTACCAATGACACCAATGACTGAGATGCTTTTCGAAGTTATGTGTGTAAGTATTTATCGCAGGTTTATAAGTGCCCGGTTAATGGCAATAAGCTCGCCACCTATTACATTGGGACCTAAAATATATAAACTGGCGAAATGTGGGTGCTAGCATCTCTGCCTACCCCTTCGGGGATATAGGCGTGATATTATAAAAAAAAACATGGCTGCCGGTCTTGAAGTCATCAATGTGAAAATGATGATTGAAAAATGTACCTCCTCTTTTTCAAAAAGCAACATAATTTCCCACTGAATTTTAAAACTGCTTAGATCAAACACTGTGTTGTATTACTCCATTCGCGGTAGTACAGCAAACGTTCTGAAACACTGTTCAAAGGGAATGGTGAACTCATTTGCGAACCAATTTGTGCTTCGTAATGACTGGCTGATTATTTCAGGTGCATTGGCGCTGTTTCGGAAAATAGAGCCGTTACATTTCTTTGTGTTTACACCGGCAACATTGATTAGATTGCCATGCTGTTGGGAGATGACGTATTGATTTATGCTAGTTTTTTTTTTTTTTTTTTTTTTTTTTATACCACTTAGGTGGCAGACAAGCACACGGCCCACCTGATGGAAAGCGGTCACCGTGGCCTATGGACGTTTGCAACACCAGAGGCGTCACACACGCGCTGCCTACCCTGTAGAAACCTTCTAATGCCCTTCTTAAAGAACCCCATATTGTCGCCTGGGAAAACCACGGCAGGGAGCTCATTCCACAGCTTGAGCGTGCGCGGGATGAAACTCCTTTCATACCGCACAGTGCGCACCGATTCCGGTCGTAGTGTGTGAGGATGAACTCCCTCCCTATGGCGAGCGGTGCGATGATAGAAAGTAGATGTGGGCATCATGTCAAACAATTCCTCTGAACACAGGCCATTATACAGGCGGTAGAACACACACAGTGAGGCGAAATCCCTCCTGATGTTCAGCGGTTCCACACCGCCTGAGAGTATGGGATTGTCGACGATCCTCAGCGCCCGCCGTTGTACCGAGTCAAAGGGGTCAAGCTGGCATGCAGGCGCCCCGGCAAAGAGGTGACAGCAGTACTCCATGTGGGGCCGAATCTGTGCCTTATAAAGAAGGAGTCTTTGCTCCGCAGTGAAGTACTGCTTCGCCCTGTTGAGCACTCCTAGTTTCTTTGATGCCAGCCTAACCTTGTCCTCCAAGTGACTGCGGAACTGGACATCGCTGGAGATATCGACACCAAGGATCCCGATACTCGAGGAGATGGTGAGCGGTGTGTTCAGGAATTGGGGCGCCACAATAAATGGGGTTTTCTTAGCGGTGAATGCACATACTTGTGTCTTGGTGGGGTTGAATTGGACCAGGTTTAGTCGTCCCCAATCGGATACTCTGGTGAGAGTAGTCTCGATTTCAGACACAAGTTGTTCGCGACTTTCCTCCACCTTAGAGCGAGGGATGTTTGCACGGCCCGTGTAATATGCGTCCCCGGTACTGTCGTCCGCATAGCAATGAATGGCGTCATCAGACAGCATATCATTGATATGCAGCAGAAACAGGGTCGGGGACAGGACGGAGCCTTGTGGGACACCAGCGTTTATGTCCATGCGGTCCGAGCAACTGCCATCGACGACGGCTTGGATGCTTCTGTTGGACAAAAAGCTGGCAATCCATTCGCATAATCCCTCTGGGAGTCCATACGATGGCAACTTCGCTAGGAGACCTCTGTGCCAGACCCGATCGAAGGCCTTCGCTATGTCAAGGCTGACAGCCAGTGCCTCACCCTGACTCTCGATGGCTTGCGCCCAGCGGTTTGTGAGATACACAAGAAGGTCACCGGTTGAGCGACTATGACGGAAGCCGTACTGACGGTCGCTCAATAAATCGTTACCTTCAAGGTATCTCAGGAGCTGTGTGTTTATAACACGCTCCATTACCTTCGAGAGGAGGGAGGTTATAGCGATAGGCCTGTAATGGGACGGATCTGTTCTGTCACCTTTTTTAGGGACAGGGTGCACGAATGCTGTCTTCCACGAAGCCGGGACTCGTCTCTTGGAGTAAGAAAGCGCAAAAAGTCGTGTAAGTACTGGGCACAACTCAGGAGCGCACTGCTTGAGCACAATTGCCGGTATACCATCCGGCCCACTCGACTTCCGAATGTCTAGGGACTGTAGTTCCCGCCGAACCACCCGTTGTGTGAATTTAATATCTGGCATGTTTATACCACACCAGGGGATAACAGGTGGTTCGGCACTCCCCTCATTCATGGTCGAGTTTGACGCAAAGAGTTGGCCTAAGAGATCGGCTTTCTCCTTAGCGTCATGGGCTAGATTACCGTCGGGTTTTTGCAACGGTGGCAGACTGGACCGGCAGAAATTTCCTTCGGCAGCTTTGGCAAGCGACCAGAATGCACGACTGCCGGATGGGTAGCGCGCAAGCCGCTCACCAATTCTGCCGACGAAATCAAATTTAGCCCTAACAATAGCTTTTTTACTGGACCTCGAGGCGGCATTTAGTTTCCGCTTCACCTCAGTGATGTTCGGATCCTTCTTAGCAAGCGCCGTGGTCCAAGCCTTGTAGGCAGATTGCTTGATACGTCTAGCATCTCTGCAAGGCCGGTTAAACCCCGGACGCTTACTTGCTCCTGTTGCGATCCAGCGGTTGGGAATGTAGCATTCCATACCAGCTAGAATCGCCTCAGCGACTGCTGATGCACAAGAGCTTGGATCATCTGAGCTGAAGCAGAGCCGCCTCCACGGGTACGATGCGAAGAATTCTCGTAATCCATCCCAGTCTGCCGACTTGTAGTGCCAGACATGCCGCCACTGAGGTGGCCTCGGTGGTTCTGGCCGTGCGAGTGACACTTGCGCCCGGACGAGGCTGTGGTCCGAAGTACCGAGAGGTGCTTCCACAGT
Source organism: Pelosia muscerda (assembly GCA_963691645.1). Taxonomy (NCBI): domain Eukaryota; kingdom Metazoa; phylum Arthropoda; class Insecta; order Lepidoptera; family Erebidae; genus Pelosia; species Pelosia muscerda. The sequence continues at coordinate 3,056,185 of OY829102.1, forward strand.
TACGGAGTATTCATCCGGACGCATAGTCAGCAGAAGGTCCAGTATAGAGCTTCTATGGGTCTCGATTTCTGGTGTTCTGGTGATAGAATGCACCAGTTGCGAGAGCCCATAGGTCAGAGCAAATTCGTGAGCAGCCTTCCCCGCAAAGTCAGTCCTCGGGGACCCCAACCATTCCACATGGTGGGCGTTGAAGTCCCCTAAGAATGCCAAGTCCGCGGTAGGATACTGCTCAATTACTCGGTCCGCAGACCGTTGCAGGTGCTCAAACAGTTGAGTCGTGCCCAAGTCACCGCTATGAGACCTGTAGAGGCACGCATAGATACGGGTGTGGCCACCGTGATCTATACGCACCCATAGGGTGGACAGGTCCCTGTCTTCAAGGCCAATGAGACGGCGGCAACAAACATCATCCCGGACGTACAGGCAGACCCCGGCTTTACTCAAGAAATTGTGCTCGAGTTTGTAGCCAGGGTACATTAGATATCCCGTATCGGCAGGGCATGATATTTGAGTCTCCGTCAGAAAGAGCAACGTCGGTTTCGCGGCTTCTAGGTGGTGGTGGACCTCGTGTAGGTTAGAGTGTAGGCCCCTGATGTTGCAAAAGTCCACTTGCATAGTGGAGTTAGCCGCTGGAGGAACGTTATTCTTTAATATCTTGACCATTATTGTGAAGGGGTGGGGGGGGGGGGTGAAGGTTAGGAGAGCTTCTGTGCTGACAGCGCAGGAGACAGAGGCAAGGCTTCGCGCCACCGCCGACATGTTAGGGTTATGTGGCTGGCTGGCGTCCCCTCCCGGGTACTGCAGCCGGGTCCACTCCGGTCTCCTTCTCCGGCACGACTACAGCACCGGGAACTTTACACAGGCTGCTGGTTCAGCCTCCTGGGGCGGAGATTAAGTAATCCCCAGGTTCGGGAACCGTACAGCCTGCGGGCGGCCAGCGGTCAGCCGTTTCACCGGGTCTCCCTGACCGCCACGCCAACATTTCACGCCCGCACAAGTCAGCAGTGTTGATTGAAGCCTTTGGTCTTCCCGCTGACAACACAAAACCTCCCCAGTGAGCTCTGGCTACCCTACTCACCGCCAGAAACACAACACAAGGTTATTATTAGCCGCGGTTTTCTGTAGGGCGGAGGTACTTCCCCAGCCGGACTGCTCAATTAGGACGGGAGATACCGTCATGTCCTACCTCCATAAACTAGCTAGTAATTAACTATAGTATAGTTACCGCCATACGGGGTTGTAGGGAAACGCTCGTAAAGCTGAACGCAACTGGTAGTATATACCTATGATAAATAATAAATAAATATTCTAGGACATTTTTTTTTTTTTTTTTTTTTTTATCTATGGCACGTCAATTTGACTTCACCTCGCCTGATGTTAAGCTGAAGGCAAAGTCCCATGAAAGAGGGTCACCATTGCAAACACGTTCAGTGCTACAATGGTGGCGCTCAGCTTGACGGCCTCATCAGATGCTTTTTCACGCCCCGCTTAAAGGACCCGGGACTGTAGGAAGAAGGAAACACGTGCGCCGGCAAGCCTACACACACAACGCCAGCTAGACCCATGGTAAGCTTAAGTACCTTGTGTTATGGGCTCTAGAATGCGGATAAACATACTTAGATATTAGGTAGACTTAGACAGCCTCCGTGGCGTGGCGGTTGTGATCGCGTCTGCTACGCAGGAGGTGCGGGTTCGATTTCCGTTCAGTGCAAATATTTGTGTGCATGAAATATGAATATCTGCATTGGTCTGGGTGTTTCTATGAATAAAATGTATGTATTTACAAAAAAAATGTATTGAAGTACGTTTATCCGCATTCTAGAACTCATAACACAAGCTAGTTAAGCTATGCTTACCATGGGTCTAGGTGACGTTGTGTAGATTGTCCTAGAATATTTATTAATTTTATAGTTTTATTTTGTAAATATATATTTTTTTTTTGGTCTATTTAGTCAAAAATACTACATTTCTGAAGTCGGTTAAAGATACATTCAGTAAAGTAAACCTCAGAGTAGACGCCAGTAGTTTCCGAACCCATTAAACTTTTAGTATCCAATGGCGTAAGCAGCAGACGTATTCCAACTAACATCATCACATACAAGTTGCAACTCAACTTTCGCTATCCAACTTCGGCGGGTTGCTAACTTGCGATTTTGCCTCAGTTTGAAGCATTATATGTTCGTCATATACCGAATATATGGGAACAGGAATTACACTTGTGAGCTCCAGTGTAGCAGTCCGCCCCATATCCAGGGTTTAGATGGGGACACTATGGTTCCCACATCAGAGGAAGAGGGTCATTTTAAAGAGATGTCCCCAGGTCTACCGGGGTGCGAGAGATATGTCTTGTATAATCTCACCTCCGGCAATGAAGAACTCATGGACGGCGTGCATTTTGGATATTGAATCTCAAACATCCGAAAAATGTGGGCCGAAGCAGGGAATTTCGGTCTCAAGTTGTAGTTCTCGGATGATCCAACTTTGCGGTGTGAATGCTGAGTTGCTCTACGGAATTTAAAAGTAAGCATGAAGCGTAGGTCAACGGATTGACCTACACTCCATGAGTACTTTTAAATTGTAGGAACTCTCTGAGCGCCTTCAAGTATGCAATCCTATAGGCAGCAAACTGGGTAAATAGAATTTGAGAGTGGTAAAGCCGTCGATTCGGCAGAAATCTGGATTTAGAGTTTTTTATGGATTACTGAAATACATTATAATGTAGTCTAGTTTATATAAGGCGTATTTATCTCCGACCCCTCAAATTACAACATGAGTTTACAGTAAAACTTTGTAACACGTGGAAATATGAATAATTTACCAAAATATAAACGGGTGTTCGTCCACAATACACCATGGCGGTGTGCTTCCCGTTAACGAGTTCACAAATTCATTGTTTATTAAACGTACAAAACGCGATTAAAGCAGAAGGTGGGTCTCTATGTACAGGATGTTGACGAATGTGTAAAATGTTATGAGTAAAATCGTCTTATAGTGTCACTCATTTATTACAGAGGAACGAACTTTTTCAACTGTATTAATGTTTAGGTATTGTTTAAAGAAATTGGATTAAATCCAATTTTCAGTACTAACATTTTTGCATTTTTAGGTAAGACAAATCTAAATATTATGATTATTTTTGTGTATGTACAGACAACATTGAGCAAACAGCAAATTTTATTACATTTTTGAAAAGTGAAAGCTGTAAAATCTGAAATGACCAGTGAAAGTTTTCTTTAAAGTAAAATTACATTCATTTTATCATCATTTCAGCCACAGGACATCCAATCGAACCGTCTGTGCCGACTTTGAGCTTTCTTATGAGGTACATAGTTAGGGTCCACGTCTCGGCGCCATTAGTTATCACTGCCTACACACACATTAAATAAAAAGAAATTGTTGAAAGATGAGCTGAGGAATTTAAAAAATGAGTTGTAAATCACCTTTATAGGTTTTTAAACACCCTGTATGTGCGGTGCAACAGAAGGGTGGACGCCATACATTCGTAATGTGACGTTGACAGGGAAATTGAGCTTTGATGTAACCGTCGAGTTTTCAGTTAACGCGTTCGCTTAACTGTGGTTCGACTCGCGGTGGAACCGTACCAATTATATTGTTTAGTCAAAGGTGTGGTTTTGTTAGTCATAGTAGATCAAATTAACTAATGCCAAAAGCTTTTACTGTGAATTTCAGGTACAGAATTAGTCAATCCTTGAATCTTTTTGTATGTGAAGCGATTCGGTACATTTTTTTCTTTGTCGTAACATAAACGCCAGGAATTGAGTATAAAAAACATAACATAACATACATAACATAAATTCATGCCTATATCCCAGAAGTGGTAGGCAGAGGTGCTAGCACCCACATTTCGCCAGTTTATGTTTAGGTCCCAATGTCATAGGTGGCGAGCCTTTTACCATTAACCGAGCACTTATAAACCTGCGATAAATACTCACATAACTTCGAAAAGCATCGAAAAGTCATTGGTGTGCACCATGGTAAAACCTGGGATCGATCGCAAGACCTCGTCTCAGCAGTCCATTACCCATACCACTAGGCTACCGCGGTTATTGTCCTGTAATAATAAAACTGTAATAATAAATAAACATAATATACCTATTTGTATCTAATCCAAGTTACCCTATCATCATTCATATGTTACCCAACCTGAGATTTCCCGACACTGTATTGGGAAATTCTATATCCCATTTTTATTCTTCGAGGAAACTGGTCATAAATAATTGATAACCGTGGTTCATCTCACCTTGACTAATGGTCCGTAAGAGATATAAAGATGTTGACGAATGGATCGAATACTGCGTCGATCTATAGGGGTTTTGTGAAACATTGTGTGAAGATTCTCAGAGGGATGAGATTTTATTGAGTTTGCTTTCTTGCAGACAGTACAGAGAATAATAGTATTAGTAATTAAAAGTGACTGTAATTTCGCCTAGCGCCTTTTTGGGGGTAATATTATAAAGTTAAACCTAGGCGTGAGAAAGTGACAGTTTATGAACCATAAAATAATAATTTCACAAATCTATCAACTTATAAAATTTAAGCGGGGCGTGAAAAAGCATCTGATGAGGCCGTCAAGCTGAGCGCCACCATTGTAGCACTGAACGGGTTTGCAATCGTGACCCTTTTTCATGAGACTTTGCCTTCAGCTTAACATCAGGCGAGGTGAAGTCAAATTGACGTGCCATAGATAAAAAAAAAATAGTAAGAAAAAGCCGGCTCAAATATAAAATGCAAAATTCAAATTCATTTGACTTTTTAAATTCGGTAACGCGGTAATGAGCTTCACACTCGTGCTGGGATTTGTAGGTGTGAGTTTTTTTAGGTGTAGATTTGTAGGATTGTGTAGGTGGGAGTGGGGAGAAGGAGGAAGGGTTGATGATTAAAAGAGAGTGTAGGCGGATCTGCGGGCAACAGCTAGTTTAACATAAAAAAGTCATCATTCTGTGGGCTCTGGACTCCGTTCAGGTCGGCTTTCTAGTCTAACCAGGATATGGCTGAACTTTAATATTTTCCGTGAAGCGACTGCCATCGGACCTCCACAACTAAATTGACGATATCGAAGTTCTGTAGTCAGTAAAGTTGGACTTTTGAGGGCTCCAACTACCCGCAACGACTGCCATAGATGTTCGTATGGCAACCGTGACCGACGGCTTACAGTGCAAATAACTATAGTCATGCATACAAATATTTGCACTAAGCAGGGATCGAACCCGCGCCTCCAGCATAGCAGTCTCGTTCACTACCGCCACGCCACAGAGACTGTTGAATATAAAACGTTGTGTGTTGAACAAAAAAAGTCTCATAACATTTTTTTTTTATTTTGTTACAGGTAAACACTGCTTGCAGATTTTTTGGTAAAAAAACTAATTCTATTTTTAAACGTTCCTACTATGTTCCTGTCCGTTTATCCAAGTTAGTTCTAATAAAATTACACGCGGCCATGCTGGGACAAATTGTCGAAACGCCCACGCATGAATATTTCGTCGCATATGCAAATGTATTTCGGAAGCGTACAGGGCGCCGCCCGCCCAAAGCTTCGTGTCTACTTCCGGATGTAAAATGTTAACAGTAGATCAACTTTGCTGTATTGTTTATTGCAATAGATTTTTTCGTATTTTATTATATGGTCTGTTTTGTTAGTAATATATATAAATCATCATCATCATCTTTCAAGCAATTTCCCCAACTTAGGGTTGCCTTTTAGTCTCACTACGAAAAAATCGAACTTCTGGCAATAACCGGATATTTTCCGTGAAGCGATTACCATTTGTCCTCAACAGCTTTTTAGAGCTTTAAAGACCCTTAGAGAATTCCTTTCCATCTGTCATCATCATCATAGTTTTAGTCTCGGTTTTTATCAAAATTTTCACTTGCAACTCTAAGTTTTATTTTTCTAACTCATATCGCCAATAGATTATGCAGATCAGATGGCAGTCGCTTGCTACTAAGTTGGAAATATTTTTTTTATTATAGGTGGCATAAAAACGCGGTAGTCTAGTGGTATGGGTAATGGACTGCTGAGACGAGGACTCAGCCCCAGGTTTTACCATGGCATACACCAATGTCTTTTCGATGCATTTCGAAGTTATCAAGTGCCCGTTTAATGACAATAGGCTCGCCACCTCTTACATTGGGACCTAAACATAAACTGGTGAAATGTGGGTACTAGCACCTATGTCTACCCCTTCGGGTATATAGGGGTAAGTTTATGTATGTATGTATGTATGTATGTATGTATGTATGTAAACTTCCGAGTGGTTTTACTGTTCGCGTCTGACTGTACATCCGGTCACAGGACATCCGGAGCGCGCATGCGAATTAAGGTCCCGCTTTTGTCGATCTGAATGCTTTATGGCGCATCTTGAAAGGGTTCCGTACTGACGCTATTGGAATAATAAAAGGGATTTAAGTGTGTCGGATTATACTGATGATAAATACGAGATAATGTGGTGTTAGGCAAAAATAAGTACGTATGTTGATGGTTATACATGTTATAAAGGTAAAGTAGCACTGAACGTGTTTGCAATGGTGACCCTCTTTCATGAGACTTTACCTTCAGCTTAACTTCAGGCGAGGTGAAGTCAAATTGACGTTCCATAAATAAAAAATAAAAAAGCTCTGTATATAGTGTGACTGTTATGTGTGAGGCCACACGTTTCAGTGCACGGGTCAAGCAAATTTTCATCGTCTGCTAGCATTACCTCTGTCTCAAAAATGAGTTCAAAAGTACTTGATATGTTCAATAGGTTCACTTTCCAATTACGTGGGCGATAGTAATATATATCTGTCTATCCCGTTATGATTTTTTTTAATTCATTTAAACTTTTGCAATAATAATTGTACAAAGGCGCTGCAGTCGCGTTTACTACCGCCACGCCATATTATGTTAAAATCACTACATAGTATAAAACAAAGTCGTTTTCTCTGTCCCTATATCCCTTTGTATGCTTAAATCTTCAAGACTACGCAACGGATATCGATGCGGTTTTTTAAAATAGATAGAGTGACTAAAGAGGAAGGTTTATATGGATATAACATCAACCAACTGATGCAGAGCAGAAGTGAAAAATGTTGCATAAACGGGGTGACGCAGGCGAAGTTGCGCGGGTCAACTAGTGAATCATAATTTGTACTCTTACACCCTTCAAACGGTAAATATATGAAGTGTTTGTTGCAATCTTCGATAGCTGCCCTCTGTAACTATAACGACCATCAATAAGTCAGGCAAAGAGGCACTCGCGAGATTGCTCGCCTTGTTGGCGCCAAAACTCTCAGCTGTCCCTCCTTTGATCTAAAGATTATATTGTTGTGTGATAAACATCGGTCAGGCTTATGATTCATATAATTTTGTGGCTGGTATAGGAGATAGGACACTTCTCTTCCAAGTATATATTTTAATCTATTTCGTATATTCCCTAATATTTCAAACACCATACTGTTTAGTAATATTTGCAGAATTTTACTAATAGAAAGAACAGCTATTATTACAATAGTTAATCTAAAATATTATTGAAATAGTTACTGTTACAAAAACCGCGGTAACCTAGTGGTATGGGACTGCTGAGACGAGGTGTCGGGTTCAATCCCAGGTTTTACCATGACACACACGTTATGTGTATATTTACCGCAGGTTTATAAGTGCCCGGTTAATGGTAATAGGCTCGTCACTATTACAATGGAACCTAAACATAAACTTGCGAAATGTGGGTGCTAGCTCGTCTGCCTACACCTTTGGGGATATAGGCCTGAATTTGTTATGTTATGTAATGTTAAATTCGTTATAAAGTAATTTTATTTCAGCGGTATAGTTTATTTATTGCACGAGCAATCAATAAATCACTATTCTATTATTTGCTGGTGAGTTATATTCTATAAAACCTATGATATTATGTACCGTACATCACCTATTTTGAACTACTGAACAGTCTACCAATTTTCTATGCGATATAACCCGCTTCCTCTGTTCATAAAATACCAATTTCAACCCTCTAACATTATTCGGGATCAACATCCAAGTGTGCATCGATGGGGTGCATAAAAAATGGCGTGATATCACGACGAAATGGCGCCGGAGATAATATACCATCACGAGTAACGCCTGAAAACGTGAGTAGTTTAGCACACAACAAAACCTAAGAGGTTCTATGATATTAGTGCACACTTGTCACAATTTTTATCTCAACAGGATCTATAGGACAGCAACACAGAGGTCATAATTAAAAAAAAAAATCTAGGACATTCTACTCAACACCACCTAGGCCCATGGTAAGCAGTCTAACTAGCTTGTGTTATGGGTTCTAGAATGCGGATAAACATACTTGGATAGTTATTTTTTGTAAATACATACATATTATACATAGAAACACCCAAACCAATGCAAATTTTCATATTTATGTGGACAAATATTTGCATTGAGCGGAAATCGAACCCACGCCTCCTGTGTAGCAGTCGCGTTCACTACCGCCACGCCACGCACCTTGGCAGTTATCACTGGAGATTTTTTTATCCGGGTACATAGTACTTATTTCACCAATGAATTTATCAAAACTATGGCATATAAATAAATTATTATTGTGCATTTATATTTGAAGCAATAAAATTATGAATAAATGAAAATATCCTAGAACGTTAATTTATGATACTAAATAATAATTATGCAATTGAAGTATTCATGTATAATGCAATTGTGTTACATTTAATTATGCTACTATTTTGTGGCATTGGGGATTGCTTGTAATGATGAATGTGTGTATGTATGAAATCAATAAATTAGAAAAATAAATTAGGGCGATGCATTTCTGCCCATAAGCGTTGTGTGGTGTGGTGGTTTGGTTTTTTTGTCATTCCGAGGTTTCTAGTTTTAGACGTAGTAAATATCTTTGTGGATGATTGGACTGCGTGAAAGAGGACATGACAAGGAAGGCAAAGATAGAAAATTGTGATTGACTCTCAATCATATAGAGGTTCTTGCAGTTTCCAGTTTATAGATTTTTCAGTGTTTCTTTTCTAATGGATAGCAATTTCAAAAATAAATGAATCTGCGCTAATACTGCCCTGTTATTGTTTAAAGCCCGGCCTTAGATTATCCCGTGAATTAGGATTCGTCAAATAATTTAATTATTTATTTTTATAGATGATTATCATCTACAACCATTATTACAGAAGTAGGATAATTTAAAAAACTAACATACAATTATCTACACAAATGACTATAAATGGCCTCTGTGAATTCACTCCGCGAACACGAAAATATATCTAGGTACTATATAATAAGACAACGCGTTGAGCACACGCAACATGCGAGTCAGCGCCACTAGTTCTAAAAGTTAGGTAGGTGTACGCGCACACGGCACTGAAAATCCTACCTTTACGTACCTAAATGATTTCGTCAAACTGTGTCCACCATAACTTGCTAGAAGTTCTCTGAATCGTCCTACCGTGTCAGGTAACATTGATATTTAGCTCTAGTAAAACGTGTGAAATACACCCATAAATAATAAAACAAAAACAGTCTATAACCAAAAACAATACGAGCACAAAACGCTATAAAATGCAAGGTAAACCCATTATCGGGGCGCTACCGGAAATGCACCCGACGCCATATTTCATCGCGACCGGATGCAACGCCAGTTCCCGTCATCGCAGAGGGTTTTTTCCCGACCTTCCACCGGCGAACTATTTAGGGTAATAAGTATTACGTAGCTGATTACCCTGGGAAGTAATGAGGATATAAAGTTCATTCTCAATAAATTATATTTTAGTTTTAATAGCTAGAAAATGAGCTCTATAATAGCGAAATGCAAAAAAAAGAACCGCCATAATTGAGTTATAGTAAAGCACGTACGAATTACAGCGTTTTCTTTCCCTATTAAGGTATAACGCCGTAGCCGACGACATAATATGACTATTGCAGACGATGCGGCAGATAATATGATATGTCGTAACTCATCGTCGGGAGAGGACGTAGTAAGCCTTCCCGAAGGGCGAAACTTATGCTGCCGTGAAACTAATTACTACACCACGATGGCAACTCAAAAGTCGTCGATTTGACAGAAAAAAACCACATCATCTGCTGCACACGCCTGCAGTTGTCGCTTGTCGTCGACTATGGAATCATATGTTTAAAGCAGATTTATTAAAGGTTTATATAGAGTACTTTTGTGATCTCTCTGACAGTATGAGGCGCATGCTTTTTTAAATACACATATCCCCAATTCTTCACCATCAATTTCAAAATCAATATGTTAGAACTTTCGTTTGCACATTACCAAGAAATTCGCTTGAAAGTAAAAGTTACCGACGCCGTGGAGTCTGCAGTGTTGCAATAATCAATATGGCTCAAGGTCGAGAGGTCGGGGATATATTTAGATGGAAATCTTCGAACTACGCTCCTATTTTAAGATTGGAAAGTTCCACAAATAGAACATCTGGTACTGCTTCTAGGAAGTTGAGTTAGAATATTTGTCTCAAGTTATCAAAAAAAATGCGCAAACTGCGTGAGATACAAATCTTCTTCAACTGTAATCTATCAATCATATCTAGCTTATATCAATCTAATCTCTTCCAACTTACTGAGCGTTGAAGGAGACGTAGTAAGCCTTCCCGAAAAGCGAAACCTATGCTCGGGCTCGGGCCCTCTCCGTGAGTAGCGACGCTGCCGTGAAACAAATTACTACACCACGATGGCAACTCAAAAATGCTCTCGTTTCGACAGAAGAAGAACCACATTTATACAGAAAACTATAACAATATTATCTTAACAATATATTCATCCGATAAATCAATGTCTAATATCTTGACAAATTATTAGGGGTTAATACGTATATCCATTGTAATGGTTACAAAGCACATTTTACTTGGCGAATATCCAGTATACACAGGGTTGTAGATACACTATACAAATGTTAATATACGGGGAATAACCGACCTTGACTATACTTGACTCGAGGCGTCATATTTCTAGCAAAATCCCTTTATTTTTTTAGAACAGCATACCTGGAGATCATATCCATATATTTTTAAATTGGAAACTTACATCAGACCACATTAATTTTTCAACACATTTGCTCATAAAGTGGCTCTAACTTCATTGCAATTAGGTACATAATCACACATAAGATTGCTATTATTCACAAGTGAGTTTTAGCTTTTCTTAATTTATACGATACAAAGAAGATCATGTTCTATTAAGTACTAATTGATATTAATATACCTATTGCTTATTATATAATTTCAACTTATGTGTATTTAATAAATAAAACTGTCACTCAAATTATAGCCTTTGTTTTCTCTGTAAAAACATCTATTAAATGTAACATCTACTGACCAGGGTAATCACCATTAGGCGGGCCATGTCCTTGTCCTCCATCTAAGTGGTATATAAAAGAAAACAACTAACATACATATAATTTTGACTTCACTGCCGTCCAGTAAAAATATAAAATATAAATGTTTTGCCGTCTACTGTCAAACCTGCTAACCTCCAGGAAGCGCGAAGAGAAGCACCTTCTATTGGTAGTATTTAATATCGAAATGTCATTTTCACCTTTCAGTTTTGAACCCTCGCTTGTTCGGCGCCAGGATGGCGGGCAGTCATAATATGGATATGTCTATTGCAGTATCAGAGAGGTTTTATTGTTTCGCTGTGTTTTTGAGGGCTTTGAAGGTATGAGAACAGAAACTATGGGTAAACAGGTATATTTGTATGTAATGTTTACGATTCTTGGTGTTGTTGGATCAATAAAATGAAATTGTTGTGTTTAGATGTTTGTTGATAGCGTTGATCGTGAAAAATTTAGAGTAAATATTTCTTGGATCGTGGAAAATTTTGAGTAAATACTTCTTAGAGCGATGCGGGGATTCTTAAGAGTAATAAACATATAATATGTATCTTCATCCGACAATAAACTAAAAAGTTCTAATTCAATGTTAAATATTTTGGGATATTTACAGTGTTGGTTGATTTTATGGAGCAGTCGATATTGTAAGCGCCATGATCACGGTGTAGTCAGTTAACATTGAATATGTAAATGGCCATGTCAGTCTAAAATCACTTCGTTATATTATAATATGATGAGTAGTTACTATATTATGGACTATGAGGGACTGTGTAAAGGATTATCAGCTTTTTATCCAATTAATAAATAAATAATAAACATTCTAGGGCAATCTACACAACGTCTAATAGACCTATGCTAAGTATAGCTTAACTAGCTTGTATTACGGGTTCTAGAATGCGGATGGACATACATTTTTTTTTTGTAAATACCTACATATGATACATAGAAACACCAGACCAATGCAGATATTCATAATGAAGTACACAAATATTTGCACTAAGCGGGAATCGAACCCACGCCTCCTGCGTAGCAGTCGCATTCACTACCGCCACGCCACGGAGTTGACGTAAGCACTAGGTGTCTCACAAAGCTCTGTGTTGTTTCTTAGATTCTGTTTCTGTTGCATACAATGACATGCGTTCTGCTGTTTCCATTCATTGTTATGCGGACGACAGTACTGAGGACGCATGTTACATAGGCCGTGCATACGTCCTAGGGTCCGAGGTGGAGGATATCCGGGAATAATCTGAGTCGAACATCGAGACTACTCTTACTAAAGTATATTAATTGGGGACGAATAAGGCTAGTCCAATTCAATCCCACTTACCTCTAAGCAAACCCTATATATTGTAGCGAAGTGTATTATAACTTTTGACTTCATAAACACTTCATTGGTTATTGGACCAATGGTTTTGGAGGTCAGATGGCAGTCGCTTCACGGAAAATGTCGAAGTTCAGCCGCAGTAGAAGTAGACTGGAAAGCCGACCCCAACTGAGTTGGGAAAAGGTTCTGAGAATGAAAGACTTTCGGAGACCATGATAACATCACTTGCCGATTACCGGACTGCGCACTATAGTAGATTTTTATCTTGGGGTCGAGGGATTCATATGACAGTCGCTCGCATGAAAGCCGAGATGATACGAATCTAAGGAAAGGGCTTAATACTCGTAGTACCAAGGTAATTTGAATTACTCATCATCATCCCAGCGTTAGTCCCGGTCGCATCCAATCGCCAAGGTAACCAATTTGTATTACTGTCTTTGGTAATCGGGACAAATTTTATAAACAAAAAACAAAACAACTTTCAACGGCCATGACCAGCTGTAGACTCATAAACAAGCTAATAAACATCTCTTTAGATTCTATAGTTTAGTAGTTCGTAACATGAAATCTTACATACAACAGGCGATTCCACTTTATTCAACTCAGAATTCCGCCATTACCGGAAGCAATGATTGACGTGTCGCCGATAAACAAGCCCGTCGCCCGGCGCCTCATTGTTCCCGCTCGACAGTGTGACGTAGGCTCAGAGGTACCTACATTCCCGCTTTGTTAGAATCGAACACCCTCTATGTTATTACAGGATGTTTCAGCCGTACTAAGGAACCATCAATGTGCTATGATCAATAATGTTTGTAGTGTATTTGAATTGCTAACAATTTGCTCATGCTGGCAGATCTTATATAAATGTACCATAATCATCATCATCCGTGACCTCCGTGGCGTGGCAGTAGTGAACGCGACTGCTACGCAGGAGGCGTGGGTTCGGTTCCCGCTCAGTGCAAATATTTGTGTACATGAATATGAATATTTCCATTGGTCTGGGTGCTTCTATGTATAATATGTATTTATTTACAAATAAAGTATTTAAGTATGTTTAACCGCATGCAAGAACCCATAATACAAGTCAGTTAAACTATGCTTACCATGGGTCTAGGTGGCAATATATAGAATATCATCCTTGCATTCATCCCGGTCACACCGAAGCTGTCATCTCGGAATCCGCAGTCCATAACGACTGCCATAGATATTCGTATGACAACCAGAACGGCTAAACGTGCTCTCCGAGGCTTGACCAGATCAATACAATACAATATTTGCACTGAGTAAGATCCAACCCGCGCCTCCGGCGTGGTAGTCACGTTCATTACCCCTTCGCCACAGAGGCGATAGAATCTGTTAGCAAGTAGTTTTATTTCAATTCAAAACTCAATACTTTAATTGCAATTAGAAACTCTCTGTAGTGTGGCTGTAGAGCGCCCATTGCTACGTCGGAGGTTACGGATTCGATTCTCGCTTAGAAACAAATTGGCCCGACGTTTCGGCTATTTTCCAGCAGCGGGTCACAGGGCGCTTGGTTCGTTAAAACGCACGCTTAAACTATAGAAGTAATCCCTGCTGTAGTTTTTCAAAGCGATTACAATATGAGGTATTTATAGAATCTCATTAGAAGTTTTCTCAAGGTCGGCAACACGCGTGTGACGCCCCTGGTTTTACACGCATTCATAGGCCACGGTAAACACTTTCCATCTGGTGGGCCGTGTGCTTGTCTCCGACCTAAACGGTAAAAAAATCAATGACTGATATTTGCGTAAACTTCTGACTGTATAATAAGTAGATATTGAAGTTTAAATTCTATAAAGATACGCTAAATATATGTTTATCAGCTAGGCGAGTGAAACCAGGCGTCGACATGTCTACATAATAATTTCATGCATATAAGATTGCACTGAGTGCGCCTGTCGTAAATCATTTAGCATACAAAACACGTCCATATCTGTTCATTTAATATTCACATAATTTAAATAACTTAAGAGTGGAGATCGTTTTCTTGTCTAGACGCTGATTTTTGGCAAAGTCAAGGCTACGACGTAGTACACACTCCGTTGTACAGTCGCCGTCTTGATAATACGGAATAGCACTTTTAATGGTTATATTTGTAAGAATAATAGCTTTTAAGTAAATACTTGTGGAGTAACGGGGTGTGATGTCCTTCCAACACAAAAGGAGGATCCTCCGACCATGCATAGTGATCACGCCTGGCGGACCGCAGCCCAACGGTTGTCGTTGGGTTGTTGTATGTATATTGTACCAGCGCGAAAACTTCACTTTCGCGATGCAGGATCCGGAGTGTCGTAGTACTCCGGAGTACTCTTGCTGTCGCTAGATGGCGCTGGGTACATATGGTTTCGCCACATACGTAATGATAGTTTATAGAATTTTTTATTTATTTATGGCACGTCAATTTTATGTCACCCCGCCTAATGGTAAGTTGAAGCAAAGTCTCAGGAAAGAGGGTCACCATTACAAACACGTACAGTACTACAATGGTGTCGCTCAGCTTGACGGCCTCATCAGATGCTTCCAAAAAAGACTTTCATAAACAATCTTTCACACAAACTTTCACCAGCCGGTTTCAAGTGCTTTTGCCCTCCTTTTATCAGACGAGAGTGAGGTTCTACGAGGTCGACCCCAGCTTACCTTAAATACTTTTTGTATCACTTACCAAAAACTCATTTCTATGCCTTTTAAAGATATAATTCTAATATATATGCCGTCGACTGTACTGGGTGGGCCAATGAATAAAAGTGATCTCGCGTTCGTTGGTTCAGTTCCAAAGCAACAAAATATAAAACGACCACTGCAGTGAATTTGTAAAGCAAGTTATTTGAAAATGTTACACAAAGCAGATATGAACCCACTAACAGCGATTGCATCGATATTATTTCCGCAAATTTACGTCCCAAAAGTTCTTTTGAACAATTTTTTCAGTAGTCTCGGTCTTTCTACTTATAACATAACTCCCCGGGTCTGCCGGGGTGTGAGAGATATGTCTTGTATTATCACAACTCCGACAATCAAAGAACCATATACGGCATGCGTTTTAGCCGGCTCGAGTCCGACATAATCATCTCCACTGGTTTTGGTGGAGGTGATTATGGGAATTTAGAGCACGAAAAAAATTTCAATGTAATGTAGCACATTATCTTGAATTCTGACGTTGGGTCACATGAGAGTAATCTTTTCTTTGTGGATTTATAGAATTACGATAAAAGGTACGTTTAGTTACCTTTCAAGTGTTGATATAAATTTGACTTCAGTTAGAGATCTAACATCAACATAAACTCACACCTATATCCCCGAAGGGGTAGGCAGAGGTGCTAACACCCACATTTCGCCAGTTTATGTTTAGGTCCCAATGTAATAGGTGGCGAGCCTCTTGCCCTTAACCAGGCACTTATAAACCTGCGATAAATACACACATAACTTCGAAAAGCATCGAAAACTCATTGGTGTGTGCCATGGTAAAATCTGGAATCGAACCCGAGACCTCGTCTCAGCAGTCCATTACCCATACCACTAGGCTACCGAAAGAAAAAAGAAGAAAAACATCATCATTCTTGCGTTAATCACAGTTGCATCCGAAGCTGTCATCTCAAGAGTCCGAGGTTCACTTATTTTCAGTATAACTGCTTTGCTTGAACTTCGATTTTCCGTGAGTGTACGAAAACAGTGACAATACTTGTTCCATATAAATGAAACCACATTTTGTCATCACTATTTATTTACATCATCAGTATAAAAACTTCATGTATAAATACAACATCCCTCTAGATAATAAACATCACGTCCACTTAAAATAACAATAACAGTATTTTGTTATGATTATGTATATATAATATTATAGATTAATTTCATTAATATAGAACCGAGATCAACGAATACAATTCTGTTTGTAAATTGTTAATTGTCTTTATAGTGGATCATTCAAAACAACGCTGTTATTCTAAACGTCTTTGAAAAACTTATCTGTTACCTCCAGCGGATTAGATGCATACACAAACCTAGACTCAAACTGTGGATCAATATACAAACACAATTTCTTCAAATCACCATTGAAATTTAACAAAATAATATTGTGCGTTTTATCCAGATCCTTAATTATAGCCACCATATTAGTAGCGGCTGTAAAATCTACTTTCTTCAAATTACCACCATTTAAAACTACTGGTATATTACTTTTATAGGACGTTGCCTTCATAACTTTCGCACGAAGATATTCCACGGCGCAGTATGAAACATTCTCACTTAAATTAATGACCATCAGATCTCCCTTTTCACTCCTTAGTATTTCAACCACAAATGAAGGTCTTGCGACATTGTATAACAACAATACAGCTTCTAATAGAACGCCAGTTATAATTCCGTACTCTAATCCAAAAAATAAACAAATTATCATAGTCACTATTAACAACAGTAGCTCTTTTAAACTGTTATTCCATAAACTAACAAATATTTTATAATCCATCATAGAAGACATAGCAGTAATAATAAGACCAGCTAAAGAAGCTTTAGGTATATAATAGAACGTAGACGTCAGAGAAGTTAAAGCAACAATAAGTAGTAATACTTTAGTTATTCCTCCAGCTGGTGTCTTCACTCCAGAAACATGATTCAATGCTGTTCTAGTAAAAGAACCAGTAATAGGCATACTCTTTCCACAAGACCCAACAATGTTACATAGTCCAATTGCAATCAATTCTTGTGTTGCATCAATTCTACCACCTTCAGCAAAAGCTTTAGCAATAGCTACAGTTTCCAAAATCGCTACCAAAGGAATCATAACTGATTGTATACCAAGAATTTGTACCATTTCAATAAAGTTCAACGTTTCATTACCCGCTGTAGTGCTCAGTGGTGGCCAGCCAAACTGCGGAAGTCCGCTACCAATATCACCAATTAAGAGCAAGGGTTCAGAATTTTTTATGAATTTGAGACTGTAAGCAATAATCATGCCTACAATTACAACAACAGCATTTCTCGACAATGATATGAACCATCGTGCCTGCTTGATAATTCCATCCGTACGTTTGCAACCTTCTCCTAATCTTTTCAGCAATATCAACATGATGATAGTACTCGTAGCTAGAATCGGCTCCCAAAGCTTTGCGGTTTTTATATTAACAAAGAAATTATATACTGATTCACCAAAGTCATTTCCAGATGATCCTTGCAATCCAAAATACGATTTCAATTGTGCAGCAGCAATTTGAAGCGCAGCTGCATTAGTGAATCCTATAATCACCGGCATTGATATAAAATCCACTAAAAAACCAAGGTTCAATACACCAAGTAGTAAAATGAACACTCCAGCTAAAAAAGCTGCAAGTATTGCAAAGTCTGCCGAATAATCGGTTACGTATCTTGCAGTCATGGCAGCGAGAATAGCAGTAGGTCCAACTGTAACATTGTAACAGCTTCCAAATAACACATACACTACTCCAGAAGTTAAGGATGCGTACAATCCATATTCAGGTGATAATCCGGCAATCACTGCGTATGCTATACCTTGAGGAATAGCAGTAAGTCCCACTGTAATTCCAGCGATAATATCTTGAATAATATACGCAACTTTATATTTTGGAAGCCATTTTGTGATGGGTAGTCTTTTGTGTAACGTTTTGATACTGAATGTGTTGAGAAGACATTTTTTTGTCTTTCGTTTAAATGTGTTAACAACTTCAGAATTTTTAACTATAGTCATAGCTAAAGCGATGTTGAGGACACTGCAGTGTGAAATAGAATGACTGTGGCTCTTGAATGTGTTTATCGAATTTTAAGAGTGGGAGATAACCTTTATCGGTCACTTAAATATTGACTGAGATGCTTGTACTCTCAACGCAGTCGCGTATCGTGTTTTGGTACTTCCGCGTGCAGTTGTCATTATGATATTATAGCAGATGATATTATTTTCAAGTAACAAGTATAAGATAAGATTTCTTTTGGTTTCGTTCTCTGGGTTTACCTGAATTTCATGTTTGGAATTGAAATGAGTTTGACGCGGTTGATCAATCTCATAAATATAAACATAATATTATTATCTTTTACTGTTAGTAGAAAAATTCAAAAAATACTTTTTAGGAGATGTATGGATGTGGATGTAGTGGTGATAAAATATTATTTATGGAATCTTAAAAAATAAATGATTGAATAATTTCACTCTATTGCCTGTGGTCTGCTGTATGCCACTTTAGTAGTATAAGAAAATGGGTACTAAGTAGATATATACGGCGTATGTTTTATGAAACTATGATATTGGAAATAGCTGTTATACTTTCTCTGTTTACTTTGATATCAATTATTATCTCTGAAATACATTCAAGTACATTCTACACATTCCGTGGCTCAGTGGGCGTAGTGTGCGTCAGCTGTTCACGAGATTATGGGTTCGATCCCCACACAGGACAAAAATTTGTGTGATTCACAAATAGTTATTTTGAGTCTGGGTGTAAAACTACAAACCCCTTTGCAAACTGACCCTCAATATCTGGATCTCAAGCACATTAGTCGAAGCCGCTGCTGTCTTAAACCCAGCCAATGGTACTTACTGAAATACATGAAGTATTATATTACAATATGTACCTACAAGGCCAAACATTACGTAGATTAAAACCTACGTGTCTGATAAAGAAATGGTTTCAAGAGATTGTTCTGTTGCGTACTCTGACATTGACATACTTATCATGTTTTTAAAATCATCTTAGTGTAGACGAACTAACAAATCCGTCAATTGAAAAAATGGTATCTCCTTTCATGGGAAATTGACTTCTATGTACAATAAAATAGTGCCTATGAATTGCACAGTGACAGCCGTAGTTCTTCAGTGTTATTCAGTTCTCGAATTCAGTGATACATTTGTACCTAATTTACCGGTCCAAAGTACCATTACCGTCATTTTTTGTTTCAATATGGTTTTGCTCATGTAGATTAGGGATGTAGAGAGAAAGTTGATAGTTGTAAACACTTTAATTATTTACTTATGTAAAATAATCTAAAGTATTGGTATATGATTGTTTACTACTTGTGTTTAGTGTTTAGGAAATACATGTATATCTGATCTTAAGTGTATCTTATCTTTAATATAATCTTATCTATTCTTCAGATTTGTTTTCTATTCTATGACAGTTGCTTGTCTTACTAAATTTACCTGTTAAGAAATCAAATTACGAAATTTATATCACAAATTTTTATTATGTTAATAATGTATATTTACTTATTACAATAAGATCGCATAACTATCCAATACATAGCTATAATAATTATAGACGAAATAAACTTAGTAAAACAATAATTTACTGAACCATTCAATTTACTTCAACATTTTACACGCAACAACTCTTTATAAACTAGTCACATTATACACCTTACAAAATATCAAAAATGAAATTATCCAATGTCAAGACAGTATTTTGATTATCACAATAAATTATGGTCTTCATACATCTTTTGTAAATACTTCACTTAACTCAAGCGGACTAGATGCGTACATAAACTTGCTCTCAAATTGCGAATCTATACTCAAGCATAACTTTTTTAAATCTTTACTGAAATTTAATAAAATAATATGGTGCGTTTTATTTAGATCCTTAATAATAGACATCAAGTTACTGGCAGCAGTGAAATCTAACATCTGTAAATTTATTCCATTTAAAATTATTGGTACGTTAGTTAGTGCATATGAAGTAGCTCGCATTACTTTTTGACGAACGTATTCTGCAGCACAATAAGATACGTTTTCACTTAGGTGTACTACCATCAGATCTCCTTTCGCATGTTTCAAGAATTCAACTTTAACAGACGGTCGTGAAACATTATACAATAACAACAAGGCTTCAGCTAAAATTCCTATTAAAATTCCATATTCTAAGCCTAAAAATAGACAAACAATGGTAGTTACCTGCCATAATAAAAACTCTTTAACACTGTTCTTCCACAAACTTGTTACAATCGTATAATCCATCATAGAAAACATAGCAGTGATGATAAGACCAGCCAAAGTTGCTTTCGGTATATAATAAAACGTAGATGTAAAATAAGTTAAAGCCACAACGAGTAGTAAAACCTTAGTTACTCCACCTGCAGGTGTTTTCACTCCGGATATATGATTCAAAGCTGTTCTTGTAAATGAACCAGTAATTGGCATACTTCTTCCAAAAGATCCAACAATGTTACACAGTCCAACTGCAATCATTTCTTGTGTAGCATCAATTCTACCACCTTCAGCAAAAGCCTTAGCTATAGCCACAGTTTCAATAATCGATACAAAAGGTAAAACAGCTGATTGCACTCCTATAGTTTGCATCATTTTAGTAAAACTATATGTTTCATTACCAACTACAGTATTGAATGGTGGCCAGCTAAACTGTGGAAGACCGTGACCGATGTAACCAATTAAAATCAAGGGTTCCGAATTGTATATAACCTTAATAGCATAAGTAATGATCATACCTACAATGACGACAACAGCATTTCTTGACAAAGATATGAACCATCTTGTCTGCTTGATTATTCCATCAGTACGCTTGCAACCTTCACCCATTTTCTTTAACAATATTAACATAATTATTGTACTTGCACCAAGTATCGGTTCCCAAAGTTTTGCTGTCTTCACATTAGTGAAAAAGTTATATACTGATTCAGCAAAATAATTTCCTGAAGATCCTTGCAATCCGAAGAATGATTTCAATTGCGACGCAGCAATTTGCAAAGCAGCCGCATTTGTGAATCCGTTTATCACTGGCATTGATATAAATTCTACCAAAAATCCTAGATTTAGAATTCCAAGTAACAATATGAGTACTCCTGATAGAAAAGCAACCAGAATAGCAAAATCAGGCGAATAACCAACCACGTATCTTGTTGTTAAAGTGGCAACAATCGCAGTAGGACCAACGGTGATATTGTAGCAACTTCCGAAAATCACATATATTATTCCAGACGTTAGGGATGCATATAATCCATATTCAGGCGGTAGGCCGGCGATGACTGCGTACGCCATACCTTGGGGTATAGCAGTTAATCCTACTGTAATTCCAGCAATTATATCTTGAAAGATGTACTCCGTTTTGTATTTTGGCAGCCATTCTACAATTGGTAATCTCTTTTTCAATAATTTGGTACTGCAAATATTCTTCAGCCATGTCTTGTTATTTCGTTTCTGCAAATTTTCTCTCATGTCTTGTGAGTCCGCAAGTACGTTCGACATTATGGAGCAAAGCACAGGACGGTACTGATCGAAATTATTGTTGTTTTAAAAACGTATCATTTATCTTGAGTTGAAATAAGATTATATTTATCGGTCAAATAGACTTCCCTTAGTTTATTTGACCGATACATTGCATTACGTTAAGAATATTTTCAGTGCGTGTATTTTTTAACAATAGTTCAAGTATTTTTTGCACACGGAAGGGATTTAGTAAGATGTTCTGTAGCTTCGTCATTGTCTTCTAACATTTCGTCAATCTTGTTTCGTGGAAAAATAGATCATTGGTATCAAGGTACCCATATTAAGTTGCCAAAATTATCTATGTTTACGTGTCTAAGTAGAAATTAAAATGTTGACTGTCGTTAACGTGAAGGCTAGATCTTTGGACCAAACTATTTGAACTTTTTTTTTGACGACCCAGCGTCAAGCGTCAGCGTACGGTGGTCACTTGCAGGTATCAGAACAACAAAATAGTTAGTCACAAGTTTTCTTAAATTTTTAAGTTATCATAGTTTGAAATTTCAAATCATCACTGCCCTTAATAATAGCAGTTGTTTTTTTTATATATATACTACGTAGGTGGCAGACAAGCACACGGCCCACCTGATGGAAAGCGGCCACCGTGGCCTATGAACGTGTGCAACACTAAGGGTGTCACACACGCGCTGCCCACCCTGAAGGGAAAGGGGGAGAGCTGGGAAGGGGTGGGGAGGCTTGGAAGGGGAGGGGAAGGAGGGGTATAGTGAGCTCTGGCTACCCTATTTACCGGCGGGAACACAACACGATGGTTATTATGACCGCGGTCTTCTGTAGGGCGGAGGTACTTCCCCAGTTGGACAGCTCATTTCGGACGGGAGATACCGTCGTGTCCTACCTCCGTAAATTTGTGATTGATTGTGTGTGTGTGTGTGTGAGTGAAATGATTTACCATTTCATTTAATAATAATTAGATAGATCGTAAATAGATCCACAGACTCCTTATTACCGCGTAACCGAATTTAAAATGTCAAGGGCAGTGACTTGTGATAAATATTTTTTCAGTCAAAGTTATAATTTATCGACTCGGCTTATAAAAAAAAAATTTCACGGTTCATAATACTCTGTCATCTCACATTTAGATTTTGTGTAAAGATACGAATGCCAGTCGAACACTCTTCTTCCTTAAGGATAACTGTAATAGTTTCAACAATCAAAATCTCTGATATTCAAACGGAAAGTAATTACGGCTCAAATAAAAAAAAAAACATTTTAGGTATATACTGCAGCGATTATGCTTCTTAATTAAATTTTTCATTTATTATTATCACTAAAATCCTGCCAAAAGTGCGAGGTATCAAATTTAATGTTGCTCGTAAAGTATGGCACGCCATTCGATTTGTGCGGCTAACATCATTCGGTATGTGACGCGCAGTAAAAATCGTTCTAATAAAGTCTCACCGATTTTATGCGCTCACGAAACTTATTTTTATGATATAATTTTATGATAACACACGCTTCTTGAAATGCGAGACAAGATGGCGAAATGTTTAGCGAAGTATATAAATTGAAATCTTGAGGAGACGGTATGCAAGATGAGAATCACGGCACTTCTTTTCTCATAACATTTGCCGGTATTTCCGTGTATGAGATTTTTTCATAGTTAGTTTGTTGAAAGAGGTGGATATACCCAAAATATAACTAATTTTTCAGGTATCCATTTGTATATATGCCAGCAGTTTGAGTAAGCTTTATGCAGATGTAACAATGAAAATTTTCTATTCTAGGACAATCTACACAACGCCACCTAAATCCATTGTAAGCATAGATTAACTAGCTTGTGTAATGGTCTCTAGTATGCTGATAAACATACTTAGATACTTTTTTTTTTCTAAACACAATCATGTTATATATAGAAACACCCAGACCAATGCAAACTTCTAGTCATTGAGATTAATTCATAATAAATTCTATTATTAATTATAGTTTTCGAAAATACAGTTAAAAAATGCGAAGTAAAAGACTGCATTACAATAAACATAACTAAAATACAAAATTTTATGATTCTGTACTAATCGGTCTAATCCCACAAGCCCCTACAAAACTGACATACCTATATTAAAACAACTAATTATTATATATCAACCCCCAATAACCCTCAAAATAATTATCTCCTTGAAAATAAGTAAATATTTAAACACAAACCTAACTACAAATACACGTTTCCTACCCGCAATTTTCTCGAAACCGTAACCCTCCACTAATGGCAGAGGTACTTCCGACCCACTCGATACAAAACTATAACACGGTAGGTAGGTACGAGTATTAACTGTAAAGGAAGATATTATTGGTTGAAATATTGAGCTTGGAACGGATTAATGAATCGTACATGAGATATTTAAGTTATATGCGGATATTACAACGGTATTCCGAAGGAGATTTAGCTTTGATATTTATTACTGAGCAAAGCGATGATGGTGAAATAGATAAAAATATAGTTCAACTCTTAATTTATAGATGAATGCATTCTATATCATCATTTGATTTCATTGTCTAATTAAATATAGACTATTATACTTTACGTAATTAATACGATTCCTATTGATTTGAAATGAGGAACTACGACAAAATAAGTCAATTCACCTATGGACATACTTACTCTTCGTTTTTTTTTCTTTTTTTTTTTGACCTTTATTAATGAATTTTTAATTCTTAATTCTATATTTTCTTCTGAAATTCTTATTAAACTTGCGACTAAATAGGACGAATGGACTGTACATGTGTTCACAATTTAATAAATATGCTGTTGTTTAATATCTAAATATAGTTACTGTAATGCGTAATTTAATGTTTGCTTGCCGGTAAATCTGCCACACAAAATTATTGTAATACCTGTATAGCCGTATTTGAGTAAATAAATGAATTTGACTTAATTCACAAATTCGATATCTGATTTATTACATCTGTATATTTTATGATAAAATGTTTTCGTTTCAGGTAAGCCAAACATGAGAAGCCAATTTAACGTGAGTATATAAATTAGAAATGGAGTATCATCTTTGACGTTATGTCTGCACACGTTAAAGACGCCGACCCAAGCCGTCCATATTGTCCCAACATGAAATTTCCGTAACAATAGATCCGGAGAAGTCTTAAGTGTAAGTGGGTATTAATTCAGCCATATATCAGATAGGATAGTTTGGCAGCTGGGTCTTACGGACCCCTCTACAACAAAGGATTTAATAAGATCGGTATGCAGTGAATGGTTAACTTGTTCATGATTTAAGGTATTTTCACACTAGTGATTTGTAAACCTTTTCAGCAAAATTATCTGGAAAATTATTGTGTGTTAAAAATATACAAGGTAACACAAAAAGACCACTTAAATATTTACCGGGGAAATATCAACCTTTCAACTGAAATTTACATAAAATAGTAGCATTTTGAAACTGCATACTTTTATGTCATGCGGTAAACTGCTAGGATTTTCCCCCCTCACCTCGCCGAAGCCAACTGGGGTGGTTGTCTGATTCAAAACGACTAAAATCACTTGCCGAGGACAAGCTAGTATTTGGTATATCTCTCACTTCGCAACTGACCCAGGGCTACCGAATGCCTCTTCAGGTATGAGATTACAATGTCCAAATCTTTTCCTGTAAAATAATAATACATGGACTGTCATTTGTATTAATCTATACAAGTTAACGTTAATACTTTCTCAAGGTACCATGCTACATAGTTTTAA
Source organism: Pelosia muscerda (assembly GCA_963691645.1). Taxonomy (NCBI): domain Eukaryota; kingdom Metazoa; phylum Arthropoda; class Insecta; order Lepidoptera; family Erebidae; genus Pelosia; species Pelosia muscerda. The sequence goes on from OY829102.1 coordinate 3,081,810, forward strand.
AGAAGAAACCATTATGTTTCGTGTTATAGGTATATACCTATAACACGAAACATAATGGTTTCTTCTTTAAAACTATGTATTGCTGCCGTTGCCGCAGCTGAAAAGTATTATTAAATGGCGAAGAGTATATACTCTTCGCCATTTAATAATACTTTTCAGCTACTGTTAACATCTTTGTATGCACAAAGCTCTCAAAACTATTGTCATTTTGCTTACAAACTGGATCTTAACATATACAAATGGTTGTACAAAGGCAAAAGCGAGGTATTCTCATCGCGATACTGCGGTGAATACGCTGCCAAGATGTTCAAATCGTCTCGCTGATAACACATGCGCAAATCGCCAGTGTGATTAGACCTTTATTCGTTCATTTGTTAAAGTCTGTATGGTTTGTATCATGAATAGTATAACAGATTTGTGCTACCTACATCCTTGATATTAACTATTTACAGTCCAGGGGCCCTTACCAACTCCTAAAAATAATATTACTTCAATTTTACCTACGAATCCCACCATAAAAGTTCAACTATTAGCATCCGTCAGGATAACAGGATACTAATCATATTTATAGGTAGTTAAAATGGGTTATATAGTATCTGTTACTGTTATGAATACATTTATTTGTTTTATTTGTTTGAATTTACACTTGTATTACAAGATACAATACACAAATATCGACGGATGACAATAATACGAGTCTGAATAACACTATGAAAGTAAAGTAAAATTGAAATAAGATTACTATTAAGAGATGATGGTAAGGCCAATGGCGTCTTTACTATAGGGATACTCGGGGCGCGTGCCCAGGGCTCACCACCTTAAGGGGCCCTGCAAAAGAGAGACGATTTGTCATACATCAATTTAAGATAAATCTAATACTATAAACTTTCTAAGAGGGCATCTAAAGTCTTGTGTGCCCAGGGCTCCTGGCATAGGTAAATACGGCTCGGAGTAAGGCCTCTGGCCATGTTAATTTAGATTCAAGAAGTGTTTAGTTTCATCACTACCCACAATTTGCTTTATTCTATTTTATTACTCTTTGTCCTCACTGTTGAAGAGTGAAAGATCTGGACCACTTACCTTCTTGCATATAGCCTCGTAACTTAGTGCAGATCCAGTCCCCTAGTTCTCCTATATATTGAGAAGTGCTGTGGAATAAGCTCCCTGGATTTTTCGTTGGTATGTCGCCTCTGGTGCTGCAAACCTCCATAGGTTACCTAAGTGGTATAAAAGGACTTGCTTCTATCATGACGCGAACTACCTTTATTTTTCATGCTGACTTGGAACGACTTAAACCACAAATCATGTTGAGTTTTATATCCCTTGAGTGTCGGATGGTTAAAAATATAACTCTCATATCCCGGCTGAACCAATATGATCTCCGGTTTCGAAATACTCTGCCTTCAGACCAACTACTCTCCCTTCTACCATCTCCAAACTATAATTAACTAATCAAGATAAAAAATACGAATAATTATCTCGATGATACTTTAATAAAAACATTCATAAAATTCCCCTACCGTCAGCTCACTGTTAATGATGATGGATCATCGACGGACCCTTAGTAATTATCACTTTATTGACTATTAACTGCCCTTGCATAAGCTGACTATTAAAAATAGTTATTTAGTCAAGTTCGTGACGCTGAAATGATTTATAGGATAACTTTAAAATGGAACTTTTTGATAAAATAAGGAGGGTCTAAACTTTACAAGGTCTTTTTTTATACCACTTGGTACACACACGGCTCACTTTTTAATATAATAAGCTAAAGGTAAAGTCTTAGGAAAGATGGTCACCGTTACAAACACGTACAATGTTACAATGATGGCGCTCAGCTTGACAGCATCACCAGTTGCTTTTTCACGCCCCACTCAAAGGATTCGGGACTTTAGGAAGAAGGAAACACGCGAGCTGGTAAGGAACTCCAAGACTTGATGGTGTGGTAAAAGAAAGTCTCACCGAACCGCTTAGCTCGTATGCGGGTGACATCTAAGTCCTGCACGTATTGTTCAAGGAAAACAGAGAATCGAACCTCGCGCTCAGCAAAAGATGTAAATTTATCTTTCTCAGCAGAATCAGGCCGCGGCGGCAGCGCAAAGTGCACCTCCCAGTACCCGGGGGCTAGACGGGGACACCGTGGTCCATACACCCGACGGGGGTTATTTCGAATGAGAGGGCCCGGGGTCTACCGGGGTGCAAGGTATTTATTAGCGGTGTGCGTTTTAGCCAGTTTGAGTCCGACATAACCTACACAACCGGCTCCGGTGGTATCCGAGGGGATATTTCGCACGGAAAAAAAAGTGGCACATCAAAATCTGGTGTAAACCCAGTAAACAGTAATAGGCTTGCCATTAATTATAAGAAGTAAAAAAACTTTCCACATAAAGCGCGAATGTTTGGCAAAATATACATAACTAGTTGCAACCCAAAAGCGTCAAGTTTTTACATGTACCACCCTGTTTTAAAGGGTGCGTTTGTTTCGTGTGTAATATTGAGAACATATGCGGAGGCACGCGCACCTCCATCACGCTTATCAGTCGGGAGTCGAACTGCGACCCTATCGTTCGAACGCAGGCTGAAATGTCGATAACATCACAACACAACACAACATATAGCCCGTGAGCGGAATTAAAAGTATTTTCTTTAAAGAAATTGAAGTTTCTTTGGCAGATATTGAAGCATCGATATTAATATTTTTTTTTAATAATAATAAATTCATTCATCAGAGAAGGCTTAATTTTTTTTGTTACTAGTTTTAAAATTATGTTTTAATATAAATAAATTAGGTATAATAATATCTACCATAAAAGTAGTTTAAAGTGCAAAAATTACAGATACATTGCAAAATTAATTTAAACTATTTATATGGATTCTATAGTTTTCGACTTACCTGACCTAGGCTTAGAGAGCTTGTGTTTTAGGTTATATTTTCTATTACATATAACATAGTGCATTATTTAAATTAACATAATTAAAATTATATACATATACAGCTTAACGCTACCTACTTTATTGTTTCTAGAAGTTTTGAGGTTTTCCGTTTCTGAGTAATCTAGTTTGTTTGGAATTTTAGGTTAAATTTAGGAATGTCGTCTGTTTTTTATATTTCTCAATTGAATAGTAATGAGTAGTTGGTAGCTTAGTGGCCCCAGGGTCGAATCCTGGCCGAGGACACCATGGTCCCACCTGAGTAGGGGGCCGTATTTAAATTGAAGACAGTACTGGGTCGGCCGGAGAGCAAGAGATTTGTTACCTACTATCTCACCTCTGGCAACAGAAGAGGGCGTGCATTTTAGTCGGTTCGAGTTCGACATAACCACTTTCTTTAAAAGTAACTTATATTGCTTAGATAGGTTGAATGCATTCATTCGATTTTAATTTAATTTTAAAATTAGATTTTAGTAGGTTAGATGTAAAACCATGCTCATTTTAACTAAATAAAAACAATTTAATAAATCTAATCGAAGTAACAGCTGATTTTAACCAATGAAAAACACGACAGCCAAGTTAGAACTAATTTATATCCCTAACTCCATTCAGAAGCATGACCGTACATAAAATCAAGCAAATCTCTGTCTGTAAGCATTCAATATTATCCCCCGAAGGGACAAGGTGGCGGCTTATCGGAAATTTGTGAGCCCCCCAATATATCTGCTCCTAAACGCGTCAAAAGGGGACACTTTTAGCAAATTTATTAACGTGAATCAGCACTTTTGATTTTGACAGATTTATTTTGATTCATGGATTTTCATTTAGCTTTGACAGTGATGACGTAGTTTTGTTGATATACACAACCTGAGGATAGTCGGAGAAGTAACAACGCACTTTGGTATAGGTATAATAGTTTTACTATAGTTTGCTGCTATGGTAATGAGAAAACTGATAGGTACATTATCGATTTCAAATCTAAAATTAGACTTAGACCGGACGTCTTGAACCCGCGACTAGTCCTTTTCAAGGGGAGTGCTCTGACCAACTGAGGTACCAGGCCATAATATAAACTCACGCTTATATCACCGAAGGGATAGGCAGAGGTGCTGGCAGTCACATTTCGCCAGTTTATGTTTAGGTCCCAATATTGCATTGGGACGGTGATGTTACTACAGTACTTACATTTTATCAAAGTAAGTAAATAAAATATTGAAAGCGGTAAAAAATTCTGATGTCAAAAATTAGTAACGTACAAGAAATGAAATATCAATTTAATTAGGGATATAATTTCAATTTCGATTACATCTAACAGAAATATAATATTAATTATAATCGTCTAAAATCACACCGCACCGCACCATTACGTAAGTTAACCATAAGAAAATTGTTTCCCAAGATATGGCGAATGATAAAGTGGCATATTACTCGTGGGCTGCCAGCTCCAACCATGTTAATCTTGGCTGCCGTCTGCAGGCGCCATAATGTTTTATATGGGAACGCTATCGTTGAATTTTTTTACGCGAATCGTTTATTTTTCTACTAACATTATTATTAGCAATAACTTAATAAGTTTTATTCGGTATTCTTATGACAATAATTATGTTTATCAGCATGCTTAGCTTAAGGATAAGTATTATGGACACAACTTGGCAATGCTGCCAGTCTTCTAAGACGCTTTCCACGAGAGGCATGCAATGTGGAGGGATTCCTTGACGTATTTAGGCTTCTTCTTCTATCGAATTGATGGCATTTTTGAGTTGCCATTTGCCAGGCTAAGTTGAATTTTATAAAGCATATAATGTGGTGTGTGTTTTGGGGTAGGATTTTTTTTCAATATATACAATACCAAAGTTATCATGGGTATATACGGTCCTACCAAAATGTTGCCCAATCTCACCCGTAAGCCAGTACGCCTGACGATTGATTAAGAAACGAGAATGTGATGCAGACATTCCCTCTCAAGGTTGAGATTGAGATATTAAATGTCAATCGTTTCCATAAAAGTGAAATAAAATAAATCCCGGAAAGAAAAGTAGAAGAGTCGACCTTGGGCTTTTGATCCGAAGACTGATAATAGTACACGAAAAATTAACAATTATTAACCACCTCAATGATCTTAAAAAAAACGCTGATATATTTTACTGTAGTGTTTGACAATAGTACCAAAAATAAATACAGTATATTTAACCTGTCCATACCTATATTTTAAAAATTATCTTACATCCATGGAATTGACACGTCTAATCACATGGAAATAATGGTTGAACGAGCACGTCGTTGTTGCTCTCTTATCCTATCTAAGTTGATCTTCCACCCCCCTCTTAGGTGTATAAATTTCAATAACAGTTGAAGGAAATTGATACTTTTTGATGTATCAAGTTATGATGGTGATATCCTCGTCTCCCCAGACCTTCTTTTAAATTCGAAGCTTGTGAATAGAGAATAGTTTACGGATGATTAACTTTTACCGTTATGTACTGATTTTTTGCGAGAAATACGTCATCTGTGATGTTAATACGAGTCACATATTTTGATATTTAAAGGTAGAGAGATTTTTGCTTTTGATTTTTTGCAGAAGTAGACTTTTCTTCGAAATCAGATTCTACCCTCTTCTTTCTTACACAAACGTCCATAGGCCACGGTGTCCACTTTCCATAGATAGACCATGCGCTTGTCTGTCACCTTAATGGTATAAAAAAAATAATGTTCTTACATTAGGCAACTACAAAAACAACTGCAGTTTCCTCAACTTAATTTCCATCCTTCCCGCGGCTCGGTCCCTATTAAGTGGGACCGAAAATCATAGTTGGCAAAATGTGGGTGTTTTATACACCTCTGCCTACCCATTCGAGGATTACGGGCACGAGATATGTAGGTATGTATGTATGTATGTAAAATGTAGATACCTTAAACATGTAAATTTTCAAACATAAGTTAAAACTCAACTTTACCCCACATTAATCTCTGTTTTACGGTAAACGCCTGTATAATTGAGGTCACATCAGAAACAAACATATTAATATCAGTACTAAACTGTAACTTTCACGAAACCACAACAAAAATAAACCCTTTACACTCTTATTCCAACGCTATTAAGACCCAAAATTGAACAAATATACTTAAAACAGAACTGTTTACATCAAACTTTGGGACTAACTTAAAAATGCATTTGTTTTAACAGCTATTTACTTAGTCTTAAGGTATAATTTAGTTCGGAATGGCTATTAAATAAGTTGGCAAAGACTAGGGTAGCTTGGCCCTCGTCAAACGTATTCTGGTACAGACAGAGGTAATGAAATAGCTAGCAAATGAGGCATGCGTAGTTTCCAATAGCAACCTTTCACATCGCTCATTTGTGAAGTGCCAAAGTGTACAGCTCACGGCATATAACTAACTATAGAGTTGAGTAGTCGTGTAGACGACGCCAGTAATTACAGTTTTGGAAATTTGGGAGGCGTTTTGTAACGAGTCATGTGTTACTTTCTCATCCTAAATCGATTGGATACCTTTTCTATATTGAAACTGGTATCATCAACTTTTGGATTTCTTTTTATTTATGGCACGTCAATTGGACTTCACCTCGCCTGATGTTAACCTGAAGGCAAAGTCTCATAAAAGAGGGTCATTTTTGCACACACGTACAGTGCTACAATGGTGGCGCTTAGCTTGACGGCCTCAGAACACGTGCGTGAATTCCTAGACTCATTTGGGTAAGAAATTTTTTCATAACATTTTATTTTTATACCAGAAGGTAGCAGAAAAGCATACGTCAACTTTACGACCTTATCAGACACAGCAGGTCTAGAATTGTAGTATAAAGGAAACATATTGTGTGCGGGTAAAGAATCAATCAGTCAATTATCCTGTCACAGTTCACTGCTGGACATATCCGAATGTTAGTACTATACTAATGTTAGGCTTTCTGTTACCACGATGGCCAGACGGGTTGGTACAGGTTTTTTTTGAATTCTTCTTCTTTCGCAATGATATTTATTGTCTGCGTTTTCCTTTCGCGAATCTTATGACACTTGCGGATGAGATGTTGTGGTGATTATTATTTCTTCGTCACCACACTGCTAGAAGAAACCCTCAAAAATCTCTATACGATGCTACAAATAAGAAAAGCTTTTTATACATATTTTCCCATGTCAATATAAACCATATATGTGCAAGTTACACAACCCATCTTCGAAACCGCGAAGGCGGACATTTTGAAAAATGCTGTACATCAACAATACCCATTCATTCTAACTTTTGTTTTCCCAACTATGTTTTTTTATTTATATTTTCTTATACCTCATAATTTATGTGGACATTTTTAACCTTTGACATGAGGTTGAATGCCCGGTTTGCCCGGATGGGTAGTAATGGAAATTTTATGGAGCCTTTTATGGGTTTTCGAGGGCTTCTTCGCGAAAACTGTGTGTTTTGTTAAAAAGAAGCGTTTTGAATGAGAATGAGGGACGCGCGGTGACGAAAACGTTCATGAGATATTTTATGGTGTGAGTAAAAATGGAAATAATGGTTTTATGTTTGTTTATGTTATGCGCCTGTTTTCTCTTATCGTGTGTTTGCAGATATTCTGGAGAGTGTTGGGTGAACATGTGTTTTGATTCTGGATGTTGATTTAAACATTTAGTTATCGCGAGTAACTCTGAAACGCTTTTGACGTTGCTTTGATTTTTTTATGACATTTTAATGAAATTTCAATTTCTTGTTTTGTTATTAATTTAAATTTCATTCATGTAGGTATGCAGATTTTTTCAAATTTTATAATTCTTCGATTTTTACACATTGATCACTATTTTTAATTGTCAATTCAGTGAAAATGAAAATGAAAAAATGAAATGAGACTCGCGATACTGAGTTGAGTTGAATTTCTTAACGAAGTCTGCTCAGGTTGGAGCCGCGTTTCGAACCAGTGTGGTTCATTTTCTGAACTTACCTGTAATGTAGGTATTTTTAATAATGATATTTTGTAAGTGCCGTTTAATGGTCTATACATATATAATTATATAATACTTATATAATTCCCCAAAGGGGGTAGATAGGTATTTTACTGACTGCGTTTTTAGTTTTGACTTAATCGGTCAATAGTGTATTGCCGTTGATACTATTTTTTGAGCTATATATTACATTTTTTACACAACATTTTATATTTTTATTTTATACAAGAATATTAGCAACCGAAATTATTAATATTCCCCCTAACAGTTAAACTTAATGGCTTGTGTTAGGAGTGGGTTCACATCGGTAGTATCATGGCCAGGATTCGAACCTAGAACTTCTCGATCGTAAGGTATGTACCTCAGTTTCGTGTACGATAACAAAATTAGGCATTTCATTAATGACAATCCTTTTACTATCCATAAGTACATTTCATTAAATGAATATATGTAAGTAATTGAATACATACGTACTAAGGCAGTTTTTGATCATATAAACATTAATATTCGTTGGTTAGCTTGAAAAGAGAATGGTTCTCCGGTTGACATAACGATTCCCACAAGAAAAGTCTACGTGTGAAAACCGTCTAAAGCAAGTTATAAAATAAATAAAACCGCAAGACGTATGAGTGTACAAGTAGAGAACAGTCAGAACTTTACTCTAGTACAAGGGTAAAAGTTTGTTCAGAACAGGGTACTTAAATAAATATCAAAACTAATATTTTGAAACATAAATTGTCTCGTACAAAATTTATTGACGCTCCAATAAAAATATTAGGTACGTATATATTAATATAGACACTCTAGAGACGCTCTCGGGGCATACTAGCGGTTCTCATCTCGTTATCACTTTTCAACATCGAGTTGTATTTTAGTAAGATGATGCATGATCAAAAAAAATATTAACAGGTTATATTGACAGCTGTCTTTGGGTTCCAAAACCAACAGAGCAGTTACAAAGACAAAAAATTTCAAAAGGGAAACTGGGGGAAATAACGAACCGCTTCCAGGAAAAGCCATAGAAACCAAACCAAAAGAAGAAGCAAGAGTAAGCCAATAGCTCTCAAAATAGCCTCGAGATGATTAAATAACAGCATCAAGATTCTGACCAAATTTTAAGTGATAAGTACTATGAGGTTGAAAATCATGACAGCCAATCCCATTTTCTTATGATATTAGATAAGTTTATTTACAATGAAAGCGATCCATTTCTCACTTATACTTTATCCATTCGAGTATACCACGAAAACTAATAGTATCGCTGTTGCTGCCGAAGAACATTAAGATGGCCATAACAAATCTTCGCCGGTGATTTTCACCTGTGTAAGATAAAGACGTATCTTTCCACCAGTGTGTTTATATTTTAGACACGCTTGAAGATCAGACGATGAGACTCTACGGACGACAAGAACCGCCATATTGGAATTGATGTGATAAGTGTTGCCTTTTATTTTATGCTCCCTTTAACTTTGTTTCGTCCTTCAAAGTTCTTCCAATCGACAATTACACATATAAAATATTTTTAACAGCCCTATTCGCATCGCAATCTCGTCGAAAAATCCAATTATTTGTAAGAAAATATAGATATTTCATGTTTAATATTTACATTATGTTAAGCGAAAACGGGTGCTTCTTTCTTCACTAATTTATCAACCAATTTTTCTTATTTATACTGCAGTTTTAGAATCTATTTTAACTGTATATCCATTAAAAACATATTAAAACAGCTGTACATTTTCCATGCGACTATTTTATGGAGTTATTCACGATGTGCGTTTTTATAGGGTTGGTAGCGCGAGTTTTGCAAGTGTCCATATGTCCATAGGTCACAGCGACCACTTTTCATCAGATGGGCGTTGCGCTTATCTATCACTTTATCACTTAAACGGTATAAACCTATTTTTTCCTCCTTTAACTTCTCAATAATGATTGTGGTCGGTTAACCAAACGATATTATTTAAACCGACAAACACAAAACATCACAATTTTTCGTAATAGCAATAACCCCAGCGGACTTCAAAAACTATTCATTGCTCCACACCCTGTAGAGAGCCAGGGTGCGTCGGGCAATGCCCGTCTGGTTCATATAATAGGGATGTGCAGATTTGTATGGCATACCTAGAGCCGACCTTGCTTTGTGCCACGTCCCCTTTAACATTTCGCTTGCCTTTAGTCTAGACTCGATGAGGTTTTTATAAAACTTTGATTAAAACTTCACGGAGAAATTATTTCATTTCAAAGGATAAATGAAGTGTATTGTTTTTATAATTTAGATTTTGTGTGAGGTTCGCCATTGCTATTAAGTCTCGGTCTGTTAGAATTGCTATCAAGGATCTCTAGAATTAGAGTGCTGCGTCTACACTTACGTAACATTTTACCGTGATTGTGACAGAAGTGCGTGTCCTTCACATATTCAGCTACGTGATAACTGTACTTAAATGAAACCATTGATCGACTGGTGGCCATGTCAGCACAATTTTCGTGTGCCCATGTGTCACAAGTTGTTAGGTCCACATTCAACGTCAAAGCTTGATGCCACGCTGTCCGGTCCACCGTTCATGTCACAAATCTGGATGCATCTTAAGATGTCGACCATACTTCAACAATATCACCGTACCAAAACTGTCCAAACGTCACTACCTACTCCAACCAGGAATCCTATCAGTTTATAACAATGACTAATATTTAAGGCAGTTCTCCAATGGTAAACATGCCCATGACGAGGTACCCGTTGACGGTTATGAGCTCGCCTCAACAAAACACTCACATAATAGTCATAGTTTATGTTAACACACCATTTAACATAACATAAACTCACGCCTATATCCCCGTAGGGGTATGCAGAGGTGCTAGCACTCACATAGTTTCTGTTTCGGTCCCAAGGTGGCGAGCCTATTGCCATTAATCGGGCACTTATAAACCTGTGATAAATACACACGTAACTTCGAAAAGCATCCAAAAGCCCGTTTAAGGGATTTACAATAGTAACTTCGAGTATCTCACAAGTTACTCGAGCCATCGTAAACAACTAGTAGGTACCTAAGTGTACCGAGATGACGTTCCCGAGCATGACAAGTTAAACTGAACCCACTTCACGTAGTTGACGCTTACATTTCAAATGTCATGTTTAATTACACACCGACGAGGGAAAGGGACAGGTACAGCCATGTTGTAATGTTTTATCTACCTTTTAGGAGTTATTTGAAGGTAGAAACAGTAAATTAATTTATGGGTTATATGATTGTCTATTATTCAAGAGGTCCCATGTTTGATTCTGGGTTACCATAACATAACATACACTTACGCCTATATCCCCGAAGGGATAGGCCTCTGCTAGCACCTCTGTGCTAGCACCTACATTTCGCCAGTTTATGTTTTTAACCGGGCACTTATAAACCTGCGATAAATGTGTGGACTCCTTAACCACTTGTAACAATTATGCTGCCTTGTTTGTTTGAACTCTCTATCCTCAGAAAATAGTTGAGGGAGATTCTCATATCCCCCTCCCACCAATACTTCATGATGGACATTAAAACGTTTTCATAGGGTCGGCAGCACGCATTGCAAAAGTTAATAAACCACGGTAACCACTTCCCATCAGGTGGGCCGTGTACTTATCTACCACCAAAGTAGTACAAGTATATAAAAAATTCAATGTTAATATTTTATTGCTTAACTTACGTACCGTGGGGTAGATGAATATAATATAGATCTTAGAATAAAGTAAGGGGCCAGTATGACGTGGGCGAATCCGGGGCAATTCGTCCAGTATATTATAAATTCTTCCAACAGTACATTCTCTTCACAACTAAATCACCAAGATTGACACGGAGCAGTCCCTCAAAAACCGCCACCATTACAAAGTGATCTCATTACTTCCAGCATAATGGCAGCAAGCGATGTCAGTTGATGAATCGGCCAGCTTCCCTGCCATCTTACTGGCGTAATGAGCGATCCGGCTTTATCTCGCGAGATGCGTGATGGATGGATGCTGGTACTTAGGGAGGCGGGATTTGGTCTTTGCCTGTATAGTTAGTTTTTTTAGGTTTGGTTATTGATAGAGTAGAATATGATTTTATGACTTAGGTCTTTCTTACATTAGACGACTAGAAGAAACTCGTTTCGTCAAAAGTTTCGTCAACTCCAATTCCACCGATTCCGTCTAATTAATACCAGTTAATGCTAGTTAATATTAGTCAACACTAGTTAATATACTAGTTAATATGTATTAGTATTAATTAGCATCAACTAGTTAATATTAGCTAATACTCGTTAATACTACATAGTACATAACTATTACTAGCAATATACTCGTACTAGTTCATGTTAATTGATACTAGTTAATCTTAGTCGATAAAGGTTAATGCTTTTTAAAATTACTTTATAATAGTTCATACTAGTTCATGCTAGTTCATACTAGTTCATAACTAGTTAACACCAGTTAATACTAGTTAATACTTGCTAATACTAGCCAATACTAGTCAATTTTGGTCATTGGATTACTGCTAATAGTACTATTAAACTGTCTAGATTTAGAAATCAGGCCATACGATAAGAATAGCCCGATTTCTAAATCTAGACAGTAGTATATAAAAAAACAAAATCATGACATCAAGACTTAAAATTCTAGACCAAACAACTATCAATGATTATTAAAACCTCAAAAAAATTAAGTCAACATGGACATGTGTACCAAGATACATAAATAACTGTAATGTGGTGAGCAGTGGGGGTCTCACGGTGGCGAGTATTTTTGTCATGCAAACACACAGCTGGGTGATCTAATTACGCTGCCCCATTCATAAAGTTTGGTATTGAGATCGGTTGGTGAGTCAGTTCGATGTTTGAATGCATTCTTGCGTAACCGCTTGTGTGATATTTTGATATGACGGCATCAATCTGATGTTTGTGTATAATACTTGGTATTATGAGCACCTGTATTAGTAACAGTATGATTATATTACTGACGTAAATAGAGGAACTCCTTAATACGCAATACCAATTTAAAATGTCAGTGATAGTGGCTTGTCTTCGGGTTTGCAGGGCTGCGAGGGATATGTTGGCTACTATCTCACCTCCGGCAACTAAAGACCAAAAGACAGTGTGTGTTTTAGTTGGTTTGAGTTCGACATAACCCTCCCAACCGACCCCAGCGGGTGTATTTTTCGCTCGATAAAAAAGAATTATAGCTTTCTAAAAACATTGACTCATGGATTTCATGTTATAAAATGTGTACTAATTATACCAAAAAATATAGCATAAGTACTATACCTACTTACCCGACATACCTACTATGAAAGTAGTACAAACTCCTTCCAACCTAAAAAAAACAAAAACGTATAAAAATAAATAAGAAGCTGGTGATAATATCTACCCTTCTTACTGGTTTATGGTATCAAAGGGTTCTGATATGATCACCCATCTATTCTTAGGCAAGACCACACAAGTTTTAGTGACAGCTTTATAGTTCATCCTCCATAAACAACGAATCGTATACAATTAGGACGCTAATTGTATATGATTTGAAGATTAGGATAAACTGAAACCATACGTTTACCGTATCAAAAGAAGGTTTAACATGTAATACAATTTCATTTGTAACTATTACATATACACTGACGGACTCATAAACTGCATCAAAGTTCAGGTTTACTCTAAAAGGATTTTTTATAATAAGTATGCAAACTTTTTAGATTAAATTATATAAATAAGGCAAGACTGGCTCTTAATCTTAAAAAAAAATTAAATTTAAAAATAGAACTGCAGTAAAACAAATGAATATAGCCGGGAAAAGAAAATTTACTTGTAGAATCAGATTTGCGTGTTATTTATAGCAAAGTTTTAAATTGATTCTCATTGATTTTTTTTGTTTTGTCAATTGAATTATTGTTACCAGCATAATTGTTGGGTTAGTTTTTTAACACATCGAGAGTTTTGAACCATAATATGGATACTTCGTCCGGACAAGCGGCACAAATTGTAGCATTGGTGCGGGAGGGCTTGGATCAACGAACGATTGGTAGAAATTTAAATTTAAACCAGTCTACGGTTTCTAGAATAATATATACAGAAGGTTTGTAGAGACAGGTTCTTACAGGAGGAGACGTGGTACAGGCAGAACTCGAGCAACCACAGGTCGTGATGACCGATTTATTGTTATAACTTCCCTGCGAAATCGTTTCCTCACGTCAGTTAACATCAAAACCGAGCTTAATGAAGTGCGTGGAGTAAACGTGTGTGCACGAACAATAAGAAGAAGGTTAAAGGAAGCGGATATCACCCCTTTTAGACCAGCAAATGGTCCAAAGTTGTCTACAGCTCACAGACAAGCTCGCTTAAGATTTGCGCGTCATCACCTGAATTGGACAGAAGAGCAGTGGGCCTCTGTATTGTTCACGGACGAGTGTAGGACATGTTTATATGGTGCAGATGGTCGCAGAAGAGTCTATCGTCGACGTGGGGAGCGATATGCTCAAAGTTGCATTGAGGAGCGTGTTCCTTTTGGAGGCGGTTCATGTATGGTCTGGGGTGGCATATCGATGAACGGGCGAACAGAACTTGTGTTCATAGACATGGTCCGTCAAAACGGTAATAGAGGGGGTTTGACAGCACATCGCTACATAACAGAGATATTAGAAGATCACGTGGTGCCTTACATGGGATTCATAGGCGAAAATTTTACTTTAATGCAGGATAATGCCCGGCCGCATGCAGCTGCACAAGTTCAACATTATTGCGAAGAGGTTGGGATACGTACAATGAATTGGCCAGCACGCAGCCCGGATCTTAATCCCATCGAGCATGTTTGGGACAATTTAAAAAGAGGTGTATATGCGAGAAACCCTTCGCCCACGACAGTGGCAGCACTAAGAACAGCACTTTCAGAAGAATGGGACAATATTCCGCAAGATCTTTTAAAAACCCTTATAAAATCTATGCGGAACCGATTAGAATCCGTAATAAGGGCACGTGGGGGTAATACACCTTATTAAAACACAAATAAACCCTTGCATAAAGTTTGTGTCTATTGTTAAAACCAATTTTTTAATTAAACCAATTTTTCTTAAATTTCTGTTTTTTCTTCAAAAAAAGTCTTAAGGTCCTTTCCAGTACATAAACTTAAACGTAAAGATATGACCCTACGCTGTTTTAAAGTTCACGAACCAATCTAGAGGTTTCAATTTAAATCTGTATAGAAAGTATGCATACTTGGTTAAAATATTTATTTCAAAGTCGTCTATTACTTTGATGCAGTTTATGAGTCCGTCAGTGTACTTTGTTATTTATTTCGTATTTTATCTACAAAACTTTAACCTAATTTAAGTTTAAAAGGTTAACCGCGGTAGCCTAGTAGTATGGGTAATGGACTGCTGAGACGAGGTCTCGGGTTCGATCCCAGGTATTACCATGGCACACACCAATGACTTTTCGATGCTTTTAGTTATGTGTCTATTTATCGCAGGTTTATAGGTGCCAGGTTAATGGCAATAGGCTCGCCATCTATTACATTGGGACCTAAACATGAACTGGCAAAATTTGTGGGTGTTAGCACCTCTGCCTACCCGCTTCGGGGATATATAGGCGTGAGTTTATGTATGTTTGTATGTATCTACAAAATTGGTGTTCTGATATTTCAATAATTTAGCTACTAGTAATTATTATTAAACGTATGCGATTATTTATGTATTCTTTATACTGTTTAGCACTTGGTGAATCTTATTGTCATACATAATATAGATGGATTATCTATGCCTACTAATATAAAACTGTAAAGTAGTCGTCTATACATTGAAGATAAAAAATACTTGGATTATGTTTATGGATGCAACTACCGACTGATCAACCCTTATTGGATAGCAAGTCAGCGGGTAAGCTTACATAATGACTTAATTTCCAAAAATATTTGTAAAGTTATACACAACACACATATACTCACACTCTATACACTCAAAATACTAATAAAAATCTGTATCTTGTTCACAGGTAAGACAGAAAGTATTGCAGTTCACAAAAAGACTTGCACACAGGTAATTTTTGTTGAAGAATTCTTCACAAAACACAGCAAAACAAGAGTAACTTTAGAGAAAGGGAATTCTTTAACTTGATATTTTATTCTCCGCAAAAGGAACTACGAATTCAGTAGCCAAACTACGAAACATCCACAGTTACGGACCGAAGTTTCGTATAATCAGTTATATAGAAAACATTTATATCGAAATCGGATCCAAAGATGGTGACACTTAGTTTCAGTTTAAATTCTACCATGAGAAAACCGAAGTGACTTCATGACACCTACATAGCTAGCCCGGGCAGCCTATGTGGCGTAGCGGTAGCGAATGTCACTGATGCGTAAAAGACGCGGGTTGTATTCCGATTAATACAAACTTTAGTCTAGTACACATAAGGGGACGTAGTAAGCCTTCCCGAAGAGCGAAACCTATGCTCGGACCCTATCCGTGAGTAGCGGCGATGCCGGGAAACAAATTAATACACCACGATGACAACTGAAAAATGCTATCGATTCGACAGAAGAAGAAGAAGTACACATTAATATGGCTTTTGCACTGGTCTGATCGTGCCTTGAAGGGCACGTTAAGCCAATGATCCCGGTTCTCATACAAAAATCTATAGTAGTCGATACAGGTAATTAGCCGTGAAATCTAACAACTGATCTAACTGCAGTACTTCGATATTGCCTAAACCTGTTAATTGTGGAGGCTAGATGGCAGTCGCTTCACGGAAAATTTAGGCTGGAAATAAGCGGACCTCGGACTCTGATGTCACGAATACAACCGAAATTAACGCAAGGCTGATGATGATAGCTAATCACGGTGTGCAGTATAACCCAGAGGTTTTCGAGAATCAAACGGGACGGGAGAAAATGTACCTTTTAACGCTTTCGTTCTTGTTTCGGGCGTTTCAAATGTTCCGTGGTAGCCCCCCAGTCACAGCAAAACAAATGAAAGTTTCCCTTGTCTAGAACTTCACATTACAAATTCTATTGGTAGGAGATACCTAGACTGAGACTAAGTAACATTTAACAGACCCTAGCTAGACTAAGTGCTTCTACTAAATTTTATTCAATATTGAAAAGTATCATCCAATTTTGAATTGTATTTCACGAAATTGCAAGGGGCATTTTAAATTTTGCGACAGTTTGTTTGAAATACGAGTGTCACTTTTATAAAAACATACTTTGGCACTAATATGAAATTTTTTTAACTTTTTTTCCAGCTCTATCTTTCTTATAAGTTGCTTCAATTGACACTTCAGACTTACCAAGGGGTAGAGGAACTAAAAGGTTCACGCAGATGTCATTACTGCACTTTTGCTGTTTTGGTCTGACATTTACAGTATCAGAAACTAAAGAATATTCTCTGTCTATGGTTTGTGGTTTAACTCGAGAATTTCGTCTCACGCTGATTAAGATTACTACCTCATATTTTGAATCTCATTAAAAATTCTATACACTTTCTTGTAATATATTTTTTTTCTAAGTTTGCTTATTACTTAGATATAGTTTGAATTATGCTATTTTATGACCTAATTAACGAGGTTATATTTGAAAGTTCAAAATGTAAATCATTCTTTTTTTAAAATTGATAAACCATAGTCGACTATGCGACATCTGGTTGTATAAAAAAGCAGTTTATGTTCTCTATTTATGAAATGATACGCGTATGCACTCTAAGGCGTAAATAATATGTAGTAAGGCTAATTAATATAAAAAGACATTTTGTAACGGGATTTGCTTATAAATTAACACACCTTCTAAGGCACAATCAAAAAATAAAAGCGCATCGATGCACAAACATCATGGTCTATGAACGTTTGCAAATCCAGGCGCGTTACACTAGTGCTGCCTACCCTATAGGAACCTACTAACACCCTTCTACCCCCATTTTATAGTTGCTTGGAAAAAACACAGCAAGGAGTTCATTCCTAAGCTTGTACCTATTCCTTTAATGTAGAATTCACGCCTAAAATCTTACAAGTAAATATTAAGGAGTCATTGCACTCACTCACATAGTCAGCTGATCGCTGATACAATCAGTGGGATCTATTTATAGCCACAGAAAACACCTCGGTCCTCTCACACAGTTTTCACACTATCAGAAAATTAATACCGTACTTTCACTAAAATATGGGGCATTATACTAAATTCAATATTTAACGTAACAGTAAAAAAATGTTATCCTTCGATAATTTAGTGCACCATTTTATTATGTTATCGCAAAACCGTAATAATTTACCCCTCTTAGGGACAACAAAGAGGCAAAATAAGTTTGGCCCTCCGTCGAAGGGAGTGAGCGAGAGTTCCAAATAGTTCCCGAGCAGTATGGGGTCGGAATCCGGGCGGTGTGGACGTGTGTGTACCGTTGGCGAAATGCTGGCTCGTTTAGACTAGACGCGGACGATTTTCAGTGACAAAGTGACCTTTAGCAGACTGTTTATAAACATTACATGTATCAATCGTTAGTTTTTCTAATCAAGTGCTCAAATCGTGTTGATATCACGTGCTTGCTGTTATCAAGTCGCGTGTACTTTTCAACGTGAAAGGAACGTTTAGGAGTTAAAAATTATTTTATATCAATTTTTCAAGGTGATTGCGTGTTTGTTTTTTTTTCTTATAATATTATTTTTTATGTTTTATATATTTTTTATAGTTTTATCTTTAAATTTTTTGGTTTATAATATTGTAGGTATTGTTATTATTGATTGACCGTCCATATGATTCGATGATTTATATGGCAAATATCATGCAAGTTACGTATATAAACCAAGTTAATTAGAATTAGTGGTTCTATATAAAATTGTTTAAAAAATCAATGATATCTTATGTAAGTGCTAATTCTATATTTCAATGAAACTAGTCTCAATATTCAAGCAATTAATTAATACTAGCTTTAGCTATACTATTAGCTTTGAATTATATTATTAGAATGAAATCAATCTGTCATAATAACGGTTAGTAGCGGTATATAACGTAGAAATATAATAATGGTCAAATATAAGGAATATTTTCAATAATTATATTAAGTATAGATGGATATTGTTGATGAGTAGTATTGAATAACCTTCGGTAAATCGTATTAAAAAGAGAAGTGATGTTAAATTAGAATATAAATTTCTCTTGGCAATACTTAATCTTAATCATTTCAATCATAATCACAATAATTTACTTGTGTGCTATAATAATAATATACAATACTTTATCATTCATGTCATTAATAATCAAGAAAATAAATGTAATAATTATAAATCCCAAAAATCTATGAATACCATTATTAAATAACATAAATTGATTTCTTTATTGAAATTTTGAGACAATAATATGCTCACTTTTTCAAATCGAATTAAAATTGTTAGAGACTTACTTTTAGAGATATTTATTTTCCAATTTTAAATCGATATAATGATTATTTCAAACATAATCACATAAACAGAATAAATGGCAGTGACCATAATACTCTGACAATTATATTAATTTAATCACATTAAAACTTAGTCTACAAACAATTGATAATCATTCGTATCAAACGCTTTACATAGATCTATTCTTACTTATTTTCTATTGGCTACTCATCTAGTATAAAGATATCTATTCAAAATAATCTATATTAGACCGGCTTTGGGGGTATAACCCTTCGTTTGGCGTATTTAAAACTAGCGCTCCTTATCGATCGTTGTACTGTGGTTTACAATGCACTCGGCCACACGTCTGGTAATGACGATTTCGTTGAACATTACATCATTAACAGAGGGCTTAGGATTAAAATTGAGTTTACTGTTTTTGAAAATGTCAATTACTCATTGCTTGATGACAGTTTTGTTAATATTTGGTAAGAAATTATTAATCTTGAAATTGGTTTGAATTAAGAAAAAGAAAATAAACTGAATGAATACATAATCTGGATAAATAAATAAAGGGATAGAACTGAGAAGTATTTGAAGAGTTTTTAAATACAATATACTTACAATGAATTAGATTAGACAAACGTGATTGAATATATATCAAATACCTCTAAAGGCAATAAAACTATTTCAGTTGAAATACACTTGGCAAATCTAAAACATGCTAAGTTTATCGATTACTAAACAGCTCTTGAATGCAGGTCGGCCGATGACTCACCGGTTTTACTGCTTACCCTATATGTACAGACTTGGTAATGAGGGACATAGGCACATTCGGACATGTCTAGATCAAAGATTAGAAATGCATTTTGCATACCAAATGTAATATGATTCAATTTTAACTCATGCAACTTGCAACAACTGCACTTTACAAAATGTTGAAAATGAAATATATTATTAAAAATGAAACATTGAAATATGATAAGTATTGATAGAATACAAAGTAATATTCCGGATAAAAGAGCTGTAGAAACTGCATAAAATATATTTTATCCTGCAGTATTTGCTGTAAATGTGAAGCCATTTCCACAATTTATACCATTCATACATGAAGCAGTTGCAAAGAGACGTCCATTGATTGTTCGAAAGGTACCGGTTCACCTACGCGCTCCCCGCTTGAATGAAACGAGCTCCGGCCTTTTTAGGCCGGTGTTGTAAGCTGATAAAACATTGACACATCTTTAGCCTGCTTCTGTTGCAATCTACATGATTTATTTGTATTTTGACCCGTAATGAATGTGTTCAAGTTGATATAACTATTTCATTCAAAATTTTATGAGCTACAGTGAACTTTGCTGGATTCTCGCCAATACGTTATTTTTAAAATGATTATTTACATTGAAAAGTTGTAAACAGTAATAATTTTTGGAATTATTTCATTATTATTTATATTTTTTGGGTTTCTTATTAGTATATTATTCTTATATTTTGAATTATATACGATATTAACTAGAAATTTTCCTTTCAGCTCTACCGTGACGACTATACCAAAGTGGCTCTTACAACATTTAACTTCATAGACTGTGTTCAAAATAAAACTTAGTGTTAGTGTTTGACTGAGACTTTCTGTGACCTTAATTATTGTGCCAAATATTTCGTTAAAGTTTTCGCGTGAACTTAAACTCTATGTGTACTGCAATACGGTTGAACTTTCATTAGCAGTTGTTAGGGGAGGACTGGCATTAATGGCTACGAATGGGCACCAACTTATCTAAATTGAACAAGACAAGAGTCTCCGGTGTCAATCATGTTAGTATATTTTGGCATGTTTACTACAATTTGTTTAAGCTTTCATATTTTATTTGGCGTTGTTAGAGTTTTGTTAAATTTCTGTATCCTGATTATTGTTATTGTATTGTATTGTATTGGGACTCCTTTTTCCGCACCTAGCCTCCCTTTTTGGGCCATTGTGCGTGAATTCTGATTATTTATGTCACTTTAGCATTTGAATCTTCTTCTTTCGTGTCTATGATCCACCCAAGCTTAGACCATGAACTCGGACCGTTCTCGCCTGTCGATAATTGTGTACTGCGTCTTGTAAGACAAGTGTAAATTCTAACAAATTAAACAAATAAATGTATTCACTACAGATAGATACTATTTGATCCATTTTAACTAGTATCCTGTGTATCCTTTTGGACAACGGTTCGAATTTCCTTATGGAAGTGAAGTAAGATTGAAATAAATATTACTTTTAAGGGTCTTAGGGGCCCTGTGCTCAATTGCAAACAATGAGTTGATAGAGATCTATCGCATGCGGATTAATAGATCAACAGCGCATGAAATACGAGCAATCAAAATAACTATTGAGTGTTATGATTCTTATTAATTATTATCAATTATCATCTTCATCCGGGCAGCCAACCGGGTTGCGTCCTTAGCAGGAACCTAGGAACAGGTGGCCTACTCGTTCTCATGAATTGGTTATATTTTTTTTATCTAGGACACGTCATTTCGACTTCACCTGATGGTAAGCTGAAAGCAAAGTATTATGAAAAAGAGTCTCCACACACGTATGGTGGCGCTCAGCTTGACGGCCTCATCAGATACTATTTCAGGGCCCGCTAAAAGGACCTGGAACGGAATAGTACCTACAAACCATTGCATGAAGGAAATCCATAAACCAATGCATATTTATTCGAAATTTGAATTAAACCTATCTTTTTCACTACCAAACAAACCGTTTCCCACATTTGCGTAAATATTATGACAATAATCAAACCATCTCTATACGATATCTACATAATCCAAAGCACGATATAAATCCATTTTATTACATACATTTCCGCTACGCAGATACATATGCCATTAAAAAGAGTTATATCCTACATACATATTGTAAATCAGTGTTATTTCTCAAGGCAATATTTTTTTTCACAATTACTTTTTATTTTGAGATTGTTTGAGTTACAATGGCTACTATTCAAACACGCGGTTCCGAAAAAAAAATGTTTCGCGGTTCCTGGGTAAAGCGGGAATGAATTTTGAATTTCGAATTAGCGACAGGACGCAGAAACTAGATAAATTAGTTTATGAATTTTTATAACTATCTGTATCGGCATAGAGCGAAGTTTAGTACAGTTAGATTGTCTGTGGGTTTAGCGCGCCATTTTGTTATAAATAAATAAACGCTGCATAGACCTAAATGAAGCGTAGTCCCACTAGCTTTTGTTATGGAATCTAGAATGAGGATAAACATACCTAGATACGTTTTTTTGTAGACTATACGTAGGTACATATTTGAATAGAAAAACACTCATGCAATTGTAAACATATTTATATATGGAAAGATTTGTACTGAGCGCGAGTTGAGTGTCTCCAGTCTAGGACAGGATAACTTTACCACTGCACCATAGACTATATTGGTGTGTGTGTTTTAATCACACAAGTACACACAAGTAATTTAAGGCACGAGTTATAGACCCAAATGTGCTCAAAAATGGTCTATACACGTATTGGCCTGTTTTTTGAGGATAAAACGGGATGCAATAATGGTGGATGAGCTCATATCTATCAGTCAATCAAGTCAAGTCTATGATTTTATCATAACAGTCCGCGCGCACTAGGAACTTAGGACCAATATCGTGCTGATACTTATAGCAAAATGTATGTAATACCTATATAGAAGTAAAGTATGGTTTTCATCTCCTCTTTTTTTCCGTGGGCAAACTCCCCATACCCCCTCTACCAAAGTAGTTGGAAGTGATTTTGTCGGACTCGAGCTGACTAAAATGCACGTCGTCTATGGATCTTTGATTTTCGGAGGTGAGATTATAAAAAAGAAATTAAATTATTTAAAAAATGTTGACGTTTTAAAATCTAGCCTCCTTTAATTAATAGTTCTTTAAGCGAGCTATTGTTCTACATTAAGTATACATTAAACTAATATTTCCTAAAGTTATAAATCATATTGACCTCACATTTTGCGTGTAGGTAATTTTATTTATCTTTTGTACGTTAAATGTTATAGCGGCCATGGTCAAAATTAAGCCCTGACCATTTCAGTAATACGATCAAACAAAGTAACAGTTTATGGATTAAAATTGACATGATTTTGTTACCTTGGTGTATTGGACACATAAAATACAAAATTGTAACAAATAAAATTAGATTGTGTGAGATTATATTCGTAGAAACATAGTTTTGTTTTAAAACAATTGAATTGATTATTTATTAGTAACTTTTCATGCTAACATTATATTATACCTTTACATTTATATTTCTATCTTATTGACTCAAATTTCAGTAATTCGTTTGTGGGCAAATGTATAAAAATATATAATAAAATTCCTCAGGATTTGGCTGACCTGCCACTTAATAAGTTTAATATAGAGGTAAAAATATGTTTAATGAAAAAAGTTATAAAGTAGACGAATATCATGATGATAAAAATGCATGGTCATAGTAATCTCTTGCTCTTGCACCCATAACTCATTAATATTATAAACAAACAGAACTAATTAAAAAGAAAATAAAGTATAACGATAATCTTCCTGAGTTTCTTGCTGGTCTCTTCTCAGGAGATTTAACTACCGAACCAGCGAAAGAATCATTTTCAAATGATTTATTTACTAAGTATTTTATTTATTATAAATTATAATATTTTTTGACAAATGTAGGTACAGAATTATTGTAAAACTTTGACATTCATAAGTGCTCTTTATGTGCCTAAACTGAATAAACGAAATTGATTCTTTGATTCTTGATTCTTTGATTCTTTGATTTGTAAGATAATTCATTCATAGGTACCTGCTTCAGAATACAACTTTTACTCTTTCATTGAGCTGTACTCGACAAGATCCATAATTGAAACAAAAAGATTTACTCTATGGTCTGTACTGTATCATATTATGTTACGCAATAAATGTATTTTGAGTATTGAATGAATGAAATGTTCTTTTTTTGTACATAGAATGGATTGTACACATTCTACAGCATTGTGGTTCATTACTTATGTTATCCTTGTCATCAAGTACTCGTTTGTCACTTCAGTTGTTTAAAAAATACCAAAATGTCTGTTTCACAGTTACAGTCTCACACAACCGTAAAAAGGAATAGTTATGGACTTTTTATCATTTTTTTTTTAGACTGCTTAAAAGTATCTAGTTGTAAATGTATAATTGTTTTTTCATTGACACGTCTTACTTTGTGACTTAATTGAATAAAAAGGTAGCTTATTTCAAAATAGTCATAAATTTTTTTACACACTCTTTTTTCACGATTTTTTTTTAAATTACAACTTATAAATAAATGCCTGACGTAGGTACCTATGTACATATTTGACATATAGCCAGGCTTGCCATATCAAGCAAAATTGTTATGACATAGAGCCGTGGCCGTGGTATTATTCAGTTTATTCCTCCTTCGGCCATTACTGAGCGCCATAACTCAGTTGTCTGGCAACATTATTATGTGCCACGCTAATCGTGTTGCCATGCTTAATAACAAAAATGGCGAAGATGCTAGTAATAAAGTAATTTATTTGATGAATATGCGTGTTTTGTTTGTATTGTTAGAAAATATTGCTATGAAAATAGAGCTGGCATTTATTTCTAATTGTTTTTTTTTTTGTAGAGTAGAAACTTTAGATATTTTTTTCTTTTTAGAGTTGAACTATTGACACATGTCAATTAAAGTTAAGCGGTTACCGATGCTTATAAATAGTTACAGGAGGGTTTCTGGCAACTAGAAACAACACTAGACTAACTTTAATATTTGACTTCTCGTACTTATGATCAAATATAGCAAGTTCAGAATATATTTCAACAGACATAAAATGTAGTAATACTCTGAACATGCCTCTATATTCACGGAGGGGTAGGTAGAGTTCTGCTAACACCTACTCTCATTGAACCAATAGTTTGTGGTCCCACGTATTAGATAGCAGGCTGTATTTTTTCAATAAAATGTTTTGGAGGAGGGAGAGGAACCCGTCACTCATCGTATCAGACTACAATATGTGACAGAGTTACAATAATATGCCATTTTTTACCATAGAGGTGGACACAGGTGTCACAGACATATTTAAAAAACACTTACCATTAGCTGTCTCCCGCCTCTGCTAACTAATCGCGACAACACACCAATCGCCAATCGCCCTAATGCGAAACCTATCCAATCATTCATCACCGTTGCAATTTGGGAAATTGCTTGCGTCATCGCCATCAGATGTCATCTGATAATAGATCATCATGATGTGATATGATAATACATTTAGATACGTCACGTGTCGTCAAACGCGTGCGATTTATCATCGTAAGCGAATTAAAAAACCATTTGGGTTTAAAAAAAACAATAATTTTAAAAATAGAATATTTTAGTTTTTTTTTATTTATGACGAAATTTTGCGTGTATGTCATTATTGTAATCTAAATAGCAATAAACACTTCTATTATATTTATTAGAGTACTAAACAGAAGGCGCAGGTTCGAACCCCGCTCAGTGCAAATATTTGCATGCATGAATATGGCTATTTGCATTAGTCTAGTCGTACCGGCTATTTTAATTTCGAAAACAACGAATTTTCTTGTAAATTTTCATTGCATATTTGAACCCCTAAAAGCATTTTTTCGAGATAAAAGATAGCCTGAATTCTTTCACAAACTCTAATCAACCTCTGTACCTACTTAATTGCATTAAGATCGGTTTTGTATTTTAGCCCTGGAAGTATCTTCACACTATAAATATTAGTATGGACTAAGTATCCTCGAGTTTTCCAACTATGACATAATAACATTAAAAACTAACAACCAATACGTTACAAATTCTGTTTACAAAACACAAACATATTCTTTCTCCCATAAACAATAGAAAAAGCATGGCGCCGGCCAGTCGACCAATCAGATTCGAGAACCCACTACTACATCCGGTGCAGCGCGGGAAAATTCAATATCCGGCTACAAGATATTCGATCTCTATTACATGGGGAGGGATCAACTTGCACCCAGTCAAGATTACAAGCCTTTTTGGAGCAAATCGTCAAGGATTTTATTAACTTTTGAGCACCGTTCTATGATATACGATAAAGCGAATGGGAATTGATGGATGCTATCATGCTATAGGTATTTAGAATACTAAAAATATTCCTATAAAAAGCTTCTGATGAGGCTGTCAAGCAGATATCACTGTAACATTTTTTTGAGTCAGTAGTGGGCTTTTCCTGAGACTTAACCTTCAAGAAAATATATTTGGAGAGAGAAGGGAACCCTCGACTCACCACGTATGCAATTTTGGCGCTTGCGGAATATTGCACATACGAATATGACAATATTCCTCTCCGGGGAAGAAGTCTTTTTAATTGCTTTGACAATTAGTGATATTTTTTATTGCTATCATTGAGATTGGGTGGGTGAGTGGTACGGTACGAGGTTCTAACGCACGTTCTCGGGTGTGGCATTCACTCCCACAAAAGCAGAAACAAAATTAATAAAAGCAGAAATTGATGTACTGAAAAGTATTTCTCTCTCTGACTCTCTCTGACTCATTATCGTACTTTTAAAGAATAACAATATAAACAGTAATAAATAAATAAATAGTATCCACCATCACTATCACTACATAGTATAAAATGAAGTCGCGTTTTCTGTCCCTAATTTTCTTGGCCCTTTGTATGCTTAAATCTTCAAAACTATGCAACGGATTTTAATGCGGTTTCTTTTAATAGATAGAATGGTTAAAGAGAAAGGTTTATTATATAACATCATGCTACAACAAACAGGTGCGGAGCAGGAATGAAAAATGTTGCAAAAACGGGGTGACGCAGACGAAGTTGCGCGGGTCTGCTAGTTAAATGAATAATTTAAAAACGTTGGAACAATCTAGAACTCTCATTACGGCCGTCTAAACGAGTGAAATACATCTCGTTTGTAATGAAACAGCTGAAGGCAGCGCTACGACTACGCGACGACGGCGACGTCCAACGTTATCGAGTTACGGAGGAAACAAATTACTGGAACGCGCCCAGCTAGATCTTAAGCATTGGTGCTTCTGCTTAAATGTAATGTATAAAAATATGTTTGTTTATTTCATTTGTAATGAAACAGCCAAACTTAATTGAGTTACAATTTAAACAAATATCTGGAACGCACCCAGCTAGATCTTGAGCATTAGTGAACAGACGCTTAAATTATCTAATTTAGGAATAAAAAGCAATGTTTTTTCATATTTTAGGTACTGATGTATCATTATCTTCTTGTGATTGAAGTTTTTTTGATTATAAATCTTACTGTAATTGTTAAGAGTATATGCAAACATTAAGTTAATGCTATTTTATCGCATTCTACTTACTCATCATTCTTCATACTATGAGTACTATAACCCACTTCAAATCAAAAAAGTGAATGCTTCGACGGTATTCGAACCCGTGATCTTTCCCCTGCAGAGGGAACGCTCTGGCCACTAAGTCATGAAGCCACGTCTGAAGCCTTCAAAATTCGTCTATACATCCACCATATGAAGGGTCATTTGATCCACCTACCTACTAACGTTTGCTTCTTGCTCACACACATGTAAACTAGAAAAGAGTGCCTTCGAGAATGATATTAAGATGGCTGAAAATGTAACAATTAATTGGTAGTGATTGTGCGATCAAGCACGTAATTAATTTTCTTTCGATTTACACCACACAACAAGTAATTGAATCGATTTTTTTTTACAAATTTATTTAGCTGCAGAATTTTCGGTTCGGATTTTTTTAAAGTACCCGATTGTCGGCAATAGGTTCCCTATTACGTGGGACCGAAAATCATAGTTGGCGAAATGTGGGTGTTTAATGCACTTCTGCCTATCCCTTCGGGGATTACGGGCGTAAGCATTTATGTATGTATGTATGTAAAAAGGATGACAACGAATTGCCATATTAATAAGTGCGTTTCGCGACCTTTTTTTCCGCCGCAAAAACTGTAGGCGTATTCTAAATCTACTATCCGTTGTATAAATTGCGCGCAATTATGCGCCTTCACGCATAAAATCTGACCAATAGCATTATACAGTACCAGGCCACCATAAATCTAACACAATAAATCAATATTTGCAATGGCGGCTAAAAGCGCCCTACTGCTTTGTACAAATGCAATTCATTCGATTTATACATGATGCATCGAGTTGTACCTTGCCAAATACTGGCTAGTTCATCGGATAATGGACTTTAAATTAGGTGGGATAAGGTAGGAAATGTTAGAATAAGGATTGAACTATTGTGGGTATACAACTTGGCTTAAGTTTATTTAATTTGGGTGGTGTCAACGGTTATTTCGAATGGTTTATGCTACTGATGTAGGTAAAAACGACTTGTTTCTAGTAATGGTAAAATGATGCCGTGGTTTAGAACACTTGTAACAATAGAAGGTGGATCTTACTTTTGAGACTTTGGGTCTTGCAAGCATAATTTTTTTCTATAGAGTATTACTTTATAGTATTTTCTTAATTTTTTATCTGAAATTCTAGAATACACTTACACACAAGTATCTATATTTTAGAATACTCATCATGAATATTATGAATGTTGTAGATTATAAAAACAGCAGTTTTTCACCCAAATACTGAACTGTGCTTGATAATTTATACATACGTTCATACATACATATACCTATTATGCTCACACCCGTAATCTCCGAAGGGGTAGGCAGAGGTGTATTACAAAAAATGGGTATACCGAAAATAAATTCCTAATCGAAAATGTAGCAGATAAATAAATTGTCCTGATTCCTTGCTATGCGGTTTAAATCACAAAGATATTAATTACAATAGAGTTGTAGGATAGTAGTAGTTGTTCAAAATATGAAATAAAATACACTTTTAAGATACTTATTACTCCATAAAATCTCACTTAAAAGTTAAATTGAATAGAAGCAAACTTGAACTTAAACTTTAACAAAATCGAATTACTCTCGAAAACTTTCTTAAGATAATGAAATAAGACGCGTGCGCCGGCCCTAATGCGCGAGTGACGTCACAGTTGCGTCGTGACGTTTTATTGGACGAGCGACACTTTGATCTCGCCGCGCGTTTTCAATTACCAATTAGATGTGGCATACGATACGTGCGTGCGTTTAGGGTTGGCAGTTGTACAATGTATGACTAATTTATTATAATAAGCTAATATAATGTTTTATTATGTTGTTAAGCAGTTGGCCTTATGATTGAGAAGTCCTTACAGATAATGGAAAGCTTATAGAGAATAATAGTAATATATAAAATAATAGTAAGCACTGAACGTGTTTGCAATGGTGACCCTCTTTCATGAGACTTTGCCTTCAGCTTTACATCAGGCGAGGTGAAGTCAAAGTGACGTGCCATAAATAAAAGAAAAAAAAATTCGGTTGCAAATATTCTTATTCATTTTCTTTATTTTACAAACTGAATTAAATTTCAATTTATAGTAACTACGTGTTACGTCGATTGACTATGTACCTATGTGTAAAAAATATTTTTCTTATTTGAATTTAATTTTGAAATCACAAAGATATGTAAGCAGGCAATATTGAACTTATACTAACTCATTCTTAACCTTCACAAACTCTCGCACTTACAAATTACTAATAGTAGAATTACACGTACATTATTGATAACACACTACTTGTACTTCTCCACGATATATTTTATTATTATACCTAACCGGTTTCGCCTTGCGGCATTATCAAAGGTTTACATTGACAGTTATAGCGTAGTCTGAAAATGCCGCAAGGCGTATCCGGTTAGGTATAATAATAAATATCATGGAGAATTACAAGTGTATCATCAATAATGTATAACAATAAGTTCCACCAAGTGACATCAATCAACAGTATAAATATTTCCACATACCCATCCATATTGAAGATCCTCAATAACTTCGAACATAAAATCCTCGTACAATCAAGAGAAAAACTTCTTTTCGCAATAAAGTTACAGTAATACGATCAAAAAACGCTATCTGTGAAAAAAATCCAATAGATTTAACACCACTCTATGTCCGGCGAGGTGCGTTTTTTATTTAATTCTGCAAATCTACCCTTGTTTTGTGGGGTGCTATTCGTTTGGGGTCCAAATAGGAAGTGTCAGCGATGTTTGTACCTACGGCAAACTAAATACACATGCACAATTATTGATATTATTGATTGTAAATTTATGGAACTGTCTTATATAGTGAAATCACTTGTACTGCCCCACAATATTTATTTATATATTTTGACCATTTCTTTTTTTCATTTTCAATCCAGCTAGCTCAATTAGCCGAGTACCTTTTCCCCTTAGGATGAAAATGTAGTAGCTTCACCTGAAAATGGCAGAAAATGCAATTAATTCAATATATACAATAAAACTTCTCACTGAAGCAACTTGACACAGAAACACTTTAGTATTTACTATAAAGTTATATTACTAGCGTAAATAGAGCAACAGTGTCCTCGTTACCGAATTTAGAACGTCAATAAAAAATATGTATTTTTTATTACAATTGACTATTTCTGACAAGTGAATTTTTTCTGACAATTTATAGAAAAACTAATTCACGGTTCACATACTTACTCTCATGCTTGTCATTTTTTCATGCCTAGGTTTTGTGTAAAGATACACGTCTCTACTAGTACACTTAAAATAAAACGAACCCATAACACTTAAAATACAAAATATTTACGCTTTCATCGACTCTTATCAATGACCCGCTGTCTTTCGTCACTTAGACCACTCAACGACTTGCGCACTAGAAATCAATACTTGACAACTGGCGGGTTTGAGTCGTTTAGTTGAGAATTATTCAATTAATTCCCCTGAGAACTAATTTGTTTTCATCCTCAAACGTTATTTGTCCAACTTTCACTGAAACGGACACATTGTTTGATGGAACTTCAGTTTGGTTGGATAATGGATACTCGCTGTTTACAATTCAATTTAGAGGTACAGTCTGCAACAAAAGTCTTTGAAATATTTTTAATTACTTTTGTACCGCCGTAGCCTAGTAGTATGGGTGATGGACTGCTGAGACGAGGTCTTGGGTTCGATCTCAGGTCTTACAACGGCATACACCAATGACTTTTCGGTGCTTTTCGAATGTGTGTAGTCATCGCAGGTTTATAAGTGCCCGGTTAATGGCAATAGGCTCGGCACCTGTTATATTGGGACCTAAATTTTTGCTAGCACCTCTGCCTACCCCTATGGGGATATAAGCGTGAGTTTATGTTATGTTATGCACGTTATATTACATTTGCAACTTTTTTTACGATGGCAATAATTAAATAGTACTAATTCTCATGGAATTGCTATCGTTGGGATTGTTAAACGGTGAGTATTTGTTGGAACCATTCGTAATATGTTTTTATAATGCCTACTTCAATAAAGTTATCATTAAAATATATTTTTGTTATAATATACAATAATGTTAATTGGAATTTACGCGACTAGTAAATTAAAAGTAACTTTTTTGTTACTTAAAAGTTTTTCAAGAACGTCGCTGATGAATTATTTACTTTACTTTTAACTGTCACTTTATAGAGAATATCAATATTTATAAAACACGGACCTCGGACTCCGAGGTAACATCTTCAAATGCAACCAGTATTAACGCAAGGATTAATGCTAACGTAGCATGAAAGTTTTTCGTTAGTAAGGCTAGAAAATAATAACAGAACAATTTAAAACGATATCATTCTTAATTTAAAATAACAACTGACAAGAGAATTCTACTTTTATCTTAGTGAATGTGAAGAAACACTAATTGTTAAAGAAAAATTCACTCGAGCGTTTAAAGTCTTGCAAGTAAAATGGAAGTCCTTCAACTGGTAGAGACGAGCTGCGTTCTGACTTTACGAGTATAATATAAAAATATAAAATACTGTTTGTTACGAAAACAAGAAATACAACTGAATAACTTTTTTTTCTTTTCTGTTAAGCATTCAGCATGTCTTTATTATCATAATGGCTGACCGCTTTTAGGGCGCACAGATAAAAAAAGAATCCGATATCCCGATTGAATATCAGACTAATATCATAAGAGGTTTTGGCTAAACAGGTTCATAGGTACCTACTTTACCTAACGTAACTATATTCAACGGGAACAGTTGCCCTGTAGGCCTAAGTTCCTATAGGTAATATGCCGGTATATTTGGGCTATCGAATGGTAATAGAACTAGAATTTGTTCCGTATTATTTTCAGAATAAATGATGGTTGAAACCAAACCTCCAGACAGCGGGATTTTTTTTTGTTATGAATTTGATCACGCTGAAATGTAGTTCTATAATTAGGGCTATGCTATGTGAACACATAAAAGCCAAAACAGACATGGGTTTTGATTCATGAAATACAGAAAATACACGTTAGAATAAAATTAAAAAAAAAAAATAATCTCCATTCAGCGGAAAAAAAATTATTTAAGTCGCAAACAATATTGAAATGCAAATCATTAATTAGTGCTATTCCTTTACTTACACTTTTTGAACTTGCTTTTGTATTATAGCAGACTACAACTTTATAATATAATAATATAATATAGTCAGTTAAACGGCGGCGGCGCAGTGGCGGTAAAAATGTAATTCAATGTTATAATTTTTATGATTTATATTATTTATATGATTTATATGATGAGCACTAATTAATGATTTGCATTTCAATATTGCTTTCGACTTAAATAATTTTTTTTTCCGCTGAATGGAGATTATTTTTTTTTTTAAATTTTATTCTAACGTGTATTTTCTGTATTTCATGAATGAAACCCATGTCTGTTTTGGATTTTATGTGTTCACATAGCATAGCCCTAATTATAGAACTACATTTCAGCGTGATCAAATTCATAACAAAAAAAAATCCCGCTGGCTGGAGGTTTGGTTTCAACCATCATTTATTCTGAAAATAATACGGAACAAATTCTAGTTCTATTACCATTCGATAGCCCAAATATACCGGCATATTACCTATAGGAACTTATGCCTACAGGGCAACTGTTCCCGTTGAATATAGTTACGTCTTTACCTATGCTACAAGTGTGTAATGTTAGTGATTACCACTGAGGTGCCATTGAGAACCAAGCCGTTAAATAAGGGTCTTGAGAGAGCCGAGGATGGTATTCATCAATACACACGTGGGTCATACATCGTTTTTCAACACACACACACACACACACACACACACACACACATAATACTAAAAATTGCTAAAATGTTAATAATGAAAACGAATTGTGAACAATTGTTCATAAATTATGGAGCATTACTGTACCTGGGGGCTATACGGGGACACTATGGTTCCTAATCCCGGTGGTGGTCATCTCGAGAGAGTCTGTGCCCGGGTCTGCCGAGGTACGAGAGATATGTTGCTTACTATCTTACCTCCGGTAACTAAAGACTTTAAGTAGTCAGTTCGAGTCGAGACGTGAGATAACCGTGGGTATTTTTCGCCACCATTGTAGCACTGAACGTGTTTGCAATGGTGACCCTCTTTCATGAGACTTTGCCTTCAGCTTAACATCAGGCGAGGTGACATCAAATCGAGACGGGCCATAAATTAAAAAATAACGTTAAAAAAACCAGTAATGATCAACGTTACACATTTCTACGATAATGTAGTACTACGCCATGTTACAGGGACTGATATCTGGTGTATCAAGCAATAATAGATAACCAATTTTCATTAGACTTTAGTGCGAAACAAATCTAAATAGTTCCCCATTTTTACAGCACGGTATGTGCTCTAAATCGTTATAAATCTCCTCCATAGGGTGGTCACGATTTACATAGTGGACACACATAAACCTGTCAGTGATATATCTAATGTTGCCACAGAGATATATTGTCGATTTTATTGTAATACACGTTGGTGAGTGCTTGCTGTGGTTTTGCTCGTATTTATATGGTGTTTTGATGGCTACAATGGCAATGTAAGTGTGAAGAAATTTTGATAAGTGGTCTTTAAATTCTATTTCGATATAATACTCAATGCGGAAGAGCTAAAAAAGGAGTCACACGCTTGACATGGTATGCATTTACGTATCCTTTTTTTCCGTAATCGCCACGGTTACTAATCTCACCGGAGTGGGAGATATTATTAGAACTCGAACCGACTAAAACGCACGCCATCTTTGGGTCTATAGTTGCCGGAGGTGAAATAGTAGCGAACATATATCCCTCGCACCCCGGCAGACCCGGGGCCTTTTCTTTCGAGATGACCCCGCATTTTCGTACGTGATTATGAGAGACGATATTGTAGAAACATATTTTATTGTATAAGACACGTCAATTGAACTTCACCTCGCCCTGATGGTAAGCTGAAGTTAAAATCTCAGGAAAGAGGGATCACCATTACAAACACGTACGGTGTTATAATGGTGGCGCTCAACTTAACGGCCTCATTAAATACCTTTTTCACCACAGCAGCTCGAACAAGTGAGTTTTGCTGCGTAAAAACAGTGTGCAAAATGCGATTTTGCTCACTCAGTGAGACAAAGTAGCTTTTTAATTATTTTTTTTAATTTTCAATAAAGAGTGCCAACCATAGATTCAAAAAGAATTGTTCCGCGAATAACTTTCGAACTACATACACTGCACTCTGTCTCTTGGCCGTCCATAAAGAAGTTCGAGTGACAAACACAAGTATTTTGAAGGTTTTTTTTTTTAATTTATGGCACGTCAAAGGTCCTATTTCGAAATTCTAAATTTGAAAGATATTTGTAAAAGAATAACAATGTATTGTATTTTATTTACATTATTTAATAATTATGTAATGTTATTGAATACCAAAATAAGTACTTAATGCATAAGTATTTATAATGATTACTATTATCAACATTTGAAAAATAAAATGTCACGTACGCTGTTTCTGAACACACCTTAAAAATAACGGGTATAAAATTTAACTTTTAACTTTCAACTTTAAATTTGCAGAACAGCAATAAGTAATTAGATTAATTATTAACTTTTAAAATTTTCAGCTTTATTTTAATTAATAATATGTGTTCTGTTCTGTTTATAAGTGTTGCATTATCTTCTAAGTAATATTTATTATGTGTTCTCGCTGCTGAAGTGAAAAGTTATGTGTGCCACACGAGAGCAAAATTATTTGCATCTCGTGCATTTGAATCCCTCACTACGCTCAGGATTCTACAGTAGAATCACTCGCTACGCTCGTGATTCAATCCTAGAATCCCTCGCTTGCTCAGGATTCAAAATCAGCACTCGCAGCAAAAAACAGTTTTGCTCTCTTGTTGCACAAATAACTATTTACGCCCCGCTTATAGGTCCCGGGACTGTAGGAAGAAGCAAACATGTGCGCTGGCAAGGAATTCCAAGACTTAATGGTGCAGCAGAAGAAAGACTCACCGAACTTCTTAGTTTTTGATGGCATATTCTGCACCGTATGCGGGTGACATCTAAACCCTGCAGGTGTTGTCCAGTGTAGGAAAGGAGAGCTTGGGACTAATTGGAAGATCTGATCAGAAAATTCACTATAGCAGAGACCCTTTGCCCAAAGAGACCTTCATAAAAAATTGCAAAAAAAACAAAAGTATTAAATTCACAGTTCTATGTTAACAGTGACGTAACATCCCTTTGCCCGGAAAACTTTACAGGGAAAGAGGGATTTAAAAAAAAACAAGTGCAATTATCAATTAGTATATAAACCCGGATTGTCCCCGGTTGTGCGCACTCGTTAAAAACGGGCATCGAACCGTGAGCATCTCCCAAAGACCAACTCGCCTTGTTTAAGCCACTCACAAAGTTTGGATTATGTACTGTTAGCAAAAAAAGTTACTTAGCTACGTCAGCTGATAAAGTTGTGAATAATTGTGAACTATACTACATTTGTTTAGCTATTATATGTCCATAGGGCTCTGTATAGTTAGAGAAATCTGGTCTGGTCGTGCCTCGGAGAGCACGTTAAACCGTCGGTGCCGGTTGCCATACAAACATCTATGGCAGTCGTTACAGGTAATTGGAGCCCTCACTAGTCCAACCAGTATAACTTGGAATATGTTAAACAAAAAAACTAGACTAACTAACTGATTAACTAGTGGTTTGACACCGGTTTTTATTCTTCAAAATGTGTTGCTAAGAAGAAAAGTGTATTTATACTGAGTTTTTAAACAAAACATATTAAAAAGACACGTTAAGATTGTTTACGTTTTATAAGTACCTAAACAAATGGACTATAGCTATTCGTGTCCCGGTTTTTCTTGTGAACCTTCTTTTTTTTCACATAGCTCTACATCATCGTCGTCATGATGTAGTCGAAACTTGTACTTCGGATCCCGGGGATTTTCTTACTCGTTATTCCATTTAGGTTTTACGGGAGTGACTGCTGACCCCAATACCCAAGTCTCATCGCACACATACACGGCCACATACGTCTGCTTTTAATTTAAAAAATCTTTTTTTACTTTTTAACTTTTTACTTTTTAAAATTAATTTCATTAAAATTCTTCACAATAATTTCATTCAAAATAGAACAAACTCGTACTCAAGATTAGAATCTTACAACAAAACAAATTTTGGTCATGAATTCGTTCTGCTTTATATAGATAAGACCTGGTTAATGCAACTTTACATTCAACCTTTAAACCCATATAATAATAAAAGTTATTTATACTAAAATAAACAAGAAAAATACATTAATAAACATAATAATAACATTACACGTATTTGCTATCTGTACTCTCTTGGGATTATAGCCCTCCGAACTAGCGCGGATTCTTAGCAAATAGTGTTGCGCTTGTACCCCTCTTCACTCCAAGGTGCCCCTAAAACCGTGGGTATTCAGCTCAGAGGATTTAGGAGGAGGGAATGTCGAAATAGATGTTGTGGTTGAAAGGCATTACTTTATTTTTTTGACGTCGAATGGTGCTTAAGATTGTTTTGTTAGAAATGGACTATGAAGGACTCGACGAAAAGTGTTGTTTCTTTTGGTTTTTTTTTACGGTACAGTGTCAAATTATCACAGTAGTAACAGCCATAAATAAAAAATGCAGGATTCATATAATAATGATAGTGTAAACATTATAAATAAATAAAATAAAATAAATAAATAAATATAATCATTTTACCACTTTATGTGATAGCCTCTGTGGCGTAGCTGTAGTGAACGCGACTGTTACACAAGAGGCACGGGTTCGATCCTCACTCAGTAAAAATATTTGTATGCATGCTATTTGCACTGGTCTGATCGTACCTCGGAGAGCAAGTTAAGCCGTCGTCGGTCCCGGTTGCCATACGAACATCTATGGCTGTCGTTACGGGTAGTAGGAGCCCACAAAAATCCTACTAGCCTAACTACAGAACTTTAATATCGCCAATTTGGTTGAGGAGGTCCGATGGCAGTCGCTTCACGGGAAATGTCCAAATTCAGCATCATCTTAGTTAGACTAGAAATCCGACCCCAACTGAGTTGGAAATAGGCTTAGAGAATGATAATGACATAGATTGATTAAAACTTCTCCATTCCACACTGACGCATATTTTCAAACAGTGTTCGGAAAATCCTACTCAACATCAACATTCCTGTATCAAAACTATGTGGTACAATGGGCACGCTCTGAATTCTTGCATAATTTCGATGTAAGCGGCCTATGATAAAGCTTTAACGTACTTGCATTATAATAAAGTATGGTTTTTATGTCCTTTGATAGCTGAGTCAAATAGTGTATCAACACGCACATGACATTTTTGAGGAAAATACTGTCAGCTGTAGTGTAAAGGCAGATACTGACTTAAGCGGTGACTTGTACAATTGTAAAAACTTGTTGCGTTACTACCTTAAAAATGTGACAATTTAGTACAGAAATCGGCAAGTAATTTGGCAAGAACCGCCGAAAGACGATTTTTGGGTCTCTTTTGCGGTAAAGCAGACATAATTCAAAATAAATTATGGCATTCTGGTGAATGAATAGAATAATGACAAGCACTTTTTGTGTCTCCAAGTGTACGGTGCGCGAACTTACCCCACCTACTATAAAACCTTGCCAAGTTAAATGCCGTGCACTGTTATATTTAGTAAATTTACCCTGTGAATGCTTGCAAAACCTTGTTACCTGCTGAGAGGAAAGGTGTGCTGTCGAGGAATATTTGTAGAAAGTGATCTCTCCCTAACCAAGCTCCAAATAGACGTCAATTTATTATATAAATAGACGGAATTCACCAATCTCCACTGACAGAAACTAATTGGCAAATATATACGTAGCTATAGACGGATTTCAAATTGAATCAATTAAATATCTAACTTCACGGGAATGGAGCTGATTTAACTAAGTTTATCCAAATGGTTTCTATTCTATTAGATTATATCAATTAGAAATTTCAGTAAGGTATGATTCGTAGCCGACCGCAACAACTGCTGACGGATGAAGCAGATACAGTGAACCATGAAATACACTTGAATGTGATAATTTTGTTTACTGTTTTAATTTCTTGCGGCTTTTCAATAGGGCCGTTTACCCATATCGATATTTTACGAATAATATATGTGAAAAAAATTAAAATATGTGTGACAAATGAGCGGATACTGCCATTTTAAAATTTCTATAGACAATATGTACAGTCGTAAGTAATTGTCGAGCATTACTTGTTACTAAACTTTGATACTTTAACTTTGATATAGATAAACGGCACCATTTTGAGAGCGGCAATGAATTGAAACAATAAACAAAATTATTACATTCATATTTTTTACCACGGGACGTTGTATTTACTGCTGTCGCCTGCAGTCAGCTACGGAATCGGACCTTAAGTAATATTGAGCATAGCATAATTTTTGTTTTCAGTTTTATATTATTAAAATATCGAACTACCGTTTAAAACTATCGATATAAACACAAGTTAGCACTACACTAGTTGTCGAAATTCCATCATAATTAGTCCCTTGGTCGATCCAATCAAGGATCAAAGGGCCAATGCGGTCCTTCCGCTCGCCCACCCAGATTAATACAACGGTACGTCACGACCGGTACAATGATTAATATTTATTTTGCTACGTTAGTATTTGAGCAGACCTGTGTTTGACCGAATTTTAGTGTTTTTGGGCGATTGTGTTGTCCAGATTCTGGCTTGTCTAAACGCCAATTCTAGTTAGTAATTAGGTTCACATTTCGAGCTTGGGGTGTGCTCTCTCTCAATTTGATTTAACTTTTATGGAAACGACCATATTTTCGGGACCCTTCACATGTTAGCTGATGCGCCGGTAAAAGTCAAAATCAACCCAACTAGGGAAAAAAGGAACGGTAAAGGATTTCAAAATGCGTCATTCGGATGAAACCGTAATAGACTGCACTCTTCTAACATCGATGATTGTACAGAAATTAGCTTTGGAAATATTTTTTAGAATAGAAAAAAAGACGCATATATTATATACAATTCAAACAGTTTTTATCCTACTGAAGGTAGACAAATACTTTCTTTTCATGTCTCTATTAGTGATAAAAGATGACCAAGAACTTGTATCTTTTAGAACACTAAGATAATAGGAAGAAATCTCGAAGCCCATTCTCTCGATCATTCCATCGATTTAACCAATATAAGAGCTCACAGTATATCGATACTATCTGGTAATAACTGGTTTTAATACCTATTCATATTATTCTATAACTTCTCCTATTAGCATTAGACATTTCATACATAGATGCACAACCAAATATCGCACTTAGAACCTATGTATTGTAACGCACTATTGCACAATGCACACCTCATTTGGTTTGGAGATTCCTCGCCTTGTGGATGCAACGAGCAGCCCGCAGCGTTGAACCAACTTTGAATGTTTTGACTGCCAGCGTTAATCAGAAGTGGGATATAGCGTGTATGTAATTAGTTTACAATATGTACACTGTAAGTTGTTGGGTAGAACAATGTTTTGTAATTGAACTGTCTTCCCACGCTCACCTATGTATGCTAGGTTTAATGTAACGACATGTATATTGAATCTTGTATGTGTAAAATTGAGTAGCGTTGTCATAAAGATAGTTCAATTTTGTCTGGCTGTCTAGGTTAACTTTTAACTGTAGGTTATTATTGAGTTACAATATTTCAGAATAGGGTATATCGAAGTTGACTTATTTCGGACAAGCATTGTTGTCTAAGAAAATCGCCATCGAACTAACGTTGTTTCTTGTTGAAGTCATGTCGAAGAAACGCTTTGTCGGAGTATAGTAGTGTCAGGATTAAGTTGTTTCGATCTTGTCGAAATTAAGTGATATCAGAGTTTCATGCTGTCGAAGTAAAATCTTGTCGTAGAAGGATTTATCGGAGTTCAGTTTGGGAGCCTCTGTCAACTGCAGGATATCAGGTGGGCCGTGCGCATGTCTGCCACCTAAGTGGTATAAAAAAAAAAATATAAACCACTTCCAATATAGGGAGGCTTTGGTTTACAGTTCCCACGCTGGCCAAACGGGTTGGAAAAAGGTTGAATTTTGAGTTTTCCTTCTCTCGCAGTGATATCGTCTGTGTTTTCCATTTGTCGTCTCCTACAATACCTTTCTGATGAAATGTGAGTATTTTTCTCCGCCACCACACAAGTTTCTTATTCATTAGGGTGCAGCAACTTTACTAAATATCATCCAATATATAAATACTATTAGAGATTGTCCAATTGCTTTTAAAGTTTCCATTTTTATTGGTATACGGTACTCTGAGTTCAGCTGTCCACCTTGGCCTGGGA
The DNA here is from genome assembly GCA_963691645.1 of Pelosia muscerda. NCBI lineage: Eukaryota > Metazoa > Arthropoda > Insecta > Lepidoptera > Erebidae > Pelosia > Pelosia muscerda. Next base: position 3,122,706 of record OY829102.1, read on the forward strand.
AGCCATCGGCAAAATACATTTCCATCATTATTATGATGACTGTTATTTAATATATGACTATTGTTCTGACCCTCAGCCTTATTTTATGTGATAGCTTTTCTGCTCAGCTCTTCTTGCAATAAGTGTTTCTTTTGCAAAATACATATGCAAATAATTTTATTCTCTACTTAAGATTTATTATCATATTTCATACAACACAGTTATGAGAAATTTTCATTGTTGACAGTACCATTTTACAATGTCCACGCGGAAATCCGTCGTGTCTGAACTATGAAAGTTGTGTGAATGTCTGAAACATTTAAATAACGTACACCAATGTACACCATTGTATTGCCACTTTACAATGCATACATGGTTTGAAACTGTAAATAATTATAATCAAGCATGTACTCTTCAGCATACAATTTTTGTAATAAAGCTGTTAAGACAATCAGAAACTCAAATCAAATCAAATCAAATCAAAATCTTTTATTGTTGACCAAAGGTATTACATTGATATTTAGTACATTAAAACGACCTCTTCAGCCCGCCTTATTGGCATGCAAGAATACATTGTTGTTTTTTAATAATTTATTTTTAAGTACCTTTATGTATTCTAGGGTCTACAATGTGGCCAATTGCATTGCAAATACACTACATAACTATAAAGTTTCGTTTACTATCAGGTATATAGCACGATGCACAAAATGGTTTTTTCATTGAGGCAAGCAACATAATTTATGTCAATAGGCCAGTTCAAAATTATCATTGATAGCTCTTTCAGTTATTTCATTCTAATTCTCAATATGCTGCGTGTTGGGGTCAGCAGACATAACATGTTACTCTTCTTCTTCTTTCGTGTCAATGGTCCATTCATTCTTACACCATTTCAGAGTAAATCCATGCCATGTCGACAGCACCGTCATACATAACATACGATATACTAGTTTACCTTCTACATAAACAAGATAAAATTATAGCTATTTGTGCAGGATTCCACACATTAAAAAATAAAAGATCTTGGTCGTGCGGTGCGGTACTTTGATATTACATTGCACCTCGACATTACACTTTGACATTACATTGCACCTCAACATTACACATCAACATTGCACTTCCATTTACAACGTAACTTAGTTCCGAAGAACCCCGAACCAAGATTATAGTAAGGCGATTACAAACTAAGTGCAGAGTGCAGTTCACTATAATATGTAATTATTTATTGAATTATTTATAACAATAAAATCATCCCTGTGCAGGGGATGAGTCACTTTTTGGGGTTGTAGGATTATAGTCAGATAATTGTGAAGACACGTTATTGATTTTGGCAGCTGTCGATTTTATTACGATGCTGCGGACCCTATTTTTTTGGTTTCTGTATTTTTGTGATTAGGTAATTCTATTAGTGGATTTGATTTTCACTGTTTATAACCAATGGCTCTATGTACTTGATAGGCTGATTAGAACAAAAATATTATTATGATTTCTGCACTGGGGGAGAGGGACTAGAATTTGGAGTTAGTATATAGAGTGTATATATATAGAGTTTGGAGCACCGCAGTAACCTAGTGGTATGGGTAATGGACTGCTGAGACGAGGTCTCGGGTTCGATCCCAGGTTTTACCATGGCACACACCAATGACTTTTCGAGGTTTTTTCGAAGTCATATGTGTATTTATCGCAGGTTTATAAGTGCTCGGTTAATGGCATTAGGTTCGCCACCTATTACATTGGGACCTAAACATAAACTGTGGGAATGAATGGAAATGTGGGAATGAATGGAAATGTGGGTGCTAGCACCTCTGCCTACCCTTTCGCGGATATAGGCGTGAGTTTATGTTATGTTATATTATGAATTTGAAACCGGGTCTATTCTGACGAAACTAAAGACTATTCTGAAACATACTCGTACTTAACCCTTTAATTATCTTCATTCCGTCATAATTGGTTAAAATTAGTACTATCAGAGGCTTCAACCAAGCATAACATCGACCAACGAGGCTACCCTTCTAAAATAAAATATACATTTTAATAAACTGTCTTTTAAAATGTACTCCAAGGGTTACAAAACTTAATTACCAACTATTGTAGAACATCGTCAATCATTTCTCACGAGCTAGCCGTTGATGACGTCATGCAAACAAAAGCCCATGATTGGTCCAAACGGTGTCACGTGACCGCCACGCGCCAACTCGTTCGAAATTCGAAATTAGACTGAGGGCTCTTTTCTGACAGTCGACGTCGTTACAAACGATTTGAAAAGAGAATTAGCATATTTCTTTGTGAACGTACCTTATTGGTGTAATCAAATGCCATGGTCCTTGACTATTATAGTTTTGAACAAAAATGGCGGTATTATTGGCTCAAAAAATTGGTCGTCATTAACATTTTAGTCTAAAACTAGACTCTAGACGCATTAAATCAACTTTAATGGCCACTAAATTGAAACAAATTAGGTAAATTAGTCCAAATACCAACCACTAGTGATAGTTTACATATCTTTAGATCTAAAGTTAGTTACAATATTGAACCGCGGTAGCCTAGTGGTATGGGTAATGGACTGCTGAGACGAGGTCTCGGGTTCGATCCCAGGTTAACCATGGCTTACACCTTTTTGGCATGCACTTTTCGATGCTTTTCGAAGTTATGTGTGTATTTATCGCAGGTTTATAAGTGTCCGGTTAGTGGCAATAGGCTCGCCACCTATTACATTGGGACCTAAATATAAACTGGCGAAATGTGGGTGCTAGCACCTCTGCTTACCCTTTCGGGGATAAAGGCGTGAGTTTATGTTTATGTTTACAAAATTGAATTTTGTTTAGCTATAATAAAGACAAGGTATAGCTGTGTTCACATGCTAGCTGACCCGGGCAACTTCCTCTGCGTCACTCCGTTTTTGTAACATTTTTCATGCCTGCTCCGCACCTGTTGGTCGTAGCATGATGTTATATACATATAAACCTTCCTCTTCAATAACACTATCTATTAAAAAAAAACCGCATCAAAATCCGTTGCGTAGTTTTAAAGATTTAAGCGTACAAATGGACTTAGACATAGGGGGAAAGAGAACGCGACTTTGTTTTATACCATGTAGTGATCAGTATATCTACACAGCATGAAAATCTTCAAGGCAAACTTCAAAACATGCGTACAACTGATTTGCAATATCGTACAAATATTTGTCTACACTATTTGCTCCCTCTGAAGTTCTGCCTACCCTCCGAAGGGTTTACTTTAATACCTAACGCCTAAGCAAACTTCGATAGTACAGGGATGTCAATAAGGGATGTTTGGTGACGAATTAGGGGTGGAGAAAAAACAGGCAATGTGACTTTGACATGTCAAGGGAAACGTTTTGTTTGATGAAAATTGTTTTTTAGAAATGTATACTTTATTATGACCTCAGATATTTTAAGAAGATTTATATAATAAAATAAAAAAGTGTTAATATGGACAATATTACATACGTTACATACATAATATGCTCACGCCCGTAAATCTCGAAAAGGTTGGCGAAGGTGTATTAAACATCCACATTTCGCCAACTATGATTTTTGATCCCACGTAGTAAACCGTCCCGGAATTCTGAAACGGAAGCTTCGAAGGAGAATACCTTTAATAAGCGAAAACTCTCTTTAAACATATTTCAAACAAGACATTAAAGTATGAAAGAGATACTAGATAATATTGAAAAAAAAATGTTGTTTCTAAACGAAATTTTTATAATTTCTCTGACGTCATCAATCAACGTCACATCCACTCACGAACTCCCTCTCAACGTGAAGATATTATTTTTAAACGTCCGTAACCGACCTAATTTAAAAAGATATTCACTCAAAACAAACGGATATTATGAGCTTTGGTACAGTTTAAGCAGTTTCTGGCTTTGTGACAGTCTAATGAGGGACGTGGAATTGACAGGTTTAAATATTTTTTTTTCTATTATTATTGCAGTGCTTATTAATATTGCAGTAGCAGGGTAGGGAAGAAGGATAAGAAACTTTTGTGCTGTCGCTTTGTTAAGTGTAGGTAATGAACAGACCTCGGGCTCGAACTAAATTGTAAGCTTTGGAAGTAAATAGATAATCATTATGACAATGATGGTCATAATTTGTATTGAGTCTCTACTAAAAACTGTGTAGTGCCTACCACCACTTTTTAAAAGTAATATTCTTTCAATTCTGACAGAGGTAGGACGTAACGGTATCATTCTCCTGTCTTAACTGAGCAGTCCGCCTAGGCCGAGTGGGTAGCGTGCTTGACTCCTGCCTAAGTGAAAAAAAAAAGTTACTTTACTTGAACAGTAATATTCGGACCATCAGCATCCGTCAGGTCAGGATAACATAACATAAACTCACGCCTAAGGGGTAGGTAGAGGTGCTAGCGCACCCACATTTCGCCAGTTTATGTTTAGGTCCCATTGTAATGGGTGGCGAGCCTATTGCCATTCACTGGGCACTTATAAACCTGCGAAAAATATACACATAACTTCGAAAAACATCGAAAAGTCATTGGTGAAACCTGGGATCGAACCGAGACCTCGTCTCAGTAATCCATTACCCATACCACTAGGCTACCGTGTCTACTCAGGATTCATTATTGAGGATCTTAGTATCAGGATACCAGTGTTATATAATTAAAATGGATCAAACAGTGTCACTTTAATTTGTTTGAATTTATACTTGTCTTACAAGATACAGTACACAAAATCGATGGAGTTCAAATCACGCTATAAAAGTTAAGTAAGATTAACTTTTAAGTGGTATTGGTAAGACTATTAGAGATGAGTACCCTACTTCTCACTTCCTATTTAACTTTGGAGAACCACTTCACCACAGATATAATAAGTCAACGAAATACAACATTCCAAACATATTTACTTATTTCCTCATTCCTATGGGAGCACGAGTGCATTTGCAGCCCGTTATGGTCCGTGCACACTATGCGACATGTCTAGGAAGTACGTGCCCTGCACTATAATGCAACGTGCATTAAAATAATAGTGAGCGAAGGTTTTGCTGAGCTACGACCACTGCTTGAAAATGTATTTAACATTTAAAGTGTTCGTATCAAATTTATAGAATGTTGTATGAAGTTTTCTGATGTAATTTTCTTTATGTATGCGACGGTATATTGTATGAATGTGTGTGACGTGAGGTAAGTTAATGTAATATGTGTTTCGAATAATATTCTTCATCTGAATTTATTTTTTTGGAATTGTTTCTATCTATACTATTCTCAACGTTTTAGATGTTTTTTTATTTCGTGAAATATATTTGTTAATTGTATATGTACAAAATCCTATGTCCTAGAATATTTAAAAGAATACAGTCTTTATCGAGTGTTCACCATAAAATAACTATTTTGCAACTTGTTGTTTAACAGTTTTACTTCGAAAAGTCGATGTCATTTGCACCCTTTTGAAATGTAGATAAGTAATATAGAAATATCCAAACAATTATGTATGTTCACACATACTAACCACAACTTCACTGATCTAGCTAAGATTATATGAATTCCTAAACACAATTCCAATTTACAAGATTTTCGAACACGTTCAACATTACTTTGTTTATTCAGAATTGCCGAGAGCTACTTTTAGTGGTCTAGTGCGAAGTGAGCGTTAGGTGTGTCACTATGCGCGCTGATAGATTGTCGGCACAGAAATGAGTTTTAAATTACTAGTTTCCGTTCGAAATTGAGATGTACAGTGCGATCCGTTTTCGTACACACTCTGTTACTTCCGTGTTGTGCTAAAAGTAGAGGTCTTTTAACTTCCAGAACATGCATCTTTTGATATATTTTTACTGGACATCCTGTAGAGCGTTTAGCTACGAAATCAAAGGTAGCGGTAGTATAAAAATCGCATGTCTTTTTATAACGTGTCTGCATGATAGCTACAAAAAGTTGCACTATGTTGCTGATCAGTTATTGTTACTGAATTCATTGGATCTCTACGACTATTCATGACGTGATTGCCGTTCTGACGTGCACGTGATTGAGTAATACATACTCATCCATCCAAACTTTTATAGTATGTAGTAGATGAGATTTATTTTTCAAATAGATAAAAAAAATATACCTATTTAAAGAAATTCCAATTTAGGTAATATACTTAATCTCGTATAGACAGACATATCAATAAATATTGTGAAGGTAGACAAATTAAAACACTCGCCCACGAACCGCAGACGTTTACTGAAGTTGACTCAAGGGCGTGTCAAACTCGCGTGACAGCTGTCAAAGTGACAGCTGACACGTTGACAGGTGTGAACCGTAGCGAGTTTGGACAGTTATTGAGTGGGGCGTGTTGTTGTATGCTACTATAGGAAATATAATATTTTCAAATAGTTTTTCTTAATTTAAGAACTTCGCTATTTTCTCTGAAATTTTGGAATTAGAGCCGCGTATTTATAACTTCTACATTATCATCATCAGACTAGTTCTGGTTGCATCTGAAGCTTGTAGGTACATTAGATGTTCTATTAATTTAACGTTTACGGGAGCAACTTCTATGTGTTACGCAAACTATACTCCATTTGTTTAGGTAGTTAAATAAGGTAAAAAATCATGTATTGTGACAACTTTATATAAAAATACATGTTAACAAAATTGTTTACGCTTTTTTTTATAATATCATGCCTATATCTTCGAAGGGGTAGGCAGAGGTACTAGCACCCACATTTCGCCAGTTTATATTTAGGTCCCAATGGCAAGCCTTAATACACACATAACTTCGAAAAGCATCGAAAAGTCATTGGTGTGGGCCATGGTAAAACCTGGGATCGAACCCAAGAACTCGTATTAGCACCCCACTACCCATACCACTAGGCTACCGTGGTTAGTTTTTCAACCAATGTTCTCACTTGCTATCTTTTTTAATTGATTTACATCTCACTCAATCAATAAGCCATCCTAGTCTGGCGTTTCCCAATATACGTCATTGCTTCCGACCCTCAGCTTTGCAGTTCACCCCAGTTACCTTTTTCAGGTCCCCCCATTTATCTTCCATTTGCCTTCCTGCAGTCTCCACTCCAGGACTCGTTAGCTCCAACGGCCACCAGTTCTTGAACCGATGTGGCCAACCGATTGCCACTTCAGCTAACTTATTCTTTCTTTTTATGTGTAATTTACTCATAAAACGAAACCATTTCCTTCATTTCCAAATCACATTCAAAAATACCGCTATACTAAAATACGCATCTACTGAAATTCGGGCATTGAGCCGAGCGATGACGGAAACAGACGAAAATAACCGAAGCCGACCACTTCCTTTCTTATACTTCTTTTTTTTTGTCTCCAAAATGGAGGCCCTTGTGTATTCGTCACGCCAGAATTGTTTCACTAATTTGTAGTTTTCTTTACTAATGGACGAACGATTTTTAATCTCGTTTCGAGTGTCTCTTGTTGGATATTAAGAGACTGGGAGGTTTTTAAATGGGTCTGTTTACGTTGTGAAGTAAATTACTTTTCACGAAAGTTATTGAACTGTATTATGTATGGTAAGATGTTAAGTGGTGTTTGGTTGGTAATATGACATGTTTTTTTTGGTTCTTAATGAATCACTGTTATATGACTGTTGACAGGTCAGTATTGGGGATAATAGAACCCAAAGTAATGACACATATAAGGATAATATAATTATAATCGATGTTCGCTCACTGCGAATGTCTAGATACATTAAGTATGTGTGTTTTTATGATAATGTAAAGTAGTTACAAAAAAGGATGTCTATTCGCATTCTAGACACTAGCTATACTCATCATGGGTCTAGATGACGTTGTGTAGATTTTCCTAGAACATTTATTATATTTTATTTATTTATTTTTAAAATCATCATAATTATAAATAAACAAAATTCAAAAAGAGAAGCCAATGGGAAAGAACGTCATCTCTAATAAAACGGCCATAAGCATTTTGTTTGGAGTTCTCTGCGTTTTGATGAATTTTTGATTCATCACTACCACGGCTTCGCTACGCAGAGCTATCCGCCAGGAATGGGGTTATAAGGAGCCCTCGCCACAGGTCGATGTAACTATGACAAGGACAGTGGTAGATGTGTATTATTATATTACAGTAACATACCTACACGTCTGCCTATCCTTTCATACAAATCCAAGCGTCAGTACGTAGAGAAATAACACATAAAAATTTCATTATAACATTTATTACGATACTTGTTTATTCTTCCATTCCAACTCTCCCTTCTATAAAGTAACCGTCATCAAAACTCAATTGTAAAACCAAACAAAATGGCTGTTATTTCCATTTAAGTGGTGTTTTAATACAACTATATACGATCCGGGACTAATTCTCGGTAGTCTTCAAATAGATCGGGAAGGGAACTATGCCTATTTCTATCTTTATATGTCTACATATGCAAGAGATGAGCACAAGTTTACTGACGATACGGCACGGTAAAGTAATTTAGTTATCGAATAAGAACAAACTTTATGCACATTGTAATAACATTGAAATTTCAATGAAGATCATCCTAGCTACAAAAACGAAATTAGCGTTATCATTATCATTTAAATTTCAATTTTATCTCAATTGAATTAAGGTTTATTTTTATTTGTTAAATTAATATATTTGCCGTGACGTGCCGTCAGTCAGTTTTGGGCCAAAGTTCGTGATTCGACTTTCCGTTGATGTACGACTTATAACTTTAATCTGTAAGTAACAAGGACGTTATTTGTGTAAAGAGGACAGCAGTGAAACCCTTGAGACTCAAATCAACGTTATCTGCAAGTCGTTGCACATGTTAAACAACAGATCAGGCACTCCTCTCGTGTTTAGGAGGTTAGAAGGCAGTCGCTCTCTCAAATTGGGAATTTGCAATGATGATAATAATGATGCCTACTTCCAATTCACGATAGAATTAGTTCGTTTTCCTAAATTATCAAATTCTTTAGTCATTTATAAAATTCCTCTCATCACCTCTCTGTATAATATTGCTTTTAGCTTGCATAATAAAATAAGACTATAACTTAGGTACTACAGTAAATGATACAGTCTATATTTCAAAGAAAATCTCTGAAACATCCCTCCATAACTTTTGAACGATAAAAAACATTTCAAGCCATGTTTTCCGCATCTTGTTTCAAAACGGAAACTTAGTCTTTCAGACCCTTTGTGAGTCCCGGATAATCTTATCTTAAGGTGCAGATTTTTGCGGGCGTAGAAACAAAACTTGCGCTGGTCGGCTGGGCCTCAATGAACTGGAGCCAACAAGATACGGCCAAGACTAATTTTCAATTAAAACTTCATCAAACTTTAAGTTGGTTGGAAGTTTAGGAGTTGGTCCAAGATGGAAAGACAATAGTTCTATTTGGAAGCAAATATCAAGATTAGTAGCATGTATTAAGACACATACAATCCATGTACATGTATGTATATGTACACTAGCTCAGGGTAGCCGTTGCCTCGCTGTGTGTTCCACCTCCTGTTTGTAATCAAAATAATCATTCGACATGAAGCCCACGGCTACATTCTAACATCTCACCGTTTGGCATAGCCAGATTCCGATATTCATTCTCGATCCTCACACGTTGCGACTGTAAAGAGTATACACAGCCGATAAAGAGGTTTCCATCTGCGCGATTATGAGAAATAAATTCCCTGATGTTGTTTTCTCAAGCGACTACAATATGAGGTTCTTCAAGAGAGTATCAGAAGGTTCATATAGGAACTGTAGAACGAGGGTGTCGCCGCGGGTGTTGCATATGTATCTACATAGTCTGTGATAACCATTTTCCATTAGGTTGCTTGTCTGCAAAGTGGTATTAAAATAGAAAATAATTTAGCGGGTTCGATTCTGAAGCTAATTAATTAAATAATTAATTAGCCCGCTAAAATACTTTCTACCTGCCCTAGTCTCAACTACGCAACATGGCATTCTCTTCCATACTTGCTGTCAGATATAAGTCACTTCCTTTTTTACCTTTCATGTATTCCGTTTCATCTTTTCTCGAACCTACTTTTGCTCTTATAACAAATTGATTTGATTTATATTACTACAAATATATATTTATTATTTTCATTGCATTGCATTGCATTAGATATATAATATGGAACAAATGACTGATGATAAAATGTACATGTCAAATGCAACCAAAAAATTGCCCACTAATTAAGAAATCGCCTTCATTCCTAACTTGTGCCCCACTAGATAAAATCTTTGCTAAACTAAGTGCTAGAAGCAGTTTCTAGGCAAATCTTGTATACACTATGCCTATATAGGTAACTGATACTTTATTAATTACTACTTTCCTTCGTGTAATGGCGGAGAAAGAATTTACCCCTACGACATTTCAACCGAATGGTGTCGTAAGAAGCGACACACGGAAAAATACGTTGCAGTAGCCTTAGTATGAAATACTATCGAATTCGTAATGTAAAGGTATCGACAGAACGGAGCATTGCGATTCGCGGGCTACACACGCACACAGGCAGACTGCCAATCACAGTGCTTCGTTCTCTCGAAACCTTTACATTACGAATTCGATAGGAGTTCATGCTAGTGCTACTGATATCATTGCGAGAGAACTAATAACCTGAACCCACGCCCACTACGTAGCAGTCATACGTTGTACCACTATGCCACAGAGACTTCTTGATATACCTAATATCAATGGACTGAGGCTCTTTACGCGAAATAGAATTCATAGACTTAGAGGATGTGTTCGTTTGCTACCCTAGTATTAAAAAAATGTAATTCTACCCAATATTTAAAACTTTACAACCCTTTGTAGTCAACTAGTCTCAATAAATCATCTTCGATAGTTGGAAGTTTCGCATTGAATATTATAAAATTTTCTCGCTGAAGAAAATTGAAATTGTTTCAAGAGTTTTCCAAAGCATCCGCGAGATAAATAAATCTATATCTCGCTTGATGGTTCGACAGTTTACCACTTTAGTTTGTGAAAATGTACTGTGTATAGGGTGTTTACAGTACTTGTTTTATAATATGACTCAGGTGGGAAACAAGCACACGACCCACCGAAACGAGTGTTTACCGAAACCTTAACGTTTACAACATTAGGGGCGTCACACTCGTGCTGCCAACCATATAGAAGGGAGAGGATAGGGGTGAAGGTTCAGACAAAACAGGGTTTCTAAGTCTTCCCACTGACAACACAAAACATCTACAGTGAGCTCTGCCTACCGTAATCACCGTTGGAAACATAACACAAGGTTATTATTACCCGCGGTATTCTGTAGGGCGGAGATATTTCCCTATTCGGATTGCTCAGTCAGGACAAGGGGTACTCCCATATCTTACCTCCTACAAAATAGGTAGGTACTTGGTAATACTATTTGGTATCAAATAATAATACAGATAGTATAACAGACAATAGACTCATCAGCATTACCGCTAGGGTGACCGTCGCATCTGAAGCATAGGTAGATTATTATATTTAGTAAAGATCTGAAGTTTTCACTTCGAACCTTAAACCTATATATTCCCGACGGGAGTCATCTCGAAGAGAAGGCCTCGGGTCTGCTGGGGTGCGAGGGATATGTTGGTAACTACCTCACCTCCAGCAACTGAAAACCCAAAGACGGCGTTAGTCAGTTCGAGTCCAACATAACCTACTCAACCGGCTCCATGGCGATTTTTCGCACGATAAAAAAAGGGGTGTTATATATTCGATTAACGTCTGTCCTAATATCTGACGTGATAATGATTTGTTACAGCATAATCAAATATCTACTTGTATATTATCGAAATATAAACACCATTATCGTAAATAAAAATAACATAAAAATATATATTCGAACAGATTCTATTCTTTATCGACGAGGCGGAAGTGATGCGTTGGGGAATAGGATAAAAATCCAATTTGGGAGAGTCCAGTCGGCGGAGACGTCAGCTGTGCCGTGACGTAACGTCCGTCATATGCGTTTGACGTGTAGTACCTAATCGGTCATATATTGAAAATTGAATGAAAGTTCTGCTGGAGTACTGTGAATTATTTTGAAAAGAGAACAAAACGTTCTGAAAAGTTTTCTTTTACTATTCTGAATTCAATCAGAATATTTTGTGAATAAGCAATCCGGAGTCATAACTTTGCGTGACAAGTTTGAAACCGAAATGTGAAATCAGGGAAATTATATAGAACTGGAGCTTTTACAACCAATCAGCATTTCTCAATAGTATTGGTAAGATGGCAGATACCGCGGATTGATGAATTAGTAGTTGACGAAACTGCATTTTTTTTCTAGTTGCTTAGGCGAGGCGGGAATGAATTTTGAATTTGGAACGAGATGCCTAAACTAGATAAAGGAATTCATAATCTTGTCATCTATCTGTACAGAGATATCGTGCCTTTTGAAATGTTCTCTTACTACAAATACCTAATGTATCTTGTATACTTTAACTTTATTCGTAGCTTCTATAATAGCTACTAAACTGAAAGGGCATTCGTTTTATCCAACCGTATGACGTATGACATAGAACTGAGTACTTTGTCGTTGTATCTTTTTTTCTTTTTCATTACTAATGATGTTCTGTCTTGTTCCAGCGCGAGGGTGCTGCCCGCAGCGATGCGGAGCGCGAAAGACGCGCGCGCGGCGACTGGGAGGCGCGAGCGCGCGCCGCCGAGGCAGACGCCGCGCGCCTCGCCGCGAAACTACATGCAGCGCAGCGAGAAATTACAAGGTAATACTTGACATATCATAATTTTAGGGAACATAGTCACTGGTAAATTGGTCACGTCCGTTGGTACAGTATCCGTGCTATTTTATTTCCTTAATCTCTTTTCTTCTGATAAGTACACAGTCATGTTGTTTTAACATGGGATTCTATGGAAATAGCAAATGGGATCCATCGTTAATACCTAAATAGGGAATTCAAAACGGGGATCCAACGAACATAAAGGGAATATGCACGTAGTAATAAGGCAAAATTCGATACCACTTATTTTGCAAAAAAAGAAAAAAAAAATGTACAATCCCGGGACCTTTAAGCCGAGCGCAAAAATAGAATGATCAGTATCTGGAACATTGGCTGAAAATATAAATGAGTATATTTATGACTTTAGAAGTAGGTAACCAACTCAAAACTTAACGACTCAAATTACAGGGTTAGGAAGTTCAGCTGCTTATCACAAATATACTACATCAGAAAAAAAAAATAGTTGGCATCGACAAAGCAAATAACTAAAATACGAACAATATTGACTACAAACTGGATATTAAATCCAAAATAAAAGTACAAAGAGTAAACAACCACTAACGAGATTGCGGACGCTTCAGCCGATGTTATTAACGCGCACAGTCGGCACCAATTAAAATATTGCCCTTTACAAACAATCCGTATTCAGATATATTCCAATATTAGGTTCGTTAGCGGACTCACCGTAATCATTGGAAACTTTCACTGGATCCGCAGAGACGGACTCAGGGGACTTAGGGAAGAGGGGTACATACATTGATCATCTATTTTGTAAAATAGGAATACTCTTTTCGATTTCGCTTTAATTCCAAAAATAAATTAAAGTAATAACATTAATAAAATTTGCGAAATGTAAAATTTATATAAATTAAACTATAAAATGTTCATATCATTATCTCCTTGAATAATAGTCCCAGTAGGTTTCATCTTGGCAATCGGTGTCCATCTTCCAGATCTTATTCGTCTATTTCGCAGTCTCTTGATTGACCATAAGGTCCACTACCATAATATGAAGTGTATGTAATGTATGAAACCGATACTCTGCCAATAGATAAGAAAAGTACCGAGAAAAGTATTAATATTCAATTTCAACTTTGCGAATAAACAAATGTATTTAATCATTAACTAACACATTATATAGATCTCATATAATGTGTTAGTTAATGATTAAATATATTTGTTTACTCGCTAAGTTGAAATTTAAGATTAAGTCTGCTATTTAGAATTCACATTTGCCATTTCATTCTGATCATTAAATAAAATGGCCGTTCAAATGAGAAACCAAAACCAAAGGGAGTTAACACTTAATTTAGTTAATTATTGGGATTCTAAAACCAAACCCAGACATGCTTTAAAGATAATGATGATTGCCCAAATGCGTCCTTGAACTCTAAAAGTAGGATTATCATTAAGGTCTTCGTAACCTTTTATTTTACTACTGAGGTTCACAGAATGGACATTTTGGACAAATGATAATTGAAATGACTGTCTTTACAGCCTACTAGTAACTGTAAGTGGTAAGGGTGGACCAGCTGTCGTATCGAAGTCGTTATTATGTCGGTTAGGAACTAGCTTAGCCAATTGGAACAGTTAATTTTTTTGATGCTTTAAGAGCTACTACTAACTAGTCGATTTTACAGGAGAGCAAAAAAACAAAAAAAATAATTCTGTTTTCGGCATAACTTTTTCAATTTTTGACCTAAATAAACCATTCAAAGACCAAAAGTCTTAAATTTTTGTGATGCAGGTCACTGTATAATAATATTTCGAATAAATTTAAAAGCAACAAAAATAGCTTTCCCATACGCCCCGAAAATTTGTATGTTTAGAGCGGTTACACCCCAAAAATCAATGCATGTAGGATGAGTGATGGTTGTAACCGCCAATTTCAGGGAAGTGGACCACTAAGGAAAGTAGACCGAGTGGGAAAACGAGTAGATATTTCAGGAATGTGGACCTAATGGTCCACTTTCACCGTTTTTATCAACTCAGATAACGAATTAATACTAATAATTATTGATTTACCTGTACCTAATAGGTAAAAAACTATAATTATTAATTTAAGTCTCATTTAACCTTATTTAAATAACACTTTATAAAAATAATGAAAAACGATAAGAAAGTTATCTTCTGTGTGGTTAATAATAATACAACTGCTACTATTAATAGTATTCCACCTAAAAAATAACAAAAAAAAACAAACAGAATCAACTTCTGAAGTAGAATTAGGATACAACAATAAATTCAGTAATTTGGTGACTATTGCGTTATGTGCGTTACACATTAAAATAACCAAAAATTTGGTACCATCCAATCTATACTTATGCAATGTACGACAAAACGAGAATTAATATTTGTTTCAAAAATTAGCAAACTTAACAAACTTAAGCAAACTTGACAAACGTAAACGATAAAACATTAATAAACTTAAATCTTAAAGGTTTACATTGCATGCTATGGCATGTTATTTCAGTCATAACCAATACACGCGCAATCACACGTAGGTAATCAAATCAACTCATTATCTGTGTCTTCTCCATCCTCTATGTCTGTTTCCGCCAAAATATCACTTACATTTACATTTGAGGGAAGATTTAAATACTCTGCGTGATAGATCTTGGTACCATTTTCGCAAAGACGTTTTAGGTCATTATATTTAGGCGCTGAAATTGGTAACTTCGCTGTATATAATGGCTTAATTATTGTAGAATTATCTTCTTCTGTAACGTCCAGTGCAGAATTATCTATAGCTTCATAAGCCCTACTTTTTCCTTTTCCTTTCCCTTTTTCTTTTCTTTTTCTTTGTGGTTTTTGCAGATAATTTTACTTGTATCTCAGTTGCATTTTCTTTCATTGAATGTTTTATAAAAATATAATCTGTATATTTTTTCTTAAAAGTTGCAATCTTTATCTCTTTGAATTTAATATTTTTCAAAGTTGATGGTGTGAATGTTACGATAGCTAAATCTTCGAAGTTTAGAAAATCTGTATGGTCAAGGGAATTAACGTAGTAGGGTCTAGGTCTTTTTCTTGCAGATTCGAAAAAAGTAGGCCATTGAGACGGTCCCCACACAATCAATCTTTTTACCTCGCGTTCAATCACAGCGTGGACGGAGTCGACAGGCATGTACGTATGGCCCGGTAATAAATAGTTAATTTGAGCAACTTCTAAATGAGCAGACTTTTTCAAAAAATTGTTAATTGTAGCCAGCACAGCCTTATTTTTATTTTGTCCGCTGGATGAATCACAATACAATAGTAGATTTTTTACTCCTCTTAGCAAGTAGAAATTTCGTTGCTGCCGCGTTTGCCTTCACTCAATTAATAATTAATTATTTATTAATTAATTTTGAGCACAATTATGTTACTAGGTATGTCGTTTACTACCCTCAAATTTATTGATCAATATGAGTGATTGCTCTTACGACCCAAACCTAAAAATTTTATGATGTAAAATGGTAGGCGTAAACACATTTGTATCATCTACGGCGTCGTTTACTACCCTCGCATTTATAAACAGTAATAGTGGTTGCTGTTACGACACAAAAACCAAAAATATCTGTTTTATTTCCTACAAAAAATGGGGTCGTAAATACCATTTTTTTGCAAGACTTTAAATATACATATCGATAGAGGAGAAAAAAATAAGTAGGACTGCATTAAAAACTCAATTTCGCCAAAATAGCGGTTACGCCCTTTGAGCCCCGAGGTATCGAAATATACGAATACTGGTATTTTTGCTTATTAGTTTTAGTAACTCAGCTTGCTCTGAGCTTCACCTTAGCTTCTTACTGTCCAGCAGGGTGCGGTCAATTTATGGGCTGTAAGTAAAATATAAAAAAAAGCTAGCAAAATTCTTTAAATCTTAAATCACGTTGAACTTTTCCTAATTTATTTCACATACAACCAAATTGTAGCAATCGTGACACCAAAATTAGGGGTCTATAAATCCGTCCACCTAATTGCGTCTCTGTACTTTGTTGTATAAATTGATGAAGCCATTCCAATTTCGATGTCGAATCGATGCCATATCCACATCGTTGTAATGATACTGTTCGATTTAATGAGCCGTTTAAATCGAGTACTACAATCGATGTTATTGGCACCGTGACAGTCGGTACTTTGACGTTATCTGACACTTTTTAACGGTCATTTTCGATAAAATTGTTAAATTATTATTTAAAGGTTATTAATGTCACAGTTGATAATTATTTTATTGGTTTATTCTATAGTCACCATACACGTTCCGTATCGAATACAAAATGGCGTTATTTTTCAGACGATCATTAAAATATTTCCTATACCATTATACTGATATTTCCTAGTTCTCTGGATCCACCATTTATTAAACGACAGAAAACCTGACGTTTAAAAACTTATTGTCAGGCAATTTCATTTTCCTGACTTTCATTTCCATAAGAATGTTAAATTCGGAATGATTTCAAAAAAAGAATGAACACTCATAAAGGAACTTCAGAAACAATTCTAACAATTCGCGCCAAAAAAATACATAATTCTAATTTCAAATAATTTAATATCGCAAATTAGAATCGGGAGAATCCGTCGAGCCGATACCTATCGAGCTCACTTTGGTAATTAACGAAGTTGAGTTCCATTTTCGAATTTACGGCTCGGTACGGTAATCGGCCGGTGTCACTCGATGGCGATAAGCATTCGTCCGATTGGCCGATCGACCGTAACTTTTCGAAATACGAACTTCAGGATTTACGTTCCTAAGTCCGTTATGGATTTGACCCAATTTGTTCGGGACTCGAATTGAAATTGGATTTTTTGGGCCGTACGGAGCCATCTATTTATTGGTTATGGAGGCCCTTTGTTGACTAAAAGGCACTTTGCACAGTGCTTATTTCGCATCTTTCATTGTTGGAATAAAAGTTAGTACCGCTGTCACTTAGTACGTATTCTCACTAATATCTAGCCTCATATTACTTACTCAAATTTGCACCATCTTACTTTAACATTAACAGTACCGTTAAAGTACAGGTATAAAACAGCTTGCACCATTTGACAATAGTTAAAATGACGTCATAACTTGACGCTAACTGTAACCGGCCTGTTGTTAACGTCAAATTCTATCAAAAAGAAATACACTGGTGCAACACATTCAGCAGAAACCATTACAATCAATGTTACTGTTAAATTTGACGTAAACTCTTACTTTAACAGGTAGGTGGGTGCAACTAAGCCTTAGACTAGCGAGTTAATGGTTAAGTTTATGCAAATTTAATTTAACTTAACCAAAAATCACTTTTTTTATTTACAAAAAACTTACCGAAAATACCAGTGTAGGTTTTTTTGTAGGTAGTTAATAAAAAAGAAGTTAAAGTTTCAAACTTGTAATTTTATATTATTGAAGGTTAACATTACAAGCAATTTTTTTGTACTTTTTCATAATATTGAAATTTCCCAATTTCAATACCTAATACGAAATTACATATTTTAAAATAAAAATATTTTCAGCAAATGATGAAATTACTGAACCACCCAGAAAATAGGTTGCATGTCAATCAAATGCCGTGGGAACCAACATTCGGTACGCAAAGGCCTCGAAGGGTAGCAAATTCGATTCCTGAGTAGGGTAGTAAGAGGATTATTGCGGTCTAAAAAACACTGATACTGTTTGAGTTTCCGTTTGTTTCGTTTGTGGAATGTTTATTCAATGGCGGATGGAGAAAATAAGATTATTATTGTGATGCTTAATAGTTACAGGAATGTTGCTTTATTTGTATGTTTATTTCTACTAAGTACAGTCGGAAAGAGAAATAAAAGTCTCGCTAATATCGTCAATGTTGTGTTCTCTCTATCGTATATAGCATAGAGTTGTTGAAACCGTGTTTATAAAGTACTAGCTTTTTTAAGCTGATGCCAAAGTTTCAAGAAATAAAGTCACCATTACTGTTAACGAATGAAAATAACTTTCTTAAGTTAAATCGCATTAGCCTAGTCGTATGGGTAATGGACTGCTGAGACGAGGTCTCGGGTTCGATCCCAGGTTTTACCATGGCTGTACGGGATGTTATCCTGTACATCAGCTTCCTTGCAGTGAAGGTTGCTTGGTTGTGTGGGGATCCAAAAGAAAAGAGAGCCGTTGTAGTGCCCCATATCACACCAATGACTTTCGATGCCTTTCGAAGTTATTTGTGTATCCCTCCACCTGTACCTACCCCTTCGGGAATATAGCCGTGAATTTATGTTGTATGTATGTTATTTTTTAAAACTTTTTGAAGTTCCCACGCGATTAAAAATTATTTCACTTTAATTATAACTCAAACATAATTCTTGAATTATTTCAAGTAGGTATAGTATAACATATTTTTACGAAGATATTACTAGTATGAGTCAGTAACAGTTATTCAGGGAAAAAGACAGTAAACATTACAGTTACTGTATTCTAGTGTAGCCCTACTAGTTGGGCCACCCCTCCCTTTCTCTCGCTCCAAACTGCTGTTATAAATTACCTAATCTCCCTACCGTGCATTTATGGAGTCGACTCACGTACTTGTGGTAGGCTCACTGCTTACCCTCTTATTTGTATGAGCGTGATGTTCTCTTATCGATTTATTATACTACTATATCATTTGTAATGTCGTGTTTGACCCTTAATTGTTTATACTACCCAACCTAAAATTATATACTATCACTTAGGATCATTGTAAGAAGATTATTTTTATACACAATATCTATGGTATAACGCAATATAAAAGCAAAGAAAGATTGAATTATATATTATTTCATATTACGTTTACCATATTATTTAACTGTGGTAATTAATTCTACAGCAGAAACTAATTTAAGATCACATTCCAAAATAACAGATTTAAATATTCCAAATTTAAAATTAAAACAACCGGCATCCGTCCGGCATGTTGCAAAACGGTTTTTAAACGTAGAAATATCATTCCCGCACGTTTGCGATTCACAAACACGCCACGCTCCGCCATCAATATTCATAATCGGTAATCTTATATCGATTGTACGATTCGTACGAGAATCGAATAATTGTGTTCTGGCGTTTAAATTGTATAGTAATGGTTAGTTTAACTTATAATTTATTGTTTGATTGTATTGTGGTACTGTTTGGCAATACTAAATGAAATACCGTAATTTTATTTATAGTTCCAAGGTTTATAATAAATAATAAATAAATATTCTAGGACAATCTACACAACGCCACCTAGACCCATTGTAAGTATGAATAACTAGCTTGTGTTATGGATTCTAGAATGCGGATAAGCATATTTAGATACTTTTTTTTCGTTAATACATACATATTATACATAAAAAAGCACCCCGACCAATGCAAATATTTATATTCGTGACCACAAATATTTACACTGAGCGGGAATCGAACCCTTGTGAATGATAATGACAAATCCTAATGAAATCACAAAACCTCAATCCATTAAAAGCGACTTTACATCAATGTAGGATATGCCTCTAAAACTCTTTATTGCTGGCAACCAACTAATAATTAGAAGCAAACGTCCATAAAACCACTTTCCATCAGGTGGGCTGAGTCCTTTTCTGCCACCTAAGAGGTACAAAAAAGAAATTAAGTCTTGTGCTTGTTTACTATCCAGCGACTTTTCAAAAATAAATCATAAATTAATCATAACATAATGTCTATTTCATTACCAAACTCAATTTGATTGATTGAAGATCCAGAAATAATATTCCATCAACACGTTGCTATAAGAATGTTCAAACTTCAACACCATGTATTAGCTCTCAAAACATCACACACTATAAAGCCGGTGCCAGACACAGCACAAATCTTTGACGACATGATCGAACATGGTGATTTGTGACAGTGTTTTATTTTGTGCCGTCTGCAATAGATAATTTGTTTAGACAATCCAAAAATAGTAACATCTTAATTTTTTTTTATACAACTTAGGTGGCAGACAAAACTCTAATGGAACGGGCCTATACGTCAATAATCCGACGGGACTGAAACCTGCATTCGCAGCTCAGCGGTTAGCGTATTCGTACGGGACTGGTGTTCGAATTCCGCCAGAGCATTCACTTATTACGGTCTTAATCTATTTAGCACGTTAGCATACTAATTATTGCTTTAAAAAATAATCATATTGCTTTAAATAATTTTTGAAGGACGTCCATTTTTTTATCGTGCGCAATATCCCCACGGATACCACCTCCGCCAAAGTCGGTGGAGGTGATTATGTCGGACTCCACCGATCATAACGCATTCATCTAAGGGTCTTTGATTGCTGGAGGTGAGATTATACAAGACATATCTCTCGCACCCCGGTAGACCCCCTTCCCTTTATGTGGGAACCACGGTGTCCCTATCTAGCCCCCCGATATACGGAAATGCGTCGCCGCTGCAGCAGCCTGCTTCTGCTAGGGTGACAGGCGACTCCAACCTAACCCCTAGGCTCGAAGGTTGACCCTGGCTAACCTATCTATTGACTATACCTTACAAGCTTAGTGTATCATTCTCATATTCATTCATTTACATACCAAGACATAGCATATCATTTTAAACACTAATTTTAATATAGAAAATTTTTGTTCAAATATTAGCCTATGTCTGGCACCGGCATCAAAACATGGCAGCCTAACCATGAACTTGTATACCAGTATTATCCGACTTCTATTTACGTCTACAAAGTCGTAAAAACTTATTAATAATAAACTATCCAAAATGGGGGAGGGCTGGGAATGCAAGATTTCAAATGTTTTGTATAAAGTCATTATATTTGAAAGCTTTTGAAGGAAAAATAAAAAAGTGGGTGTAAGGTTTTTAATGAATATATATTATTCATATTCTGTAAATCCTCGAAGGGGTAGGCAGAGGTGGATTTACATCCACATTTCGATTATGATTTTCGGTCGTAATAAGGCTAGAGTCTATTGTTGTGAAATAGGTTTATTGTCATAAACTGTATGTTTATTATCGAGGTCAGTCATATTGACTAATCGCTTGTTACATAAATTATATAGAGTGTTAGGAAAAGGCCCCGGACCCGAAACCGTAGACACCTGGTTGTTCTCTAGCAATAGTATATATACTTAAAATATTCCATCAAGGACCAAGCGGTTCTTGAGTCTTTCCTCTGCCGCACCATTAAGTCCTGGAATTCCTTACCAGCTCACGTGTTTCCTTCTTCCTACAGTCCCGGGTCCTTTAAGCGGGGCGTGAGAAAGTATCTGATGAGGCCGTTAAGCTGAGTGCTACCATTATAACATTTTACCTGTTTGTAATGGTGACCCTGTTTCCTCAGACTTTACCTTGAGCTTACCATCAGACGGTGTGAAATCAAATTGAAGTGTCCTAAAAAAAAACAAGTCGTATTTTTTCATTACGTTTTATTTTACCAGGTGCCTTCGGATTCGGAAGCGTTTCACTAACGCATAATTTAGGGTGCAAAAAATATACAAATTTTTTGCACCCTAAACTATATACCAATGGATAGTCATTGAGTTTATGAGATCGCTATCACACAAATCATTAGACATGCTCTCTTTGACGACCTCGGCTATGATAGCTGAGCTTAAGGACCTCTCTTATCTGCTCTATAAAAAAGTTATGTGTCTCTGGCCGAAAATGGATAGCGGAGATAAATATAAATATTTTTATGATCATCGCATTTAATTGATTTTTTTAAGCTCGAGCTAAAGCAATATTTTAATACATGTATGTTCCCGAAGGGGTAGAAGAAAGAAAACTAGATTCGACTCTCTGGACCCTTCAAGACGTTAATTGGTAGTGCTTGTGTAGCACGTAATTAATTTCCTTGGTCAACAAAAGCTTGAACATTTTTGCTTAGGAAGATATTTACGGCATACCCATTTTTTTACAATGTGCCCGAATGGCGGAAATGTGCTCGCCTCTATTACGTGGCACTGAAAATCATAGCCAGCGAAATGTTGGTGTTTAAACCACATCTTCCTACGCCTTCGGGGATTACGGGCGTGAGCATATGTATGTATTTATAGATTACATTAATGAAAATGTATTATTTAGTATTGACATACTACCAATATGTAAATATTCCTAAGACTTATAATTATTGAAAATTAGCTGACCCGCGCAACTCTGCGTCACCCCGTATTTGCAACATTTTTCACTTCTGCTCCGCACCGGTTGGTTGTAGCATGATGTTATATATATATAAACCTTCCTATTTATACTGTTGATTGATGGCACTTGGTGGAATTTGTTGTTACACATATTGAGAACTCACTTGTACTTTTCCACAGTATTTTTATTGTTTAATAGACCTGACCGGTTTCGCCTTACGGCATCCTCAGAGGTTTACGATGACATACCAAATGTCATCGTAAACCTCTGAGGATGCCGTAAGGCGAAACCGGTCAGGTCTATTAAACAATAAAAATACTGTGGAAAAGTACAAGTGAGTTCTCAATATGTATAAACCTTCCTCTTCAATCACTCTATCTATTTAAAGAAACCGCATTAAAATCCGTTACGTAGTTTTGAAGATTTAAGCATACTAAGGGACATAAGGACATGAAAAATAGGGACAAAGAACGCGACATTGTTTTATACTATGTAGTGATGTTTAAAAACACACTAATATCTCTATAGATAGCGTAGCAGCAAAATGTAACCGAAACTTCACAATTAATTGAAGTGGAAATCAATAAAACGTAAGTGCTATACGATATCACTGTTGAAATATTTAAACAGCTGTCATTTCAAACGTTTGACGGCTTGTGAACACTCGTCCAAAAATAATAAGACATCAGATGCCGCCTTAAGTACACCCCAAAGGAAATTGACACTCGAGTGAGTTTAGATTTTATTTCACTTCAGTTCATATTGTCTTGTGTATATACAGGAGTATTTCAGCAGGAATAATAAAAATCTTTAAATATATGCAGATTTACTGAAATTTTTAGGCATTAATATATTATGTTCACGTTCTCAAATCGATTTATAATTGGAGGCGATGCGGCGGCGTTGCAATCATCTACTGATAATCCTACATTTCATTATATTCTTAGGTAGACGGCTCCAATGTCCAACGTTGAAGCCATCTCTTAATAAATACGCCGCCGATAAAAAAATGGGCTAGAGATACACATAATAACACTTTTACTTCTCGACTGTGGAGAACTACAAGTGTATTATCAATTAGGTATAACAATAAGTTCGACTCAATCAATAGTATAAAAAATGGTCTAGAAATAGTCTAGCAGTTCAAGTAGTCAGAGCATTCTCCCTGTAAGAGATTGGAAGCGGGTTCAAGTACCATCTAGACTTTCAGTTTAACGTGTAAATGTCTTGGAAGTATTGAGGCCCAACCAAGACCTTAGGGCTACGGGAACTTCATGTTAACTGACAGATAAGGTTTCCATAGTCAAATTCTATATATCATGCCATTTGTGATATTTGATCGTCCCGTTCAATTTTTTCTCTTGTTACTCAAAGAGAGATCGTGGCGCAACAGCACCAAACTATCGGTCTCTCATAACAATTTAATAGCAACACTATCCCGGCAACTAGCACTAATATTAGTGACCTTGATAGTTTAATATATTAAGCTTTGTAGTTATATTTATTTCACAGAAACTGACAAACACTAAAACACATGTTTATACTGCTTTAATGACACTCCTATCTTTATACAAGCGAACTTGTCAGACAATATGTTTGAACATTTTAGTACTCTGAAATTCCTCTCTACTAATTAGACATACACTCTTATGAACACTCAAGACTAAAATTACATCTTAAAATTACTTGCTTGACAAAAAAACAAGGGTGGCTCTTATTCTGTCGTAGTGTCAAATAACAAATAAAATAGACAATTAAAGTACGGTACGCGAAGGGTGTCGGCTCTATTGCTCTCTATGTGCTAGTATCGAGTTGCAATGACATCTTAATTATGTCGGGTAGGCGTCACATTGAAGCGTTGGAATTTCGGGGAAGATTAAGGAAAACTTAAGAGGGGAAATGTTTTTTCATCTAAATTTATTTGAATGTTTTATGTTTTGAGGAAAAAATTTCGGCGGAAGGAGCTAGCAAGAGCTGAAGCTACTATAATGATAAGACGTGACGTGTCATCTTCTACATATATTGCTATGCGCTAGTCTCGCAAAAACTCGATTTAAATTATTTGTAAGAGTCCAGAGCAGGTTTAAAATGTGAATAAATACGAAAATGCTCGGAATGGAGCAGCAGGAATGGAATCAGAAGTCAACGTGGGTAGAGCCGCAACAGCTAGTTTAAAATATTTTCCTTCTAGCAAAGCATAACTAAATAATATCTACTCGTGACGTTAAAACTAAAAGAACATTTTTAGAAGGATGTATCTAAAGATATAAATGAATACCTGAGTATACACAGAGAGAACAGCCTTGCGAGGCAACTGCAGCGCGAGGAAACCGTCTTCGAACAATCAATCTAGGTTCAGCTGTATTTTCGTTCGCCCGCGGCGGCTCGCGCGTTTGCTGAGGCTGCCTGCCTCATAAGACAATTTGCTTTTCGCTCTGTGTGAATTTATTACCATTGTATTTATGACTTCATTACTAATTTTTTAAATATTACCAAAAATCGTACTAATTCTTCCAATTATCCTGAAAGCTTTTCTCATTTCTAGTGTCTATTTCTTATTCTTACATCGTATGAGGGAGGGAGGGAGGATGAGAGGAAAGGTTTACCTGTAGGTAACTAACTGTAATGTATCTAGGTAATAAATATTTCAAATTGAGACTCATCTCAAAACTCCAAAACAAGGCGCTAATTTGCAACTACATGAATAATTATTCGCACAAACGCTTCCAACCACTTAAGCACATTATATTCACAGGTAAAGTAAAGAGTACTGGAGCATTACCATTAAGATAATACTATACGATTTACAACTGAAGATAAAACAGCACTTAAGTACGTGAGGCGCTTACACGGTTATAGAACTTAGAAGATATTAATGACTAACATGTGTTGTTGAGATAATGGCATAAATTGTTGCTTCTAATCAGTGTGTACTTAGATGATGTGGTAGTAAACTGAAGAGTATTGTAGGGTCATATTGTTCATATGGTTCACAGTGTAGCGAAAGACACGAGACCCTGGCGCTTGCCGATTTCTTTGGTAGAATCTTTGAGAGGTGGATTTGAGTCCCTTCGTCGATGTTACAACCCGCGTTTATCCTTAAAATACACCAAAAAACCGTGTATGTACTTCGCATATTAAACTCACTATGAGTAGTATGAAAAGTATTACTATTACACCTATGAAGATCCCGATTCCACTAATTTTCGAAAATTGTAAAACCACTGAGATTAGTGAAAATAAAATTGATTTTTAGATTTTACTTCTATGCTGCTAAAGTCTTAAATTAAATGGAATCGTATTGAGCGTATGAAACGACATAATGAATTATTTTTAATTTAATTTTGAATTTTAATCAGATGAAAATACATGCGACATTTCAATGGCAGGTTTTATAATCCCAGTGGTTTGACAATGTTTAACAATTAGTAGAATATAGCCTATTTTCCGTGTATTATTTTAGAGTTTTCTATATTTCGACGCTGTTGTAATGTTTGTTGTTTGTAGTGAACGTGAAACTAGTGGTAGTATTGATACGCGTAGCAAAAGAACTCCAATGAGGGTAGATCTACATATTTATTACTTAAAACATTTTCATCATTTACCGCCATTATACTTCAATTTACAGATTCATCATGGTGCTTGTAACAGAGCCGAATCATCATAAACTTTTCTAATAGTAATATAAGTGACCATACTAGTTTAAATACATAATATAGTACAAAAAATATTTTTTTAAATTATTATTTCTATACGGTTTTATACTCTGTGTAAAAGTAATGCAGTGTATAAATAAATCCTTTCTGAATAAAGCTGACACTAAATATTACAATGATGCAGTAATGTTGCCCATTAGTTGTTCGTAATTGGAAACATATTGTGCTCAACTTGCGTTCTCAGTTATTTCTGTTATGAGTGACGTATTCCTGGGTGTGCTTTTTTTAAATCTGTCTTCGAACCCTCGTTGCTATGATGATGTATGTATTTCTTATTGTCCTTGCTTTTTCATAGATAATTGTTAGTTATACTATTGTGTACGCATTATTAATTTCAGTTACTAATATTACTTTTTTTAAATAAAGTCCCAACGTCGCTTAAAACTTTTCATTTTCAACATCCAAATACGAAGTACACATTCGTCACTTAGCACATTTCATGAACCGTGAAACAAGTAGACACGTCTAGGGAGAAAGGGGGTGCGCAGACGTTGCAAGCTTTGCAGCTGTTATTCACATCTGTTTATTGTTTACGCGAAATACATGTCAGTGAAATTGGTATAATGAACGTCACAAAATGCAGACACAGCAAGAAGGATGATGAAACGAAGAAACATATGCTGTGCAAGTGTCATGCTCTAGGAAGACCACGAATGGATCTTCTCGGGAGGGTTATCCCAAACCAGAACATTACATGCACTTACAATTAAGAGAAGTGGCTCAGACTCAGAATGTCCTTTTCCCAAAATGTCCCTAAGTTTCAAAATATCCACACTAAATTGTGAAGGCTTTTCCTCCTGAAGCGTAGTGACCAGGTCAGCGTCAAAATGTCAGAGTATCCTTTACAAGCTTATCATATACAAAATAAGATAAGATACGCCAAATAAAAAAAGATAGCCTGTAACAGGATCTATAAACGAGGTCCGGGATTCGATGTCATTTAGTTTTCTTTTCTAAGAATAATCGCAACAGCTGCACCGATGCTGAGAAAATGATCGAATAAAACATTTTGGTAAATTAGTGAAAGGTTAGTATTCACTATCAACATATATCTACTTACTTAAGGCCATCATCATCATCTACCTGCTCTAATCGCAATTATTTGAGGTTTGCAGAATATGTCATTCTCCTCCATACATTCTTGCCAGATATCATTTTCTCAGTCATTCCCTTGTTTGCTATATCCTCGTGAAACCATGTGGCGTAAATATATTATTAGTATACTAATTTTTTTTACTACCAAACATGTTACTATTTTTTTAAAGCTCCCGCGACCAACTACAGTTGTCAATGAAAATTAAACGGAATGCAGCCCTTCGCTTTGTCACATCTCACCTACAAATACATCTTGCTGTCAAACAACTACTTAATAAATATAAATTAAACTTTACTTCCCTCGTAATGCGATACAAGTTATTCTTTACTTTGATTTTCGAACTGCATGTATATTTTTGTACACTAAGTTATTGTTTGCGGTTAAATTTAAACATGTATTTCAAAAATAGATCGTATGTGTTTGTAATAAGGTTGTGATGTTTCAATACTAAAGTTTGTGAGTCGTATAGCTAAGTTGACGTAACATAGGTCTACCTATAGTATTTCTTCATTCTTGTGTTAAGAGAAACACCGGTCGTAATTAGCCTTAGAGTGGAAAGGAACGTTTTAATTGGTGCAATATTTCTTATGTCACAAAGAATGTAAGATTTAGGATTTATGTGTACTTATCCATTGTTATTTTTGTATTAAAAACTAACCGTCACACTTTTTTCATGAGAAATAATTTTTTCGCTTGTAGCTCGAAAGTGGATTTGTACATTTGGATTCTTTTTTCTTACACCGGGGGCGTCACACTCGTGCTCCTGAACCTGTAGAGGGAAGGGGAGATGAGCGGAGGGTATGGTAGGGAGGCTAGAGGGGGGGGTGATGAGGGTTAAGAGAATTTCTGTGCTCTCAGTATAGAATACAAAGCAGGGTTTCATATCATCACATAGTGGTGAAAACTTCAGCCCTCGGTCTTTCTACTGGCCACACAAAACCTCTCCATTGAGCTCTGGTTAACCTACTCCCTGCCGATAACACAACACAAGGTTATTATTAGCCGCGGTATTCTGTAGGGCTGAAGTACTCTTTCCCAGTTGGACTGCTCAAATAGAACGGGAGATACCGTCAAACTCTACCTCCGTGAAATTATTTCTTACTCCTTCAGTTTCTCTAGGGCCTTATGTTTCACTGGTGTCACTAATGTTGATCCTGTTGTATAAAAAATGCGGGTGGAATTGATCATGTAGAAATCAGATTCGCAATCATTGAAGCCTGTAAGTATAAAAGTAATGTGAATTCATATTGACGAGTATTGTCTAAAAAAAGTGTTGTCACCGTTTACACAACTCATTTAACTCTGCACAAAGTGAAAACTCACTTTAATTGATTGAATTTTCACTTATAAAATCAATCGTAGTATTTAAAAATAGAATACTGTCCCGTAATATTTTTTTCTGAAAAACACATCCACAGCTAGTCTTGCGCCAAAACAAAATTCTAGTGTGATTTACGACAAATTGCTTTTTTGATAAACAGATGCACTATATTTTCTTTTAGGGCGGGGCCCTAGGACACCTTGCTTACGAAGGGTACACACTATAAACACCCCTACACTGGGGTTCGTTGCATTTGCATACAAAGTAATTTAAATTTAAACTGATTCCAATTTTGCATAAACAATAGGCAATTTTACTTTTACACTTTTTGTGTGTTTCAGATGTAAATTCGTTTAAAAAGTTATAAGTTCAAACAAATTTAAAAAGTCATTTTAGTATCGTTTAGGGTATTTTATGAATCTTGTATGATTTATTTAGATAATTCCATTATTAGTAGGGGGTTAGTTTTTCATCCTAAATCTATGAGACTCTTTTATTAAAGAAATTAGAAAAAAGAAGATTATTCGAAAATAAATTGGTGTTTGAATGAAAATCAAAATTACAGTAGTTGCAGTCTACGTGAGACGAAATTCACGAGTTAAACCACAAATCATAGACAGAGATAATCTTTGATTGATCAGTAACAAAATGACAGACAGTGCCTGTACTGTAAATCTTATGTTACTTCTGATCTATGTGTCGATCTTTGAGTTTTTATCCCCATTGCAGTATTTTTTTTTTTTTTATAATATCACGCCTATATCCCCGAAGGGGTAGGCAGAGGTGTTAACACCCACATTTCGCCAGTTTATATTTAGGTCCCAATGTAATAGGTGGCGAGCCTATTGCCATTAACCGGGCACTTATAAACCTGCGATAAATACACACATAACTTCGAAAAGCATCGCAGTCATTGGTGTGTGCCATGGTAAACCTGGGATCGAACCCGAGACCTCGTCTCAGCAGTCCATTTCCCATGCCACTAGGCTACCGCGGTTGGTATTTAACTTATAATCCTTAAATAATGATTTAAATAATAATAAATTTACAAGTTTATTTAAGATATTTCCTTACATTATGCAATTTTTTTTTCAGTCAATAACATTAGTCAAGGTAACCCGCCCCAGACCTAACTTAAAAAATTGACTAAATTATAACCACAAAACAATCCATAAACTATCTTCGTAAAAACAGTTACTGTCTATGGTTCCCGAGTCCAGACGCAGTTGTAACACGCTAAAGGAACGGCACAGGTTGACGTACGGGCGTCCCCTAATTTCTATTCCGTACACGTTTGCCGCGAGTTCACGACCTACCCTGCTTCGCGATCGATCCCACTTTTTTTTTCTTTTTAAGGGAATCCCTGACGCTGACCTTCGTAGAAGTTCGCAGCTGTGTTTTAGTGAAAGTTGTGTGGAAAGATACGATAGTTGTATTTCTTGGGATATTCGATAGTATTCTGTTTAGATGTTTTTTTTTGAATGATTATGTTTCTTTGAATGGATAGTTCATAATGATGTCCAAATTTCGTGCATTTTACTCCATTTGATTGAGTAATCATTGCGTAATTATAGGTGATGAATCGTAAGGCAACTTTTTATAAAAGCACATGTTAAATAAAAAAAACTAGTGGTTCGATACCGGTATTTAACCGATTTAACCGATGAAAAAAAAATATTGTTATTTTTTTATATTGACGAATACATTATTCCAATAATAAAATATATGTTTTATTAGAATTATATGAAGGCTGACGCTTAATAAAATTGACGCTTCATATCCACCAGATGTTACACCTGGCCCCAACTGACAATACGTGATATAGACTACCCTCTCTTTTTGAATGTTCAATATGCTGTGTAAAACTGACATAAAAGTTTGTTGCATAAACTTACATAATTATGTATCTTACTAAGTATTTACCTTAGCAAAATTTTATAAGTGATCATGGATTTTACGAATTTTTGAATCATAAAAAACATGATAAATTTATCCCGATTTTTGAATCATAAAAAACATGATAAATTTATCCCGGGATTTCGTGGGTAAAAAAATTTGTACGACGTGTTAGCTTATATTGTTATTGTTTCAAGATTTAATGCGTTGTTACTTTCATAACTACATTATATTTTGAAAATACAATAAAATACTTACCTATGTACTGATTACAAGAATAGAGAGGTAATTCGCGCGCTTTAGTATTTTTTTTGTTAGGATTTGAATTTGGAACATACATTAAACTACTAAAAAACTCTTTACAAAAAAGAGCTATATTGCTCGGGTTTACCACTGGTGACCGAAATTCCTCCCACTTATAGAGGAATAAAGAAGAATATAGAGAATAAACTTTTCGAACAGAATGAATGAAAAAAGCGTTTAAACACCATCTACTCACAACTAATGATAGCGAGGTACCAGGCTAGCATGACACAAGAGAGTGTCGTCTCGACAGATTGCAGTAGGGGAAAGTGGGGGGAAATCGGATAGCGGGTGAAACCAGATAGTTACTATTTCCCTGCTTTGCATATAGTTGTCTCGTTCTAACTAGTCGAAAAGTATTCG
Source organism: Pelosia muscerda (assembly GCA_963691645.1). Taxonomy (NCBI): domain Eukaryota; kingdom Metazoa; phylum Arthropoda; class Insecta; order Lepidoptera; family Erebidae; genus Pelosia; species Pelosia muscerda. The sequence goes on from OY829102.1 coordinate 3,154,128, forward strand.
CGAATGCTCGCTCGGTGCGGTTGCAAATGGCAGCGACAGTAACATCTCAACGCGTGCGTTTATGAACGAAAATTGAAAACAAAGGTAAGTTTTCTAATATTTCAAAGATTTTGACGTGATATCATTTACATCAATCGTGTGTTATGAGTAATAATAGTATGCCATAAGACGTGATATATATTTAAGTTTTTAAAACGTTATTTATTCTAGCTGTGAGTGTAAACATAACATGTCAGATATTAAAACTTCAAATTATGTACCTGTGGGGTACGAGCGGACGGGGTGATTTCGGCTACACGATTTCACCTGAAGGAAGAACTCCATCCCCGCAACTTGGAACATCTGTCGCATTTGGTGATACAAGACATACAGAAGAGTGTCTTGTATCACCAAGAGACATAATGCCAATACCGCATTTAAAAAATAGAATAGGCTATTGACACGAGAGCATTAAAGTAGATGAATGGTACCAATGTACCCCGTGTTTTAAATGAGATCACGAAGAATGCATATATTGTAGGAAACAAGACCTTTTATTTTTTTGTTGCTAAAATTGCCAGTAATTAAGAACAAACACCTTGTTATTAGTGTTCGTATTCACCCCGTATACCTATCCGGTTTGACCCATAGGTATGGGGTGAATTCGTATTTTTTTTTTTCATAAAAACTGTTTTATTGCCGTTTCCCTACGATTGATCTCGATTATTTTGATTCTAAAGTGTAGCCTATAAGGTACTTGAAGATTTATAAAATTGCTTATCTTAATAAATAACATAGTGATTTATTTATGAACTCTTTGCCTTAACTATCCGGGGTCCCCCCACCTTCCCCTACTCGTTCTAACGACGCGCGTGACCTCTGGGGGTTGATGGAAGTTCTTGTGTAATGACAAGACGTTTGGTTCGTTAGAGCACGCCTATTTTTTACTAGAAAATGGCTATTTCATATTTCGCAACTAATTTTATTCATGTCCATAAAATACTTTGTATTTAATTTATAATAAACCGCGGCAGTCTAGTGGTATGGGTCATGGATTGCTGAAATGAGGTCTCGGGTTCGATCCCAGGTTTTACCATGGCACACACCAATGACTTTTTGATGCTTTTCGAAGTTATGTGTGTATTTATCGCAGGTTTATAAGTGCCCGTTGATGGCAATTGGCTCGCCACCTATTACATTGGGACCTTAAAAATAAACTGGCGAAATGTGGGTGTTAGCACCTCTGCCTATCCCTTCGGGGATATATAGGCATGAGTTTATGTTATGTTATGTTTATTTAGAATCAATAGAATAACTTTGATCACAACTTCTAAATCGATCAGAATTATAAATAAATGGAACAAATCAAGATGGAAGAAAAACTATTTGCCTTTAATCTCAACAAATTTTTAGTTACGTTTATGGTTAAAATGCGACGTGTGAACCCTATTATTCCACATAACTTATACTCGTAACTCGTACAGCTTGAGTATCAAGAATTCATAACCGCAGACGTACTATATTATGCAGCACGCGGGCGGAGCCGCTAGAAACAGCTAGTTTAATATCTACAGTTTGTGTACTAGGAGAACATAACCGCACACGAACTACACACTAAGTAGCTTTCGATATAATAAATTTCAAAATAAGAACATGGGCTACTGAGTATCGCCAATATAAAAAATTGGAAACAATTTTTTCCCACAATTTATCTTACGTTTTCCTCAAATTATTAAATAAAGATTATGACGGAACTACGACCCAATATTATTTTGTACGATACACCTGAAGTACTAGGAGAACATGACCACCGAGGAAGTTATACACTCCAAGTAGCTATCGCCCAATAAACTTTGAAATTAGAACGTCCCATTCACTGAAACCTACCAAGCGTAATAGACGAACACACCGCAATAGGTACCACTAGAACTAATAATTCGTTCGAAAGGCAGCTTTAAGATGAAACAGATTAAAAGGAACCAACAGGAACCGGATTCGAGACCTCTTTATTGCATTTAGTGACGCCCGTGTGAAGTTAAAGAAATTGGTTTTGAGGATTTGTGGTTTCTTGATGACATGCTATAGATGTACTTGTTTATTTTTTTAACCGACTTCTGAAAAGGAGGAGGTTCGCATCTCGACTGATATTTTTTCGGCTAGCATCCATGTAACATTTTACTGATAATGTAACTGTGAAAGAATGTGAAGCTTTTTAATGTTTGTTCTGGTTGAAATTTGGTACAGGAATAGATTATGATAAAATATAACATAACATAAACTCACGCCTTTATCCCCGAAGGGGTAAGCAGGTGTGCTAGCACCCACATTTCGCCAGTTTATGTTTAGGTCCCAATGTAATAGGTGGCGAGCCTATTGCCATTAACCGGGCACTTATAAGCCTGCGATAAATACACACATAACTTCTGAAAGCATCGAAAAGTCATAGGTGTGTGCCCTGGTAACCTGGAATCGAACCCGTGACATCGTCTCAGCTGTCCATTACCCATACCACTAGGCTACTGCGGTTACTTAAGGTAATGTTTGTTCTGTTTGAAATTTGGTACAGGGATAGATTATGGTTTGGAATAACATTATGCCACGGTAACCACATTCCATCAGGTGGACTGTGAGCTTGTTTGCCGCCTAATATAGACTTTTAATCTTGGCGTGATAGTTAACGGGCACGGGTTTGATTCCCGCTCAGTGTAAATATTTGTATGCGTGAATATGGAGAGCACTTTAATCCGTCGGTGATGACGCCAGTTGTCATTCCGAATGTTGCGGTCTTTAAGGTTCCGAATTCAATTCCTGGGTTAGAGAAGATTTTTATTTTATAAAAGTTTTTATATACATCTATCCTTAGGTCGAATACAAAGCTTAACGTGCTCTCAGAGGCACGGTCAGACTAATGCAAATAGACAAATTCATGCATACAAATATTTGCATTGATCGGGTACCGACCCCGCGCCTCCTGCGTAGCAATCGCGTTTACTATCACCACGCCATAGAGGCCAATCTATGCAAATTATTGCCTAAACGTTATGTTAAAATGCCTCTCTCTAGTAGTTTAGTAAGTAGTTAAAAATTAACTTAGTAACTTAAATTGAGATTATTTAAATACAAGTTTGTATTAATAAAATTAAACTTCAACTTTAAGTATAAACTTACAGATAAATGTTAATGAAAAAGTCGTTTCATCACTCCGCCAAACATTTTGGAGCGAAAGCCCTCACAATAATCTCACAAATCTGCTCATTTCTTCACGTTTCTCTTATCTGCGAGGAATGAATGAATGGTAATGAGCGTAGGAATGAAGGAATGAGGCAGGAATGAAAGGCCAGAGTAAGAATAATATTGTGGCGGGTCGCGTGCTTGCCGTTACGTGACTGAGATGGATGGTTTTATGCTAGAGAGATATAATTTAATAAATGTTGTTTTGTATTTATAAGCCATTAATTCACACAAGTAGAAGTAAAATGATGGGCAAATATATTAGGTATGTAGGAATGAGAGTAATTAAAAGACAACTTAGCTTATTGACTGCATTACCCATTCATTATAAAACTTCCATCAACCATATTTCAGTAATTTTTTGATAAATTCTAATGTTACAAGTTTGCTTGTTAAAAAAAAAGAAAAATACTGTGCAACATGGCTACAAAAATGAATATAAATGTCATCTAAGTATATGCAATCCGTGCTCATAAATTAAGATATGCGTACAGCATCTTTCATCTGTCTCGACTCCCAACTGTTCTCCATTTTTCTTTAGTCAATTCTCGGCTTGTGATGTTAAGAAGAGTATTATGTCAATAACGTCCAACGCGGTGGGAAGCGACTGTGTCAGCCGTAATATGATCCACCCTATAATCGACCAAATCCTTCCCGTCATCTGCCATATCTTGAATTACTCTATAACCAGTAATACATTTCCTATCGCTTGGAGAGATGCCCAAATAATCCCTATACCTAAAAAGAAAAATCCTTCCTCATTCTCTGAGTATCGTCCTATTTCCATCCTACCCTTTCTCTCTAAGGTCCTGGAACGACTTGTTCACACGCAACTTAATACTTTCCTCTCTAAAAATTCATTGTTGAATCCACTACAGTCTGGATTTCGTTCTGGCCACAGCACTACTACTACATTGGTTCATATTACGGAAGATATCAGATCGGGTATGGAGGAGGGTGAACTGACGGTGCTAACTCTGTTAGACTTCAGTAATGCCTTCAATACCGTTGATTTCGACGTTTTACTTGGCATACTGAGCTCTCTTAACATATCTCCATCTGTGGTTGACTGGTTTCATAGTTACCTGTATGGTCGCCGACAGCGTATCTGTATCAAGGAGGCTACTTCCTCTTGGTGTGAAACGACTGCTGGCGTACCGCAGGGCGGCGTTCTGTCTCCCTTACTCTTCTCAGTTTTCATAAACTCAATCACCAACGAACTATCTTCATCCTACCATCTCTACGCAGATGATCTACAGATATATTCTCGGGCCCCACCCGACCGACTGAGGGAAGCTGTTAACACGATTAATGCTGACCTCGCAGTGATATGCAACTGGAGTGCCTCGTACGGTCTTGCGGTCAACCCATGTAAGACGAAGGTCATTCTTGTCGGTAGCCCTAGGATGATAACCAAGGTAGATTGGTCACTTCTACCACAAGTAATTTGTAATGGGATAAGTGTCCCTTATAGTGACAGGGTTAAAAACCTGGGGATACTAATGGACAATTGTTTATCTTGGGGTCCACAGATACAAGAATTAAGACGCAAAATTTTTGCTGCATCAGGGTCCCTGCGCAGACTCCAAAATTTTTTACCCACTGCCACGAAGATTGCGCTTACACAAACTCTTCTTTTCCCTATCCTCGACTATGCTGATGTCAGCTATCTAGATCTCACTGAAGACCAACTTAACAAGCTTGAGAGACTCCAAAATCTTTGTATACGTTTCATATTTGGTCTACGCAAATATGATCATGTTTCTGAATTTCGACAAAAGCTCAAGTGGTTACCTATACGCTTTCGCCGGAATGCTCATATTCTTTCCTTGTTGTATAATATCTTATTTAATCCCCTAACTCCTTCATATCTCAAACAACGATTTGAATTCCTGCACAACACGCACTCTAGGGTTTTGAGATCATCGGAGAATCTGAGGTTGAAAATACCGAGCCATTGCACCAACTTTGCCGACAAGTCCTTTTCGGTTCAAGCAGCTCGGCTGTGGAATGCTCTGCCGGTGACTATCAGGCGTGCTCAGTCCCTGCCTGTATTCAAAAGGCTGGTCAAGGAGTACTATGTATCTCTCTCGGTATAGTATCTCTCGGACAAAAGTGGAAAACTGCAAGGTCTATTATATCGTGCATGTAGTAGTATTATAAAGATTGGTACTTGCTGATCTATTAGTGCCTATGTCTATATGTATGTGTATGTATATGTATGTTTATGTATGTATATATGTATATGTGTATGTATGTGTATATGTATGTATATGTATGTATTTGTGTAAATGTATGTGTATGGGAGTGTATATGTATATGTTGTATATTAGGTAAGTAGCTGTTGTGTCCATGTGTTTGACTTACTCTATTATTGTAAGTCTGTTCGTACAATATTGTCGTACACCAAACTGCCCAGAAATATTTTGCTCCTACTAAATCACTCCATCCTAAGGTTGCCTGTAAGAGATTGCCGCAGAGCGATAAGGCCGCCAATTGTATTTACCACGTGCAAACATCTCTATGTGCTGTATAATTTAATTCTTGGTGTACAATAAAGACATGTATTATTATTATTATTATTATTACAACATTTACGACCACACATTAATCCACATAACCATCAAAACTGTTATATCACACAAAGTAGATCAGTAGCCATT